>CAJGYO010000008.1:5172963-5772963 GCA_904845875.1 Miscanthus lutarioriparius
AAGTATATAAATTACTGAACCAATTCCACTGAATAGTTACGGGCACTCAATCCAATGCACAAGCGAGGCGTGCCTTTCTAAGTGGTTCATTGGCGGAAGTGTGGATTAGGATCCATGATTGGACATAGAGTGATCTTAAAAGTACACTTGAAAAGTTTAACTAGTCAAATAATCACTTTAAGAGTTCATAGACCTGAGATAAGAATCACGACAAAAGTTTAGAGACTAGTGGTGCATTTTCCTCTTTATTATAAATATATTTTCATAATAATATCTATTTTTTCCTCAAATAATAAAAGACATTGTTATAAACTTGAGCATCTCCAAGAGGCTCTTTATATCTTCCTAGCTTACGTAGAATAGAGATTTTGGTAAAAACACACACATTCTCAACAATCTCTTTAATTGAATATCAAATATAGATACTCTCTATTTTAGATTTCTCGCTAGCACAGGAGATATAGAAAAGTTGTTAGAGTATAAAGATATAGAAAAGCGTTTTTTATTTAAATGACTCTCTAAATAATGATTTAGAGAGTAGATTTTAGAAAGGCTATGGAGAGATGCTCTTAGTTAAGGGCATGTTTAGCACAACTTCACCACCAGTTTGATAAGATGTGAACAAGCGGGTCTTTCACAAACAACTTCACCAATAAAACTCCTTAAGGCATGCTCTCACACAGGAATGTGATGTGGTGAAATAGAAAATAGTAGCTCTTCATAGCTTTACCTTTACACTTGTGTACTCAGTGTAAGGTTCGGTGAGAGCATCTTTAAGAAAATCGATATCTGGTATTTGTTTTGCCAAAAGTGATTCATCAAAATAGGTTTAGCTTTACCCTGATCATGGAGCTAAAACAAGAAAACTGATTCACTAATGAAGTAGATTCGTGGCAATCAGAGCCTAAATTAAAAATGGCTTAACTCACGATAAACAGAAATTGTTTTTTATACAGAACGAGCAATAAATAGGTTCCTCGACAGCACCCAAACAGGGGTCACTTTTTTCGCCAGTTGCCCATATACGGGAATAGGATTCTGACGTGCTTGTGTCGAGGACCTAAATTAAAAATAAGCTTAACTCATAGTAAACGGAAATTGTTTTGTGTTTTCTACAATATGGAACGAGCAATAAATAGGATTCCTCGACAGCACCCAAACGAGATAGGATTCTGACGTGCTTGTGTCCAATAGAGGGGAACCGTGGCCCGTGGAGACAGCAGAGCACAAAATGATATCGCTGATGATCTATTTGCATGCGTGCGCATTTGCAGATGGCATGTTAGGGCTTCCCCGACACTCATGTTGGTGCGCTGCCCCAGCCTCTCCAACTGTACATTAAGATTTCATGTCATAAAATTTGGTGGTCTCGCAGGTGGCCTTGGTATCCTGCAGAGAATCTTGACTTACCTCCGTTTTAGTTTACTTGTCCACTGAGTTTTACTTCGTAGCAATTTTTGACCATCGTTTTTTTTCTACAAAAGATTTTTAGATACATCAAGTTTTTCACATATATAATTCTTTTATTGAACATACTTCATTAATGTTATATATACATTAAAGTATTTAAGATTTTTGTAGCACAAAAAAAAGACAGATGGTCAAATTTACTACAATAAAAATTTGTTTGATAAGTAAACACAAACAAGTAAGTATTAACGAACTGACAAAGAGCAGAAACTACTATCAAGAATGCGTTGTGATAAAAAGCAGTAGCCTGAGAGATGAGAGAAAGAAAAGCTGAAAAGCAATAGTCTGCTCTGTGACATGCACCCTCCTTTTTACTGCAAGATCGCACTGAGGAGAAGAACAATGACGGACAGGTGGTGGTCTTGTCCGGCTGGGGCAAGGCTGCCTGGGCTGATTGGCCAACCTGTCACATGGATATTATTTACATAAATTAATATATAATATTTCTTTATTATATAAACAAACCAGCAACTATATCAATCAACCAAGAAGCTGTTGATTTTTCTCGGCAAACGTGGAGCTTACTTTAGTCTGAGGCTAACACTCATGTGTGCTTCAGTTGCGCGTGCCCTTACTGCCAGCACGTGAGAAACGTAAGCATGTCTACACCAGAATTCTTCGGAGACTCCACCAAACACTAGCCATGCCGTCCATCAAGGTCTTTAAAACATAACTTTTGCTAGTAATTTTTTTTTTTACAAAATGCGAATATTCCTCTATTTCAATGTACTACATCTGTCCCGGAAGGATACAACTATGGTATATATGCAGGTTTAAACACTTCACATTTGATCAAGTTTCTATTAAATAATATTTACATTTATGATTTCAAATCAATTTATTATAAAAATACATTTTATAACTAATCTAATGATATTTATTTGATAATATAAATATTTATATTTTTATTTATAATTGATTAAAATTGATATACTAAAATATGATATTTTTCTAGAATTGCATTTTTTTTTTACGGAGGGAGTTCCTTTGAACACTAAATGAAGGACATCTTTCATCGTGTTTTTAAAAAAAATTGAAAAAACAAAACTCATGCAGATGAGAGTTCCTTTCTCGCCAGAGGGGGGGTTATGTGTTTGAAATTGGAATAAAGGAGATGTGGAGTTGACAAAGACAGATAGGTATTCCAAGTGTGCGAAGTATAAAGGCTATGAGAGTCGCAGAGTTCCAATGCTAAGTACGCCCAAGAGTAATATGTAAGCCCGTTATATTACTCCATGGCAAGAGGTGCATTTGGCCTGTAAGTCTTCAACGAAGGTGTGTGATCGGTCCCATGAGTTTGAATTTCCATGCAGCTTTATTGTGCATTTTGCAATTCTCGTTTGCTGCACTTTTCCGCAATTATGTTATTACATTAGAAAATAATTCTTGCCTTAATGTATTAACAAGGGTTTAACGTCTGCGTGTTCATAGGGGGTGAGTGTCTGCGCGCATATTGTAGACGTCTATGTTGTACTTTGTAATTCTAAAAACCTACTTTGTTTATATAAAAGAGGTCGACATTCTATATTAAGATGAGTGCATTATCTAACACCACGGTCAAAGGGTCCTATTTCTTCATTCTCCTCAATTTACAGGGATCATATTATTCTGTCAACATAACACACAAGCTTTGACACTTACTGTGATCGTCAAAGTATATATAACTAGTGCCTAAACATTGAATCCTTTGTTTTAGATTGCATTATCTATGGATCAAATTACTCACCTTTCACATGTGTGCCAAAGACACTTTCCTTTTCATAGGTTCTTACATCCTTGTAAGAACTTTTGACTCATCTTATGATGCCTAACTATTTTTTCCGACCAGTTAATCTCTTTATGATCATGCTTTAGCTCTCGCCTAAACTAGGCAAAATGCAAAATCGTAAGCTTACATGCAAGTAAAGTCACTAATAAGGTCAACAAAATACTGCAACAAATTTAGTTGCTCGTCAAAAGTTTCTCAAGTGGCTCTCATGTTTAGCCCAAGTGGCTATCTCAAAACTTGTTTTAAAATTTTCTATCTCTAGTGGCATGACTGATTAAATCGTAACAACAAAAAACTTTACAAAAATCCCATTGAAAACCCCAACCCCCAACCATCACCTCCTAGCTTGGGGTGTGGAACCAATCAATAATAACGAATTCCTCTTGACATCAAGCTTTGACTCGCTTACCCTCTTGTCATCACCTGTCTCTCAACCCTACACGTGTGGTAGTAAGGCTGCTTGTTGGCGGACATTTTCTAAGTTCTCTCAAACCAGGCCTACTTAAAAAACCCTATCTCAAACCTTTATCATCACCGACTCCTAACCCTAGATTTTGCTAAGCCTCCTGAACCCGGCAAGCTCGGGGTTGTGGTAGAACCGCCTAAAATAACACGCTTCAGGCGCTATATCGAGGCAGTTTAAATCGAGCACACCCTAAGGAGAACTTCAGAAACAATCCACGTTTTTACATCCGAGAATCCAATAATGAGTACGAGCTTACAATACTTAGTCTATTTCATACAACAAAAGTTCTTGGAAATTATTTATTACAATACCCGAGTTGATCGATAATTAACCAAATGGAATAAAAATAAACATCTAGCGAAAACAATACAAGGATTAAATGCATGCCCACACGGAAGAATCCTCCACACAAGGGCTACTTCTCCAAGTTGCACATACAACAGGGGTAAATAAACCACAGTACACAATGTACTACATAAGATTTACCCGACTAGTGGAAATAGTTTCTCGACTTCAAGGAATATGATAGGCAATATGGGTTTGTTGTTTTTCTTTTTGTGAAAAGCATTACTAATAGTTCATCCTTACAGTCAAGTTTTATTGGCGGTCATGATTACTTCATTAACTAACCATTTTAGGTAAGCATCATTTCTACTTTCAAGCAAGGATTGAGACATCAAAACCATTTTATTATCTTTCATCTTTCAGGTTCTCACTACGGTGCTAGATCATAGCCAAGTCGTACCGTCTCACAAAAACGGTGATTCATGAACCAATGTATCCCAGCTGGGTACCCCAAAACACTGACGCCTTGTTTGTACCCTAGGCACAAACAAGACCAACCCATTCCACTCATCCACGGGTCCAAGTCCCCGTTCAAACTTGGACTCCAAGCCCTCACACTTGAGACCTAGTTTGATGATGGTGCTTAGACCTCCACATGTCCCTCCCTCCATTCGATCCGGTCCGGAAAGAGCGAAACCCACGACAAGAGTGTAACGAGCCTTGCCGCTCCCATAAGCAAGTATGTGTTTAGGATAATAAGTCTATGACCTGACTAACATCCACAGCAACGGACGGTTCTTAATCGATATGAACAGGAAAAACAGTGTGACCAAGCTAAGCCCTGTTGGCCATGGGACACAACTTTTATTACACCCACCAATATCCATACCACATCCCTGCGTTGTCTCTATTTTTTCATCATTTTATCATGAGAGTAATTATAATAATCACCTATTATGAGTAACGATAGGTTACTCACGCTACCAAAAACCTAAGCATAACAGCTACTCAAAACTGTACTAGTTGGACTCATAGGACAGTTATATCTATGCATATGGTTTTCATAAAATTCCTATAACATAAATGCACATCATATATATATATATATCCAGTGATTATAAAAAATAAGGGTTATACACCGGGGCTTGCCTTGGGCAGGCGTGGTGTCAGCTGAGTCAGTCAATGGTGGCTCCGGGACTTCCTGTTGCACGAGAATCTCCTCATACTCCTCGACGATCTCCTCAAACTCGTGATCGTCGGTGGTTACGATCTCCGCCAACTCATTCTCTACATTCATGCGATGATGATGCAACACTTAGCATTTATGCAACAACAACTCTTAAAATAAAAATACGCATACTAAGCTACTAAGCTAGCTCTAATGACTAAGGCACTAAGCGAACTAACATCTTTTACCGAGCAAAGTGTTGGATTCAACTAACAAACACCTAGCTTTACAAATAAATGATGTATCTTTATTTCTACTAATGATTTAATGTATATTGAAACAAAGAGCATTTAACTACCCTAATGATTAGTCTATTCTAGAGCTACAGAAATTATAGTGAGCACATAATAATACAATGAAGTTACCATAAAAATTTCAGGATTAAAGCTATCACCAATTTACCATAAAAATTCCTACAATAATTCTCCTAACAATATTAAATATTTTTAAATGATTTAATAGCTCCTGGTATCAACATGTACATACATAAACTAAATACACTAACAAATAGAGCACAATTTTAGAAACTTAACAAAATTTGTTTCATAATTCTTGGACAACTACATGATTTTATATGATTTACCAAAAGATCGACTTAAGAATTATATTAGAAAACTATTTCTAATTCCTTATGAAAAAGAAAAACATCTAATTCTCTCACATTGTTACGCTTCTGCAGATGGCGGCGTGAGTGGCATGACCCAGTGCGGCCGACGTGTGGCCTTGACCCACGGGAGGCGACCCGCGGCGGTGAAATCCATGCGACTTGATATATTTTTGCAAAATAGACCTCGCAGCCTCTGAATTACAACTAAGTACTAACACTATTTCTCCTCTCTTAGAACTTCTCACTTATCCCCTGCCATTCACAAATTCACCCGCGTGCACCCTCGGTGACTCGATTGCACGGCGGCCTTGCAAGCAGCGGCAGATCGAAGCCTACACCCCACCTAGAACACTGCGTTGGGCCTACCTAACGAGTCAATCACCATCTCTCGACCGGCTCTACGCTGGCGGCGGTGGCAGGGTGACACGATTGGTGAGGGAAAGGCTGCCGGGCGTCGACCATCTACAGCAGCGGCGCCCTTTGTTTGATGAGCTAGGGCAGCTCTGAGACATAATCGGTTAGCGCGCAGGCATCGGACGGCTACCCTAGACCCGGCCGAGATGACGGTTGGGGCGGAGGATGACGAGGAAGGCTGGCCACATACGGCCGAGCCGTGTGACGACGCATCGCGTCGGCACGGTCGCATCAGTGACGAAGGGGAGGCGGTAGCGATTCGACTAAGGCGCGCAAGGTGATGATGGAGTCAAGGCAATGCTAGTGGTGTAGGTGAATTAGCTTGGGAGGGGCGATGGGAGAGCCCCACACCAGACCGAACATGGCCTTAGCAGGCACGATGGCGGAAGAAACTCCAAATTGAGCTTGGCCGTGCTACGCTTCAAAGCTAGGTGGGGTCGAGCAACAAAAGGACATGATGGTGAAGATGTGAACGCGCTTAATTGAATGGAGGTGATCGCTCGCAGGGCAATTGATGGCGCGGCTCGGCTGCGGTAGCGGAGGAAGAGAAAGAGAGAAAGAGAGGCGGCGGGCGCGACAGTGGGCTTGGATCGTCCTCGCCTTGGTGAGACGCGGTCGGTCGAGAGCTCATGAAGACCCAGCGTAGGCACTAGCGGAGCGAGGGCCAGCGCTTCTCATCGGCGTGGCCCGCGTACCCGTAGTGTCTTAAATGACAAAGGCGACAATGAAGCTTGGCCACATCTGCGCAGCGGCGAAGGCGACCTTGAACTAGACCGGTAGCGGCACAGAGAGTACAGCGGATAGGCGCGGACGCGATGACGATGCGACGGTAGCGGTAGCGTTGCGGCGCAAGGCGGGTCGATAGTGTGGCGAGGCAGTAGTGGGCGGACGTGACGGTAGCGCAGCGTGTAGTGTACAGCGGCACCAATGGCGATTACGTGAAGTTGGGCGGCGCGGTAGCGAATAGCGGCTCATTGCGGCCGCCTTAATAAGCGAGGTGCCCGGCCAACCCAAAATGACGGCATAGGGTGGCCGTGCGGGGCGGCGACCATGTGTCGACGCAGGGGAGGCAGCGATGCGGTGATCACAAGATAAGCGCCAACCATCCCGAGGCTATATGGTGCACGAATTTTAAAGTGCTCAAAACAACTAAGCGGTTGCTTGAGAGCCAAACCATCTTCATCATGCTCAAGATGGCATATAAGACTACCAAATCGAGCTATAACACTACACCACCCTTTTACCCGAGCAATGTCTAACTGTTGACAACTTGGAAATTTTTCTAAGTTTTGAGCTGAATTTGATTTCAATTTACGATTTCTAAGCCCGTGGAAATATTAGCTAGTAATATCATTTTTAAATGACAAGTATTTCACTGTCATCTACAAAGTTTATAATTTAAACTTTATTTAAGTGTCACACACATGTTCTATAGTATTTTCACTTAATAAAAATTAGTTTTCAACCTACTTAATATACATGAGTTATTGAATCAACTTTCATTTAACATTGTTATTGATCATTTTAAGTTGCAAAAATTTATCTACATTGTTATTTATATATATGATGCTCATGATATGTTTTAGTAAATGATTTAGGGTATAACACTGAGGGTGTTACAGGGGTCTAACTAAAAATAGCTTAACTTTCATTAGAAAGCGATGATTCTAAATTATAAGTCGCTTGACTTTTTTATATTAATTTTATTATATTTTAGATATAATATAGGTCTAAATACATAACAAAGTCTATATATGTCAAATGGAATTTAGAACGAGAGAAAGTATTATTTTCTATGGACCTTGAGCAACAAATATGATTCGTCGCCAGCACCCCAACTGATCACGGTCCTTTCCATATAGTACTCAGTATAAGATTCTTTTGTCTCGAAATAGCGCTGAGCGGAGGGTCCAGAGCACAACGAGGCCATCTTTAATTCAGACTCTAAAGTTTTAGGGTGTGATGTCGGGTAAACTATATAATTAGTTATTTTTTAGTTTATATTTAATACTTCGTACATGTGTTCAAACATTCCATGATAACTTTAGAGGATAGAACTAAATAGAGCCTGATTTGTAGTCAAAAAAAAAATTTCGCAGACGGCACGTTTCTGTCTGCACGATGATGCACGTGATTGGGACCTGCAACTCTACAAGACACTACAGTACCTACCTACTGTACCACTTACCAGCAAGTGATCTGTTCGGCTTCTTTAAAGTAAATGATCGTAAATTTCAGGTCGAAAATAATGTTTTTCTCATATCAAACCAAATGCCAGGGTTTCAGCAGAGCCACGTGCTGATTTGTAGTAAAAAAAAGCACAATGATTCGCAGATGGCACGTTCCTGTCTGCACGATGAAGCACGTGATTGGGACCTGCAACTATACAAGACACTACAGTGCTGCCTACTGTACCACTTACCAGTTTTCAGAAGAGCCAAGTCAAAAAAAGAAAAAAGAGCACAATGATTCGCAGATGGAACATTCCTGTCTTCACGATGAAGGCCACGTGATTGGGACCTGCAACTCTACACGACACTACAGTACTGCCTACTGTACCACTTACCGGGCTGTTTAGTTCCCTCCAAATTTTTTTCAAGATTAACTTCGTTACATCAAATCTTTGAAACGTATGCATGAAGTATTAAATATAAATAAAAAATAAAACTAATTATACAGTTTAGACGAAATCCACGAGACGAATCTTTTAAGCCTAATTAAACTATGATTGGACACTAATTGCCAAATAACAACGAAAACACTACAGATAACGTTTTGCCAAAATTTTGGCAACTAAACTGAGCCAGGTTTCAGAAGAGCCATGTCCTGATTTGTAGTCAAAAAAAAAAAAAAAGAGCACAATGATTCGCAGATGGCACGTTCCTGTCTGCACGATGATGCACGTGATTGGGACCTGCAACTCTAGAAGACACTACATTACCTACCTACTGTACCACTTACCAGTTTTCAGAAGAGCCATGTCTAGACCATGGCATTGCGGTTGCCAGTTTTTTTCGGTCGATATTCACCTTAAAAAACTCTACCCATTTCAGGTATCGATAATTCGGGTTTAGGTACGCGATATACCTGAATCCACGTGAAACAACAAACTGCACAAAACTTTAGTAGCACTTTATACATAATTTTAGTAGCAATTTGTATAAAATTTCAGGACCAATTTGCAGAGAATCACTTGTTCAAACAAAGAGAATCATATGCTAATTAAGTGATAAGTTCAAGTGTTCAACTAACAACACAAAACAAACACAAAGACAACATACACATATTGGGTAGTTTGGGTACCAGGGGATATTACCGAATTACCCAAACTAATTCGGTGTCGGGATTGCTATCCGAGTTTAGATCTGGTACCTCGGTTTCACATAATTCATATACGGGTAATGGGTATTGGATATTTTGCCCAGGGCCTAGCCATGTTGAATCTTGCATAGGGCATAGTTCAGTAGTGCATAAGGGGTGTTTGATTCTGCTTTGTTAAAGTTTAGCTCCTATCATATCGGATGTTTGACATATGTATGGAGTATTAAATATAGACTAATTATGAAACTAAATACACAGATTGAGACTAATTTATGAGGCAATTTTTTAAGCATAATTAGTCTATGATTTGACAATGTGGTGCTACATGAAATATGTGCTATGATGGATTAATTATGCTTAATTAATCCGTCTCAGTGATCTTGATGGAATCGTAATTTATTTTTTATTAGTATGCGAATACCCTATGTGACATTCGACGTGACACCTATATTATATTTTTAGATATAATATAGGTCTAAATACATAACAAAGTCTATATATGTCAAATGGAATTTAGAACAGAGAAAGTATTATTTTTTCTATGGACCTTGAGCAACAAATATGATTCGTCGCCAGCACCCCAACTGATCACGGTCCTTTCCATATAGTACTCCGTATAAGATTCTTTTGTCTCGAAATAGCGCTGAGCGGAGGGTCCAGAGCACAACGAGGCCATCTTTAATTCAGACTCTAAAATTTTAGGGTGTCATGTCTCTTTGGATATTAATAAGAAAATAAATTACTTCCGTTACGGGCAATTTATTAAGTCTAATTAATCGATTATTAGCACATGTATTCTTTGTAACACTACATTATTAAATCATGGACTAATTAGGCTTAAAAGATTTCTCTAATAAATTAATCGTAAACTATATAATTAGTTATTTTTTATCTATATTTAATACTTCGTACATGTGTTCAAACATTCCATGATAACTTTAGAGGATAGAACTAAATAGAGCCTGATTTGTAGTCAAAAAAAAAAATCGCAGACGGCACGTTTCTGTCTGCACGATGATGCACGTGATTGGGACCTGCAACTCTACAAGACACTACAGTACCTACCTACTGTACCACTTACCAGCGGTCTGTTCGCTTGCTCGTAAATGATCGTAAATTTCCAGTCAGAAATAATGTTTTTCTTATATCAAACCAGCCAGGTTTCAGCAGAGCCACGTGCTGATTTGTAGTAAAAAAAAGAGCACAATGATTCGCAGATGGCACGTTCCTGTCTGCACGATGAAGCACGTGATTGGGACCTGCAACTATACAAGACACTACAGTGCTGCCTACTGTACCACTTACCAGTTTTCAGAAGAGCCAAGTCAAAAAAAAGAAAAAAGAGCACAATGATTCGCAGATGGAACATTCCTGTCTTCACGATGAAGCACGTGATTGGGACCTGCAACTCTACACGACACTACAGTACTGCCTACTGTACCACTTACCGGGCTGTTTAGTTCCCCTCCAAATTTTTTTCAAGATTCTTCGTTACATCAAATCTTTGAAACGTATGCATGAAGTATTAAATATAAATAAAAAATAAAACTAATTATACAGTTTAGACGAAATCCACGAGACGAATCTTTTAAGCCTAATTAAACTATGATTGGACACTAATTGCCAAATAACAACGAAAACACTACAGTAACGTTTTGCCAAAAATTTTGGCAACTAAACTGGGCCAGGTTTCAGAAGAGCCATGTCCTGATTTGTAGTCAAAAAAAAAAAGAGCACAATGATTCGCAGATGGCACGTTCCTGTCTGCACGATGATGCACGTGATTGGGACCTGCAACTCTAGAAGACACTACATTACCTACCTACTGTACCACTTACCAGTTTTCAGAAGAGCCATGTCTAGACCATGGCATTGCGGTTGCCCGAGTTTTTTTTCGGTCGATATTCACCTTAAAAAAACTCTACCCATTTCAGGTATCGATAATTCGGGTTTAGGTACGCGATATACCTGAATCCACGTGAAACAACAAACTGCACAAAACTTTAGTAGCACTTTATACATAATTTTAGTAGCAATTTGTATAAAATTTCAGGACCAATTTGCAGAGAATCACTTGTTCAAACAAAGAGAATCATATGCTAATTAAGTGATAAGTTCAAGTGTTCAACTAACAACACAAAACAAACACAAAGACAACATACACATATTGGGTAGTTTGGGTACCAGGGGGATATTACCCGAATTACCCAAACTAATTTCGGGTAATCAGGATTGCTATCCGAGTTTAGATCTGGTACCTCGGTTTCAGATAATTCATGTACGGGTAATGGGTATTGGATATTTTGCCCAGGCCTAGCCATGTTGAATCTTGCATAGGGCATAGTTCAGTAGTGCATAAGGGGGTGTTTGGTTACTGCTGTTAAAGTTTAGCTCCTATCATATCGGATGTTTGACATATGTATGGAGTATTAAATATAGACTAATTATGAAACTAAATACACAGATTGAGACTAATTTATGAGACGAATTTTTTAAGCATAATTAGTCTATGATTTGACAATGAAAAGAATATAAAAGGTGCTACTGATGAATATATGCTATGATGGATTAATTATGCTTAATTAATCCGTCTCGCGTAGTACTGATGGAATCAGTAATTTATTTTTTATTAGTATGCGAATACCCTATGTGACATTCGACGTGACACCTATATTATATTTTTAGATATAATATAGGTCTAAATACATAACAAAGTCTATATATGTCAAATGGAATTTAGAACAGAGAAAGTATTATTTTTCTATGGACCTTGAGCAACAAATATGATTCGTCGCCAGCACCCCAACTGATCACGGTCCTTTCCATATAGTACTCCGTATAAGATTCTTTTGTCTCGAAATAGCGCTGAGCGGAGGGTCCAGAGCACAACGAGGCCATCTTTAATTCAGACTCTAAAATTTTAGGGTGTCATGTAAGAATTATTATATGGGTGTATTATATAAGATATTTGGATATTAATAAGAAAATAAATTACGAGAATCGTCAAGAATTCACGAGGCGAATTTATTAAGTCTAATTAATCGATTATTAGCACATGTGTTACTTTGTAACACTACATTATTAAATCATGGACTAATTAGGCTTAAAAGATTCATCTCAAAATTAGTCGTAAACTATATAATTAGTTATTTTTTAGTCTATATTTAATACTTCGTACATGTGTTCAAACATTCCATGATAACTTTAGAGGATAGAACTAAATAGAGCCTGATTTGTAGTCAAAAAAAAAATTCGCAGACGGCACGTTTCTGTCTGCACGATGATGCACGTGATTGGGACCTGCAACTCTACAAGACACTACAGTACCTACCTACTGTACCACTTACCAGCGGTCTGTTCGCTTGCTCGTAAATGATCGTAAATTTCCAGTCAGAAATAATGTTTTTCTCTCATATCAAACCAAAGGGGCTTTCAGCAGAGCCACGTGCTGATTTGTAGTAAAAAAAGAGCACAATGATTCGCAGATGGCACGTTCCTGTCTGCACGATGAAGCACGTGATTGGGACCTGCAACTATACAAGACACTACAGTGCTGCCTACTGTACCACTTACCAGTTTTCAGAAGAGCCAAGTCAAAAAAAAAGAAAAAAAGAGCACAATGATTCGCAGATGGAACATTCCTGTCTTCACGATGAAGCACGTGATTGGGACCTGCAACTCTACACGACACTACAGTACTGCCTACTGTACCACTTACCGGGCTGTTTAGTTCCCTCCAAATTTTTTTCAAGATTCTTCGTTACATCAAATCTTTGAAACGTATGCATGAAGCATTAAATATAAATAAAAAATAAAACTAATTATACAGTTTAGACGAAATCCACGAGATGAATCTTTTAAGCCTAATTAGACTATGATTGGACACTAATTGCCAAATAATAACGAAAACACTACAGTAACGTTTTACCAAAAATTTTGGCAACTAAACTGGGCCAGGTTTCAGAAGAGCCATGTCCTGATTTGTAGTCAAAAAAAAAAAAGAGCACAATGATTCGCAGATGGCACGTTCCTGTCTGCACGATGATGCACGTGATTGGGACCTGCAACTCTAGAAGACACTACATTACCTACCTACTGTACCACTTACCAGTTTTCAGAAGAGCCATGTCTAGACCATGGCATTGCGGTTGCCCGAGTTTTTTTTCGGTCGATATTCACCTTAAAAAAACTCTACCCATTTCAGGTATCGATAATTCGGGTTTAGGTACGCGATATACCTGAATCCACGTGAAACAACAAACTGCACAAAACTTTAGTAGCACTTTATACATAATTTTAGTAGCAATTTGTATAAAATTTCAGGACCAATTTGCAGAGAATCACTTGTTCAAACAAAGAGAATCATATGCTAATTAAGTGATAAGTTCAAGTGTTCAACTAACAACACAAAACAAACACAAAGACAACATACACATATTGGGTAGTTTGGGTACCAGGGGGATATTACCCGAATTACCCAAACTAATTTCGGGTAATCAGGATTGCTATCCGAGTTTAGATCTGGTACCTCGGTTTCAGATAATTCATGTACGGGTAATGGGTATTGGATATTTTGCCCAGGCCTAGCCATGTTGAATCTTGCATAGGGCATAGTTCAGTAGTGCATAAGGGGGTGTTTGGTTACTGCTGTTAAAGTTTAGCTCCTATCATATCGGATGTTTGACATATGTATGGAGTATTAAATATAGACTAATTATGAAACTAAATACACAGATTGAGACTAATTTATGAGACGAATTTTTTAAGCATAATTAGTCTATGATTTGACAATGTGGTGCTACAGTAAATATGTGCTATGATGGATTAATTATGCTTAATTAATCCGTCTCGCGGAGTACTGATGGAATCTGTAATTTATTTTTTATTAGTATACGAATACCCTATGTGACATTCGACGTGACACCTCTTAAACTTTAGTCTCTGTATCAAACACCCCTAAGCTAAAGAGGGATGGTGTTCTAGAATAAAGTGTGTACACAGAACCTTTGGGAGACGCAACCAACACTAGCACGCCATCCACCAAGGTCTTTACAACGTAACTTTTGCCTGTATTTTTTTTCTTACAAAATGTAGATATTCCCAGTTTTTCAAAGTAGAAGGTAACTTTGAACACTTCCAAAATTTGCATTTCAATTGCTGATTTTTTTCAAGTAAAAGTTTTATCCCTGATTTGTAGGTTGACACTGCTCCACTTTAATAATTAAGGATGGCAACAGGAATGACCCAATGTCGGACCCATAATTTGTCTACACTTGGTGTCCCTATTCATGCGGGCACCGGATACCCCACATCTGGTGACTGGTGAGCCATGACCAGCGGAAAACAACATTCAATGAACAATTAATTGAATAACAAGAATCCTAAAAAAATAATAGAATAACAAGCACGAAAGGCATCATTTTTACAAATTCATACTAGCAACCTGCCATTGCTAGTTCGGCATAAATGTTCGTCAGAAGCCAGAAGAACTGGCCGTTGAACTAGGAAGCAAATTCTGAGAGCTATTATGTAGAGATGCAACGCCTGGCTGTACCAGCAATCATGCAAATTTGCCAGCGTCACTGGTTTAAGATTTTTAGAATTTCATCATTAAAAAAAATCTTTACACGAGGGATCCGGTTGATTTTCAGAATTTAGGTGATAAGTTTAATCACTGATTTGTTGGACATAATCAAAAATATCTATGTGACAAACTGTTCAATACGGACGAAACTTTCACGAAACTCACTGAGACGGGCCTCTGAGCAACTTGGACAGTGATGGATGATAAGGAATAAATAGGGGCATTGGCCACCTCTGATTTTGATTGTTTATTTATAGAGTAATAAATGCTAACTGAGATCGATGTTACCTGATCTGAGACCATGCAACAGGGGCCATGACACCGACTCGATGATAGATAAAGAAGGGTACCTGTGGCATGGACCGATTCGATTCGAGCATTGTTCATGAATGAGTGGCTCTCGCGTCTTGAGAAGGACGTGGAGAATCTCGTCTTTAGTTAGCGCATGTTTAGTTCCCAAAATTTTTTGCGTAGTACTAATTATATTGAATCTTGCGGCATATGTATGGAGTACTAAATATAGACGAAAAAAACTAATTGTATAGTTGGGTGAGAAATCGCGAGATGAAACTTTCGAACCTAATTAGTCTATAATTAGACACTAATTGCCAAATATAAACGAAAATGCTACAGTAGCCAAAATCCAAAAAATTTTGGATCTAAACGCGCCCTTGTTGTTAGGCCTTGTTTAGATGGTAAGTTTTTTCACTTTCTCTCCATCACGTCAAATCTTTGGACATATGCATGGAGTATTAAATGTAGATAAAAAATAACTAATTACACAGTTTGATTGTAAATAACGAGACAAATCTTTTGAGCCTAGTTAGGCCATTATTGGACAATAATTGTCAAATACAAACAAAAATATTACAGTGCCAAATACTGATTCCTAACCCCAATCTAAACGAGACGTTAGAGACGCCGCTTTACAGTGTACTATTTATAGAATCTGTTCACGTGCTTACCTACAAACCGAGAACAACCACTCACCCCAACCACTCTCGATTGGCTTCAAGGCCAAGGCCTTGTTTAGATCATCTCCAAATTCTAAGTTTTTTTATTTTTTTTCATCACATCAATTTTTAGACGTATGTATAGAGCATTAAATGTAGGTAAAAAAATTAACTAATTACACAGTTTGGTTGTAAATCACGAGACGGATCTTTTAAGGCTAGTTAGTCTATGATCGGACAAAGTTTGTCAAATACAAACAAAACGTGTTACAGTGTCCAGGTTGCAAATATTTGCAATCAAACAAGCCCAAATCCAAATATCACTTTCAAGTTTCACATCCCCGTAGTCCGTAGAGGCCGTAGATATGGGATATCGGCAAAACCAAACCGATCGAGCTCTGTAGACGAAAAAGGCTGCTTGACCTACTAAACATGAAAAAGGATATTTGAACAAATTTTGTAGCCAAACTAAACTTGCCTTTACCTACTTCTTGGAAAAGACGTACATGAAAAGGTTATTTGAACAAATTTTGTACCCAAACTAAACATGCCTTTATTGTTACTCCTGAAATATTAAAGTAACCAAGAGCAACTCGACGAGACTCTATATTCTTCATAATTGCTAGAAATAGAGATTTTGATGAAAAGAACCCTCCAACAATTTCTTTATTTGGTTATCCAAATATAGGCATCTTCTATTTTGGATTTCTCGATAGTCAAAGATAGAAAACGAGAATGACTCTCTAGAGTGCATACAAGATATAGAAAATTTATTGGAGAGTGAAAAGATATAGAAAATGATTTTTATGTAAATGACTCTCCAAACAGTGATACCATCCTTAAGAGAAATGCTAGTATCGTGGAGCAACCATGCACACACTTATAAATGTTAGACACATCTAGGTATTGCATGGTAATCTTGTTTCTCTTTGTTTTTGAAGAGTTCTCCGCTCTTGTGGTTAAGGCTGGATAAAAAACCTTGTGGCTCGTTAAACTTGGCTCATTCCTTTTTCTATAGACCTAAGCTAACAATTAAGTTTATTAAATGAGCTATCTCAAGATGGCCTTGTAATCATGAGCTAAACAAGCCATGCACAACTGGATACTCAGTCATCCTAAACAATCACAGTAAGGCACGGCTTCTCTTAGGCTCCGGCTCCTCTTTAGGAGGAGTCCTAGTAGAAGTCGTTTGGAGCCGTTTGTAGCAGAACCGTCTAATCTAATGTCATCCCAATGGTACTTGTCTTCCATTAGACACTGAGTACCCAAGAGAGTGCACTAAATCGTGTTGTTCCGTCGAGCACACCCCGAGGGAGAACTCGAAAATCCACATTTTTCCATCAGGATCATAAATGAGGGTATAAAGTTTACAACATTCTTAGTCATTTCTTACATCACTTTATTACAACATTAGGGTACTTAAACAAGTTGAATGCAATAGCCGAATTAAGATAGTTTTACATGTAAAAGAGTTTATATATTTTAGGTTCACATTTTTATCTTGCAGCGCAGAACAACATATGATCAGAGTTATAGCGGAAATCAAGATTAATGGTGAATCATTAACATAGGGAACATTTATAAACCAAATATGATGATAGATCATAAAACTTTTCTTCTAAAAACTTTTAGTGAGGGTTATAAATAAACACTACGGTCGTAGCGTGAAAGGAATCATCTCTAAGCCCACCAGGAGGTTTCCACACACAAAATTTAGGTCTATGTATCCTCCGATCACCTGCAACAGGGGAATAAAACCTTGAGTACTCGATTGTACTCAGCAAGACTTACCCGACAGGAGGAAAATAAAAGACTCCAAGGATATGCAAGGCTTATTTGGCTTGTGAGGTATTGCATCTACGAAAGCATTACTAAACATACGTCCTTATATTAAATTTTATTAGCAGTCATCATTAGTCCATTAACTACCCATTCTATGTAAGTACCTATGCTACTTTCAAGCAGGTGGTGAGCAATCAGAACCATTTTATCATCTTTCATATTCTAGTTCTTACTACGGTGTTAGACCATAGCCAAGTCGTACCGTCTCATAGAAATGGTGATTCGCGAATCAATGTATCCCAGCTGGGTATCCCGAAACACACGTCCTGTTTCTACCCCAGGCACAAACAAGACCAACACATTCCACTCCTGTCACGGGTCCAGGTCTCCGTCCAAACTTGAAATCTAAGCCCCCACAGTTGAGACCCGGTCTCAGTATGGTGCTTAGACCTCCACCTTTCCCCGCCTCCAATCAGTTGGTCCGGAAAGAGCCAGAACCCACGACAAGAGCGAAACGAGCCTTCCCGCTCCCATAAGCAAGTATGTGCTTAGGATAATAAGTCTGTGATCTGACTACTATCCACAGCAACGGACGGTCCTCAATCGACAAAGGCGGAACAAGTGCAATCCGAGTCTCGTTCGAATGCCTAACCAAGTCTAGATCCAAAGTACCATTCCACCCGGTCTTTAATTATCATTCATATATATTCCATGTGATGATAATATAATAACAACAATAATATATTTCGTATCTCTCACGAGTGATAGGTAATCACTCGACTTCTACCGGATCCTATATCATGGCAATCTACATGATCTTGACATACTAGTAGGACTCATAGGATAAGGATATATATATGCAAGTGGTTTTCATTCTACTCCTTAAAACTTAATGCACAAGCATAATATAAAGTGCAGAATAATAGGGGTTATGCACCAGGTCTTGCCTGGGTCAGATATAACCAAAAGTTTGCATTCTATCATAGTGACACGATCATCAAGGCACCATCTTTTCTGCTACCTCGGTCGACTCCATGATCCATCATTGTTTCTATTATGATATACGTGGATGTAACCTAGAGACGCAATTAATCGACGGTAACCGCAACTCTTAAAAATACGATTACGCTCCACAACCTAACGAGCTAGCTTAATTGACTAACGTACTAGTCTACGTATCCGCGTCGTCAAATAAGGCTTCACCTCCGGGAAAAAATGTTCTAGTTTCAAAATCCCAATGTGTTTCAGTATTTCATTGATTAAATATATATTTTCGAACTAGGACTCATTTAGCTACCTTAGCAAACTAATTATTATGGAGCTACAAAAATTACAGTGAGCACCTAATAACGTGAGAAATTTACTGTAAAAGTTTTAGAGCCAACACTATCACCAATTTATCACAAAAATTCCTCCAAGTATATATCTTAATAATATTAAGCATCTCAAATTAATTAGATCACCGCTAAAAATATTACAAAACTATATGAACAAAATATACTAGCAGATAGATCATAATTTTAGGAACCTAACAAAATTGGTTTCACAATTTTTGGCCAACTACATAAATTTATATTAAATTTACATGTTTACCTTAGAAACTAAATTACAAAATGCTTTAGAAAACAAAAGGGCCGGTGGTGAGCATTCGGCCTAGCTACCCAGCACGGGCGCAGCTGTGCACGCGTCGTGGCGGCCTAGCACGGCCCAAGGCCGGGGGCGCCCACGCGCGTTGGCTATTTTGCAGAAAGGCCCCAAAGCTTTCAGAGATTAATACGACTACTATGCACACTATTCCTACCGTCAGTAACTTTGTAACCAAAACCTTGGATGTTTCCACCTTCACCACGGGGAGGTCCCTGAAATCCCCACACGCGCCGGTGCGGTGGCCGACGGCACAAGGCGGTTACGCCGAGAAAACTAGGCTCGCTACGACAGAATTAAGGGACCGACCACCATCTACATCTAAACGCGCAAGGATGGGTGGCGGTTAGGGACTTAGAGGCGCACCGTCGTGGGCTGCAGTGGCGAGCGGCTATCCGCGATGGCGACGCGACTGTTTCGGCGAGCCTAGTACGCTCGGCAGAGCAGAAGTGGCGGATAAACATCAGTGGCTCACCGTGGTGTACACCCTACTGACGGTTAAAGCAAGGGTGCGCTACGACGGTCTGGCCACGTGCGAGCCATCGGGGTGATGGTGCTCCAAGATGGACACCGACACGTCATCATGTCGCCGATGAGTTCCCTGACCAAAATAGCACGAGCACCGGATGGAGGGAATCAAGGCTAGTTCAGGGTTATGAGCAATTGAACTGTTACCACTCCTACAACCATACCCCTAACCCTCTGGTCACGGCGACGCACATGACCGACGATGAGGAGAAACCGAAATTGATCATTGACAGACCACGACTGGGCTCGATGAGAATGTGACACCTAGCCAACTTGCTAAGCTACCCACCGGTGCGAGAAATTGGACTGGGAAGCCTCGGGCTGGTGATTAAGAAATGGAGAGGGAGAGCGGTGCACTGCCACCGCCACATCGCGGGAAGCGGCCCCGACAGAGATGGCCCGGCCATGACCCGATGAGGCACGACAGTGCGGGGATATGACCGCTCGAGCGAAGGATAGGCGGCGCGTCGGTTAGCGCTTGGACGGAGCCATTGAAGGTGTGCCCGCGTGCGGCCACGCGCACACAGCAGCATGGCGTCGCGATGCAATAAACTGCGTACGTCGTCGAGCTCGGGCTCGGTAGGTGGGTTGTGCGGCTGAGGGTGAGCGCTGTAGTAACCAAAACAACAAGAGGACAAGGCGCATCCCTACAGGTGCGCTTGGACAGCGCCACGATCGGCAGCGTCCCACGCACGGCGAAGAGTGGCTGCGGCCACGCCTAGCCTGGCGGGCAGCCGACGCCACTCGGCTGTTCAGCGGGACAACGATCGTGGCCACAGGTACGCCAGCCAACGCTTACATGGTAGCAGCGGCCGGCAGCAGTGTAGGTAGCCCACGACGGCGCGACACCGGCCGCGGTGACCGCGTCCCCGGGCCCGAACGGCCGATACATGTGCGAAGCATGAATTTTAAAGCATCAAAACCAACCGCTTAGAGCCCAGTTGAGATTAAAGCAAGAGTTCAAGATTCTAGTAGCCACTAAGTGCTTCTCGTCCGAGCAACCAGCATGGCCGGGGAGTGAGCATCGAGGGAGATAGAGAGGTGCCAACAGGAGCTCATCGCGCTGAACACCAGTTCCCAATCGAAGCCCGAAACAAGATTGACAGCGTGTTCTAACAAAGTTAGGGCAATTTCTGCGACGCCACGACAACTCCAACTCATCCGTGGACTTCATCATGCTAAAGTACTCACTTCGATGCAATCAATAATACCAAAACATATAGCTAGTGTTTAAACATTTTAGCTAGAATTTAAATGTCAAGATAGCATTGTCTTACTACTTTTCACGTACTTAAAAAGTTAGGGTTCAATTCAAACTAACAGCCATTAACACTTTTGTTACAATTTTTATAAGGCCTAAACCCTATTAACTGCTACCAACAAGTGTTTCATGTAATAGTCCATACCTTATACTAACCCATAGGAGCAAAGTATTTCAGCACCATTTAACTATTTTGCTCAATATAATTCGTCAAAAATGGTATTTTACACAATAGTTCAAGTGTTTGCCGACTTAACGAAAAATGCTTATCTTAACGTCAAATTTGATTTTTTGAGCTCCCAAAACACTAGTTAACAACATCTATTTTCCAAAAGTTAAAGTTGCATTTTTATCTACTAAACTTGTACTTTAATTTTTATTTAAGTACTAAATACAAGTTATGTTTGATCCTTGTTCATAGAAATTATTTTTCGTCTCACGTGCCTTATAAATTTTTAAAACCCGAAAACTTGTTAGGCTAATCCTTCGCGGACCTAAATCTCGGTGCTAAGCAAGCTCGTAACACCAGAGGTGTTACAAGGGAGCAACGCGACACCCAATGCAACTACAACCTAACCCATGCGCAAGAGCTTACTTAGATGCAACCAACAATAAAGAATATGAAACTAGTGTTTAAACATTTTAGTTAGAATTTAAATGTCAAAATGGCATTGTGTACTGCTCTTTCAAACTTAAAAAAGACGAGTTCAGTTTGAACTTAACAACCATGAACACTTTTGACACAATGTTTAAAAGGCCTAATCTTAATTAGCTTCAACCAACAAGTATTCCATGCAATAGTCCATACTTTATACTAAACCATTGGAACAAAATATTTAAGCTCTATTTAATTACTTTGCTCAATATAACTCGCAAAAAATAATACTTTAATATAAGTTTAGGTCTTTGCCGACTTAACGAAAAGGTTGATTTTAATTCCCAATTTGATTTTTGGAGCTCCCAAGAACATTAGTTAACTCGTTTATTTTCCAAAAATTAAAGTTACATTTTCACCTACACCACTTGCTCATCATCTTTACATAAGCACTATACACAAGTTATATTTTATTTTTGTTTATAGAAATTATTTTTTGTACCAAACAATTAAAACTACTTATTTTATTCTTCTTGTTAGGATTTTCATTAGCACATTTACGCAATGAGTAAATTAACTTAGATATTTATTTGATTTCTCTCAACCATAAAAGTGAGTCGCGCAGGGTTTGTTTATCATTTCATGTGTGTTTTAAATTTTTAAAACTCGAGAACTTGTTTTGCTAATTTCTCTTAGGCCTTAAGCTAGGTGCTAAGCAAGCTCGTAACTCCAGAGGTGTTACACCGTTTTTCCAGTGAAAAAAGATACTTCTCCAAAACGGCTCTGGCATCTCCGGAGGAGCCCTCTCAGACAACAGGCTTTTTGTTATGATATATGCAAGTTATTGAAGTCTACAAATGACTGTATGCTATGCATTGTATTTACTTACTTTCTCCATCCCAAATAAAATCAACTTCTAATGTTTGTCTTAAGTCGAAGTTTTTTTTATGTCCAACAGAATTAGAAAAAAATCAATATTTATGATACCAAATAATATATTTAGATACACTATGAGATATATTTTCACAGAGTGTGCTTATTTGGTGTCATAGATATTTGTACTTTTTCTATAACTCGACCAACTTTTAAAAAGTTTGACTTAATACAACTCTAAAAGTTATTTTATTTCATTCCATAGAGAAGGTTAGTAGTAGCTAATTATGTGTTGGTTAGTAGTCTCTAACGTGACGATATGACTCAAATAAGCAAAGCTGAGGTTAAGTTTTAGCTGCTTTTTTTTAATGAGCCGAGCTATCATTAACTTAACAAGCACTTGGAGAGAAACAACTTTCAGTTGGCACTTTTAGTCTCGGTTGTTTTTAGATCCGAGACTAATGTGAGCATTAGTCTCCACTACTACAGGATTGAATTTGCACAATGTTGCACTTTTGGCCTCCGTGGCGGGCACTGAGTTTGCCCGCCACGGTACATACAACGATTTACCGAGGCGGGCATTTTTTATTTACCGTGACAAAGTTTTTTTGCCCGCCGCAGTAAATCAATTTACCGCGGCGGGCGCCTAAAGACGTCCGCGGCGGATGACTTTGCCCGCCGCGGAAAACAAAAACGCCCGCCTCCAGTAAAGTTTGTGTAGTAGTGCCCGGGTCTAAATTTTACAGGCATCAAATGCCCTTTTAATCTCGGTTGGTGTCACAAACCCGGATTAAAAGTCTCCCACCTGGGACTAAAGGTCCCCCACGACTGAATTCAAAAGTAGAGCGTCCAAGACTTTGTCAGATGTGGTGTGCAGTTCAGTTGGTAAGGAAGCTGCGAGGTAAGGGGTCTTGGGTTCGAATGTCACGCACTGTGTGGGGGATATACCCCCAGGTACCACAAGATGTTACATGGGCCGCACCATCCGAGGTGGCCCGGCCCGTAAGATCAAGACGTGCATAGCAAGATTACAAGTTGTACTAGATATTATGATAGTACCAAATAGGATACTTTACTTGTAACCCTCCTCCTCCAGAGTATATAAGGAGAGGCAGGGGTCCCCCTCAGGGACAGATCCATCTAGATCCATAGAGATCAGACAACATACACCTCAATACAATACACCAAAGACACAGGACGTAGGGTATTACGTCGATCAGACGGCCCGAACTCGCCTAAATCATTGCCTCTCTGCGCCTTGTGTCACCATCTGGTTCCCCGATCACACGCATCCTACCGATAATCTACCACCGTGGCACCCCCCCCTCGGTGGATCGGCTCATATATTTAAATGGCGGTGGCGCGCCAGTAGGGGGTGTGTGCGCTTTCTTTGACGAGCGGATGGACCTCAACATCGATAACATCTACAACGATTCGGTGGCGGCGTTTAACGTCATGCGCAACAACATCGTCACCGTCGTCGCTCCGCTGGCGATCCTCGTCCCACAACTTCGGTCCTTTGTTCACTGTCAACCCGGCATCCCTCGACATTGTGCATCGCGATCTGCTTCCGTCGCCGACGACCTCAGACTCAGCGTCACGAAGCGACTCGTGGCTATGCGCAACAGGACTCGTGCCTGATTACGCAACTTCACGCTTTCGTGCGTGGAGTTTAGCGGCGGGCGGCAGCCCCTGTTCGGCGGCATGGTTTTGCGTCATACAAAGAAGCAGCCCGATCCAATATGTCGGGTCCTACCGCCGAGCACTTCATTTGTCCGAAATCCTAATCTCATTCAATCGAAAGCTCAACAACCAATCAAAAAGGTAAACGTAGAATCAATCTACAGCACCGTCCAAGATGACGTCGACAGTGGTGGATGTACGATCTACATGCAAGAGGGCATTAGACTACTACAACCATGCAAGCAATGAGGAGCTACACGTATTCATGTTTGTGCATATACGTTGTATATTCGGCCACGCCTCTTGCTCACTCGTGGCGATGCTCGGCAACCTCTCGCGCCCGTGGACTACGGCATCAGATCAACACGAAGCAAAGCGAGCCAGCGAGCGGCACGCATTTACGACAACATCACCATGTAGCCGACGCAAGCAAGCAACGCCAAGGCGTATACGGGTATATACACGCATGAACAGGTCATCCGAACCACGTCCGACTCCAACTCAAACACGACGGGGGCTTCGGCTTCCGCGCTGATTGCCTCTGCTACGACAAGAGTCCGACATCTTCACGACATGACCCAATCCGGCATGCAAGCAATCAGGAGTTTATTCATACACGAACGCTTGCATGTACGTGCATCTACAGCACCATGCATACGAAGACCATGGACCATACAAGCAAGCCGTCTTTATCCAAGTCTCCACCAGCGGACGTCGAGGCCATGCGTTTCGCCCCAGGAACACAGTTCTACTTCGACGCTTTTTGACTTCGACATCAACGGGATCGACGCCGACAACTTCAACCCGTGCTCTGGACTTCGTCAAGCTACGCCACGACTCCGCACGTTGCCGAGCTCCGACCACGTCGACCGCGACCACGTCGACCACGTCCCGAGCAGCTCCGTCGAGCTCCGACCACGTCGACCACGACCACATCCCGAGCAGCTCCACCGAGCTTCGACCACGTCGACCACGGACCGCGTCGACCACGTCCCGAGCAGCTCCGCCGAGCTCCGACCACCTCGACCACAAGACTACGTCGCAATGATGATCGCCGCAAAGAACGGCGCTACGACAATCGCGACCACAGTCATGACGACAGGTTGAAAAGCTCGAGGACCGGACAACTTCATCGCCAACGACACGTCAAGCCATCTCTCGAACATCGCAACACGCCGACTACACCCACCGGTCGTCAATAAAGCTAAGTATTATTTTTAATTGAAAATTTCTTCGATCATCGTACACCTCCGCCGACCACCCTTAGGGTGCGCTCCGCGTCGAATTTTCTCCATACATACAGTCCAAAACATGTATAAGTTTTTACAATGGTTCGCCGATCGTTTTCCTCCTCGCTTGAGAATCCCAGGCAGCACTGCTCCGCTCCACCCCACGCTGCATGAGAGTCCGCCCTCTGCGCTTGGGTAGTCGGCGATCGCTCCCTCGGTAACACTGGCACTCTCTACGCGCCGGCGGCGTTCCTGCACCTCGCGCTTCTGAGATGTTGGTCAGCCAGTGGCGCATTCTTCAGGCAAAGTTAATACATCGCGCTTCACGCCACTACATAACAAAAGGGCTAAAAACAGCTAATGTTATTTTTGAATATTACACCAAGTATAATTCATCGCCAACCAACACCAAGTGTTTACTTCACCTCCTCTGAGAGATCAATATATTTCGTACATCATCATGTACTACCGCTCTCCGTGTTTATTTTTCAGGAACATAGTTTGATCAACGAGCTCATGCTTCGGGGCTCGCCAAGACCACTACGGTGCTCGAGGACTCGCCGGACCACCCTTTGTGCTCGAGGACTCGCCAGACCACTCCGTGCTCTAGGACCCTCGGGGACTCGCCCAGAGACCACTCCGTGCTCGGGACTTCAGCCGACTCCTCCGTGCTCGGGACCGCCTCGATCACTCTCGACCACGGCTCGGGGACTTCTGTCGCTCGCTCCTCGACTGTGTGGACGGGACTGCCCCGACCACTCTCCGACCACAGTCCAAGGACTGTTTCTCCTCGGCTACATGTGACTTAGACTCACATACAGTTGAGAGGCATTTATTTTCTTTGACCTTGCTACAAGGCTCATACTTAGCCTTCCAAAGAAGCTCGTGAAACCTTTCAACATCATACTTTATTACATCTCACACTCCGTCATGAGTCAAACCAGGGGCCGTACAAACCTTTCGGGATGACGTGTCGGCTAAACCGGTACAACTAAACAGAACGCCAACACGTTCTAACTTAGTTACACCAACATCATATCCGAGCTTAAACATGTTTTCTACAAAAACAAACAAGCTTATGTTGATATACAGTTACGTTATTACAAGCTTGCCTGAAAAGGTCCAAGTTTACAATAACACAACTACATCTTCTTGTACAGACCTATAGCCTACACTATTGGTCGGTCGGGGCACCTTGCTTTGTCGTCATTGGGCACGACATCGTGCTTTCGGTCTCGGGGACTCGGCATTGATCGAGCTAAAGAAGATGGCCCCACCGATGCACGGCCGGTCGAGACCATGAAGCTTCGCCGGTTTGAAGATGACGGCGCTCCCAAATGACTTGTTGATGGCGTTCCTTATGCGGTCTTGTCGCACCTCCACACGACCTTGCTACAAGGCTCATACCTCGCCTTCCGGCAAGCTCGGGGACTACAACGTACCGTCCGGCTACCTGCGACAACAACAAATTACAACAACAACCTTTACGAGCTCGGCGTTACATAAATGACAACAATCGTCCGCCTACGTGCGATGGGACTTCACCTCTGAAGGAAACATGAAGCGGCCGCGGATGATGCGTGAAATCAGCGGCGACCACAGCGTTCGGCGGCAAGAATACTGACTGATCCGGGCCTGTCTCAAACTATCCAAGTCTTTTATGGCATCGTTACCCGGCCCGACAACGCCGACGGCTACCACCGCGTACACCGATGCATCTCTCAAAAGTCGTAATCATGAGCGAGCAAACTTGGCATGCGACGATGAGCGTATCCTGGCACGCCGGCGGCAGACGGCTACGTCCAAATCCTCAACCAACAAACAACGAAGCAAGGAATTGATCTGAAGCCATACCACGAAGCTGAAGATGGACCTATCTCCATGCGTCCATGATTCAACCACTCAAGACGAAGTCCAATATTAGATCGCTCAGTACAAATCATCGCGCCATGGCAACAAGCCCGTTGGCGAAAGCGCGACGTGGTCTATCAACAACGAACCGGAGGCCTACGATCCAATCTATAAGGCAATACGAGTTCGGTATGGATAGTCATGATCTTTCAACTTGTATGTGCACACGCATACATCGAGCCATCAAGCAAGCCGTCCGAGCTGTTGGCGGCGCCAATGAAAAAGCCGCCAAGCGAAGCCACGCCGAAAACCACAAGCGAAATACGCCGAGCACGCCGCCGAGCCGACTAGCGAAGCCACGCCAAACGGCTCCGCCGAGCTCCGAAGCGATATCTTCCTTGATCGCGGTGAATTATTGGAACTACAGGATCATGCAAGCTAATTAAACGTTGAGGTTTATATACATGTATACATGCAAGGATGCATCTATCAGGCATGCAAACATCTGCATGTACCTCTCCCCACGTGGTGGACTTCATCAGCTACTCCGTAATCTTCACGCAAGCAAGGAAGATCTCCGACTACGTCGACCACGGACCACGTCGACCACGTCCCGAGCAGCTCTGCCGAGCTCCGACCACGTCGACCACGGACCACGTCGACCACGTCCCGAGCGGCTCCGCCGAGCTCCGACCACATCGACCACCAGACCACGTCGCAATGATGATCGCCGCGAAGAACGGCGCTACGACAACCGCGACCACCGTCATGACAACATGTTGGAAAGCTCGAGGACCGACAACTTCATCGCTACAAGGCTTCCCGCGATTGGGGATATTATGTCTCGACTACATGCGACGAACAACTCGCATACGATTGGGGATATTCTTTCTCATTTAGACCTTGCTACAAGGCTCATACCTCGCCTTCCAAAGAAGCTCGGGACTACATCGATAATGATGCACCGCCGTGCATCTTGTATCGCTTTGTCTGACGACGTTGATTCTCAACTTAACTGGAATTCTTTTTAGACCACGGCACCACGTGCCTCGTCCACCTACTACCGTGCTCGGGGACTAAGTGGGCACACTTCACCTTGCGGTGAATGTGTTTGTTTTCGACCTCTCGCCTCGATGATCAAGGACGCTTTCGCTTCAAGAGGCACTTACATTTCTTTTCAGAAATACAAGTGGGCACACTTCTCAGGACAGAAATCTTTTTTCTTTCTTCTTAAGAGCACCATACATTCTTGGACAACCTCCTTCTCCGGCGACAACGGTGGTCGGAGATGTCAAAACTCAAGCCTCACTGTGTTGGAGAAGGTTGAAACGGCGTGTCGATCGTAATACATGGCGCTGGGGACTAGGCTGTGGGGATATACCCCCAGGTACCACAAGATGTTACATGGGCCGCACCATCCGAGGTGGCCCGGCCCGTAAGATCAAGACGTGCATAGCAAGATTACAAGTTGTACTAGATATTATGATAGTACCAAATAGGATACTTTACTTGTAACCCTCCTCCTCCAGAGTATATAAGGAGAGGCAGGGGTCCCCCTCAGGGACAGATCCATCTAGATCCATAGAGATCAGACAACATACACCTCAATACAATACACCAAAGACACAGGACGTAGGGTATTACGTCGATCAGACGGCCCGAACCTGTCTAAATCGCTGTCTCTGCGCCTTGTGTCACCATCTGGTTCCTGATCACACGCATCCTACCGATAATCTACCACCGTGGGCACCCCCCTCGGTGGACTGCCGACCATATTTCGTCGACACACTGCAAGAGCGGTCTTTTAGGATTTAAACTAATTTTTTTAGTTCCACCGATGGACTTTAATCCCGGTTGCGTGACCCAGAACTAATGGTCCGGATCCGCAATCCCGGTTGAAAAACCGGGACTAAAACCCAGTTTCCAACCGGGATTGAAGCCCTCCTGTGTACTAGTGAAGTCGAGCTAGCTCATTATCAATCCTCAGGTAGCTAGTCTATTAATTGTCAAGTCCACCTCCTCCTGGGGCTCGTGGCATTGTGTACTTGTTTCATGACATTGGCTGCAACAGCAAAATCATGCATGCAATAGCCAATAGCTAGCATCGATCTCCATCCATGAACACGATCGAAGATCGGCAAAACATAGCAATAGCATGCAGGTACTCGACGAGATGTGAATCGTGGATGCATGTCTCAGTTTGGCATAACTCTTCTTAACTTCGCGAGTTCGACTCATTCTAACATACCAACTAATAATAATGCATGTCAAAATGTATACTCACGACAAAGATGTACATAACACACAAATAAACGTTTATGTTGCGATACAAAAGAAAGCAGAAAAAACTAAAAAATGAGGGGAGTTTAATTAGCCTCAGGCCTCTAACCTTTACCCGATCAATCTTATTCTTTAACCGAAAAATGAATTATGGTAATAACAAGTAGTTAAATAGGGCCAAAACTAATTAGCACGGGATCCTAAATGTTAAATGGCAAAGAATCGGTCACTTGTCGTTTAGCCTCGAACAAAACGGTCACTTAAATGGTAGATGATTAAACGGAAACATTATACCACTATGTAGCATTTAAATTTGAAATATTGACCAAACTCGCTAATGCCAATTGAAGATCAATTTTGAAGGATTAAACAAGAAAAAGCACTGATTTCAATTAACTAGCTAATTAGAGTGTGTGGTATGGGGACAAATTAATGTTTGATAAGCAATAACGAAAACAAAAAGATATGGAGAAAATATTAGAAATACCTAATTTTTATTTATCTAAAATACTATTATATATTAATATGGAGTAAGAACAAAAAAATTATAGTACTAATAGTATCGTTAACTAGCTAATTAGATAATTAAGCACCTAATTTAGGGGGTGTATTATGGGAGTTATGGGAAGGTTTGGGGGTGCCAGGCCCCCCTCAGCCCCCCCTTCCCTCCGCCACTGGCAGTGTTGAGGCCACCGATCCACCTCTCTCCTAGCACTAGCAGCAATGGCGGTGGAGACCCTCGAGTCCTGCATGGTGAAACCCAGCGACGCGGCGACGACGACGCCCATGCACGTGGTCTGGCTCTCCAACCTCGACCTGCTCGTGGCCAGGAGCCACACGCCCACCGTCTACGTGTACCGGCGGCCCAGCCCTGACGTCCCCGGCTTCTTCTCACCGGACGTCCTCAAGGCCGCCCTGTCCAAGGCGCTCGTCCCCTTCTACCCCCTCGCCGGCCGGCTCGCGCAGGACGGCGCTGGCCGCCCGGAGATCCACTGCACCGGCGACGGCGCGCTCTTCGTCACCGCGCGCGCCGACGTCACCCTCCAGGACCTCGCCGGCGGCGGCGGGTTCGCCCCGTCGGATGAGCTGCGGAAGATGCTTGTCCCCTCGGCTGCTGACGGCGAAGACCGCGTCGGCATCTTGGCCATGTTCCAGGTCACGTCGCGCCGTGATGATTTGATCAGTCAGACCGCACGTACGGATTGGTAGTAGTACTTTGTACGGACATGCAGCGCTAGCTGACGCTTGTTGCGTCTGCCTACGTATACGCAGGTGACGTCGTTCAAGTGCGGCGGGGTGTGCGTGGGCGCGGCGATCCACCACACGGCGGCGGACGGCCCCGCGGCGCTCGACTTCGTCAACACGTGGGCCGCCATCGCGAGCAAGGGCGTCGACGAGGCCGCGCCGCGCCCATGGCTGGACCGCACGGTCCTCCGCGCGCGCTCCCCTCCCGACGTGCGCTTCGACCACAGCGAGTACGCCCGGCGCCGTGGCGGCGGTCCAAAGACAGCGAGGGTCCCGTTCGACTCCGCCATCCTGCCCATGTCCAAGACCCAGCTGGACGCTCTCAAGGCCGGCGGTGGCCAAGGCAATAAGAAGGTATCCACGTTCAAGGCCGTGGTCGCCCACGTGTGGCGGTGCGCGTGCATGGCGCGCGGGCTGGCGGAAGACGACGACACCCGCCTGTACATAACCGCCGACGCGCGCTCCCGCGTCCGCCCGCCGCTCCCGGCAGGGTACCTCGGCAACGCCATCTTCCGCGCGTCAGCGGTGGCCAAAGCGGGCGACGTCGTCTCGGAGCCGCTCGACGCCGTCGCGGGCAGGGTGTCCGGCGCCACCGCCCGGCTGGACGACGAGTACGTGCGGTCGCTGGTGGACTGCCTGGAGCAGGTGGTGAGCGACGCGGCGGGGCTGCGCAAGGGGGAGTGGGTGATGCCGGAGACCGACCTGTGGGTGATAAGCTGGCAGGGGCTGCCCATCTACGACGCTGACTTCGGCTGGGGCCGGCCGGCGTTCATGGGCCGCGCGTGCCTCCAGTTCAGCGGCCTCGTGTACCTCGTCCCCGGCCCGGACGGCGACGGCCGCCTCGACGTTGTCGTGGCCATGGAGCCCAAGAGCCTGGCCAGGTTCAAGGAGCTGTTCTATGAGCTCATCAAGGGTGCAGGTGTTCCGTGCATGGCCGAATAAAGAGATAACATGCAGTTCTGTTGTACAACATCTCTGGCAAAATAAAGACATAGCATGCAGCTCTATTGTACGTAGTAGTTTTCTACTGGATCTGTTCTATGAGCTCAAGTGCTAGCTATAGCCGCATAAGCTGCTGTCTTTGTGCAGGTGCAATGCAACTCCTGAAATTGGTTCCTTGGTGTTCATGCTGATGTTCGCCGGACTTTTCCTTGCAACGCATTGCGTTTCTACCTTTTTTTTTACTGTACTGCTATCATGCAACGGCACGGTATACTACTGTTTTTATATTAAGGAATAAAAGTAATCTGGCTTCCAACATCTACCAAGTGAATTAATGATAGTACGTAGCCGTCCAATACAAGTATCAGCTGGTACTAGACCAATCTCGTTAAAAATGAGAAAAACACACCGAAACAAAGCTCAATAATGAGCCGACTCAACCACTGTGAAAAACTTAATCTTCAATCTTATTTTGGTATATCTCCGCTCAAACTTTCTGAAGACGTCACCGTGACCTCCATCAGACGACATCCTTCCTTCGTTTTCGGTCTCTCTGCGGTGATCACGTGGCGCTCGATGCATGCATAATGCATTGCTGCTGTGCTAGTACTGCAGCATTTGGCAAAAGTAGGAGACCGTTCCTGGTCATGAAAAAGTGGGTGTGGGGTTGGGGGTGGTTGCAACTTTATTCGTTTTGTATGACACTCCCCCGCGGCCCTGTCCGAAAAATGTAATTCTCGTTTTTTAAAATCAATTAACTTAAAGTTTGACTAAAATTATATAATAATTCACTAACAATTATACTAAAAAATAAATACCATTAAATTAGAGACATAAGTATTAACATTATTTACTATAAACCCGAATAAAGTTAAACTAGATTGACTTGTACATATCTTATGGCCCCGTATAAACCCGAACCGCTTAAAGTTTTTTCAGCCACTGTTTTCTAACAACAATTCGTTAGAATATTTTCGGTATGAGTTTCAGGAAGCCGAACGGAGCCTTAATTCATTCTTTCGTGGACGTGGACAGAGGGAATACCGACAACAATTATTCTGGTCTGATTGCCTAAACTTTATTTTAAAAGAAGCTACACATAAAATTCGGGTACGATTTGCAGAAGTCAGGCGAGTGGCATACAGATCAAAAGGAGAGAGGGACGCTAAAAAGGAGCAAGAAGACAAAAACAAACACAATAACTAAAGCTAATTGCATGATGACAAAGCTACGTCAGGAAGAAAAGGCTCTCCACGCTTTCAGACTAATAGCCACGATGCGATGAGAAAACGATACGGTAAGCCTCGGGTCATAATATTATTACACAGAACAATGCTCAGTTGAAAAGGCTAACCAGCTGTGAAAAAGTAGTTCCGCCTTGTATACTTTGATAGAGAGTATGCTGAACACACTATCGATAGACTGTTGCTTCACCCACACACGCAAAAAAAAAAAAAGGTAGAATGTTGCTTCGCATCGTCATGAGGACATGAGGTGATATATCATATTCTTTTTAGCATCGACTCCACTGCGGCTTGTCTAAAGATGTGAAGGAGTCAAAGCCGGCGAGCTAAAAATAGTGGCTTTATTAGTCCATAATTCATTTTGACAAAAAGATATATAAAATAATTCTTTCTAGCCATGCTTGAAACTGTTTATCTGATCAGGATTTTCTAATAAGTTGTGGTCCAAAAAATCTAAGCATGAAAAATCAGGGTGTTTGACAATCTTAATTATTATAACAACTCTAAGTGTAAAAACACCTTTATGTCATTCTTCTTCCTCAAACCACCGGACATTTCCTCCACCACTAGGGTTGCGTGAACAGAATCAAATATCAAGCCTCCTACACTCTGTCGACTCATGTGTGACACGCCCGGCCTTCAGCACTGCTCCTCCATCGACCCCGCAACCGTACGTCTGCCAGGCCCCGGCTGCAGCACCTGATTCAAAACACAGGATCAAGTGTTCTTTTTGTAGTGGGGGGCTTTAAATTACATTCTTTGATAGGGTCATCTTAGATGAATGGAGAGGAGTGGCCCAAGTTCATCAAAGCTCACGAGTAGCACTGTAGCAGAATGGGTCCATCAAACGTCTAGGTAAGCGTGAGGACGACACTACACTAGCGACAGAGGTGTCCGGTTTCAAAGTATCTGGCGCTGGAAGAATAATATAATCCATTATTAATAAGGTGTGAGAGCCACACCGAATAATGAACAGTGAATAATGAAGATCAGCCCAGAAGCGAGAAGACAGCCATGCATGCTACCTATACCAATTACCATTACGAACAGTGGCGGATGCACGATGCGGGATAAGGAGGCTAAAACAATGGAGATGTTGATTTGCATGAAGATTTAATGGTAAAATCAAGCTTTTGCTACAGTAATTATGCTTGAAATCAAAACATTAGGGGGGCCGGAGCCCCCAGCGCCTCCTTTGGATCCACCACTGATTACGAACTACAGTAGCACTTTTGTTTCGTTGTGGACAGAAGGAATCTCAGCATATATATACTAGGGCGTGTTTAGTTCATCCCAGATTCTCAATTTTGCCACTTTGCAAAAAGAAGATTCCCCGTCACATCAAACTTGCGGTACATGCATGGAGTACTAAATGTTGATGAAATCAAAAACTAATTGCACAGTTTGGTTGTACTTTGCGAGACGAACGTTTTGAACCTAATTAGTCAACGATTGGACAATTGTTACCAAACAAAAATAAAATGCTACAGTGTGCTACAGTGGTCTACAGGAATTTCGGCGGCGCCGATTCCTGCCAACTAAACATGGCCCTATTAGGGATGTCATCTTCAAAATCATCAACTTCAGGAATTATGGATAAAGATAGACCAAGATACAGTTGGTACGGTGGAAGGAGGCAACGTGACACTCAGAAATTGTGGCCACGGAAGAGGCCACGCACCATGATACAAGCATATATTATATTTATATGATTTGTTATGGACAGATTTTTTTTTACTAATAAATCTGTCAGATTTCTATATGTTTCATCGTGCTTTTGGATCTATACTACAATTGTCTACTGGGTCGCATTTATAAAAAAAAATTTGACAGATTTGATCAACTAGACACTCCCTTATTATAGGCAGGAATGGAGTTGGAACTTACGAGTAGGCTGTGCCGTTTAAGGTCGGCCAACGATCTTACGACACGAAATATTTTGGATCGTGCTGCAACATAGCACGAACGCAACGATCCTGTTTTGAGGGCCGTGTTTGGCACGATGGGTTGTATAGCCCGGCCTGTTTTTTGGTTGTGCTTAGGCCAACGTGGCACGAAAATAGCACATTGGCAAATGCAATCTTCTAGTATTTACTATACTAACTCTCATGTAATTTTTTGATAAATTATAAAAATTATCGAAACTCTCATGAAATACTACATATAAAATATATGTTTGTATATGCCATAAGCGGACAAAGAAAACTAATGAAGATCTTTTGAGGGCCGTGTTTGGACAAACACGACGCAAAGGCATACCATAAGCCGTGCTTAGGTCGAATCAAAGACATGTCTTGCCACGACAAGGCTCGACATGCATGCCTCGCGTGCCTAGAGGTCACGACGTTCTAGAGCCGAGGAACGTAAAGTCAATGCACAAACCAGTAGCTTTAGATCAGAAGGCATGATTAGAGAGAAAAGTTGGTCCTCTTTTGCTTTGAGCCTTTGAGAATAATGGTTGTAGTATCGCCAGCATAATGCAAAACCGGACAAGGTGCTCCCTGAACAACTGGGTGCTCAAACCTCGAAGACACAATTTCACTCGAAGCAGCATTGAGCATCTGCCGTAAAACGTCGGCCTAGGGAGATAGGGCATCTCCTTGCCATGAATGTCCCCGTCTTCTTCTTCTTCTTCTTCTTCTTCTTCTTCTTCTTCTTCTTCTTCTTCTTCTTGATCTAGAAGTACAATTAAGTAATACTCCAGATGTTTGGCTAGTGGATAAAATTTGTTGAACCCAAAGTCTCCATTTTGTAGCTAGGGAAGTTGAAGTTTTTAGCTTTATTAGTTTGGTGGGCGCTGTACAAGTTCAAGAAACTATAGTGCAAATGATGAGTTGCATTCTGCTTATAAAAGCGGCTCGATGGACGCTTCTGAGTTCGGACCACTTACACACACAGCCAAAGGCAGTAACTGGGACGTAGCCTGGTAGGTAACATTGTTCCCACAGGCACAGATGAATCCAGCGCACGAGCCTCTTGCAGGCCGGGTGGCCATCGTGACGGGAGGCTCCGGGGGCATCGGCTCCGCGGTGGCCACGCACCTGGCGTCGCTCGGCGCCCGCGTCGTCGTCGGCTACATCGGCGAGTCGGCCCCCGCGGACCAGCTCGTGGCGTCTCTCAACTCCTCGTCCGCCCCCGCCCCCGCGGACAACGACTCCAGGCCGCCGCCGCGCGCCGTGGCGGTGGCCGTGGACGTGTCGGACCCGGCGCAGGTGGCGCAGCTGTTCGACGCGGCGGAGGCGGCCTTCGGCCCGGACCTGCACGTGCTGGTTGCCGCGGCGGGGGTGCAGGACGCGTCGTACCCGCGGATCGCCGACACGTCGCCCGAGCAGTGGGACCGCGCGTTCGGCGTGAACGCGCGGGGCACGTTCCTGTGCTGCCGGGAGGCGGCGCGGCGGCTGGCGCGCGGCGGCGCGGGCCGCATCGTCACCTTCTCGTCCTCCAACGTGGCGTCGCTGAGGCCAGGGTACGGCGCGTACGTGGCGACCAAGGCGGCCGTGGAGGCCATGACCAAGGTGCTGGCCAAGGAGCTCGGCGGGACGGGGATCACGGCCAACGCCGTCGCGCCGGGGCCCGTCGCCACTCCCATGTTCTACGCGGGCAAGTCGGAGGAGCGCGTGGCCGCCGCCGCCCGCGAGTGCCCCATGGGGAGGGTCGCCGAGCCGGCGGACGTGGCGCCCGTGGTGGGATTCCTTTGCACCGATGCCGCCGGGTGGATCAACGGGCAGGTCATCCGAGTCAACGGCGGCTACGTGTAACGGTTTAAGGAGCCTAGCTAGCTTGTGTGGGACTGGGAGCTGGACGTACGGATTTCATGCATACAGTATGCATCATGTTCGCCCTAAACAAAACTCTACTGTGCTTCGTTCGCTGTGTCACTGCATGTCACTAAGCATGGCGCCGGACAAGACAATTGTACGAACGGTTAGTTTGATCTCCACCAACAATGGCTAATTGGGCTCTTGGATCGGGCTCTTGGATCCGTGTCTTGATCGGGGGCGCCCAATCACTCCATAGTTGGTGGATCCCTGTCACACAGCACCATAAAAGGGAGGTGGTGGGCGGGGCACAAGGTACGAGGTTGACCTGAGCCGCCGCATCCCGCCTATAGAGAAACCTAACCCGATCTAGAGGGAGCGGTGCTGCCAGCGACGGGAAACCCACTGCCTCGTCGTCGCCGAGATAGCACCGCCTCCGCACCACCGCCTTCATCATTTCGGACTTCACAGCATCACCGACATCACTATGGACGGCTCCAGCTCCACCGCCAAACCCTCCGATGACCGGTGACGTCTCACCTCTCTCCCTTCCCTCTCTGTCTCTCTAGTTCTACATATACTAGGATGCACTACATCGTTTATCCCGAATAGAACCATTCTACCGGCTAGATCTATGCTCCTAATGATCCTATTTGACTAACACGAACTCCTTTTCCTCAATAAAAAAGTGTGAGAAGACTTTTATATTGTGCATTTTTTTAGCAAAGAGAAAGCTTTATTAACTGGCCTCGAGAAGGTTCCAAGCACACGCAGAAGCTAGTTCTTGCCAGGCCACAGAATGTTTACATCGTCTGGCTAATGAAGTTAAAGCATTTGTTACTTGGTTGCGGTCTCTCTTTTTTTTGGAAAATCTTCCATTCACTCATCGTTTGAGCCATTCCTTTCACCTCCTCTATAATTAAGCTAACACTGTGCATTACATTTGTGTGCCTTTCAGTGTGTGATTGAGGTTGAGGATTATAAAGCAAAAGTGCAACAACGACATTGTCCTGCTGGCGAAAGAAAATACGTCAATATCGGACCCTCACGAGCTGGAGGATGTGATAGGAATCCAACTCTGGCCTTGGTCGGTTGTTGTCAAAATCAAAGTGATTGAAGGGGATTGGAGAGGGTTGAGGGAGATGACTCGTAGAGGATTTAATTCTCCTCTATCCTTCCGATTCTCTTGGTTTTGGATCAAACGAACAGGTCCTCAGAGGAAGACATTAAGGGTGTCCTCAATGGAGAGGAGCAAAACGCTAGCGACTTGAGCTCTAGAAATAATAAAAAAAACAGAACCGGAGTGAAGAGGCGTGTGAGCTATGAGAAAGCATTTCTTGAGAGACATGCGAGACTAGCGATTTGGCACTCGATAGCGCGTTCATCCAAGCCAATTAAATTCATTTCATGCTAGCAATTTGGCTCCCGTTTGGGAGAAGTGAACCGTCGACACTGAAAGCGAGGAAAGTAGCTTAGGGCCGGGGACCCAAACCCAACTACCATACATGTTTAAAGTTCAGCAACACCAAAATCATCAAGAGAATAAAGACCTTCTGATGTGTAGCTAGACGGATTTCAAGACGTTTGCTTTGCACCTAAAAAAGTTCCCTAGTCGTGGCAAGTGGCAATACTTAGCTTTCAGGCATTCGATTTCGAACGCATGCAAACAATCACAAATAAACATGTCTTTACTCCTTAGCACGTGTTTAGATGCAGCCCCGATCTGTCACGTCTATCCGATATGCGCATCTGACGAGGCGCTTAAAATTGAACGTCTAGGAATGATGTTTGGCTCACACAGTTTTACCACGCCATCATTTAAATGTTAAACGGCCTTGCAGTCCATGACTATTGGCCAGAAGCCGCAAATATGAGCAGACAAATCATATATGCAACAAGAAACGCCACTTAAAGGTAAAACAAAAAAAACACTTATTATAAGGATAATTAAAAAAAACGCCACTTAAGGCAACCACATGCGTTTAAGCGACCACCTGGATGATCCTAGTACTGTTCCTCCGGTGAACAAAATTAATTGTACCACTTGCGGAAAAAATGTTTCCTTCCATGGTAAAAAAAAATTGTTCCGTCGTTGATGAAAATGAAAATGTCCCATCAGTGTTCGTTCAGCATATAAGAACAAAAATTTCATCCATGGGCAAAATTTGTTCCATCGGTGAAGAAAGAATGTTACATCTATCGGTAAACAAAAGCTTTTCCATCGGTAAAAGGAAAAAAAAACACTCCAGATCTTTTTTTTAGGGGAACTCGAGATAACAAATGTATTTGCCTTCTTCATTCGGTTCTTCCTCTTCTATGGTGACCAGATCCTTTTCTTCTCCAGTAGCAGCCCATATCGTGGCGAGTTCCCTCTCGTCATCAAACTCTGACTCTTAGCCCATGAGGCCACACGGCCCACACACCCTTACAAAAGTAAGGGACCCTTTTCATACTTCACCGGGATAACTAATTCCTCCTTCGGCATGTCAAGGTGACAAAAGTCTAGGAGGGACTTATCGACGTCCGGCGCGCGAGTGCGTATGGACGCCGGTCCTTCCTAAAGCCCGCCCACCACACGTACGAAATAGAATGGAACCCCGCTCATCCCTACGTATAAAAGGGAATAGAACGAAACCCGCCCGTGTCCTCCGCTCCCCACCGCGTTCCTGTCCCCCTTTCCCCAACGCATCTCTGTCTCAAAAGATAATGAAACATTTCAAGTGCAACATTGCAAACATACGGAAAAACTATATAGTACAACATCGGGATATAAATACTGCAATATTGCAAAAATATGTAGTGCAACACTGAAAAACATACACTGCAACATCGAAAAATATGTACTGCAACAAAAAAAATATGTACTGCAACATCGAAAAAATATGTACTGCAACATCAAAAATATGTACTGCAACATCGAAAAATATGTGCCGCAACATCGAAAATTATGTAGTGCAACATCTCAAACAGTAGTACTGCAACATCGCAAAAATGTTTGTTACAACGACCCAAAAATCCCATTGCAACATTCGAAAAATCATATGTTGCAACATCCCGAAAAACACATTGCAACACAGGAGAAACAGCAAAAAAAACGTACAAAACAGCCCCTGGCCCATCACTTTTGAGCTCGCCGGAGGAAGGAGGGAATAGGGCCCCAGAGCTTGTCGGAACCCTAGCCACCGCCGCGTTCCTCAGATCCAGAGAAAGAGAAGGAGGGCTCAGATCCAGAGAAGAACCCGACCTATCTCGTCGGAGCCGCCACCGTCATCCTCGTCTCCGGTGGGGTCGCATGGAGGGAGGGAGGGAGGGGCGGTGGCGACCTGGCGCGCGAGCGCGGCCCAGAGAACGGCGCACGGTGCAGCAGCGAAGTGGGTGCGGAGGAGCGGGGGGAGAGTGGGCGAGTGGGCACTGGGGGTCACGGGATGGGATAAGGAGTCGGTGGGCGCGTCTGGTCAAGTCGTTCCGTGTGCGGGTGCATCCGAACGGAACGAACGCCGCATACAGTATCATTATCGTATCCACGTCACAAGCATTCAAGCTTCGATCTGATTCGGACGTAATCGTCCTCTCCTCCAATAATGATTGGCGCCATCACTAACCGCACCAACCTTCTCGGCTAGCTGACTGGCGATATCCAGCGTTCCCGCTTGCGGTAGATCTGCCACGCCATTGCCATGAATTGGAGTCCAGACAGCCATCCGATCGATCCATTGGGATGTGTTTGGTTTCTTCACACGAATCCTACTCCTCCAGCATGACGCTCGATCCATATATAGAAGAGCCAAGGCCCTGTGTGCATAACTTTCTTCCAGTTCCCTAGACAGTGCCCTCTATAGAGTCTAGACCCGTCGCGGCCTTGCATCCCAGTTCCAGACGCCGAGCGCTACGTAGGGCTTAACGCTTGGCAGTTTGGATAGATTTCTATCGATAGAGTCTGGTTGGGCTTTTTGTCTGCGGGTCGCATAGCAAAAAAATCCATATTACCTCTCTTAACTTTTGCAAAAGTCTATTTTTTCTCCCTAAACTCTAAAACCGGTAAACCACCTTCCTGAACTTTTAAAACCGTTCGTTTTACCTCCTTGACCGGTTATAAGCTGTTTTCTAAGACGATTTTATCTTTTTCTTTTTTATATATTTCGGCTGAATCTTTGAAAAATCATAGTAAATCATAGAAAAATCATGAAATAGAAAATCCATTTTTATTGTGCTCCATATGACTAGATCTGCACAGTGAACATATAATATGGTATGCTTTAGTACAAAAGCATAGATCTAAATCTACAACAAAATTTAGATCTATGCTTTTGTACTAAAGCATACCATATTATATGTTCACTCTGTAGATTTAATCATGTGGGGTCCAACAAAATTAGATTTTTCATTTTATGATTTTTCTGTAATTTACTATGATTTTTCAAAGATTTAGCCGAAATAAATAATAAAAAAAAAACCGCCTTTGAAACCGCTTATAACCGGTCAGGGAGGTAAAACGAACGGTTTTAAAAGTTCAGGGAGATGGTTTACCCGATTTTAAAATTCAAGGAGAAAAAACAGACTTTCGTAAAAGTTGAGGGAGATAATGTGGATTTTTTTCAGGTCACATAATCCTTCTGCGATGTTGTGCACTCCATGGCAAGCCTGCCAACTGTTAAAGAGCATCTTCTTTTTTTTCAGGGAGAAAGACAAATACTTGTCTTTTTTCCAAAAAAAAAATGGATTTAATCTTTTCCATAAAACAAGATTTTATTTGTATTGTCTAACTCGAGCAACCAAGCCTTAATGCCTTATCGTTAGTTTCACCTTTAGTGGCGTTTATATTCCCTTCAAAATGCATGGTAACAACACAGTCATGCTTTCCAAAGTAACTCCAAACTTAAACATTTCTTAAAAAACAGATAAAGCTTAAGAAATGCATCAAAATTTCATACAAATCTTTGATCTCGTGACATTCCAAACCGACAATAGACAATAGATATGTTATGCACATCCGTCACAGGATAAGATGGCCAAAATAATTGAAAATACATCACTAAGCTAGCATACATACCAACATATCGTATAAACCAAATTATTACACATATTTGTTGGCAACAAGTGTGCAACTTCATCATAATCTAAAAGCCTGTCTCTTCTTTGTCGTCTACATGATATTATGGAATCCAGCAATCGATTGCGGTAAAGATTCCTCTCCTCTTGATTGTGGTAAAGATTTGAAGATACCATTCCGAATAACAACGAGCAATAACAAATGAATCATGACGACCTTCATAGTAAATCATTTACGCCTGATGAATCAAAGTACAATGCTCGATAAGTCAAAGGGGTAATTACAAAAAAAAACAAGTCAATATGTACAAATACGAATGCAGAAAAGTAACCATGGATAAAATATACAACACAAGAAAATAAAGCAACAAGCAAGCCCTTAGAGTGAAACATCATTCATCCAGAAACGGAAAATGATATTGCACATTCAGTTAGCTGGAGTCGATAAAAGGAGCAACAGACAACGATCAACAAATGTGCACAGGATAGTTTCACATGAAAAACTGTAGTCTGTAGCTGCAATCAAAACAATGTGTTCCATGCATGCATAACTGAACTCTCTAGTTGAATGTCAACTAATAATAAATGCACAGTCAACAGTATAAGTGCCCTTTGACAGAAACATTTCAAAGTAAAATAAAAAAGGTTCCATTATCTTTAAAAAATGAGAAATTATCACTACTTGCAATTATTACTCACAACAACAACGACGACAACAACATAGCCTTTCAGTCCTAAGCAAGTTGGGGTAGGCAATTATTACTCACAAAAGAGACAAAATATATCCTGATAAAACAACCATGACTCTTACACTAATGACCTAAAATCTAAAGAAAATAGTGATAATAAAGCTATAAAAGCTCTGCTGGTTTGAGATAAGAACAATATCAATGTACCAGCGTCATACAAAGACCAAAAGTCGGTAGCAGTTAATACCACTAAGCACGAGTGATAAGTAGATTAGCAGCAAATGTGTTGAGCACCAGCACATCAAAAGAGGAAACTTAAAGAAACTTTAAACATTTAAGCAAGGCAGACTATACCCCAAGGCGCCACTGCCACTTTCCCTTCGCTCTCCACTTGCAAGCTTTGCTCTGGTTGTATAGTTGCCCTTTGTTCCTGAAAGGAGAGAATCGCCTAGCTTGTAACAAAAGACCAAAAACAATGCAAAGATGAAAAAAAAAACAGAGAAAGAGATACTGATCCCCTCACCAATATTCACATCGGCAACAGGTGTAAATATGATAGATAAGGTTACAGGGGCCAAACACCGGACCCCTTCGGATGCAACCGTCCATGGCCCGTGACCAAGTGTTAGTATTAAGGTGGTACTGAACAAGTGACCCATCTTTCATGCTGGGCAGAACAATGGTGTCGCTGACAACAGTAGGCAATGCCCCATTAGAGGAAACAGATATACACCTATCATTAATGAACAGAGCCTTATCTCCAATGCTTCTTAATGGAATCAGCTTTTCCAATTTAAGATCTTCAAGTCTATGAACCACCATATGCGAACGCGATCTATCAGTGTAGCCACCCACAAGGATCTGCGAGTTGCATTCTACTAGGAAGATTGATTTGGCGAGCTTGTCACTTGGAATTGTGGCGATCAACTTGGGTTCTGGCAATGAAGAACCTAAGCCTGCGACATGGTCCCCGTCCTCCTGTGGAGGATCAACTTGGAATATATCCGAGTTCTCTTCAGGTATAAAACTCAATCGCACCATGTATAGTTTGCCTTGGAACGACAAGGGCCTATCACAACGTAATGTCCAGGTTGAAATGTGCCATTGCTGATCCAGGGTGGTAGCAAAGGCTACAGAGCCCATCCGATGAAGTGCAAGCATGACAGTGATGACTCCAGTGGCACTAACATTGAAGGAAGCACAGACTCTTCTGAGGTAGACGAAGCGTTGTGTCAGGTGCGAAGCCCCGGGCAGGTCACGGTTAACAATATGCGGCACAAGGGTCACAAGCGGTGGGAGGTCGACAACGTCACCAGTGAAAGGATGGAAGAGACGGATGACTGTGTCCTGGTCCCGGTGCATGACCAGGAGGCCATTGACCGAATCGAGGATGCAGTGGTCCTGAAAGACCGGGAGCTTGGCTCGCACGAACCTCCCCGTGTCGAGGTTGAAGAAGCGGATGTAGCCGCGGAGCTTGCCATGGGCCGGGTACAGGTCGTGGCCTCCGGCAGCATCATCCAGCGACACGGGTGGAAGCGCGGGTCGATGATGCTGTGGCCGCGCGGGCAAACGGTGCTAGACCGCCAGTGGGTGCAAACCGCGCGAAAGTGGACATAGTCCAGCAAGTCGCCGGCCAGCACACGCCAAGCAATCAGGCGAACCAAGTCTTCATTCATTGATGCCCAGGGAGACGACGCTGCACCAGGTGCATCAGTTGATATAGGCGCTGTGAGGTGACGACGGCGTTTGATGCTGGTGCTGCTACAGGCAGTTAAGGAACATTGAGCCGATGATCGCTTCTGATGCTCCAGCAGTGACATTCCGGATCCAACAGATCTGGTTCACCAACACTCTCTTTTACCGGGGGAGATTCAGCAGTTTAGAGGAGATTCGATGTCACAAATCTCGAACCTGAAAATATAATCCAAACGAAGTCAGGAACCAGAGCTAGCGAAATTTATATGAACTGTAAACGATGGCGAACGGACCTCGTGACTGGATTGTGTCCAGCAGACACATTGCTGAAGATTTATGTACCATTGGATGGAATTCGAAGCGGATACGAAATCGAAATCCTTACAGGATTGCAGCAGAGAACGGATTCCGAAATGAGAAGACAGATAGGGATAGGTCAAATCTCGATCCGGAAATGTAGGCGAAATAGGGAACCGCTAGCGAAATTTGTATCGACTGTAAACGATGGCGAACGCACCTGAGAGGAGGACTCGATTGTGTCCTGGAGGCACAGTTCAATATAAGTCCGGTACTGAAGATTTATGTACCATCGGATCGAATTCAAAGCGGAGATGGAATCCTAAGAGTAGGACTGCAGCAGAGAACGGATTCCTCTTTCCGGACGGAATAGGAAAAAACAAGGAGACCTAGAACAGATATAGATAGGTCGAGGAAACAGAATAACTTCTTGCAAAATCCCCTGTCAAAACACGTGCTCACCCGAGATCTCGGTAGGGTTCCCGCAATGGCGACACCTTTCGGCGACGCGCTGCTGAACTCGGCGCCTTTGCTCGGCGACGTAGGGCGGCGCAGCGGAGGCGCGCTGTGCCGGTCGTCGCTCGGAGGCGCGGCGGGCCGGCGGGGCAGGCGCCGAGCGATGCGTGAGCCGTGATTTCTAAAATTGGTCGTGCCAAAGATTTAGTTAGTCAAAATTGAATTAAAAATTATTATAAATTTGACGAGCCAAATAGGAGTGTTTGATAAGTTTTTTTTAGTAAACCAAATACTATGCACAATCATAGCTGGCTAAATCTGGCATGAAAAATTTTAGGAGCGAACCAACCAGGCTCTTTGGGCCAAGTTTTTGTAAGGTTTTTGTTCCCAATTTTCTCAATACATAAGGTCAATTTTGTTATTCTTATTAAGTGAATAGCAGGAACTCTCTGCCCTCATTGAAGAGGCTTCTTAAAAAAAGGTAAAGCATGATAAAATCCATTAGGGTGGGCATTCGGGGTTACCTGAAAATTTCATGTTGGGTAATTTGGGTAATTGAAAATTCAGGTATTAGAAATTGCTATAGATTTTGGTATCTAAAAAGTATTACCCAAAAATTTAGGTGTGGGTTTTACCCGATATACCTAAAATTGATAAAACCAACGTTTTTAAAGAATTCTAGTAGCATTTTAAACCAATAAACACCCGTCCTTCAAATTACATCATGTCTTTATCTTAATTAACAACAAACCAATTATTCAGTTAATATAGATCTACATCGAGCCATTCCAAATAATAGATTTACACTGCACTAAACCACTTAATGTCTTCATATTTATTAGGAATAGAAGAGCAAAGGTTTTAGATATATCTAGTAATTCCGGTACTGAGGAATATTACCCGAACTAAATTCGGATTATGATTGGGTATTTTGGGTTTAGGTACATCGGGTACGGATTTGGGTAATTCAGACTCGGTGATTGAGTATCGGGTATTTTCCCAGTCGGGGGGATCCCGCCACGTTAACTCACCTAAATCGAGTGTCATCCACTTGACCGGCTAAATTTAGGCAAACCAACCTCGCGGGCCCTAGGAGCGTACGTAGCAACTCCTCTTCAGGATCAGGTTGAGTGGCATACAATAGTCACATACCAAACAGGCACAGGCTAATGAATAATGCTCAAACGGATTATATTGGATAAAAGTACAGGAGAAAGTTTACATAAGTTACGTGGTCTAATCCAACCATCAGGTGAGATCCAGAATCCATTCTAGAGTTGATCACTCATGGTCACTCGGACAAACTACGGAGTTAACTTGTAGCATGCTCGGGTCGCCCTTCCCTAATGCTACTAGGCAGCAGTGATGGAGACTCGACTCACATCGATCTACATCGTTCCTACAAAACAACTTAACGGCTGCACCGTGAGTACATTGCGTACTCGCATGACTTAATTCCAACACATAATATTTGGTGGATGCACAGGGTAATTATCAGACATTTGTGTAAGTGCGGAAAGCAATGATGTTCATTAAGATTATGACATGCTATGCTCGACATTAGAAGTAAAGGTATTTATCATTATAGCAAGGTGCTCATAAACCATCTTCCATTCTATCATGGGTATAAAAAGAAAGAACAACCGAATAGTTCTGTCTCGAGGGACTTCAGGCTTTGAAGACTCTACAGAGGTGTACAACTGTACCCACATGGAGAAATGGGACAAACCTCCATATCTCATGCACCGGAGATTAGGGTTGCCTCATGTCTTCAACCTTTCCCTAATCCGACCCGAATGTCCAACGAAAGGTTCAACTAGGTTCCCAGTCAATGTCCCGGACATTCCCGACCGATGACACCCCCCCTTGCCAGTTTCACTGATAAACAGGTCACAACTAGTTACTCGGCTTGTCGACCCTATCCACGACATATGGTCTGTACGAGTGGTTACTCGAACTTACGTATCCCAATACACGGTCCTTATAGCTCCACGAGCTATGTCATCTGAGATCCCACACTCACGACGACCTACCCCTCGCATGAGCAAGATATCCAAGTTATCATTAGGATTATCATAATAGGAACATTAGTCCTTAGTCAGATTAGTCAGGTAAGTCAAGTTGTACCCTCATTGGTTTTAGTAGTTAATTATCCAGGTGTAGCATCCTACACGCGCGAGTATGAGTTCTCTTCTCATGCTCGACTTCTGTTGTTGCCCAATCAACTAAGCAATAAGCATTAAGCATCCCCATTCCCATTGTTTAGATGAGAGGCTTCTACAGATTATTAAGCTATTCTAGGTATAGTGTGAAGGTGATCATCATCCAAGACTATGTGTAATGCATGACTCATAATGTAACTTGATAAGTATCCAAAGTAGGTTTCATAATAGTGGGGTGCCTGTCTAGTGGTGTTGATGTTCAGACATTTAGGAGCTGACGACGAAGACTTACACACGTTCCTTACTTGAGACGGTCCTGAAAGAATACAAGAGATCGACTAAGAGACTCATCGACGGTCAAAACGGTGAGGAGGAACATGGGTGGATAGGATTAGGTTACTACTTTAGAACTTAGGGAGAGTCATATCACTGTGGCTCTACTACTGCATTGGGTATGACTAAGCTCTCTTGGTTGTAGGTTGATTACTCAGGTAGGTTGCTTAAGCGAGCTCGGTCTTCCAGTGACTGGCGGACACTTCATCCTACCCACGGACATTCTGCTGTGCTAGATACCGAGATGTGTTGTCTCTGGTCTTGCTCTATACTGATCAACGGAAGCTCCGCGGAGCTCATGGAGACTCCAATAGGTTTTGGGACTTAGACTTATCTAGAGTTGTCTGTCCACATCGGATACTCCAATCAATCGACGGACACTCTGGTATGAACTAGGTGCTCTTGGGTTGCTGGGTTACTGTTCTCTATAATTCAACGGATACTCTGCTACGAGTGACGGACGCTCCGTTGTGCGGTTAGGTGCTCTCTAATACTTGTGTCGCTCTCTGCATGGTTTGATGGACGCTCCGTTGTGCTAAGCTGACGGGGGATAAGGTTCCTTAGTGGTTTCCTTAGGCCTGACGGATACTCCGTCGGTTTGACGAACACTCTGTCACACAGGCAACAGAACCTATGCTCTAGGGAAATCCTAGACTTCAAGCTTAGATTTATGGAGTTGTGCATCTTGCATGTGCCAAACATTCTTATGGTAGTTTAGGTGGCTTACTAGGCTCACTACGGCTAGGTTGTAAGATAGTTTCACTAAGTGTGGCTTAAGGCTAAGGGATTAAACCAAAACTCATGAGATAAGAGATAAACCTTGAGATCGGGATAGAGATCCTTAGCTCTGAGATTAAGAGCTTCCATAGCCAAGAGATTGAAGATCCAACTCTTCTTCCATCCAAGTCTCCATCGTTTCCAACCTCCATAAAAAACCACACATTAACTACTTTGGGCAAAATCCACAAAATGAGAGCTGCTCTCTTGAGCTCACCGTGACTATGTTGAAGAGGTTGATGGAATCCATGGGAAGGTGTTGATGCTTTTCTTCCTCCTCCTCCTCCTCCTGTCCTCCTCCAATCCTCTCTTCATTGCTTTCTCTCTCTAGTTCTAGGGTTCTTCCTTGTTCTTAAGAGGGAGAGAGAGGGTGTTTGCAAATGAGTGGATAAGTGAGAGGTGGGTGGGAGAGTGCTCCTTCAGCTGGTGAAGTACTCCAACTCATGCTAACATGTGGGTCCAAGTCCATAAATAAGAAACAACTTAATTTCCACTTAGCTCTGTTCTATCCTAACTTTTATCGGATGGTCCGATGTGCTGGCGGACGGTCTGGTATTCCCTGTCTCTGCTGAATTGACTAAGTCATTAACTGAATGTTATCGATGACCATGGCATCACGTTGAGGTACGTCCTTAGAAATGATTGTGGTGTTGATGATGTCAATAGAAGGATTGCTACTCCACGTAGATGTTCTCTTCCACTCCGGACATGAGCCTGACCATGGTTATCCGGGTTTTCTCACAAGGTGCTTCAGTGGGTTCTTGATGTCGAGTGTTGCGTTGCACATTGTAAGTATTCACGGATGGTTGGTGGTTGTTTCCGTTTGATAAACCAAAACGGTTGTCTGGGTTGCAACAAATTCGGGTCGTTACATTCCCCACCCCTAGAACCCATATAGTGACAACAATCTTATAGTAAACTTATTATTCAGGACCATCATTTGTACCATCTTCAAAATAGAATATTTTAAAATAAAATCCATACAATATGTTTATCACTTAGATAGTGTTTGGTTCGAGGAACGGGAACATCCCAATGGGATATTCCACTTTGAGATGGCGTTAGGTCTCAGAACCAAGCACAAATATATAAGTTGTTTAATTTGAACCCATAGTGACAACAATCTTACACAAACTTACTATTTAGGACCATCATTTGTACCATTTCTGAAATAGACATTTACAAATAAATCCATACAATATGTTTAGCACTTAGGTAGTATTTAGTTCGAGGGACGGGGACAAGTGTTCATTTGCTTCCTATATACTATGAGATGCTTCCTATATATATTGTGACTTCTGCCCCTCTTTTTTCAAGGACAAAGTCATCCCACCTGGGACAAGTGTTCATTCGCTTGAACTCAACTCAATGTTATTATAAAGCCTAGAATTGAGTTGTTGGAAAAAGACTACAGTAATAAAAGTAGCTTATGCTAAAATGAAGGATATTTTATAGTGGTGTTTTATAATAGCATACTACAACGGATTGATTTCATCTTCATCTCTATATCTCTACAAGTAAAAAGGAAGAAAAACAATCGTCCACCCGGCGTTTTCCCTCGCTCTCCCGACTGGGGCCTTTGGGACTTCCGCTTGCACCTAGCATTTGTTCCCTCCAGAAATCTCACGCTCGTTTGCCCAAATCAACCCACTATGAAAAAGGAAGCCCCATCTCCTTCATCACTCGCTCCTTCATCGTGCCCTATCCTTGCCCTCGCTCCATCTTGTGTTGCCCTTGGCCATCCACCGCCATGAATCGTCATCTCCTCTTCCACGCCCTATACCGCCAAGGAAGTAAGGTAGTGTTTGGTTAGGTGTATATAAATGAATGGGATGGATCATCCTGGATTGATGGATTATGCAAAAGACAAGTTTGAATAGTATGCTACATGTTCATTGTTTGGTTACATGTGCATGATGATACATGATTTTTCTTTGGATGGTTGTATGGAATGGTATGATCCGGTACAAGGTCATGTTTGGTTGGTTGTATGGAATTGTATGATCTGGTACAAGGTCATGTTTGGTTGGTTGTATGTGTCCATCCAAGAGTTTTGCACATGCATGTAGTAATACATACTTGCTCATATTTCCTATTACAGAATGCAACAACAAAAGATAAGAGATAAAATTTAACCAGCACATCCCCGCCTCTGTAACCTCACTACTCTAGCCTTCATCCGTGCACCCATGCTTCATTGCTACTCTGGCTCTCCGCATCCACACGACTCCCCGCTACCCACCCGCTCCTCAACCCTCGTCTCACCATGACGTCAACCGCCCCACCCTTCCTCTTCGCCTCCATCAATGATGTCGCCCCGATCCAGTGGAGACGAGGCAGATCTAGCAAGGACGAGGGCAAACCAGGTCATGAGATGGGTATGGGCAGTCTCTCTGCTGGTGGTGGCGGTGATGTAAGGGGACGTTGTCACCACCGACCGCATTGTCAAAGTCTCAGATGTGGGGCTTGTTGGTGGCAAAATGTGTCCTGGTGCGTGCGTGCGTAGTTGGGGTGCGACGGCAGCCCTACGAAGGAATGGGTGAATGGATCATGGCGTGACCTCTACGACGACTGTAACACCTCGGGTGTTAGCTTTGCATAACTTGACTTGCATAACATGAGCATGAGCATCAAGCATTCATAAATCATCATTTCAATTAAAACATTCGATCGAAACATATGAAACATTGCTTGTTATCTCGTATTTCTTGGAACATATACATATGATCATGAGTGGCTAATACATGTAATGATTGTGTGACCTTGTGAATTGCTTAAACATGTTTAGAGTATCCTTATAAACAACTTTGATATTCATGGCTAGGGCTAATTAGGTCATTAGGTCATAGCCCAAGTGGGTACCATCTTTTAAAAGTGACATGTTTGACCAAGTTCGAAATAGGTGCTAGAGACTATGCATGTATGTGGGTACTAAAGCAAAGTTGTAGTATGTGTCATGGAGAACAACTTTCTTTTTGGGTCATGAACTAATAATGTGCATAGCCTAGTCCTTTTAGCTCACAAAAATCGGAAAAACAACCTTTTCAACACTTCACGAAATTTTTCTAAGTCTTGATCAATCGACAGTCTTTGTCACCGACTTTGGATTGGATTTTCTCCCTAGTCACATTTAATTCGAGCTTGATCTTTGAATAAGAGTTGTAGCTGGTACCTTGGGCTCTGAAACTCATGTTGGGCATTTGCACGAAGGAGCCACGGATCGTGGATTTATCGACTTGAAACGCTACCGTCAGCCTCTCCGATCGCGTCTGAATCGATTGAATCGATCGGCACAAATGGCCGACCCAGCCAGAAGCGAGAGCCAGCCAGCGTGGAGGTTCCGTCGGCGCGCGTCGCCGTTGCCTCGACCACAGCGCGCACGCCACGCCCGAAGCGCGCCTTCATCACGCCAACGCCTCACCCAAGACAAATCACCACGCTCCTTTTTCACTTCACCTCGGTCTCCTTCGCCGTCCATGGCGCCCATAAGCATAACCGTCGAACTCCCAGCAGCGCCACCAGTAGTCGTTGATGGCACAAGCCTCGCCTTAGCCGCTTCTCCATCACCGCAACCGCGATAGCCGTCTTCTTCCCGACTCCTGCGCCCGGCCGTGCCGCCGTTTTTAAGCTCGGTGAGCTCTAGCCCGCCTGACACCTCGCCGGAGTTCCGCCGTGAGCCCCTGTCGTGTGCCACGCCGCCACAGATCCCCTCTCCAGCGTTAGCTAGCGCGCTAGGTCCGCCAGTAGTACCACAGTGCTCGTCCGAACCTTAGGTCGGGCCACCGAGGACGTCGCCGGCGCTTTGCCGTGGTCCACCTCGCCGTTCCGCCATGGCCGCCGCCGCTAGCTCTAGGGTCGACAATAGGGCGGCCGGGTAGCTCAATAGGTTCGCCAGTCGTGTAGGTCCTACCGATGACCTCACTGCACCAGCGGCTTCATGCCGTCGTCGAGCCAGCAGCACAGCGCGAGTGCCAGCAGCGCCCTGCTGCTTGCTCCGTGTCATCGACGCAGCGTGGGGTCCCCGACCAGCGGGTCCCACACAAATCGGCACAATGATAGTGTAAACTAAACCATTTTGAATCCAGCTTTTGATTGGTTTTGTTATTTTGTATCTGCAGATTGGTAGCTCCAAAATGTTGAAATAAATATGGTTGTGTTCCTTAGGGAGTGTAGTATTTAGGAAAAATATGTTCTTGGCTTCAACAGTAGAAATTTTTGGAGATTTAAATAGGGATTTCAAATGTGCTTTTGAATGCATTTAAATTTGTTTATTTTATATCTAGAGTTCCTGTGCTCCAAAAATTATGAAATTTTTGTGGTAGGCTATTCTTAGCATACATGAGCTTGGATAAAAATTTTAGAACCAGTGCATGTGTAGATCTATAGTTATAGATTTTTCTTTTATAAATAGTTAATCCTTGCATGAATTTTTATAAATTAATTATGAGTCCAAAATTCATGAAATTTATTGGAGGTGATACTAGTACCATATGGATGCTAAGAAAAATATGAAATCTGTTGTTTGACACTTTTCAATAGGATTTTCCATTTATGCTATTTCAAGCCTTGCTTCCTTATCATTTTTGTATAGGATGTTCTACTTGGTAAAATGACATGAAATTTTTATAATAGTCCTTTGATAGCATTATTAAGGCTCTGTAAATTTTTGAGAATTTATTCAGCCCATCTGATATATATTTATTATTTAACCTAGATATCTAAATAAAATAATAAAGGCAATTTAATAAATAGTTTGGGCTTTGCCATTTTATTATCTTAACTATGTTTGGTATGCTTAAACTGTTGGTAGGTTCTAGGTTGTCAATTTGTGGATGATTACATAAAGTAGAGGTGCTATTACTTTATGTTGCATGATAAATCATTTTCGGACTGATTCTAGAGTATGAGGAGTTACATGTTGAAACTGATGTAGACTGTAAAAATGGTTAATAACAAAGTTGTAGAAAATTTGATAAGCTTTCCAGAAAGTCCAGGATCACTAGATTTGGAATTGTAGAACTCCAGTTATGAGTGAAACAAGTGGATACTGCTTTATGGCATAGTCGATGCTTGTAGAAGTAGTTAAGTAGTAAGCGAGAAGAGATATGCACCTACTCAAACAACGTGATGCACTTGTTAACATGTATGCATTCGTAATACTTATACCATATTCATGCATCTAGGATCGGAGGAAGAGATCACGTTGCTGGAATTCGAAGAAGCGGAGGAAGGAACCCGCAGGAGGATCCGCAAGCCGCACCCGGGCGTGGAGCGAGAACCACTGAAGAGCTTCCGGAGTGCCCCGACCACCGTCCTACTTCCTTTTCTGCGAGGCAAGCCCGGAGCATTATAAGTCTCCCGATAATTTACAAATGTTTACTTACGTATTTATGATTGATGCATTAGGTTATAAGAGTTGAATGAAACCACTTGATGCATGTACATTCCTTGTCCGGATATTACACCTTTAACCGGTATAGGTCCGTGGATCGAATATATGTATGCTTAGCCATGCTTAGACCGGTAGAAGTCGGGTGATGTCCTGTCACCGCGAGATATAGGTGGATACCGAGCACGGTTGGCTATATACGCTATCGTGGAAACAGAACCATAAGGTACAAGTAAATTGAGACCGGACGGGAGGTCGATAGGGAAGCAACAAGGCATGGAGGTCTTGGGTGTGGACTTATCCCGTCGTGTCGATTAAGGACCGTACTCGTTGTTGGCGCTTCGACAAGATTGAACGCATGCCTCTCACTTAGTTGGCCGGATAACTCGTTCCGACCGCTGCCGGTAAATAATTCAACTCGGGCCGGAATCGCTTACATTGTGCGCTCCCTTCCGGGAACGATCGATCCGAGCCCAAGGGCGGGTTTGGCTCGAGCATCCTGGGCATCTGGTGTTCCAGACAGCGGTGCGCATCTGAACCCGCCGAAATGTGTACCGGAGTTGTACCAAAGGTGACCTAAGACTATCGTGGCTGGTAGATCTGGGTTTGTGTTAGGAAGAAATTCCCAGCTGGTTGAAATCGATTCGAATCGCCGTCTCTCCCGGATAGTGAGAAACTTGGCTAGTCCCAACATCGTAGCAGCTATATTATGAAACATGGTGGTTCAGATGAATATGGAATTACAATACCTGCTATGGTTACTATTGTATGATTCTAAATAATATACCACATGTTTGGCACAGGATAGTTGCTAATCTAGAAATGGATAGTTATAATTAACTTGATAAAGGAATCATAATTGTACAACGGATCAATTGCCTTTTTCGCAAAATGTTGTCAAGTTACGTCCACTTATACAGCCTTGCATGATCCTTGGAGTCATTTTATTTCTGGTTCATGACGGGTAAGTCTAGCTGAGTACCTTCTCGTACTCAGGGTTTATTTTCCCATTGTTGCAGATGGCACTGTGTATCATGGTTATTGCAAGAGTTGCTTCTATCCCGCTGTGGATGAGGAGTAAGCCTTGGGCGAGCTTCCTTAGTAATTCCTATCTTTGCTTTTGTGGATCGTGATCCGGCATGGCATCGTGATCAAACTACGTTGGAAACTTATTTTCAAACTTATTTGCTTCCGCTTTAATTATCAAACTCGGTTTGTAATAACTTTCTATTCGTACTCGATGATGAAAGTATTTGTGAACTTTATGTAATATGTGGCATGTATGTTGAATCTGTATTTATCTTGGTTGTTGTAAATCGTTTTATCGAGACCCGTCGTGGTACTCGACGGACTCTACCGGTTTATATGGGTTCAAGTATGACGGTCGACTGCTTTGGATTGCCATTATACTTGTATTCTTATAAATTGGTCGGTTCTGCTGACGGTGGCATCGAGCAAGATTCAACGTTAATTGTCACAAGTGTATTTAAAACAAAAGTTTTTGTTTTCCTAAACCCTTCTCTAGCAACTAATAGTTATATAATAGGTATTTGAAATCTAAAGTGTGCCAATGATCACTTTCCTTATGCCCAAATTAAGGACTATTAGGTGGCTATTTAAGTACTAACATGGGGTTTTTACTTAAATCGTCCATACGGCGCGTGCTATTGTATGGATGCCATTCACTTGAATGGTAATGTATGGATCAAATGCCTCTCGCCAAGGTAAGATGAGTATATGACCGCAAGATGTGAGCGCGTTGGTCGGGAAGAGTAGCTTTGGTACGGCTATGTATGCATGCTTGCATGTGTGTATATGGTACGTATTTAATTGTGGGTTTAAATTATTGTCGGGTAGATTGATACGGAAGTATATGTATGGGTATACATATATGGAAGTATTTACGATTACATTCTCGCATATTCATTATGGGTTTGGGGCTGAAATGAAATTTTATGCAGTACACTAACAACGTAAACGTGTAGCTCGACTAGTTACGCTATTTATGAGAGAACGTATGTATGCCACCGTGTCTACCGCTAGAAACAAATTTTTCCTAAGTTTGTGAGGACGTGCGAACGAGCATGCATCATGATAATTACCATTCACATAATTACATTGTTCCTCCCTTATAAAATTCTTACTCGGTTATGTAACTCTTATCCATTATGGCATTGTCTCACCAAGGATACATGTTAATGGTACAGATGGCACGCACAAAGCGCACCGCTTCATAAGTCCACCGGAGGCGAGCTCCCGCCGTCGGCTTGCTCCACGTGCCCGTCAACGCCACACGTTCCTTGGAGAGTTTGGGATGCCTACGCTCTTGTGGAGAGTACTCGATTATGTAGGCTATCCCGATGGAATGGAACCCCGCTACTTCGGGCGAATGAGCAGTTTGGAGAGAGGTCTCTTAGTTACTGTGGAGGCCGTTGTTCGTCCCCGAGGTGACGATTACGAGTGGACAGCTGGTGCTATGAGTCAACTGGTAGGACTCTTTGAAGAAGCGACTAGCGGGGCAGCCTTTGGGATCTGAGAGACATCATGGAACGTTTTCCTCGGAGCCGCGCAGCCGCTTTGGTTGGAGTCTTTCAAGAGGTAACCCTCCAATCGACTCATGGCGGCAGACAAGAGGAAAATCTTTGGAGATTGGTGCAAATGAGAGGCGTAATGGTGATAACCCTTCCATGAGCGCTATGTTCGCAATGATGAGAGTGTTGGATGGAGTCGAAGGTAGCCTCGGGACGTGTGTCTGGTGCTCTTGGTCATGCTCACGAGGACCGACGTCGACCGGAGGGAGCACGACGCCGAGATTGAAAGGCTCACTTGAAGAGATGACTCGGTTAACTCACCAAATAAATGCAGCTTGGACAAGGGAAAATGTCCTAAGAGCTCGACAGTTTGAGCTAGGACAAAGGTAATGGCCAATGCGAAGAATACAATGATAATCTGCATGAAGAGGTTCATCTTCCGAACAATCACTCCACCCTTATGTCCCACCCGGAGCCGCAGAAATGGATCTAGAAGGGTACGAGGAAGGAGAAGAAGAAGTGGATCCCGAAGAAGAAGTAGAACCTGAGGAAGGAGATGATCTTGCGTCTAACCTCGATAGTGACCATGATGAGGATTAGATCGCTTAGCACTTAGTGGAAGGACTAATGTATCACCTGTATTCATGTAATGGACCTGTAGCTCGAATTTGGCCTTAGTAACCGAGACTATCATGTAATGTCAATCGCATGTTGGGATGAACGTCAATGCAATTCCGTTCCTTGTCGGTGATCACGATTTAACTTTTGCTTGCATTATGAGCGCGATAAGTGGTCAAATTGGGGATGCCATGTTGCGAGAATGAATTGTTATGCCTCTGCTTTTATTGTGAATTTGAGAATTTCTCCAGATAATTTCAGTCCGCATGATTATGATTCATCTGCAATCTCTTGACATCAACCAATAATCGCTTATTGTTGCAACTTCAGCAGATGACGCCAAGACCGTCTCTTGGGAGCTGGTAGCGATCCACGATGGCAATGGTGATGACTTACCACCACCACCGCCATTGCGTCTGCTTTCGGGAGTTCTTTGCTCGATTCTTGGGAAGCCAAAGGACAATGGAAGAAGCTTTGCACCTAATCGCGCAAAACACCGCTCGTGGCCACCCACAACAACCAGGGCGAGCCAAATCAAAGACAGTTCATTCAAGGAGTTTACGGACACAAAGCCGCCGATCTTCAAGGTGGTGAGGAACCACTGCAGCCGATGGTGGCTAAATACAATCGAAAGCGAAATTTCGTCTGCTAAGGGTCACAGAGCACCCGAAAGCAGAGTATGCTTCTCACCAATTGCAAGGACCAAAGCAGGAATCTGGTGGACACACTTCCCGTCGTCTCTCGCTGCTAATGCACGAGTGACACAGGAACAATTCAAGCCGCTTTCAGGGACATCATCATTTCCCGGCCCGATGCGCATGAAAGCAAACCAATTTATGAGGCTCACTCAGGAACAAAGTCACTCACAGAGTATATGCACGCATTCAACAACTTGTCAAGATATGCTCCGGTTTTGTGGATACCAAGAGAAAAAGATTGAGAGTTTCAAGCGAGGGTTGGGTACCAAGTTAATGAAGACTATGGCAAATTCTCGATGTACCACGCATACACGAGTTTATTAGTGATGCCTTGACCCAAGAAAACCACAACAACATGCATGCATGGTTGCTAAAAAGGTCGCAAGAGGGCCTATGAGGCGGTGCATCCGGATCTTTCCAATCAAAAGCGCCTATCACAAATAGGCCACAATTCCGTCCACACTGCACCCAAGTTCAGGCCTCCACCACCGAAAGCTCGAATAACGAGCCCACGAAACCGTTCCGTATATGCGTTCACTATTGCCTTACCAAAAGGAAATGGTAATCGTGACAGCTCCACAGATTCGAAGTAATCAACCATGTTTCAATCGCAACCAACTGGGTCATTGGTCCAAGGAATGCCCCCACCCCAAGAGGAATGGCAACCCCACGCAGAACAATCGAGGCGGTGAATGCCGTGGCACGTCAAGGACAAGTGCACTATACCGCATTTGTGGAGGAAGTGCCCACGGAGAAGTTGTCACGGCTGGTATGTTTCTTGTCAACAAGCACCCATTGTTATTTTATTTGATTCCGAGCTTCTCATTCATTTATGAGTCAAGCATTTGCATCTAGACATGATCAAGAAATAATAGAAGTAAGTAAAGGGGTTTTAACATAAGTTCAAATAGGGGTAATCTTATTACCAAAAAGATAGTCAAAATGTACTCATTTTGATACAAGGGAGGAGTACAACAATGATTTGATAATATTGCCAGGATTGTCGATAAGTGTAATCTTAGGCATGAATTGGATGAAGTATCATGGTGCTCTTATTGACACTAGCACCCGTACTATCATGTTGAGAGAACCCATGGGAGGGAATGCTTTTCTAGTTCCACTCTCCCGCGAGTTCGAACCCCAACATCTAGCCTGTGCTATCCAAGCCACCACCATATGTGATATTCCCGTGGTTTGTGAGTTTCCGGATGTATTTCCAGAGGAATTACCAGGTCTACCACCGGATAGGGACGTGGAATTTAAGATCGAATTAGTGCAGTACCGCACCCATATCCAGAAGGCCCTATAGAATGCCACCCAATGAGTTAGCAGAACTCAAGGTTCAATTGCAAGATCTATTGGACAAAGGTCTTATCCAACCTAGTTCATCTCCGTGGGGATGTCCAGCACTGTTTGTGAAAAAGAAGGATAAGTCACTGAGGATGTGTGTAGATTACAGACCACTCAATCTTGTGACCATCAAGAACAAATATCCGTTACCCGCGCCGACATCTTGTTCGATCAGCTAGCAAAGGCAAAAGTATTCTCAAAAATTGACTTAAGATCAGGTTACCATCAGATAAAGATCAGACCGGAGGATATACCCAAAACTGCTTTCTCTACTAGGTACGGCTTATACGAGTATTTGGTTATGTCTTTTGGACTAACGAATGCTCCAGCCTATTTCATGTACCTGATGAACTCGGTATTCATGCCCGAACTTGACAAGTTCGTGGTCGTGTTTATTGATGACATATTGATTTATTCGAAAATGAGTCGCACCATGAAGAGCATCCGAGGATTGTCCTATCCGGACTCGGGGGACATAAGCTATATGCCAAGTTGAGCAAATGTGAATTTTGGTTGAGCAAAGTACCATTTTTAGGTCACATTTTATCCAGAGATGGAATCTCAGTAGACCCATCAAAAGTACAGGAGGTCATGGATTGGAAAGCCCCAACTTCCGTGCATGAAGTTCGGAGTTTTCTAGGGTTAGCAGGATACTATCGTCGGTTTATTCCAGATTTCTCAAAAATAGCTAAGCCTATGACCAGACTACTTCAGAAAGATGAGAAATACAAGTGGACACCAGAATGTGAAACAGCTTTTCACACTCTCAGAACTTTGTTGACTACCGCACCAGTGCTAGCACAACCAGACATTGAAAGACCTTTTGATGTATTTTGTGATGCATCAGGAGTAGGTTTGGGATGTGTACTTATGCAAGAAGGGAGAGTAATTGCATATGCCTCTCTCAAGAATCGAGAAAACATGAAGTCAACTACCCTACACATGATTTGGAACTTGCGTACCGTTGTCCATGCACTAAAGATATGGAGACATTACTTGTTGGGCAATGTATGTCATATCTATACTGACCACAAGAGCCTCAAGTATATCTTTACCCAGCCAGAACTGAACATGAGACAACGTAGATGGTTGGAATTGATTAAGGACTATAATTTGGAAGTGCATTACCATCCGGGTAAAGCTAATGTAGTAGCCGATGCACTTAGTCGAAAGTCCCATTGCAACACAGTGGAAGCGCTATTGGAAGATGGATTCAACTTGCTACATCCTGCTGTGCTACACAATATCACAATCAGTTGTTCGCTTGAAGGCAGAATCATAGAGCTACAGCAGACGGATGTAGGAATAAGTCACATCAAGAGAAAAATGCAAGAGCAAGAGACCAAACATTTTAGATTAGACGAAAAAGGTGTATTATGGTTTGAGGACCGACTAGTGGTGCCAAGGACCGTGAGCTAAGAAATCAAATTTTAGAAGAAGCTCACTCATCCAAATTGTCTATCCATCCGGGTAGTAGTAAGATGTATCAAGATTTGAAAACCCGTTTTTGGTGGACTAAGATGAAGAAAGAGATCGCAGCCTATGTTGCTAGGTGTGATAAGCTGCAGAGAGTGAAAGCCGTCCATATGAAAACCGGCCGGATTACTTCAACTTTGCCTATTCCAGATGGAAATGGGAAGAGATCAAGATGGACTTTATTACAGCCTTCCAACAACACCACAAGGTCACGATTCAATCTGGGTCATTGTTGATCGTCTCACCAAGTCAAGACACTTCATACCCGTGAACACGCGGTATATAGTTGGGAAATACGCTGAATTATCGTTGCCCGGATCGTGAAATTGCATGGAGTACCCAGACTATAATCTCGGATCGAGGACCACAGTTCATAGCTCGTTTCGGGAGCACTTACACCAGTGCTTTGGGAACCAAGCTAATCGAAGTTCAACTTATCATCCTCAAACTTCGTGATGAATGAGAGCGAGTGAACCAAATTCTAGAAGATTTACTTAGGGCTTGTGTTATATCTTCAAAAGGTTCATGGGAGAAATGGTTACCTTTAGCTGAATTCTCCTATAACAACAGCTTATCAAGCGAGTATCAAAATGGCTCCATTTGAAGCCTTGTATGGCGTGAAGTGCGAACTCCATTGAATTGGATTGAGCCCGGTGAAAGGAGATACTTTGGTATTGATTTTGTAAATGAAGCCAAGAGCAAGTGCGTATCATCCAACACCACATGAAGGCAGCTCAATCAAGACAGAAAAAGTTATGCTTAACGTAAGAAGAAGACCACTAACTTTTGAAGTAGGTGACTATGTGTACTTGAGAGTATCACCCATGAAAGGCGTGAAAAGATTTGGGATGAAAAAGAAGCTTTCACCAAGATATGTAGGGCCATACAAAATTTTGGAACGAAAAGGGAAGGTTGCATATAAGTTACAACTCCCACCAGAGATGAGTGCAATCTTTGATGTGTTCCATGTTTCGCAGCTAAAGAAATGTCTTCGAGTACCAGAAGAAGCTATTGCACCCACCAACGTGCAGCTTCAATCGGATCTGACCTATGAAGAAAAGCCAATTCGAGTATTAGAAGTGATGGAGAGAGTGACAAGGAGTAAGATTATTAAGTTCTATAAGGTGGTGTGGAACAATCATAGTGAACAAGATGCTACATGGGAAAGAGAAGATTATCTGCAAGAAGTTTATCCCGCCTTTTTCCAAGAATGGTAGGTCTTGCAAATCTCGGGACGAGATTTTTATAAGGGGGAGGGGCTGTAACACCTCGGGTGTTAGCTTTGCATAACTTGACTTGCATAACATGAGCATGAGCATCAAGCATTCATAAATCATCATTTCAATTGAAACATTCGATCGAAACATATGAAACATTGCTTGTTATCTCGTATTTCTTGGAACATATACATATGATCATGAGTGGCTAATACATGTAATGATTGTGTGACCTTGTGAATTGCTTAAACATGTTTAGAGTATCCTTATAAACAACTTTGATATTCATGGCTAGGGCTAATTAGGTCATTAGGTCATAGCCCAAGTGGGTACCATCTTTTAAAAGTGACATGTTTGACCAAGTTCGAAATAGGTGCTAGAGACTATGCATGTATGTGGGTACTAAAGCAAAGTTGTAGTATGTGTCATGGAGAACAACTTTCTTTTTTGGGTCATGAACTAATAATGTGCATAGCCTAGTCCTTTTTAGCTCACAAAAATCAGAAAAACAACCTTTTCAACACTTCACGAAATTTTTCTAAGTCTTGATCACTGACAGTGCTGTCAGCCTGACTTTGGATTGGATTTTCTCCCTAGCTGTTACGAATTCGAGCTTGATCTTTGAATAAGAGTTGTAGCTGGTACCTTGGGCTACGAAACTCATGTTGGGCATTTGCACGAAGGAGCCACGGATCAGCGGATTTATCGACTTGAAACGCTACCGTCAGCCTCTCCGATCGCGTCTGAATCGATCGAATCGATCGGCACAAATGGCCGACCAACTTCAGAGCGCGAAGAGCCGCGTGGAGGTTCCGTCGGCCAGCGCGTCGCCGTTCTCGACCACAGCGCAGGCCACGCCGCGCCCGAAGCGCCTTCATCACGCCAACGCCCGCCCGCTCTTCACCCACGCTCCTTTTCACTTCACCTCGGTCTCCTTCGCCGTCCGCAGCGCCCGCAAGCATAACCGTCGAACTCCCGCAGCGCCACCGTAGTCGTTGACGGCACAAGCCTCGCCTAGCCGCTTCTCCATCACCGCAACCGCATAGCCGTCTTCCCATGACTCCTGCGCCACCCGAAGGTTCCGCCGTTTTAAGCTCGGTGAGCTCTAGCCCCGCCACCGCCTCGTCACCGGAGTTCCGCCAGTGAGCCCGTCGTGCCGTGGCCCGCGCCGCCACGATCCCCCTCTCCAGCGTTAGCTAGCGCGCTAGGTCCGCCAGTAGTACCACGGTGCTCGTCCAAACCTTAGGTCGGGCCACCGAGGACGTCGCCGGCGTTTTGCCGTGGTCCACCTCGCTGCCCGTTCGCCATGGCCGCCGCTAGCTCTAGGGTCGACAATAGGGCCGGCCAGTAGCTCAATAGGTTCGCCAGTCGTGTAGGTCCTACCTCGATGACCTCACCACGGCGTGGCTTCTTCGCCGTCGTCGAGCCACAGCCCATGCAGAAGGCCAGCACAGCTGCTGCTCATGCTCCGTGTCACATGACGCGTGGGGTCCCCCGACCAGCGGGTCCCACCTGTCGGCAGACAATGATAGAGTGTAGGCTAAACCATTTTGAATCCAGCTTTTGATTGGTTTTGTTATTTTGTATCTGCAGATTGGTAGCTCCAAAAATGTTGAAATAAATATGGTTGTGTTCCTTAGGGGTGTAGTATTTAGGAAAAATATGTTCTTGGCTTCAACAGTAGAAATTTTTGGAGATTTAAATAGGGATTTCAAATGTGCTTTTGAATGCATTTAAATTTGTTTATTTTATATCTAGAGTTCCTGTGCTCCAAAAATTATGAAATTTTTTTGGTAGGCTATTCTTAGCATACATGAGCTTGGATAAAATTTTAGAACCAGTGCATGTGTAGATCTATAGTTATAGATTTTTCTTTTATAAATAGTTAATCCTTGCATGAATTTTTATAAATTAATTATGAGTCCAAAATTCATGAAATTTATTGGAGGTGATACTAGTACCATATGGATGCTAAGAAAAATATGAAATCTGTTGTTTGACACTTTTCAATAGGATTTTCCATTTATGCTATTTCAAGCCTTGCTTCCTTATCATTTTTGTATAGGATGTTCTACTTGGTAAAATGACATGAAATTTTTATAATAGTCCTTTGATAGCATTATTAAGGCTCTGTAAATTTTTGAGAATTTATTCAGCCCATCTGATATATATTTATTATTTAACCTAGATATCTAAATAAAATAATAAAGGCAATTTAATAAATAGTTTGGGCTTTGCCATTTTATTATCTTAACTATGTTTGGTATGCTTAAACTGTTGGTAGGTTCTAGGTTGTCAATTTGTGGATGATTACATAAAGTAGAGGTGCTATTACTTTATGTTGCATGATAAATCATTTTCGGACTGATTCTAGAGTATGAGGAGTTACATGTTGAAACTGATGTAGACTGTAAAAATGGTTAATAACAAAGTTGTAGAAAATTTGATAAGCTTTCCAGAAAGTCCAGGATCACTAGATTTGGAATTGTAGAACTCCAGTTATGAGTGAAACAAGTGGATACTGTTTATGGCATAGTCGATGCTTGTAGAAGTAGTTAAGTAGTAAGCGAGAAGAGATATGCACCTACTCAAACAACGTGATGCACTTGTTAACATGTATGCATTCGTAATACTTATACCATATTCATGCATCTAGGATCGGAGGAAGAGATCACGTTGCTTGGAATTCAAGAAGCGGAGGAAGGGAACCCGCAGGAGGATCCGCAAGCCGCAGCCCCGGCGTGGGCGAGAACCTCAAGAGCTTCCGGAGTGCCCCGACCACCGTCCTACTTCCTTCTCATGAGGCAAGCCCCGGAGCATTATAAGTCTCCCAAAGAATTTACAAATGTTTACTTACGTATTTATGATTGATGCATTAGGTTATAAGAGTTGAATGAAACCACTTGATGCATGTACATTCCTTGTCCGGATATTACACCTTTAACCGGTATAGGTCCGTGGATCGAATATATGTATGCTTAGCCATGCTTAGACCGGTAGAAGTCGGGTGATGTCCATCACCGCGAGATATAGGTGGATACCGAGCACGGTTGGCTATATCTCGCTATCGTGGAATGTAACCATGAGGTACAAGTAAATTGAGACCGGACGGGAGGTCGATAGGGAAGCAACAAGGCATGGAGGTCTTGGGTGTGGACTTATCCCGTCTGTGTCGATTAAGGACCGTCTCTGCTGTTGGCGCTTCGACAAGATTGAACGCATGCCTCTCACTTAGCTGGCCGGATAACTCGTTCCGACCGCTGGGCCGAGTAATTCAACTCGGGCCGGAATCGCTTACATTGTGCGCTCCTTCCGGAACGATCGATGAGCCCAAGGGCGTGTTTGGCTGAGCATCCCGGCATCCGGTGTTCCAGTTAAAGCGGTAAAGATCTGAACCCGCGAAATGTGTACCGGAGTTGTACCAAAGGTGACCTAAGACTATCGTGGTTGGTAGATCTGGGTTTGTGTTAGGAAGAAATTCCCACCGGGTTGAAATCGATTCGAATCGCCGCCTCTCCGGATAGTGAGAAACTTGGCTAGTCCCAACATCGTAGCAGACTATATTATGAAACATGGTGGTTCAGATGAATATGGAATTACAATACCGCTATGGTTACTATTGTATGATTCTAAATAATATACCACATGTTTGGCACAGGATAGTTGCTAATCTAGAAATGGATAGTTATAATTAACTTGATAAAGGAATCATAATTGTACAACGGATCAATTGCCTTTTTTTCGCAAAATGTTGTCAAGTTACGTCCACTTATACAAATTTTTGCATGATCCTTGGAGTCATTTTATTTCGGTTCATGACGGGTAAGTCTAGTGAGTACCTTCTCGTACTCGTGGTTTATTTTCCCATTGTTGCGAGATGGCACTTTGTGTATCATGGTTATTGCAAGAGTTGCTTCTATCCCATTGTGGATGAGGAGTAAGCCTTGGGCGAGCTTCCTTAGTAATTCCTATCTTTGCTTTTGTGGATCGTGATCTGGCATGGCACTGTATCAAACTACGTTGGAAACTTATTTTCAAACTTATTTGCTTCCGCTTTAATTATCAAACTCGGTTTGTAATAACTTTCTATTCGTACTCTGATGATGAAAGTATTTGTGAACTTTATGTAATATGTGGCATGTATGTTGAATCCTGTACGATCTTGGTTGTTGTAAATCGTTTTATCGAGACCCGTCGTGGTACTCGACGGACTACCGGGTTTATATGGGTTCAAGTATGACAGTGCGACCGCTTGCGGATTGCCATTATACTTGTATTCTTATAAATTGGTCGGTTCTGCGACAACGACTGTTGAGTGAAGATGATGCAAGGCTGAGTGAAGATGGCCAGCTCCTAAACGAAGCACAATTCTCGACCGAAGGCCACCCACAATATCGGTCACTGTTGCGTGCATTGCCTACTGCAGACTCTTTGTGCTCTCCCTCTTCACCTCCTAGGTGCTTCGTGAGGTCGCCCGTGGCCGCATCCTTGGTGACTTTTTGTTTTTCCTTTTTTACAAAAAAATTGTGTTTACATTCCAGGACGGCTTATTTTCTTCTTTGGACCCTAGAGCTCAGCCATCGAGGTAACATGACTTGGCGCCATGGGTAACATGTCTTGGCGCCATGGCCCATGGCGCCGAGCTTTGAGGCCTCGGTGTCATGGCGAGACAACATGGCTTAATGTGCGGGTGTCATAGTTTACCTGTGGGTGACCCGCAAGGCCCGAAACATATGTTTTTCTATTTTCCCTCTCCAATATGGCACAAGCGTATGTAAAACTCTAGATGATTTGTATGGACTATTGTCTACATAGTATGTACTAGACAAGATTTAAGTTGCTGTGAACTTCTGATTCATTGGTGATGATAAATTGATAATTATGTGTTATTTTCTTTCAATTCTATAACTTTTTTTTGTTAAATGTTAGCTTCTTACTAACACAACCACGGGTGACCGGGGACCCGCAGATGTGGGTGTGGGTGTGACATTGGACTTGCGGGTCGCATTAAGGACAAGCGTAGCTAAATATCGAGGGCGTCGTTGTGGGCAGATTTTTACCCCATACGCACCTTATCTGACCCGTTGCCATCCCTAATGCTGATCCTCGTTGTCCACCTTGTTCTAAGATTTGTGCAGTGCTTTAAGGAAGATTTGTGCGCTTTAAGGGCAGCTCCAATAATGACTTATGAGCTAGCTCTAAGCATTGTATTTCATATTTTTAAAGAAGAGCGAGAAAAGCTAGCTCTTAATCAAGAACTAGTCTTATACATATATTTTAAGATCACGTGGGGTTGTCATGCAGTTCTAAACGTATTATGAGACATTACTAAAAGTTAATATTATTGGAGAGGTTATCTTAGAGCTAGTAACTTGCTCTACTATTGCGGGTGTTCTAATGAGTTGTTTTTTACTGATCAGTTAGCCGATGTGGAGAGGTGACCTGTTCTCTGTAATAGTCCTCCGATTCTTTTTTATACGTCACATTCACTGACAGAACCAGGGGGCCGGCCGTGCCCCCCCCCCCAAGCACATTGAGTTTTTGTAAGTACCTATAAAAAACAATTGCATAGTAAAAAAATTATTATTTCACTCTTTTTTATGATAAATATTATGCTTTATATGTAAAAGCATTGAAAAGCTATTGAAACATATATTTTTTAGGAAGCCACCTGACGCACTTTATTGATTCGAAAATAGTGTTACATCGATCACCAGGGCTTCAAGTATGAATCTAGGGGGTTCATCGACCCAAATACAAGAATGATTTGACTGAATAGCTAAACTTGCTAAATTATGCGCTACTCTATTAATATCTCTATTACAATGCTCAATGGAAATTAAAGAAAAATCCTGCCAAAGCATCTCACATTTTTAATAAATTGGTGTTCCCGCTGTTGCTGAGAAACCGCCCTGCTTCATAGTCTCTACCACCTCCAAGCAGTCCGACTCAATCATGATTCGGCTGCATCCAACATGGTGGGCTAGTAGGAGCCCCTCTCTAAGAGCGTGCACTTCAGCAGTTGGTGCATCCACCACATGCTCGATAAAAGCTATGAGTTGCCGCTATGAAAACGCCATTTGTATCTCTCAAAACCCCTCCTGTACCCATATCACCCCTTTGAGGTCTATAGGTAGCATCAATGTTTATTAACAAAATTCCTTCAGGTGGTTTCTTCCATCCCTCAGCATGCTTGTCAGTCTTCTTCAAAATTCTTTGATAATTTGTTGTCAAAGTAGCAATGGATAAAGTTGCTCTCCCTTGGGATTGGATGGTTTCACCCTGAACAAACTTCCTTCTCTCCCACCATATGAACCAGCCACCTCTTAAGATCAATTCAGCCAACCCCAAATGATTTAGGAAAGCGAGAGTTCTTGATCTATTAATCAATTCAGCCACTACCATAGACACCGATCGGTCACCTGCTACCTCCCTCTCAATCTCCTGCCATACTTCAATTGTCTTCCAAATCTCTCTTGCACGCTTACACATAAGCAGAAGGTGCTTGATATCCTCACAAGCATCATTACACGCTGGGCAGGTCCTGAATTTTCGATGTGCCTGTTCATAAGGACACCCCTACATGGCAGCAAGCCATGTAGGGCTCGCCTCCCAATTTTTTTTATCTTGGTCGGGACATTAAGCTTCCACAAATTCGCCCACACCTCCTCATCGACAACTACATTTGCTTGTTCATTCACTCTATTTTCCCAAATTTATGCAACCATTGACAATGGTAAGCAGATCGAACAGAGAAGAAACCATTCCGATTGTTGTGCCATGCTACTACATCATCCCTACCAGATCGAGGGGGATTTGTAAAATTCGGTGGACGTACATCCACAATCTAGAATAGGTCTTTTATTAATTCTTTGTATCATGCATCGGTCACTAGATTAATGAGCTCCTCCACTGATGTAACCAAATTATTGCCACGAGGCGTGTTAAAACCATAAGATTGTGGCTTGACAGAATCTAGCTATCTTCCCAAATATTTATCTAAGATCCATCCCCAACTCTTCAAATATATTTATCATGTTTACGAGGTGTCACGTATTGTCTAGCCCCCCTTATAAAAACCCTTATAAAAAGTTCTGGTTTCACCACTGGTCACATCAGATTTGTCCTAAGTCAAATATTACTATCTTTGATCATTCAATTTAAAAAGTTTCTTGTAGTTTTACAAACTATGAATTATATATTATGAAACTATTTTTTATAGTAAATCTAAAAACATAAATATTATCTTATGAATTTATATATATTTAAAAGACTAATAATGATCAAATATACACACAAACCTAAAACGATCGGTAAATAAAAACGGAAGGAGCTTGAGTGCATGTAGTCATTTTATACTCAGAACTGTGTTGTCTTATCAATCAGTGTGGCCTTGCGAGCTGACTAGCTGACTATTAGTCTGTTCGTTTTGCTGAAAAAATAAATATTGTTCTGACTGATTTGTTACGAGAGAAAAACATCGATTCGACTAAAAAATTAAGTGGATTATAAGAGAAGCGGCCTATGTGCCAAGAACTCGTCGCGCACCTCCGTGCGTCGTCGCCGCTGGCCAACCTCCTCCGCTCCGCGCCGAACCTCCCCGGCGCCCGAGCTGCTCACGCGTGCGTTCTGAAGTCTCCCTTGGGGTCGCTCCGACGAGGCGCTGGCTCTCTTCGAGGCCATGCCAGACCCCGACCAGTGCTCATACAACGCCGGGGACGCGCTTCGCTTCCTGGCCGCCATGCACGCCGATCACTTCATGCTCAATGTCTACTTCTTCGCCAGCGCCCTGAGCGCGTGTGCCGCTGAGAAGGACTCGAGGACCGTGGACTGGGGAGCAGGTGCACGGCCTCATCGCCCAGTCGCCGCACGCGGACGACGTGCACATCAGGAGCGCGCTCGTGGACATGTACGCCAAGTGCGAGCGCCCGGAGGATGCGCGCAGGGTGTTCGATGCAATGCCAGAGCTGAACCTCATTTCCTGGAACAACTTCACTTGCTACGAGCAGAACGGTCCTGTGGGTGAGGCGCTCATGCTGTTTGTCGAGATGATGGATGCTGGTTTCTTTCCGGATGAGGTGACACTCTCAAGTGTCATGAGTGCATGTGTGGGCCTTGCTGCGCAGAGGGAAGGACGGCAGGTCCATGCCCATATGGTGAAGTGCGACTGACTTAGGGATGACATGGTGCTGAACAATGCCCTGGTGGACATGTATGCGAAGTGTGGGAGGACCGGAGGATGTGGGAAGCAAGGACGCAAGGTGTATCTTTGATTCCATGCCTTCCAGGAGTATTGTCTCGGAAACATCCATATTCACCAGGTATGCGAAGTCTGCAAGGAAGGTATTCAGGTGTGATAGACTTGTAGGACCTCTAGATGCAGATCAGTGGGGAAATTTTTAACTTAGATAAGCAGACTTGGTAATGTACCTCGTCGAGTGCAGTCGTGGCCGTGGCGCCGCCAACAAGGTGGCCGCGACGTGTCGGTGTAGGGGAAGCCGTGCAGGCGCCCGCTAGGTCGTCGACGGTAGCAGCAGCGTAGACGCGGACCAGTGGCGACGGTGAAGACGGTGTGGACTTCCGTCGCTTACAGTGCGCCCTTCTAAATCGACTAGGGCTAGGAACCTCGGCGGGACGCTGGCGGCTATGGTGAACCTCGTACCTTGCACCCCGGCCCCCACCTTCCTCTTTATAGCGCTGCGCGACGGGGCCCATCAGCCAGGAGAACGGCTGGACGCCCCGATCAGGGCGCGGATCAAGGGCCCAATTGACCGTTGGACCAACTGGTGGAGATCAATCTAACAAGTAGGTGTTCTCACATATGGTCGAGAAGAATGTCATTGCTCGGAATATGCTCATTGCAGCATATGCCCAGAATGGTGAGGAGGAAGAAGCAATTAGGCTCTTTGTCCAGCTGAAAAGAGACTCCATCTAACCAACACATTACACGTATGGAAATTTTCTGAACGCAAGTGGGAATATTGCTGACCTTCAGCTTGGTCAGCAAGCTCATGTGCATGCCCTCAAGGAAGATATTCGCTTTGACTTTGGGCCAGAATCTGATGTGTTTGTTGGGAACTCCCTCATAGACATGTACCTGAAAACAGGTTCCATCGATGATAGTTCTATGGTATTTTATTTCAAAAAATGATAGTGCTATGGTATTTTGACTATTTGAGAGAATGGCAGCTAGAAACGTGTCATGGAATGCGATGATTGTTGGTTATGCACAGAATGGTCGTGCAAAAGATGCGTTGCATCTTTTTGAGAGAATGTTGTGCAGCAATGAGAGCCAAGACTCTGTCACCATGAATCATGATAGGGGTCTTGTCAACCTGTGGCACTCTGGATTGGCGGAGGAGGGTCTGGGATGCTTCCATTCTATAACTAAGGATCATGGGATAACGCCATCCCGAGATCATTACACATGCATGGTTGACTTGCTTGGCCATGCCGGTCGAGCTTCTCTGAGCTCATAAAGGACATGACAATGGAACCTGACTTTGTGCTTTGGGCTTCTCTGTTAGGTGCTTGCAGGCTGCATAAGAATGTTGAGTTGGGGGGATGGACAGCTGGGACATTGTTTTTAGCTTTGATCCTGAGAACTCTGGACCCTATGTCCTCTTGAATATGTACGCTGAGATGGGGAAACGGGCAGAAGTTTTTAGAGTGATGTCATGTGGGGGCGCACGTATAGCCGGCGCTAGCGAACCCGCGACATGCGCAGAGCCGCGGAACACGCAGCGCGCGTGGAAGGATAGGATAGTTTCCTATTTTCAGTTTCCTATTTTCAGTCCTTAATTCTAGGAGCAATTGGCTCAGATTCGGTTTAGGCCTTGGCCATATATATGCATGTAAGTGAACTCGGGAAAAGCAAGCAAGAATTATATCTCTGATCTCCTTCTTCTCCAACCGAACCTGAGAGCTGAGGGGCAAAACCTCGCCTCAACCACGGATCGAGACTACGAGCTCCGTAGTCGAGGTCCAGCTATCCTAGGCCCTGGTGCTCTTGACAACCTGGTATCACGGTCCCGGCGATCCTCGGCCTCCAGTTCCACCTCACCACAACAGCCGCCGCGCCACCTTCCCCCGCCTCCGCATCCTCCTGCACCGTCGCTATGGGTGACTCCACCGATCTCAAGGCCACCGTGGAGGCGCTGGCCACGGCCGTCAAAACCCTGCAAGCCACAGCGGAGGCCAATGCCAAGGCAATCCTTGCCTTGTCCGCCGCTTCGTCCTCCTCCTCGGGCAGCAGGCACGCCACGGGCGAGCACCACACCGACCGGCCGCCGCGTTTCCAGAAGATGGACTTCCCGCGGTATGACGGCAAGTCCGATCCGCTAATTTTTATCAATCGATGTGAGTCGTATTTCCATCAGCAGCGGATCATGGAAGAGGAGAAGGTTTGGATGGCGTCCTATAACCTGGAGGAGGGAGCCCAGCTGTGGTACATCCAAGTTCAGATGGACGAGGGTACTCCCTCCTGGTGCCGCTTCACCGAACTCCTCAACCTGCGCTACGGTCCGCCGCTGCGATCTGCGCCGCTATTCAAGCTCTCCGATTGCCAGCGTACAAGCACGGTCATCGAGTACCAGGATCGCTTCCAAGCGCTCCTGGCACGCGCGGGTCCTCTGGAGGAGTCGCAGCGGGTGCAGCTCTTCACTGGGGGTCTCCTACCGCCGCTTAGCATCAACGTCCCCATCCAGAACCCCCAGTCGCTGGCAGCCGCCATGAGCTTGGCACGGCAACTAGAGCTGCGGGAGCAGTATACGCCGGCACCCACCAAGGCCGCAACCCGAGGCCTGCTGCCTACTCCAACTCCATGCCTCGCCCTTCCGGCTCCCCCGGTCGACAAGGCTGCAGCGCCCCCGGTCACGGCGGAGGGCCGCCCGGTGAAGCGTCTATCCCAGGCGGAGCAGGAGGAGCGCCGCCGCCTGGGCCTCTGCTACAACTGCGACGAGAAGTACACACGTGGGCATAACCGCGTCTGCAGACGGCTCTTCTACATCGACAGCATGGAAATCACCGACAACGACGACGCGGCGGCGACCGAGGCACCGGACACAGAGACACCGGTCTTCTCCCTGCACGCGATCGCCGGTGTGCCGATCTGCGACATGATGCAGATCAGCGTGTCGTTGGGTGCCACCACTCTCGTCGCGCTCCTAGACACCGGTTCGACCCACAACTTCATCACCGAGGCCACGGCTCTTCGTACCGGGTTGCCCGTCCAACCCCGTCCGCGCCTCACGGCAACCGTGGCCAACGGCGAGAAGGTCACTTGCCCAGGCGTTCTTCGGCAAGCACCGATCACCATCGACGACAACGAGTTCTGCGTCAACCTTTTTGTCATGCCACTTGCAGGGTACGACTTGGTTCTGGGAACGCAGTGGATGGTCACTCTTGGACCGATCACCTGGGACTTCACCGCGCGCACCATGTCGTTCAACCGACACGACCGCGAGGTCTGCTGGTCGGGCGTGACCGCGCCCAGTGCGCCGGGCCTCTCCGCTGCAGCAGCCAGCGACTCCCTCCTCGATGAGCTGCTGGCTTCCTTCGAGGACGTCTTCGCTGAGCCCAAGGGGCTGCCGCCCAAGCGTGCCCGCGACCACAGCATCGTCCTCCGGCCGGGCGCGCCACCGGTGGCAGTCCGCCCGTACAGGTACCCGGTGGCCCACAAAGATGAACTCGAGCGGCAATGCGCCGCCATGATCGAACAAGGCATTGTCCGCCATAGCGACTCGACGTTCTCTTCGCCGGTCCTCCTAGTCAAGAAAGCGGACGGCTCGTGGCGGTTCTGCGTCGACTATCGCGCTCTGAACGCGATCACCGCCAAGGACGCGTTCCCCATTCCCGTCGTCGACGAACTCCTCGATGAGCTTCATGGCGCGCGGTTCTTCACCAAGTTGGATTTGCGGTCAGGGTACCATCAGGTACGGATGCGGCCGAAAGATGTACACAAGACCGCGTTCCGCACCCACGACGGTCTCTATGAGTTCTTGGTGATGCCGTTCGGGTTGTGCAACGCCCCGGCGACATTCCAAGCCCTCATGAACGACGTCCTCCGTCCCTTCCTCCGTCGCTTTGTACTTGTCTTTTTGACGATATTTTGATCTATAGCAAGACATGGGCGGATCACTTGCGCCACCTCCGCGTCATCCTCTCCGAGCTCCGGCAGCACCAGCTCTTTGTCAAGCGCGCCAAGTGCGCCTTCGGTGCCGTTTCCGTCGCCTACCTGGGCCACGTCATATCAGCGGCGGGCGTCGCCATGGACCCGGCCAAGGTGCAGGCCATCCACGACTGGCCGGTACCTCGCTCGGCACGAGCGGCGCGTGCATTCCTCGGTTTGGCGGGGTACTACCGCAAATTCGTCCACAACTACGGCACCGTCGCCGCACCGCTGACGGCCCTCCTCAAGAAGGATGGCTTCTCCTGGACCGAGGCGGCGGCCGCGGCGTTCGACACACTCAAGGCTGCGGTCACCTCAGCCCCGATCCTCGCCACGCCGGACTTCTCCAAGATGTTCGTCGTCGAATGCGACACCTCGTCACACGGGTTCGGTGCGGTGCTCGTCCAGGACGGCCACCTGCTTGCCTTCTTCAGCCGGCCAGTCGCGCCTCGGCATCGCGCCCTCGTTGCTTACGAGCGGGAACTCATCGGCCTCGTCCACGCCATCCGGCACTGGCGACCGTACCTGTGGGGCCGCCGTTTCCTGGTCAAGACGGATCATTACAATATCAAGTATTTGTTGGATCAGCGGCTTGCGACAATCCCCCAACATCATTGGGTGGGGAAGCTTTTGGGTTTGATTTCTCCGTTGAGTACAAGCCCCGAACGGCGAACGCAGTGGTGGACGCTCTCTCTCGGCGCGACACACAGGATGACGGGGCCATCCTGGTCCTCTCGGCTCCCCGCTTCGACTTCGTCACGCGTCTCCGCCAAGCACAGCTCTCCGACCCAGCACTCGTCGCTCTCCAGGACGAAGTACGCGCGGGCTCCAAAGAAGCACCGTGGGCGATCGTCAACGACATGGTGCAGTTCGGCGAGCGCTTCTACATTCCACCGGCGTCTCCCCTCGTGCAGGAGATCATGGCAGCCGTCCATGAGGACGAGCATGAAGGGGTCCAGCGCACGTTGCACCGTCTACGGCGTGACTTTCACTTCCCTAACATGAAACAGCTTGTGCAGGATTTTGTGCGTGCTTGCGCCACTTGTCAGCGCTATAAGTCGGAGCACTTACACCCGATGGGTCTCCTCCTTCCACTGCCTGTTCCGCAGGGTGTCTGGACGGACATCGCCCTGGACTTTGTCGAAGCTCTGCCACACGTCCGGGGCAAGTCAGTCATACTGACAGTGGTGGACAGGTTCAACAAGTACTGCCACTTCATTCCCTTGGCGCATCCGTACTCCGCTGAGACCGTCGCTCAAGCGTTCTTCGCCGACATAGTTCGCCTACACGGCGTACCACAGTCCATGGTGTCCGACTGTGATCCGGTCTTCACCTTGAAGTTCTAGCGCGAGCTCATGCGCTTGGTGGGCACCAAGTTGCACATGACCACTACCTTCCATCCCCAGTCGGATGGACAGTCGGAGGCCGCCAACCGCGTCATCATCATGTATCTGCGCTGCCTCACTGGAGATCGGCCGCGACAATGGCTGCGGTGGCTGTTGTGGGCGGAGTTCGTCTTCAACACCGCCTACCAGACTTCATTGCGGGACACGCCGTTCCGCGTCGTCTACGGGCGTGATCTGCCATCCATTCGGTCTTATGAATCGGGGGACACGTGGGTGGCTGCCGTCGCCAATAGCATGGAAGAACGTGAAGAGTTCATTGCCGACATCCGCTACCGGCTGGAGCAGGCCCAGGCGGTCCAGAAGCTTCACTATGACAAAGCCCATCGCCAAGTCTCGTACCAGGTGGGCGACTGGGCGCTCCTCCGCCTCCGGCAGCGTGCGGCGTCGTCCCTGGTCCAGGCCGCCTCTGGCAAGCTTAAACCTCGGTTCTACGGGCCCTACCGCGTCGTCGAGTTGATCAACGACGTCGCTGTCCGCCTCGCCCTGCCTCCTCGGGCTCGTCTTCACGACGTGTTCCACGTCGGCCTCCTCAAGAAGTTCCAGGGGCCGCCTCCGGAAGCTCCGCCGCCTCTGCCTCATATTCATCATGGAGCCATTGCCCCGGAGCCGGAACGTGCAATACGGACACGCCTGGCTCGTGGTGTGCGCCAGGTGCTGATCCAGTGGAAAGGGGAGTCCGCGGCGTCGACGACTTGGGAGGACGTCGAGCCATTCTGCGCCAAGTATCCTGCGTTCCAGCTCGAGGACGAGCTGCTCCTCGACGGGGGGAGAGATGTCTTGTGGGGGCGCACGTATAGCCGGCGCCAGCGAACCCGCGACATGTGCAGAGCCGCGGAACGCGCAGCGCGCGTGGAAGGATAGGATAGTTTCCTATTTTTAGTTTCCTATTTTCAGTCCTTAATTCTAGGAGCAATTGGCTCGGATTCGGTTTAGGCCTTGGCCATATATATGCATGTAAGTGAACTCGGGAAAAGCAAGCAAGAATTATATCTCTGATCTCCTTCTTCTTCTCCAACCGAACCTGAGAGCTGAGGGGCAAAACCTCGCCTCAACCACCGATCGAGACTACGAGCTCCGTAGTCGAGGTCCAGCTATCCTAGGCCCTGGTGCTCTTGACAGGAGATCCATGAAGGACAGAGGTGTCAGTAAGCGGCCCGACTGTAGTTGGATTGAGATAGGAAGGAAAATGAATGTGTTTCTGGCACGAGATAATCGACATCCATTCAGGAATGAGATACACCATAAGAATAATTCAGATGGAGATGGAAAGAACGAGTATAGATGAAACTGATGGTGGCTTGATAAATTACTGCTCTGAAGCCTGTGGATAAAAGAGAAAGTCAGATGACTTCAGAAGTAGGTGTTGACAACTTGATACTATATTGGCGAGGTTAATAAATCCATAGTACTTACAGGATAGGGCCAAAAGCAAGTTTTTTTTTTTATGATTACCGGGGGGGCATTGATCTTGGCTCAAAAGAGCCTATCAGTATTTGAGGACATTACAGATTTCAGGAGAGTGTTTTTCGGGGTGGAAGTTTACATTGCCAAACAAAAAATTGCACACCAGTCTTCTCCTATCGCCTTGTCTCGCTTGGGCAAGCGATGCATCCATAGCGCCGCTTCATCTTTGCAGGCGATCATCGTTCTGCACAGGTTGGCCCTGTCCTCTTTGAAGATTACAGCGTTTCATCGCTTCCACAATTGCCAGCAGCATAAAGCAACAAAAGTGCTGAAATGTTTTGCTGGTATGTGTGGGGAACAGTTCAAGAAGTGAATAGACCGAATCCCATTTGGGCAAGATGGCATTCTGATCCCAAGCACTCTCCAGAACTGATCGGCAAAAGGGCACTCTGCAATTATATGGGTAGCCGTCTCATCTGCTTGGTTGCATACTTCACATGTTGGGGACTCCACAATCTTCCTTTTACGTAGGTTCGTTCTGCACTGCACCCTTTCTTGTGTTAGCAGCCATAAGAAGAACTGCACTCTTGGTGGTTGACTGAAAGGGTCTTCTTCTTACCCAGGAAAGGAGAAGGGTGGTTTTTCAGAATCAATTTTAAGATCCCAGGGAACCTATCTGCTCACTGTCCTCAACCAGATGAAAGGATTTCTCAAAGAATGGGATAAGCTATGGAGACGTTTCCTTTGTTCGAGGGATCAGCAACTCTCCCCGGTAAAATGCAAGGTGGCATGGACAACAATGTGTCAGCTATTAGAAATAGGCGCCCTTGGCATACTGGACCTTGAATGCTATGCGCGAGCTCAACGCTTATGGTGGCTGTGGTTTGAATGGGTTGCACTAGAGCGTCCTTGGATTGGCATGCCCCTGCCTGAAGATCATTACTAATATTGCTCTCTTCAATGCAGCAATGGTTCTCCAACTGAACAGCGGCCTCACAGGTCACAACATGTTTCTGGACATCCAGTTGGGTTCGAGGAGACACACTGTCGGCACTCTTCCCATCCCTGTTTGCGCACTGCAGAAGGAAGAATAGAATGGCTGAGGCTCACACAAATGATAGATGGATTTGAGATTTAGACCATGGCCTCACTTTGGAATTTGTCAAGCTCTTCATCCTGCTGCAAGATTTTAATGTGGCTCCTACATCTGACCAGCCTGACCACATTGTGTGGACTGCAAATGAAAATGGGGAGTACACCGCACGCTCTGCATATTGGCTGAAATTCCAGGGGGCGGTAAGTTCGGCAATAGCTACAGACGTCTGGAAGCCATCAGCGATGCCAAGGTGCAAATTCTTTGTATGGATCATGGATGTCCCTACAATAACGTGTATGGACGGCAGCACGGCTGCAAAAGTGTGAATGGCTGAATTTGTATTCTTTTCTTTTCGAAATTTTCGAATTCATATTTCTTCCAATTATGTATCAGGATTGAATAGTGATGGCGACGCGCCTGGCATATGAGCGTCCAGTAATAAATATGATATGTGTGGCGGTGGTGATTTGAGCGTGGCAGGAGGGACTACGACCTTCTCCCAAGCAGTCGGCTACCTCCCTGCAGGATTGCTACATTCAGACATTCAATTAACAAACAAGCTCAATCTTCCCTGGTGGTGCTGGGTCTCAGGTCCCTGATCATCCTCAAAAACTGGGAGATCTGGAAAGAAAGGAAGAACAGAGTGTTCAGTCGACAGAGTCGCTCTGAGTCTGGGATGCTCTCTGGAATTCAGGATGAGTCCCGCCCCTGGTGCCTTGTGGGGAATAAGAAGCTGGAGCTGCTTCTGCTGGCATTGCCAGATGGTGAGCATTAGTGGTAGCAATTACTCTTAGATTAATGTTGTGTTATGTGTTTTCTGGTAAATCGCTTCTACTCTCCCAGGGATGGGCCTCCATTGATCCCACACCGGCACACCCGCAGTCCTTGTGGACGCATGGGAGCTCGAGAGCAGCAGCTACTGGTGTCCAGCGTCGGTTTCATCAGACGAGGAGTGGAGGCGAATGAGCGCGGGCGGCAGCCACGGTGACGTTAAGGAGGTCGAGCGCAACGACCAAGGACCGCGGTGTGCCGGTGTGAGATCAATGGAGGCAGCATTACCTGTTCCAATGCGCGCGGCCGCAGGCGCCCGGCCCCGACGACGCGCTCATGGCGATGTTCGGTGGTTCGGCCTCCTTCCCGTCAAAGTCCCTCCACTACTTCCGCCTGTTCACTTAAAAGCTGTGTTTTTTCAGCCATCGAACAGTATTTTTCTCTTAAAACAAATCGGTCAACATTCCTTCAGCAATGAGCCAAGCAAACAGTGCATTGAAGTCCGTCTCAATGGCCTGATGCGGCCTCGTCACGGACCCGCTCCACCGCCAGCGGTTCGTGCAGACACTGGCAGGGTTCCTATCGTCGTCGGCGGGTGTCACCGTGGCGGGGACCTCTTCCACTCCCCCTTCCCTTCCTCCCCACTCCCCAGGTCGACTACTCGACTGTGATTGATCACGCGCGATTTTTTGGGGTTTGACCGTTTGAGACGATTGCACGTGCTTTGCTCCCGCGCATGGGTCGACCGCGCGCACGGGCCGAATCTTTCTGTCCCGCGCCGCAGTCCTCTCCCTCGTACGCTCCACAGCTTGCGCACTCGATCGTGATTCGCTCGCTCGTGCTCGCACGCGAGATGCCGCTCCGCATATCTCGCGGCACGGAATCCGCTCCACTCGTGAGATGGTGAATGCACACAAGGAGCCGCTCGTGAGTCGTGAGATCACGATTAATGCACAGAAAGCAGCAGGAGAAATATTAGGATATATTAGAAATATATAGGAGGATTAGGATGTTAGAAATATATTGCAGGAGCAAAAATAGTATCCTATGGTTGAACACAAGATCTTTAAGGATCAAGGAAGCAATTATTTATACTATTATTATAAATCGTATTAGACCATTAACTCCAAGAGAAAAAGTATTCAACCCTCACAAAAATAATGTCCTAGACCAAAATATGTCATGAAACATCTCATGCAATAATAATAAGAAAGCTACGTAATACATAAAATAAAATAAAAATATAAAAATATGGAATTAAAAAGATAATAATTAAGAGTAAATAAGTAGAGGAAAAAACATATCATGAAACATCTTCCAGGTATCAACATACCTGTGAACAATTGAAAATATATCACGGAATATCATGTAGATATAGTATGTGAACAATATAAAATATACCATAGAACATCTAATGGGCAGTATGACAACAATAGAAAATACATGGTATAACATCATATGGATATTGCGTGAATAACCTTAGTATATCATGAAGCATCCCATTTATTCTACTGGGCATTCCAATAGAAAGAATAATAGCCATGTTCACTTGAACTTATTCAGAACTACTTTTCAGCCATGGAACAATGTTTTTCTCTCACAATATTTCAGCATAAGCATAAGCATAGATCAAATTTCAGCATCAGTGAACAGGGTGATTCACAATATTTCCGGTCCTGAAAATAATCTGATAAGCTCAGATGTCTCTCACTTCCCTCCTTGCTTGCTCCACACGTGCAACCTGCAAATGAACAAAACAACAAAAAAGAAAATAAACTGTTGGTAATGAACTTAAATAGATGCAGCAATAACTTATGCCCAATGTGTCTATGGTACTGGATTAGTGCAGCATGGATTTCTCTTAAAACAATTCTAAGCATGACACGGTCATTGATAATTGAAGAATAATATTTTATACCAAAAAAATATCAGAAAGAACTGCATCATACAAGCTCATCGTCTCATGCTACGCCCTCAATATGTAGCTAAAAATTCAATGAACAATGAATTTGTTGTCCAAAACTATGCATTCGAAATTTGCTCTCCTACACTACAGTTCAATCATGTAACCCAATTCAGAGAAGCACTAGAACAAAGTAATAGTATAGCACTGGAAGGCTTGAAAGGGAGTGCTGGGGGTTTAGATAAGAGTACTTAACTTATCTGTAAGCTAGGAAGCAGAAATTAGTGCAGGGGGGTGACTGAGAAGCCGAGGACAGGCATCAAAGGCAGCAGTTGGCTGACCTGAGCATGGTGATGACATGCAGCAACCCACAAATAACCCGCAGTGGATTCCTAAAAGATAATTGGACATGTCATGTCAATAGACACTAAAAGTCCATTTCAGCAATACCAGAAACATTTCTTTATAATAACTGGAATTAAGACTGCTGAATAAATGAATAAGCAAAATATCCGATGCTGCCAAATAGAATATTAGCCCGTGAGGAACGTTCTGTTTGGGACCTGAGCCCGTGAAGAAGCCGGGCCCGATACGGAGCGCACGGCCCATGGTACGCCTATAGCTGAAGGAATAAAAATGCCATTAGCTGTTAATAAATTTGAAACTGCAAATAACACAAATGTGGTTGCAACCTAGTGGTATGGCCGCTTTTTAGGCTCTACAAGATCTTGTGTTCGAGCCACCGTAGAAGAACAAAATTTTGCTTTTTCAGGCCGTATATTTCTGCGCCGCCAGCAGGCGCCTAAGTCCCAATGTTGTTATATAGCCTTATAAAAAGTTTGTCAGGACAAGTGTATTCCTGGCTTAGTGGATCACTGAGTTCCTGAAGGGCAGAAAATTTCAGCCCATTCTGTAACAAACTTGCGCCACAGAGCGCCTGAAGCGAAAATTCTTTCTCGCCAGTGCTCAGCTCAGTTTTTTTCTCTTTCCGTTTTAACTGTCACCGCTAAAAAGCACCGGGTTACCCCAGTTTGGCGGAAACTGACGTTCGTTTGCACCACCGAGCCTTTGGTTTTGAGCTTCAAAACCACGGCGCGTACGCCCAGACCCAGACCCAGACCCAGCGCCGCGTTCCTCTCCCCGCAACGGCTACGGCCTCGGGCGCGTGCTCTCACGTCTCACCGTGGGTGCGGATTGAGCGGGGTGGGCGGTGGCTCGGCAGGGTGATCCAATCAAAGCCAGAAACGGACCGGACCGGGCATCCTGACGAAATGGCTTCGGAGGCGAGCGTGTGTGCAAGAGGGAGTCCGGGGTCGTGTGTGGTGTCTTTTAATTTTTTTCTATATTTTTTAATATGCATATCAATGTATATATCTATTAATTTTTATCTCTCCACTTCCTTTTCCTACATATCCTCTTCATATCACAACCTATTAAATTGAGTTTACAAACAAACAATTATACACATGATAAAAAAACCACTCAATGTTTCTTTATTTATTATTTTATTAAATAAGGTATGCATACATTTTTATTACGCCCAACCATCCATCACGTGTTTTGGTATTTTTAGCAATCCCAAAACTTGCTAGTATTTGGTTCGCTTCCAAAATTTGCTATGCCAATAATTTGGCAAGCCATGCCAAAACTTGCTAAACTTTCACATTTGGCTTGCCAAATCTATGACAATGTTTTTTGCCCACTTTTGACTTGCCAAAACTTTGGCATGGCAAATTTTGGATATCAACAAAGCAGGCCCGTGATTTGCTTTGTTTTAGCTGTAATATGTATTATATGGGCTGCAATGTGTGGGTTGTAATCTGTGGTGTTTGAGCTATGTGCCTTTTATGTTGCCGGGCCAAAAAGAATTGTGTGGGCTAACAGAAAAATAGGCTGGAAAAACATATTTGTGTGGACTAATTGAGAACGAAAAAATGGGCTGAAAAAAGATTACAGAAAGCTAAGTGGGCCAAGAAAAACAACAAAAAAAGTGGGGTGCAATGTATAAACAAGCAGGCTAAACAATGTTTTTGGCCTGTTATAAGCCCGCCAACCACATGGGCCTTAACAGGCTGCATTTCAATCTAATGACATTTTTTTGTCCTGCCATGTCAGCTGCCTACGTGGCATGGTGCAAGAACTTGTGACAAAAAACCAAAGTCATAAACCTATATAACATTAAAATCCATTGTCATAAGCTTGTGACAATAAATATACAAACGTCACAAAATCAATTTATGACGGTGGTTTTTTGACGTTCAAATTTTCGTCAACTGAACATCAAAAATCTTAAGTTGTGACAATAATTCCACATATATTGACATAAATAGAATGTAAAAACGGTAGTTCTAGCGTCCGGACGCCGGGCCCTTCCCACCACGCCCTCGCAAACCCGCCCACCCCCCGTGGGAATAGAACGCCGCTCCCTTCTCAACCCCGCCCGCCCACGGCGCGGGAATAGAACGGAACGCCGCTCCGTTCTCAACATCGAAAATTATGTACTGCAACATCGAAAAATATGTACTGCAACATGACAAAAAACGACCATGAAATATGGAAAATGGGACCATTCAGGGACACACATCTGTTGCAACAACCCAAAAATCCCATTACAACATTCGAAAATCATATGTTGCAACATCCAAAAAAAACCATTGCAACCCAGAGAAAATAGCAAAAACCAAAAAGACATACGAAAAGAACAAAGAGATGGGTTCAAGGTACAGGCTGCTCCAGCCTTGGCCTATCACCTCCGACCTCGCCGGAGGGAGGAGGGAAGGACCCCAGAGCTCGCCGGAACCCTAGCCACCACCGCGTCCCTCATATCCAGAGGAGGAGGAGGAGGATGGCTCAGATCCAGAGACGGACCACCTACCTCGTCGAAGCCGCCACCGCCGTCCTCGTCTCCGGTGGGGGGCACGGGAGCTAGGTCGCTGGGCAGCACGGAGTCGCATGGAGCTCGTAGAGGGGGAGGGAGGGAGGAAGGAAGGAAGGCAGGGAGCGCCGGTGGGCGGGTGGGTGGGCGCGACAACGAGGTGGCGCGCGGCGTTTCCCAGCGAGCAGGCGGGCACGGCAGTAGAACGGAGAGGGCACGCGAGCGCTGCGGGACTCAGGAGTGAGCGATCGAGAGGATAAGGACCGGGAGCCGCGTGCGGCACGGGTGGGTTGGTTTCGGCGCGGGTTCGTCCGTTTTGTCCGGATGCCTACCGTATATCATTATTGATGTAAAAAAAACACAGTCTTGTAGTGTGAACACAGGATAGATTAGGAGGATTTTATAAGAAAAAAGTAGAGATATGTGGGTTCGGTCCTCCAAGACGGGAAACCATGTCCCTAAGGCAACTTAGGGGCGTTTTATTGTTTGTCTACCACATGTTCAATTTGTTGAGATTCACGCCATGCCCCACCAATGCTTGAGTGATAAAATTATCAATTTTGCCTCACGTCCAACTGGGCTGTGTGGGCTCCATCTCCTGGCTTCAGTTCACCGATAGTTCATCTCCCGTCTCCTTGCTCTACTGGATCCTCTCTCGTTCTCCCCCAACACCAACCTCTAACCACGATTCCCAACTTCTAGACCCAGATCTGGCCGAATCCCCCTGGTGCCAGTAGATCCAGTGGTTTTCTCTCTGTCAGTGGAATTCTGTGTAAAATCATTCAATTCAACATGTAAAATCATTTTCTGCTTCTTTCTTTTTTCACTTGAGTTCAGCGAAGTTTATTTGCACATTGCACGGTGCTCTACTCTGTAGTACTAGTACGTACCAGGACACCAGGTGATATGCTCGGGAGAATAAAGGGGGTTGTTGCGGGTGGGACCGGGGGACCAAAAAGTTAAGTACTTCTTGGTAGTTGCTGACCCTTTAGTTTTTAGCGTGTTCGGCTGGTATACTCTCGGATTATTTCAGCTTGTTTCAGCTTATTCTTTCTCACAGAACATTATTGAATTATTCAGAACCATCCAAAATCTACTATTCAATGCACCAGCCGAGCGCGCTAAATGTTTGTTCCAAAGACTAGTAGACATGCAATATGAGAATATTAATGATTGTTTTATCAAAATGAACTGCACTTGAGGCACATGATCAAAATTAGTTTTTAATCTTGCAAGCATTGCTATTTTAAATGTAGCTAAGTGTGTAACCGTTTTGTTTAGTTATGACGCCAGTAAAGGAATGTTATCAGGCATGTTGTTCAGACAGTATTGCAGATTAGTCAACTTGTGATTAATGAAGAATTCAGTTAATATTGAGCTTACACAACATCTCCATGTAAATGGGATCCGGGAATAAAACCAGAAAGCTCTCATGCTGGTTATTTCATCTCGGTGAAGATAATGGTTCAACCACCACCGAATCAAAGCAAATAAAAGTTTAACAAAGTATACCGGCTATGACATTGAATAATGTCTGAAATAACTTATTCCCTTACTGCCTTGTTGCAAGGAAGAGCAATATGCTTATCTGATGCACTGGCCTTAAGTTTCTCACTACCGTCAATGCAAGATACATTGGTTTTACGTCACCTTTCAGAAAACCTCATAGAGAGATGCAATAATTCAAGATACATCGACAGCTCATAGAAAACTGAAAAGTTAGTTAAAATCGTGAGCCCGATAAAGTGGTTTTACCTAATTCACTTAATTTACCATAGATGCACTGATTAGAAGTGTTTGTACTATGGTAGCATCTTAAACCTTGCATGTTCATATATTAAAGGCAGGGACTGAATAAGACCAATCAATGTCGTTAATTGTTCTGTTTAAAAATCAGTAAACTAGTAGTAAAAATATATAAATAGTAAAATAATTGACTCAAGTGCTTTGTACTACTTGTTGTATAAAAGAGCAAAAGAACACGCTGCAAGCCTGCAGCCACTCTAGGCTGGACACACGCTGACACGCATCTTTTGTTTCTCGCTCATTAGTCTGCCCAAACTCTACACGTTGTCTGTCACGTGGGTCCCAGGACCTTTTTTTTTTTGAATCAACACCACCTGGCCGGGTTGTTTGTCACGTGGGTCCCAGGAATATTTTCGGTTTCTTTCTTGCGGTGGAGGGCAATCATCATTTTATCACCATATTCGCGGGTTAGTTTTAGCTAATCAGCCAACAATATTTTCCTCTCACAACGAATCAGCGTCAACCGGACTTAAATCGACCAGCAAACTGGCTCTACAGAACCCCGTTGGCCGTAGCCACTGTCACGCTAAACTCAGCGAGTGTTCGTACGAGTGTAAAGTGGTTCAGTGCAAGGGCGAGCGGCCGTTCGTCGAACAGGATGAACGCCAACGCCAATCTGGTAATTTATCCTTGGCTTCCGCGTTTTATCCCTGCGCTCCGTTTGATGTCTTGCTCGTGCGCTTCGGTTGGAGTTCGATCTCGCCTTCCGTTTTCATCTCGTGCGATCCATTTTCTCCCGGATTTCGTGCCGCCGCCACATGTTCGTCTCGTTTTTGGCGTTGCTTGCCGCCCTCACGTCTCTGCTTTTGGCCGTTTGGATTAATCCCCTCCACACGTGGGAGTACATGTAAGATGTGTGCGTTTTGGCGTTCATACTCGCCTCCGGTATGTGATTTGCGCCCCATGTGTGCGTTGGATTTCGTGTAGTCGCCTTGCGTTTTTCTATGTGTGCGCGTTCATCCTTGCCTTCCGTTTTCCGTGCACAGGGATTCGGATTGCTGCTTCTCGTTGGGTTTTGATCCCAGCTTCTTTGGATTTATCTGTAGTGCGTTCCTCGGTTAGGGTTTTGTTGTGGAGCTTGTCCGTGCGTTTCTCGCCCCATGTGTTTAGTGTCACCCAGCTGGTCGTCGCCTGGAGCTGCTTCTCGTCGTGGAGGCTATTGAGGCGGCGGAGGCAGCGGCTGCAGCGGCCGGCGGCGTGGACGCGGCGGCGGGGGCAGCAGCAGTGGCCGGCGCCGGCGTCGACGCGGCCGAAGGTGAAGCGGCGGCGGCGGCGGCCGTCGGCGAGAACTGACTGATGGATGTTCAAAAGCAAAGGGTGTCATCCTGGGTGGAAACGGAATGCTTCTAAGGTATCTGATGAGTGCTTGGTGTAAGCCTGTGAAGGCAGCAGTTTAGTTGGATAATTAGTTGTTTTCCTTAGTTTCGCTGGTAGTCTAGATGTTAGTATTGTTGTGCTGCTGAAGATAGTGTCCAGATGCCACAGAGACGCATGCGCCGTTTGTTTCTTTACCTCTGCCTTTCTGTATGCTCTGAAGGAATGAAATGGAATGGGGATCTCCTTAAGTTGAAATTTGAAGAACCCATAAACATTTATTTTGATCATGTTCCTGGTTGACCTCATGATTAGTGAATCAGCCTGATACATCCTCTAGTTATTACAGTATAATCAATGTTTGGTGGGTACTTAATGCTGAACATAACTCTGTAATCAGGCCTAACGTTAGATTCTGTTTGTTTTGTCTCCACTGTAAACGTATCACGCCGTAAACAGATACGGGCTAATAGAAACCTGATACCGCTCAAACCTGGCCGTAATCTGTTCGCCTCATCTTCCCCTCGACATCTTCGTCCAGTTCTTGCCCAGCGCTGGCGCCGCCCATCCCCACTGCCTCCTTGCGTCCTAGCGTGACTCCACCCCTTCTCGTCCTCTCTGCCTTCTCCAATCTGGTCCTGCAGATGCAACTGGCGGCGCTGCATGCCCGCACAACCGCGCCGCCCACGCCGCAAGCCAAGGTGTTCTCATCTCGTCGAGGCCGTCTGCGCGGTGAGCCGCTCCGCTGCACAGCAATACCCGACGTCCATGGACGATGTCGTCGCCGGCGAAAAAACGCTGTCCCTTGCTGCACACCGTGATGGCCTCATCCCTGGCGCGAGCGTCGCGGCCACCTGCTCCGGCACCAGCGAACGCCTCGTCGACGTACTGCGAGATGATGAGCGACTCGTAGACCAGTCTCCCGCCGTGGATGAGCACGAGGTGATGCAACTAGCCGCGGTGTTCAACTGTGCATCCTCAACGCCATCAACAATGCTGCATCTCGAGTTCCCCCACTTGAAGCAGGCACGCGCAGCGGCACCGAGCATGAAGATGTCCGTCTCGCTGTTTATCCGATTCCTTTACAGACACGAACCAAACAAAGCGAGTATTCGCTTAATTTGTTTTCATTCGCAGCGTCTTCCATTATTGTTCGCGTTTACGTTTACACGATGCAACCAAACAGCTTGTTAATGGTAACCGCAAGGCGCCAATATGAATCAATCTATTAACATTCAGACTTCAGAGCCTAGCAGGCTAGCACAGATTGTGAGCACCGCCAGTCCGCCACGCCCAGCCCCGGCACCATGGAGCAGCAGCACCGCGGCAAAAATCTACCGTGTGTGTGTGTGTGATGCAAGCCGGTTCGCGCCTCGGCCGCGCGCTGGCCGTTGCTGCATTTGCCTCCGATTGTGCATACGGCATATCCGACGCAGTGGAGGTCGCGCTAGGTGTGGTATGACTGACGAGGCGGCTGCCAGTCGCTTATTCAAAACAACTTTCCAATCATAAAACAGTATTTTCTCACACAACGTTTCAACGTAAACGGATTGGCAGTCGGCTACCACAGTACCACGTAAGCCTATGCGATATGTGTCTTGTCGGCCGGGCGGCCGCTGCACCACCGATAGGCTGCTACTTCTGCAACTTCGTAAAAGTAGCATCCATATTTGTAATTATTTATTAAAACAATGGCAATATCATTTTTAATGAAAAAGCATTGCTTGCCTTAGAAATGTGTTTTTTCAGTAAAACATAACAAACAGAAATGATAAACCAAGTCAACAACCAAAATGTCATTTTATTTTTTAACCACGAATCAAAATATTTACACACAAACGCCGATCAATCCAATAACAGTTTCGCCACCCCATTTCAAACTCGGCCATATCTTGAAATCTCTAACATCCCACCAAAAAAAACTCAATCCAATAAGGCTAATATATGCTCTTTTTTATAACATATATGCTTTTTTCGCATAAAAAAATCTTCGTTACCTGTGCGGCCTTGTCGACCGTGCAGTGTGGAGCAGACCGTCCAGGTCCAGTCCTCCACCACCTCATCAACGCCGGATGCATGCAGCTGGCCTACAATCACCCTTCCAGTTCCAGGACACCGCCATCTCGCACAGCAACACGTCCCGTCAACACGTCACGGCACGCTCACAACACCAGCCTGAAAAGGAGAGAGCAGGACCGCCCACGCCCGGGTGGTATTTTCATTTTCAAGTAATTATAATATCGATCAAAAATTTTATTTATATATTAAATATTTATATTTGTGAATTAATTTTATAGCTATTTAATGATATTATTTATGTATCATAAATATTTAGTTATATAATGTTATATGTAGTCAACACGTTTGAGTCTCAAAAATAAAAACGATGATTATTTTTCCGTGGGAGGGAGCAATCCATCCCTGCCAAGGATAGCATCGTTCCACCTTGTATGGCACCGAAGTTATCACAAACTACATCCATCACCAAGAGCGGTTTACCTTGTTGGCCAATCTAACAAAATAATGATAAAAAATTTAGCTTTTTCTGGTTTGACATCATCAGAACAAGTGTTGGCAGATGAATGGTGTATTTTTGTACCTCAAACATTTTTCAAAGCGAGAAAAATTTAGAAATGTGGGTAGCAGTTAATAGCGATAAGCATGAGTAATAAGTAGATTAGCAGCAAACAAACAAAGTTCAAATAGCATTTCAACACATCAAAAGAGTAAACATTTCATCCGAGTGTAAACAAACTTTAAAAGCCCAAGCCCCAGCAAGGCAGACTATTTTAAAAATAAAACCCTATATTTGGTTGGAAGGCTGCTCTTGGGTTGAAGAACGAACAAATAGGAACAGTCGCCACGCTGTTTTACTTATCTTCTTCCCCCACCTGACTCCATCTTCGTGCTGCTCCTCTCGCCCGTCCCACGCTGGTGCCTATCTATGTTCCTAGGCCTTGTTTAGATAGCGGTTAGAAATCACAATATTTGCCAGACGCTTACCGTCCCTCCACATTCACTGCAACTAGTCGCACAACCTTGCCCGCGCATGGACTTCGCCCACCCTCGGCCATGCTGGCACATCTCTAGCAATACCAGATCCACTTGTCCCCGGTAACATCGACTCTCCACTTAGCTGAGCTCAAAAGATAGGGACGGTTAGGATTTTACCATTCGCTGTTCAATTAGTTTCTCGACCGATGTACCGGTGTTAATCAAAAACACTATATCATGGCTGATAAGTCCTGGCTGAAACCAACAAGTGAACAGGTTGATTTTTTAGAGTGGGTTGGTCTGACATTTCAGAGAAATACTAATTGCACAGATTACGACTAATTTGCAAGACGAATTTTTAAGCCTAATTAGTCCATGATTTGACGACGTTGTGCTACAATAAACATGTGCTAATGACGGATTAATTGGGCTTAATAAATTCATCTCACGGATTAACTAAATTTGTTTTATTATTACTAGACTTGAGTGAGTGACCCATCTTTCATTCTAGATAGAACAAGATCTGCGTCTATAACCAGCATATGCGAACAGATCTATCATTAGCCACCCACAAGGATCTGTGAGTTGCATTCTATTAGAGATTGGAAACAAATATACTCCTGTCATTAATGAACAAATAAGAACCTAAGTCTCCGATGCCCCATCCTCCTGTGGAATCAACTTGAATATAACTTAGGGTATTCAATCGCACCATGTATAGTTTCCTCGACAAGGGTCTAAAGTTTAGTTTGAAATGTGCCATTTGGTAGCAAGGGCTACAGAGCCCATCCGATGAAGTGCGAGCATGACAGTGACGAAAGCACTGAACTGAAAAATAACTAACTAGGTAGACGAAGCGATTACAATTAATTTACAAATATGAATTTTTCGCGAAGGTCCACGACGTCGCCGGTGAAAGGATGGAGGAGGCGGACGGCTGTGTCCTGGTCCCGGTGCATGACCAGATGATTTCGATAATGTCGATTGCGCAGTGGTCCTGAATTTACTTGGCGTTGAACCTCTCTGTGTTGAGGTGGAAGAAGCGGATGTAGCCGTGGAGCTTGCTGTGTGCCAGGTACAGGCCGTGGCCCTTCGGCAGCATCATCCAGCGGCGCGGGTCGGTGACGCCGTGGCCGCGCGGGCAGACAGTGCTCGACCGCCAGTGGGCGCAGACTGCGCGGAAGTGGACGTAGTGCAGCAAGTCGCCGGCCAGCACGCGCCAAGCTATTAAGGGCATGTTTAGATTCCAAAAAATTTTACGCACATCGAATCTTGTGGCATATGTATGGAGTATTAAATGTAGACGAAAAAAAACTAATTGCACAATTGTGTGAGAAATCGCGAGACAAAACTTTTGAACCTTGATTATATTACTGACAAACGAAATCAAAGAGCGATCTAAACGGGGCCTAAGTCTTCCGGGTTGTTCGGCAGGGCTTATATTAGCTGCGGTTGATTTATATGGCTGATTTGTTGTAAGAAAAAACTATTGTTTTATGGCTGAAAAGTAGGACCAATTCTAGCTCACAAGCTCGAGCAAAGAGCATTCGTTCATCGACACCCAAGGGGAGGATGCCACGGCCACCGTGCCCGCACCAGCGGAGACAGTTGGTGTAGGCGGCGGGAGGCGGCGGCGGCGTTTGTTGCTGCAGCAGGCAGTGGCAGTTAAGGAACATTGAGCCGATGGTCGCTTCTTCTTATGCCCCGGCAGCGACATTCAGGGACCAACGGATCTGGTTCACCCCACCACTGAATGGATGAAAACACTCTTTTACCGTTGGAGATTCCACGTCACAACTCTCGATCCGGAAAATTCAGAGGAGTTCGACGTCACAACTCTCGATCCGCAAAATCGAGGCGAACCTCGTGACTGGATTATTGTGTCCTGAAGGCACAGCTCAATATAAAGTCCGGTACTGAAGATTTATGTACCATTGGATGAAATTCGAAGCGGAGACGAAATCCTTGCTGGCCCAAAACGTAAGTGAACTCATCCTCAGGCCCAGATTCAGCCCAACAAAATGGATTCACCACCCAGGCCCACATCCCCATTTCCCACGTCACGTCGCCCAAAGCCCCAAACGCCAAACCCCACACCAGGGTCATCCTCTCCACAGCTCCACTCCACTCGTTTCTTTCGCTTCCCGCGGCAAAACCCCCGAACCAGATAAGGCCTGCCGCCGTGCCCGCGCCTGCGCCCGACCACCGCAGGCCATGGTCGGCGTCGCCGCAGGCTTCGCCCTCGCGCTGGCAGTGTCCCGCGTGCCTTGCCGGCCCGGCTCCTCCTTCCACGCCTCGTGCCCCTCCTCGTCGGTGTGGTTCCCGGCGAGGCCGTGGGCGCGGGCGCCGCCGGCGAGGCTCATGGTGGTCGCGCGGTACTCGCCCTCGTACGAGAACGAGGGTGAGGAGGAGGAGGATGAGGAGGGCCTCGGGGGCGGCGGGGGCTGGGGGAGGAGGGACCGCGGGCCCGACCCCGACTACGACCCCGCCCTTGACATTGAACGCATCGAGTACGTCTCGCGTGCCTTAGTTTTTTTTTTAATTGAGCCGTCGCTGCAAATCTATATTACCTGCCTCTTCACGTTGCGTGGTGCTTCTCTTTTTTAGGTCATCAACTGTAAGGCTCTTGGATGAACAGAAAAGAATGGTAATACTCGTCTCTAATTATGCTGCTTCGCTCATTTTCAATTTCATTCATTATTGTGCGTTGGTCCATTTTCTGTTCATCTGGCCATTCCACTTGATTGTTTTCCTATAGGTTGGTGTAGTATCTGTAAGCGAGGCAGTTCAAATTGCAGACGATAATGATCTTATACTGGTACGCTTCTTTTCCTCAAAAAACATACTGTTCAGCATAATGCTGTACAGAGAGTAACTGAGGACTGTTCACCACCAAATTTGAATAATAGAGTAGTCCACCTGGGCTTCCAAGTTCTAAAATAGGAAAACAAATACTTTGGTAATGCAATGATGACTGCAGCAGTCGTGAGTTGTCATGTAATGGCTAAAAATCTGGCCTTAACACTAGTTACTTGCTACTGGAGCAACAAAGTGTACATGATTGTTTTTCATTCCCTTCTCGGTGCAATGTCTTCAGGCGCATGAACTAGCTTCGCAAACTACCTACATAAACAGGACATATGCTGACCTTAGACCAGATATTCATCAGTTGACACTTGTTATTAGTGCACTAGTAATGTCCACCAATTAGGATTGCTGATATTTTATTATTTCAGGCAATATTATCATTAGATGGAGATCCCCCAGTACTTCGACTCTTTGAGGAGAGAGATTACAAGTATGTTCACACCAACCTATAGTTTAAATGCTTTCAGAAAGAAAAAGATTGTATAGTCACATGGTTTATCTGATTCAGACTTCTTCATTTTAGGATCATATGAATGCATTTTTGTTGGTTTTGTACAGAAAACATAGGTATGAACAACAGAAGAAGAAAAAGATTCAGCAGAAAAGATCTGTCGGTATGCTTATTGAACCCTTCTTTTTCTGCCGCCTTTGCTGATAAAGATTCGAAGGCATTGAGTTTGATGTTTATTTGTGTTTATTCCTTGCAGCGAAACGCATGGGCTTGAAGGAGTTGAAAATGGGGTATGAATCATCTCAGTTTGACTTTTGTTTCAGTTCCATTGATTATTGACCCTTCGTCTAAACTGCTGCATTTTCTGGAACTTTTTATTAGACCAGAAGGATAACTCTTATTTTTCTTCCGCCTTGCATAGATAAATAACTTCTAGCATGTAAGAACTAAGAAAACTTTTGAGGCAGACTTGGCTAGAGCTGGTTTGAGCTATTTGCCATATTGGAAATGCAAATTTTCATAGATAGATTGATTGGTGTTGGCATGATCTATTTCTGGTAATTGTGTAATAAATTATTGATTTGTTTGTGGCATCATAAGGCTCCTAAATTATAACAAACACGTGTGTTTAGCTCTTTATAACTTAATAAGTTGGTGTTGAATTCTGTATGTATTTGCCTGCCAGATACAACATTGACATCCATGATTATAGCGTGAGGCTTAAAGCTGCAAAAAAGTTTCTTAAAGCTGGCGACAAGGTGATGAGAATGCTGTTTGTGCAAGCACGTGACTGCATGTATTTTGTGGTATAACTTATTGTTTGAGACTTCCTTTTTCAGGTTAAGATAATTGTGAACTTGAAAGGACGGGAAAACTTGTATAAAAAAGAAGCTATCGAACTCCTTAGAAGATTCCAAAATGATGTTGGCGAGGTAATTTGGTCCTAAATCTGTTTTAGGTTTTCATTTTGCAATCAATTCATCTTCAGTGCAAACGTCTTTGTTTTCAATATTTGGCCATCATACCTATTTTCCCTGTTGTTAGAATCATCTAGTTGCAAGTTTTAAGTTTTGTTGTCATACTTCAGCTATCGACAGAAGAAAGTAAAAGTTTCACGGAGAGGAATATATATTTGGTTCTTGTTCCCAATAAGATAGCTATACAGAAAGAGCAGGATGAATTGAACAAAAAGGGTACTGCGAAAGAAGAGAAAGTCCAATCAGAAAGTGATGAACCAGAAGAGAAAGACCAATCAGACAGTGAACTGCTGAAGGAAAGTATGGAGCCTGAGGCAGAATTCTCAGCAAATGTTTGATTTGAACTGTAAAGGCTAAGGCGCCTTGCTCAGATTGAAACAAGGTACCATACAGTCGAAGACAATACTATCTTTACTCCATATCCCTTGTTTCTTGTTTCCTGAGTATATATGTACTTTCCAGTATCACGCAGGTACAGTTGCTGTAGAATTGCAGTTCTCGTAAATACAAGGCTGGTGCTTTTGTACAACAATTATTATCTGTTAAACTTCATCTGCACAAGCTATCTGTTAGGCGCCAAGGCGTCTGACAACTAAGGCTTCATGGTGTCCTCCAAGGCTCCAACATATTAGCATTGAAGGATGATGATACCTGGCCACCTGGGAACTAGAAATCACCACGCCTTGCACAAATGGATTGCGACAAAGAGGTTGGATCTGGTACCAAAAATAAAGTAATTGATAGGACAGGCATTTTTCTGGTATCGTCCAGCACGGTGGACTTGGCACTTATTTTTTTGCTTTTTTTTTGCCTCATTTCAAATCTTTTTTTTTTTTTTTTCTTGTAGAGAAGAAAGCTAAAATGTATCTATTTGACAAGTACACATGTTATTGCGAGTTTTAGACCTTCGCCTGTAAGAGCCTAGCATTAGCAATGTGTTCTGGAAGAGTTTTCTGTGTAAAGAAGTGATTTCTTTTGCCACCTGAACCGATGTTCTCCACCCAGCAACGTTTTCTCCTGCTGATTCAGAGCTCCGAGCAAACCATTATGGCAGTGGAACTGTGCTTGTGCAGAACAGCACACCGTTGCTGCTGCGCCCAGCGCCCCTTCACCTGCACTGCACTTGCTCATGTGAGCCCAAGCAGTCAGGACGCCGACGTCTTTGGCCCTGTTTGTTTTGCTGAAAAACCAGGCTAAAAAAGTACTGTTCGTTAATTTGTTGTGAGAGAAAAATATTATTCTTCGCTGAATGCGTAACGACTCGGGATCGAACGGTTTCAGAACATCGTCGGCCCCCCGGATAGCCGGTTACGATTTTGCGAACCGATCGCGGCCGGCGGCGAGAGGCGAAGCAGCAGACCAGGGCGTGCCGCGAGCAAAGCCGCGCGAGGACGATGGAAGGCGCGAACTACCTCGCGCGCGAATGTGCGATGGGTTATGGCGGCCACTGGCGCGATTTTGCGGATTCGGAACGCGGTGGCCTTTGGCTGCCCTGACAGAAACTTGAAGTTGAACCTGGCATGTTTTTTTTTTAAAAAAAAAGTAAAGGGTGACGTTTTTATTGATTATTAAACAGATCGTTACAGAAGGAACCCAAATAGGCTCTCGAGCTTCGTGAAACCAGTGTCAGAAAGCTGATCGGTATTGGGAACTGTTTAATCAATGAAAAAAAACTGGTCCTGGCAACGGGTTATGGGAGTTGTTGGAGATGCTCAGTCTATTACACTATTATCTCCTAAAAAACATGGCATTCTAGATTGGAATTAAGTCCAGTTTTTTTTTTAATATGACTAGATCTATTGAAAATATTAAAGTTAGTATTTTTGTATATTTAATTAAACTTGAGATTCATTGACTATCGAAAAGCAAGAATGGCACGGGGAGATGGAGAGAGTACAAGTGCATGCACCACACATTTTTGTGAGGTAAATACAGTGATACATAGATGGAGCTTCTAACTAGTGCCGATCATAATTTACAGAAAGCGGCAGTGGCACAACATGCAACAAAAAGCCGCACAGAATGGCAACTGCACCAAAGGTATGATCAATACAGTAAATATACAGCCAAAGTCAAAAGATGAAAACGTCCTCGCAGAAATAAAAGCAGCAAGATGTGCTGCTATCTCATCATGCGCCCCACGCCTCTAAACTCTAATAAAGGGTGGCAGAAAATTAATAGGAGCTAGCCATCAGCCTAAGCAATCCACCATGATGCCGTGAGGCCTAAACCAGTCCCATTCTCTAGGGACCAAATTATATTCAGTTCAGCTATCGACATCAGGCTGTGCATGCGACGCACAATTCACCCATGCACGTGAGGAGACCACAAAGCTCACACTCTTTGCATGTGCAGCAGCACAGCACATGCAAATGAAAGCAATGGCGAAAACAACTTGCTGTATGGCAACAACACGGCATGAAAAGGAAATATGTTTCCATCAGAGTAAGTGAAGAAGAACAAAACATGGTATTCTCCTGGCAGGACATACAGTACTTACAAGTGTTAGCAACGAAGTCAGTATTGGATACCTGTCATCTACTTGTAGTGTCGGTTAGAAGTTTCTGGTCTGCCCCTTGCTTGGATTTGGGACCAGCAGTGATAGTAAGTAATCTGTTAACTGGAGTCTCTAATTCTAAGGTGATGGCGATCTAAGAAAGATACACATCTAAAGAGCACTGAAGGACACAGCTGCTAAGATTTACATGTTACAACAAAGCTTTCAGTTTTTGGCACATTGGTGTAGGATGCAATAAAAGACCACATTGGCAGCTTTGTCATGGAGTAAATCCATGATTTCGTGTTGCTTCCCTTCTCTTCCATGTAAGTTGTTTGAACAGAAAAGAACATGGGGGAGTAGAAATGTAAAGAAATATGGGCTAGCTAATAAGTGAAAAAAAGGAAGAGAAAAACAAAAACAAAAAGACATCAAAGATACACATATGCACCGCAGTCACTGAAACTAATCAGCTTGTTCGCTTGGTCGTAAACGATCGTGGATTATAAGCCAGAACAGTATTTTTCTCTCACACCAAACCAGCCAGCAGTAATAATCCACGATCGTATACGATCGTATCAGCACCAACCGAACAGGCTGAATGAATGGTGTTTACCTCTATCTTCCTAGTTAGAAATACAGGACCTTAACCTGTTCACTCTGTTTGTTGTATGAGCTGCGTCCTTAGGCTGGACTCTTGGACCTGTTCAGAGGAAGATGGCTATTAATTCAAACCGAGCATCAAACCACGCTGTTTCTTTTTTGTATACTCAAAACATCTATTATGATTGCAGCTTGACGCATGGAATTCAGAAGTAACTCGTTTTATAGTAGGGCTGTGGCTTCAGAATTGTTCATACAGAAAAACAAACATGCAAGTTATAGCCAGATGGAAGAAAAACAACCATTTGTGATATTTTTGTACATGGTAGCGAAATAGTAGACAGATGTAATCATCTGCTCAACAAATATTAGTATTAGCTACAAAAAGACAGAGGATGCCCCGAAACAGGGTAACATTCATTTTAGTGGATCCCAGTGACCAGATGAAAATATTGTCAGGGACAGACAGCCACAATATTATTTTTTTAACAGAAAAATATCATTTCTAGCCCAATGTACTCATGGAATCATTTGAGGCCATATAACATAATCTTTCTCCACAAGCACTTATCTCAATTTAAATGTCATGCCTTTTTTTCTGTACCCTTGATAAGCCCACAAGAACAAAAGAAATAAAAACGACATTGCAAAAAAAAAAAAACCAAAGATTGTACCTGTAGTGCTGCTGCTGTTGCCAAGAGTTCTCTGTACTCATTGAGTAAGGTACTTTCTTTAGCAGCAACAGCTGAAAGTTCTGTAACCAGAGAGTGTGAAGCCTGTAACTGCAGAACAGAAGTCAATGGTTAGACCTGAAGGTCATTTTTTCTAACCGTGAATGTCTAATAACCAAAATAGGTCATCGTTCGCATGCCACTACCACGAACAGGCTCTAGATCCCCAAAAAACATCCTTATTATTTATGTGTTACAAATATATTCACTCATATAAATTTATTTCTTTTTTCTCTTTCTTTTCCCTCTTTGTTGGTGGTTCACGATGGGTTTCAACTCTATCCTATCTCAACTTGCTTAGGCTTAGGACTAGAAGGCTTTGCTGTGGTTGTTGAAGGTATTAAAAATTAATAAACCACTCTACACACTGTATCAAAGCACAAATCACAATCAAAACTACCAGGGTGATGGTAGAGCTGTTACGCAGCAATAGTTGTAGAAATAAAAGGACCTTCATAACTAACCTTTGATAGCAAATGGCAAACGGATGACCCCATTGCTTGCATAATGTCAACTGCTGAACTGACAGCATTCTTAACAGTAAGTACATCGGCCTGCAAGAGAGAACATAACAACAGAATAACCATGACTTTCGCATTTTGCTAAAAGAGTAAAAAGGAGTTCTCAATGAGATGTTGCGAACTTATTTAGCATGTAATAACTTGTAATTTTCCCAGGTGTCATGGTTCCCAAGTATTTACCCTCATTTCAAGACTACTACATTAGATCTATTTTTTATCATTTAAAAAAAAAAGAGAATTTTGGATACCTTAGCTCCTCCTGAAACTGGAAGACGCAATGTGCTTGCTTTAAGAGCTTCAGTTGCGCTGGATAAAGAAGAAGAATGCTCTGTTTGCAGCGCTGCCCAGTGATCAAGGTAATCCATCTACATGATGCAACAATCAATGTTCAGTAACAAGATTAGTACATGCATTTTTCAAGAAAATTGGTTCAAGAAGATTTATTGAACATATTAGCACAAAGGGATTCCAAAAGGTGTGGGTAGCTCACTTATAAGGAAGGTATCTCCACAAACAAATCAGAACATCTTTGGGACAAAATATCTAAACTAAAAAAACATGGTAAGAAAAAAATACTTTTGTTCTCTTATATAGTTATATTTATCAAAGAGGTTGGATAAAGATATGAATATCTTCATGTGCCTCTGTAGCGACTATTGAACATGCATACGTTTGAATGTTAGTACTCAAGTAATCATTTAAACATAAAATTGCATCTTAAGTTATTCTATGTATCCTACGTTCAGCTTGAATATCTTAATGTAACCATCAAATCCAAGTAAGTGCATGCATGATCATGATGATCAAATAGATCTATTTCTGCCAGCTGGCATGAAACAATATATTTATATATGCAAAAAATCAACAGAACTTACTTGCTCCTTCAACACTATTCCCAATTTGACCTCTTGCCTTAGTCTTTGTACATAGCTCCTTTTCATAACCATAGAGTCACACATCCTTGAATTAGCATCCCATACACTGTACAACATAGTCTGCTTCAAATGAATAAATAAAGTAAGCAATAAAGTAATGGTATTTACGGATTGACCACATATTAGAATTAGGGAAATAAAGAACAAAAGTATCTTAGAATGAGGTAACCCAGCATAAGAAGATTTTAGGTTTGCACAATACATTTATTCCATTTTCTTCAACTTCCTCGATATAAGACAAACAGCTATTTTCTTCCACTTCCTCAATATAATATAAGATAAATGGCTGATACTACACACATATATGAACAAGGATACAACAGAATGAAAATAAAAAATAAAAAAGAGCTTGGGTATATAAAAAGCATTTTTTTCCCGCTCCATAACAGGTTATGACAAAATCTAGATCTAAGATGGATGCGGAGTTCAGCACCAATACTATCAGAAAGTTAACGGGAAGAAGTAATGATATGGAATTTACCTCAGCATTTATTTTCTGAATCGACAGCATTTCATCAACATAAGAATTGGTAAAGCGCCATTGTAAGTTCCTATTATGCAGGAGACGCAATTGATGGGCATCTTCCATGTGAGCTGGGCTCTTCTTCCCTCTTGTAGCATCACCAATGTAGCTAAGAATTGAAGAGGCTGAATCAGATCTGGCAGAACTACATGGTGAGACAGGTGTTGAGGGTCTAGTCCTTGATGGGCTTGGTAATCTCCTAGAGGCAAATGATGGTGTCGATGAAGCATTGGATGGTGATGAAGGGCGTATTAAAATACGTGATGGAGAAGGTGATCTCCTAGCTAGCTGCTTTGGAGGTGTAGATTTTTCTGAATTATTTGAAGGTGCATCTGGACTTGAACTGGCATTCTCCTCTTGAATTTCATTTCCATCAGCAGAACCAGGGCTCTCAACATCACCTGATAAAACTTCAGGGCCTTTTATTCTGTTATAAGCAAGAGGCATTTTCCTTGGTGAAGCTCTGGATGATTGCACAGTTGAAGATATTTGCTGTCTAATTTTATCAGTTAGATCCATGCTTCTTGACATGGCATTAGCACCATCCGGTCCTAATACTCTTCTTGTAGAAAACACTCGTGAAGGAACCATTGAAGATATTGGTCCGTTACATTTATCAGCAAAATCCATACTTTTTGACATTATATTAGCACTGTCAGCTCTCGCTGTTCTTCTTGGTGACATTCCACGTGATGTAACTGACACTGTCATGGGTTTCTTATCTTTCTCAGCAAAATCCATGCTTTTAGATATAGTATCAATGCCATCGGATGCAAGTCGCCTCCTTGGAGAAGCTCCTCGAGATGGAACCTTCACCGATAATGCTCTGTTACCTTTTTGAGTGGCATCAACATTCTCTGATGCATTCTTAACGTCGTCAGTAACAGGTCTTGGTGATACCTCTTGAGATGCAAGGGATGATGAGACTGCATTAGTAACTATGTCACTAGAATCCATTCTTCCTGGATCGTCACCATCACCACCATCTTCCGTTGACACAATAAGTTTCTCAGTGACATCTATGCTTTTTACTAGAGCACCAGTGCCATCAAGTCTACTGTCTGAAGTGCAACCAGATACAGTTGATGAGATCTCCACATCTTTTGATAGGGTATTAACACTATCAGATTCGAGCCTACTGCTCTGCAGAGTCTGACATGATGCACTTGATGCTGTGGACGGTCTGCTGTCTTTTTCAGCAGAAGTCATGCCTGTTGATATGGTATTAGAGGCAGACCTGCTTCTGGGAGAAGATGAGGAAGATGGCCTACAATTTTTGTCAGCAAATTCTGTGTTCAATACAGCATTGATACCATCAGAGGCCAGTCGTCTTCTTGGTGACATCCCTCGTGATGACATTGACGATGTTGAAGGTCTGATACTTTTTTCAGTAATGTTTGTGCTCTTTGATATAGATTCTATACCATCACAGGAGAGCCGTCTTCTTGGTGAAGCCCCTCGTGCTGCAGCTGACACGGCTAAGGGTTTGTTACTGTTTTCAACAAGATCAATGCTCTTTGATATCACATTGACACCATCTGAGGCGAGCCGTCTTCTTGGTGAAACCCCTCGTGCTGCAGCTGACATGGTGACAAGTTTGTTATTGTTTTCAACAAGATCCATGCTCTTTGGAATCACATTGACACCATCTGAGGAAAGTCGCCTTCTTGGTGAAAGCCCTCGTGATGCAGCTGATGAGGTAGTAGGTCTAGTATCTTTCTCAACGAGATCCATACTTTTTGATATAGTTTCAACACCATCAGAGGCAAGTCGTCTTAATGTTGAGACCCCTCTAGGTGCAACTGCAGAGGACACAGTTCCGGAATCCTTTTCGGTGAACTTGATCCTTTCTGAAGTGGCATTGCTGGCATCAGATGCAACCCTGCGTCGTGGTGACATGCCTCGCAGTGTTGCATATGAGGTTGATGGCCTGTCCAGTCCATCAGCAAGACCTGTGCCTTTTGATACAGTGCCAACACCATCAGAGGCTAATTGAAGTCTTGGTGAAATCCCTCGTGATACCACTGAAGAGGTTGGTCTGTTAGCGTTATCACCAAAGTTCATGCCTTTGGTTACAGCACTTATGCCATCAGAAGCAAGCCTTCTTCGTGGAGACATCCCACGTGATGTGGAAGATGAGGTGGATGGCCTGTTATCCTTTCCAGAAAACTCCGAGCTCCTTGATATAGTATCAACACCATCAGAGGCAAGTCTTCTCCTTGGAGAAACCCCTCGAGACGGAATTGACGGGCTGATTACTGTGCTATCCTTTTCAGCAAAATCCATATTTTTCACAATATCATTAACACCATCAGAAGCAAATCGCCTTCTTGGCGAAACCCCTCTTGATGAAGCTGGTCTCCTATCTTTTTCAGGCTGAAAATCAACACTTTTCATTAAAGCAGCAATGCCACCAGAAGTTGTTCTTCTAGGTGAAAGTCCTCTCGATGAATACAGGTTGGAAACAGGTCCAATTAATCTCTCGGATGATTTTGTAGTAGTCTGCGATGCAGCATTAGACACACTTGATAATGATGCACTTGGTGAAATGTTGGGTGATGAAACTGACGAGGAGAGTGTACTGTTATCCTTTTCAGTAAGATCCATGCTTTCTGATAGGGTCCTAGCGCCATCCAATGCAGCTGTTGTTATTGGTGACACCCTTCTTGATGAAATTGCCAAGGATGAAAGTTTGAGATCTTTACGAACACTGACCTTTTTGGACACATCATCTGCACCATTAGAAGGTGACTTTTTTGGTGATCCCCCTTGTGATGACATTGACGAAGAGACCAGCCGGTCAATTTTATCAGCAAGATCAATACTTCTTGACAAGGTATTTGCAGCGGAGGACATTGTTGTTCTCTTTGGTGAAACCCCACGTGACGGAACTGATGGAAGAGTAGACCTATTGGTCTTATCAGTGAGATCCATGCTCTTGGACATTGTGCTTGCAGACATCCTGCCCCCCATCATAGCAGGCCAGCGATGATGATCAATAACCTTCGCATGTGGATTCTCTGATTGCTCAGGGGTAGCTCTCCCTCTCAATGGGCTCCTCTTCCTATCAGCTGGTGCTGCATCCCTCATGTTGGCCTGAACTGTAGAAGAGCTACTAGAAATCCTTTTCCCCTTTGATTCGGGCTGGAAAGAAGAAGACAGACTCCGCATTGAAGGCCACAACCCATCAGGAGCCCGGCCAGCCGACAACCTCCTCGGAGCGCTTTGCGTTTCTGAAACGGCATCACGCACCGGCGTCGACGAGCTGGAGGATGAGGAGGACGGGCTGGAAGGCGCAGACGATGGCGACGCCGGGACAGAGATCCTGGACGGGGTAGTCGTCCGCGAGCCGCCGGAAGACGCCCTTGACGGAGTCGCCGGCCGCCATTCGGTAAACTGGGACCTCTTCGCCTGTGACCCAGCTGGCGTCGGAGACGACGCCCGACCGCCGGCATTCGGCGACGGGTGCCTCCTCGGAGTAATAGGTGCCGCTGCTGGCATCGCGGCTACCTTGCGCTTCACCGCGGCATCAGCATGGCCGTTAGTGTAATTCTTCTCCGCCGGCAGGTCAGATTTCCGGCGCAGCACTGCCCCGGGCGCCCGGATTTCGCAGGCGTCCATCCGCGCACCCACCGCCACGGCTCAAATCCACCAGCATTGATAGCGCCACGAAGCCACCACCAATCTACCGCCCGTCCCGACCTGCCAACACAGCAACAACACGAACAGCAATCCAATGTCAGAGGACACACAATCCATGTGGCACAACAAGACAATTCAGAGGCTCGGAATCACGCAGCAAGCGAACCAGATCGAGGACCCCGGCAACGGGATTCGGTAGGTGAAGAGGAGAAAAAGAAAGGGCAGGGGGATGAAGAAAGGAAGAGAGGCGGCGATTTTCTCGAATCCCTCCTCTCCTTTTTCCTATTTATGCATAGGAATCGAAGCGTCTCTTTCGGGTGCCGGTAGGGGCGAGCGAGTCAGTCATGGCTTGGTCTCCACCTCACGGGAACTCCACGGCCAGCTCCTGCAAGCCAAGTAATGGCGAAGCCAAGCTGCCAGAGATGGGGAAGAGAGAGAGAGAGAGAGAGAGAGAGAGAGACAAGAAGCGGGTGGAGGAGGGGTGCCCGCTGCCCGGTCGCCCAGGCCACCGCGGTTAGGGACGAGGACGACTAACTAGTGGCTTAATTATGATGATTAGTACAGGCAAGTCCCCGTTAAAGGTACCGTCGCTCTTGTGGCTGCCTGCTCCTGTAGTGGAGCATAAACTAATGCAGCTGGGAGGGAGAGGAGCCAACTTTTTCTCTGCGGTAGAAAGGATGGGCAAGGTAAAAGATGACATTTTTATTTGCTTATTTATATATTACCTCCGCTGAAGGCGCTCCTGGGCCAGGGCCAGGACCCAGGAGGAAATGTGCCCGTTGGTGCGACTCCAACGGCTAGCCAGGGCGCGGCAGATGGCGGGGCCTCGTCTCATCTCCTGTCGCCGTGGAGCAAAATGGCCAAAAAAGATAAAGGAAAGAAAATTGGCGCAAATTCTCTTTCCTGCTCTCCGAATTTTTCAACGCAGGGAGAGAGCCGCGTTCGAGCGTTTTGCTCCCTGGTTCTTTCTAATGCCAAAGTCAGAAACTCTATAAAGGCAGGGCAAAAAAGAATTCGGCGGTTGGAAGATTCCAAGGGCAAGCAACAACAATTGGTGCGCCCCAGATTATTGGAATTTGAAATCGATGGGGGAGAAGTGGAGAAAAAAAAATGGCGGTTTTGTTCTCGAGCTCTGACGCCGGGCACGACAAGCGTCTAGTCCAGGGAAACGGCACAGCATCCTGCGCGAGCTTTCGCCGATTCCAACCGTCCCGACAAGCGATCAAAACAAAAGCAGCTTCGATCCCTGGAAACCATTCGGCGAGGCAGCGACAAATGCCGCCGTCCAGGGACCAAAATTCAAAGAGAAACGATGCGATCCTGACCTCTGACCACCTCGACGCCGGAGAACCGCCGCACGCCGCCGCCGTCGCAGCCTGCGCCTGAACGCAGCGAGCCCTCCCCAATCCGATTTTGGGGCGTAGGGATCCGGCGGGAAAGACTGGAGGGAGCGGTGCGGAGGGAGGGAGGCAGGGAGCACGAGGAGGTGGGGAAGACGAGGAGAGAATTTGTGACGACGGAGGCACGGAGCTCGCGGTTCCCTGAGAAAGCGACGGGGTGGAGCTTGTTTCCGTGTAGGAGAGGAGGGGTAATAAATGAGGAATTCTTTTCTATAAAACAAACAAAAACAGTAATAAATGCAAAAGTTAATTAATCAGAGGTTAAAAACACAAAAGCCGGAAATTAACCAGACAGAGGTACGGTTTTCACTTTCCACCTCCTCTTCTCCTTTCCCTTTTATACTTTTTCTTGATGACTTGATTGCTCCTTGTCCACCGGATGGGCTAATGAAATCATGGTGTACATTTCTTTATTTTTATAGTATCATAACAAAATGGAAAAAGGGAAATTGCTGCTTGCAGACATGAATTAATACGTGGAGATGGATTTTAAGTGCTTGTGATGAGTGATCGGACGAACGCCGTGGAAGCAACGGCACGGCCAGGGCGCCCCAGCAGAAGCTGCGACCACCCCGCAACCACTGCCATTGCACGCTGTTTTGCTGTTGGGGAGAAAGGAGACCCTAATCTCAGCGACAAGCTCTCTCTCCCCCGCCCCCTATTTCCCCTTGGCCCCCAGTGAGTTCTTCCCTCGATTTACAACTTCTTCTTCACTTATTAAAGATTATTATTGCCTAGACTGCAGTAGTTTAGTAATGCGGTCTTAACTTTTGGTTCCACTGTGACGCTGACTTAAAGCTTACCATGTCGTACTCTGTTATCAAGAATTTGGGTTTTTGATACACAAAATCGTCGACAAATCTCCATTTTGTGGCCGAATATAAATAAATCTTGATAAAAGACGATTCTGTGGATTGCCAAAAGCATGCTCTGAATTCCTCTAGCGAAACAAACGACCTTACCCGATCTCTTTGATATAGCCAGATAATATCATCACTGCACCGAACCTAGCGACCTTACACGATTAAGTTTGCACAAGAGCCTAGCCTTTATGGACTATGGTCTAGCACCAAATCGGCACTAGCGTCCATAAGCGCGACTTGCTTGCTTGCAAACCTAGCAAGTGAATGTTTTCGCAAGCTGTTGCCGTGTCACCACCAGGCTACACTAACACTAGTGCTGCACATACCAGGATGCTTTGCCATTGCCGCGAGCCCGCGACTGGGCAAAGGAAGCAGCGTCTCTACTCAAACGGGGCTTGCTCTTCCAGGCACACCCTCTTCGCTTCATCGTTTCTATTGGCTTATAAATCGGCTGATGTTGTTTTTGTTGTGAGAGAAAAACATTTTTTTTTTGTGAATGTAAGAGAAAAATACTGTATCATGACTGATAAGCATAGTTAATACGATCAAGCGAACAGGATGTCCCACCTTGTCAGTGGGCAGACTGCCAAGCAGTTGTGATCGGAGGGGACTGGGACGGTGGACAGTTCAGGCCAGCTAAAAAGAGCAGCTGCAAAGATGTCAATGGAAAGATACATGAACCCCACGAGAGCCGGTGGCCCGTAATGGACGGATGCAGCCACAGCAGTGGCAACTCGCCATCAATCAACATGCCACGATGGCAACCGAGCAGGGCAGGACCGCAGGAGCAGCAGCTGCAGCTCTAGGTGTGGTAAACCGGGCCTAAACAAGCAACAAGTCCATGGGGTAAGCAGTTAAGTGCATAGTCATCGTCTATGAGATCGACTCCTGTTGCCAACAATGTTTAGATCATTTCTCCTCAAAAAAAATGTTTAGATCAGCAGAATCATCAGTGGCTTCATCAGCTTTTATACGCATCTTTATATATATGGAAGGAAGCTAACAGCTAACAAGAACAAGGTATGAATGCTCTTGCTTACACAGATTCCATATCTTGCAGGCGGTATTAACTTCATGCAACAAGATGTGCATGACCTTGCTCGCAGATTCCAACGGCTTTGCGAGTTTAGTGCCTTCACTGATTGGATAAGGACTCCAGCAGGCAACGCGTTGCCAGCACCTGCAGGCTCAGTTTCAGGAGTGGAAGAAGCAGAGTAGCAGACTGCCAAAGTGGAGCTCCTGGGTGTACACGAAAAGGAGCAGGGTATCTCATGTATAAAGGTCAAACGCGGCAGATATACATCACCTTTACTGGCTGCTGGCCTGCTGTATGGTAATGACGTCTAGCATTCGCCAGCATGATCACTAGTATCACTAGTCACTGTCATCAATGCTACAGGATGAGATGCATCATAAATCAGGAAAGAAGGCTGGGACTGGTTTTGGCATGTTGTTGATATAGCTACAGGAATGCAGAAGCTGAACCTTTAAAAAAACACAGTGTTGCTCTGAATTACCCTTGAAGAACCGCTGAACAGAATTTTCTCAAATGTGAGATATATGTAACATGATCCTTTGATAGTTCATGCTCTGCCTAGCTTAAAATGGAACAGACATGGTACAATTTAAAGCCATAATAACTAGCAGGATTTTAATAGCATATCTGGACGGCTTCATTGTGTCCAACAGAACCATGTAATGTAACTGGAACCATCTCCTGCAAAAAATGGAAATGTAACTGGACCATAACATTAGGAAATGGCAAGTAAAGGAGAAGAAGTTTCAGGAGAGAATCCGATGAACTTGTCTAACTCATCAGTCTGAAAGACGAGATGGGCATTGTCCAGAAAATTGAGAAAATAACTGATAATGGAATTTTCTTCCAATCAATAAATCAGATAATAAGAGACTAAAGTATGAGGACAGCAACCGGGACAAAGTTATCTGTCATTAGTTTAGTTACCATTTTTTCCCCCACACCTTTTTCCTTCACAGAGGGGGGAAAGTAACTAAGAGCATCTTGGCCTGTTCATTGCTTCAGAACGATCGTAAATTTCAAATAGGAACAGGTGTTTTCTCTCACACAAACCAAATAAAGAAAATAATAATCCACGACACATCTTGAATGTGTTTGATCGTTAAGGTGTCACTGCCTCATCAAACAAAAATTGCTAAATGGACTGTGTTATGTGAGTGTAGGTTAATTCAATAAAAGATACTGCAGTGCTGATTATATAAAATTGAAAAATAATCGACTTAATACACCGTACTGTAGATTTTTAGGACGTTCGCCTTCTTAAAAAAAAAGGACTTTAGGAGTTATGCCTATGGTTACTGCCTTACTGGGTACCCATGCAATCATTAGCATATAGCCTCTAGAACATTGTTATGTGATATCAGGAACAGCCTAGATAAGCAATAATAGAGACCAGGGGACTTTTACTATTCCAACAAACTAGTGCATCGGAGGATGTGTACTTGTTTTCTTTTCAAGAATAGCGACAATGAGGACTACTGCCATTTCGTCAGTGAAGTCTTGTATATTGACACTTAAAGAAGCATCTTAGTCACCCTTCACCCATCACTGGCAACGCAGATCATGAGACAAGAGTTAATAATAATGCAATAGCTTGCACTCACCTGGAAATAGCCACGCTTGAGGGTGTGTTTAGTTCGCGAAATGAAAACTTTTGAACGTCACAATGGATGTTTCGGGATGTCGGAAGGGTTTTCGGATACTAATAAAAAAAACTAATTACATAGCTCGTCTGGAAACTGCGAGACGAATTTATTAAGCCTAATTAATCCATCATTAGCGCATGATAGTACTGTAGCACTTATGGCTAATCATGGACTAATTAGTTTTAAAACATTCGTCTCGCGATTTCCAACCAAACTGTGCAATTAGTTTTTTTTTGTCTATATTTAATACTCCATGCATGTGCCACAAGATTTAATGTGATAGTTTTGGGTGAAATTTTTTTTTAACTAAACCAGGCCTGAAACGCAAATTTCTTTTAAAAGGCCACCACTCTACATCACTACCATTGCCGATAATTTGTGATTGCCTGATTTGCCATAAAGCAAACTTTTGTATAGCACTAATACCCTTGAATCCCGTGACAGCCTGAAAGACATCAAAGTTACTAGCGTTAGGAATAAGTTATAACCAGCAAAAAGGCAGTTGTGGGACACTTGTACTTGATGAGTGGTAAGCTCCATTGTTTGTACACTTTGAGACATGATAATGCTCATTAACATGACTAAGTGAGTAATACGGGCCTCAACAGAGAGAAAGACACCTAAGCACTTGAATGATCAGCTGCTGCTATATAATGCTCACTGTTTGCTCATTATTTTGGTTTCAAATTTTAACCAAAACCAAATTAAATTAACCGTATTTTTTCTCTCACGTAAAAAACCAAAGACTAAAGAATCTAAGCCAAAGACCAAAGATCAACCAAATGAATGCCCAAAGATACAACTAGTACTAGCTTTAATAAGGGGGTCAGCCTGGCTCCACCATCGCTGCCATTTTTAATTAACACTTCAAGAAACTGGGCTTCATCGACCTACTCAACGATCTCCACCATCCCAAATTGTAATCATTCCAAGAATCTTGGAGTCAAACTTTTTCAAGTTTGAAAAATGGGACTTAACATAGAAGATTGATGATGACATCAAATAGGTATAATATCGACCTACTAACGAATGAAGAATCTAATGATACTTATTTGGTATGATAAATATTATTATTTTGTTATATAAATTTGGTCAAACTTGAAAAACTTTGACTCTCCAAAATTTTTGGAATGACTTACGATTTAGGATGGAGGGAGTAGTACCATATTCGACCTAACTTTCAATCCCCGATAGATCAATCACATACACTACTACACACGGTTGAATTCGAATAAACTGACATGCCACGAGCAGGGATTCGAATCAGCGTCACTCTCGAATCTCGAACCCCGGAACAAGGCACCGCACGAACCGCCCTCCGCTCCTCCCCAAGCAAACCAACCAAAGCAATGGTGCCTCACCTGAACCATCCACGCAGCCACGCTGGTATGGTGAAGAAGTCGATGCAGCGTTGCCTACTGACTCTGGACGGCGCCAAGCGCCTCCTCGCGCCCTCGCCCGCCTCCGCATCAGCTCGCCGTTTGCCGCGCGTGGAGATGGAGGCCCGCCACTGCTGGCTCGGCTTTCCGCACGTTTGGCGACGGCCCATTAGCTCAGATCTGCTTGGAGATGTCGGGACTGATGGGCTTGCGCCTCGGCCTGCTCTGAACATATCTTGTACTATGGGCCGGAAGAAGTCAATGTTTATCTTCTTTGGCTATGGACTATGGTCGTGGTCCAGTTTTTCTTCTTCAAACTCCAAAACTATTTTTTTTTCATCTTTCAAAATCATTTAAGTTACCTCCTGTTTCGGCAAGAAGTGGTTCTCATGGGATTGTCATATTTCAAAAAAATTATGGGTAAGCATTTTAAAAGTTTTTAAAACATGAAAATATCTCTAAGCTTTTAATAATTTCGGAAAAAAAACTCAGATTGGGACATGATGAATCCCGATAAAATATTTAAAGATCGTGAAAATATATATAGAAGCTTCAAAAAAGGATTTATAGCTTTATAAAAATATAAAATAATCAAACAATCTAGAAATTTTTCAAAACACTCTAATCGATGTCTAAATGTGTTTAAAAACCTTCCACGACGAAAGCCATGGGATGCAACCAGTATGAATACAGCATACATTGATGATGAGTATCAGCTAAATGCATTTGTGTTGGTTGAATATAGAGTTTTTGTTATTGATGATCCTTCAAAAATCCACGTGTTGTGCTCCTTTTTGCTTTTTATGGGTTGTTTAGCGTAATGGTCTCATCATTTTGATTTAGTACCTACTCATACTCAATGTAACGTGTTAGTCCTTTAAATAATTGAATTGGCATTAGTCACCCTAATTTATTTGTGCGGCATAGGTGCACTTGTAGTAGATTATTATTATTATTAAAACTTTACATAACTCTTTTTCATGTTTTCAGTTATTCACGTATTATAAAACAATACTCCCTCCTATAAAATTATAAACTATACATGTATTTCAAAATTAAGACTTTATTGTCTTTGACTAACAACTAGTCTAGTAATATAAAAATTTTATAGTACAATAATGATAACACTAGATTTGTCTTTAGAAATACTTTTGATACTTTCGTTGTTGCCATAAATTATATATAATAATAGAAATTAACAGTCAAAGTATAATCTTAAATACCATAAGTCAAATCACGTCTTCTATTTTGAGATAGAAATAATAATCATTATGGGCTTCTTGTTAACATTACAACAAGATCGCCAACGGATGCCGACATCTATCTGCATAGAAATACTATGGGAGTCACACACATGTCCAACCTAGTCCATTTGTAATCACTGTTTCAGCTGCATTCTAAGTATTATTGCACGTGCTAACTGCTAAGTCCCCTACACACAGATTATTTTGTTAGGTTGGAAATTCTGTCAAGAAAAAGAGGTTTGGGCTCGAACGAATGGACACACCACCCACCACCCTGTCCTATCCCCGTTCCACCTCCACGTGGGCCCCACACCGACCCCACCTCAGCCCAAGAGGTCGTGGGCCCACCGGCACCTGAACTGTGGGCCCGACGCGCACGCCTCACGCCGAAGCCTATATAACTTGGCACCTCCTGCCATCCCCCGGCTTCTCCCCTTCCGCTTCCTTCCTGCGAGCCTAGTGCGCGAGCCGCGCGAGAGGAAAAGAGGCAGAACCAGCCCTCGCCTCCTCTCTCCCCTTCGCGAGAGAGAAGGGGAAAAGAGAGAGAAAAAAAAAATATTAGGGCTTTCTCCTCGATCCTCTCCGCGATTGCCCCACCGATTCGTCAATCCAATGCTGCGCGCCTCAGGGGTCTCGAATCCCCGGCAGCCGCCGCCGCCGCCGCATCCTCCAGGAATGGTAAGGGAGCGGCCCCGTCCCGTGGGGGGTTTTCGGGTGTTCTTAGCTGGGGTGCTGCTTGATATCGTCTTCAGGCGAATTCCTAGGGTTCTGGGCGGGCGATTCCGTTTTTCGGCGCAATGCGATGTCCTTGATCATGAAACGGTGGCAGCTTGGCCTGGGGTTGGGTTTTCGTGGGGGATGCGGCCCTGGCTCGGCGTGCCTAGTTGCGTGTATAGTGTACGGATCGTCGATGAGACCCTTGATCGAATCCGCATGTTGCCTGGATCTGTCTGTGAGAGTACGCGTGGAATTTGTTACCCTGGAACGCACAGCTGAGAGCTGATTTAGGCCCCCTGAATTTTGGCACAACTCTATTGATGATAGGGGGTTTGTGTTCTTGCTTTGGGTAAGACCAGAGGTTCTGTTTTGTACCGGGGTTCTGCAAAGCTGGGCGAGGGTTTCTTGAATTGGACTACCTTGAGATTGAGGAACGCGACAGAAGAATTTTCCATTTAGATGGTTAATTCTTTCTTTTGAAAATCCATGAATACCGATTTGTGTCTTTGCAGTTGGATGTGATTTGTACTGTGGGAGTGTTTAATGGTTGTAGGATCCTTTATAGGTTATTATTGAACCGTTTCCCCCACTTGATTGGTTGGTCTTATCTAGTATTGTTAGGTATTATTAAGTCCTTCTTGCTTTCTATTTTCTACTAAATCCAAGTGTGCAGGTGAAGAAACGCATTGGTGCTTTAAACGGTTGATTTGTTTCGGATAGGATTGCTTGGCCTGACGTAATGTTAGTCCAGATATTTGGCCTCATACGGAGACTGGAGCCCCCATCAAGTTATCTGGTCTGATATTGAACTCACATATGCTGATTTTCTTTATTTGGCATATCCACATATCCCCAATATGTAACGGTGCGACAATTCCATTAAATATTCTAAGTTGGTTATGTGGTATAGTTTATAGAAACGCACCTTCCGTGTGTGCTTGGATGTTACTCCTGAAAGATACTTAGCTGCTGGACTGTTTTGGCAAATGTCTCAAGATGGAGTTGTACATCTATTTCTTCTGTTCTATGTTCCCTGTCTTGGCAATCTGCATCATACTGCGTGTTGACTGAATTGATATTTAGTGTAGTCTCTTGCTATAGGACCATTCTGCATGATTTTAGTAATGCCTCACAGTCTCACACTTCTGTTCATGAAGTAAATATTAGCTAACACTACACCCCCAAAGAATGCTTTCTGCTTAATCTTGTACTCACTTTTTTTTTACACTTTGCCTTGCATTTTCAGTGAGCAGAATTGCTGGACACTCTGGCCCATCTTGCAGTGCACCTGCGTATCAGTTGTTTCGCCCTGTTACTCGTTCTATGACCCTTGGGTCTGATCCTATCGTGGCTTCACCTGGTTTCAAGGCAGGGGGATCTGCTAGCACAAGCACAAGAAGAAGTACTTCAGATGCTTCTTTTAGCACTCAGTTAGCTGCTTCACGACCAACTGCCACTCATGCCCGGACCCCTCTAAAAGTGACTTCATCTGGTTGGAAGCCTCTTACTCAACCTGTTGCTCTGAATGAAGAGAGGAAATGTGCAAGCCTTACAATCAACCCTACTGCTAAGCGTTCCAGAGTTGCTTCTTCCCGAGCTGTCAAAGATTCAATCAACCATTCAGCTTCAAAAGCTAACTCAAACGTTGCCAGTGGTGCTTGCTCGATGCTTTATCAACATAATTTTACTAGTCATGTTCTGAATCCTAACCCTTGACAACTTTATCTTATTCCAGGCAAGAAGTACAGAGATGAAGAAATTGTGAGCCTGGGCGATCAGTCAGATGGAGCTGTCATGCCATCTCCCACAAAGAAGCTACAGATATGCAAAGGCCTTTCAGATGCACCTTCAATAAGGAAATCAACTATCAGAATCCTGGGTGTTAAGGGAGCTGCTCTACCACCCACAGGGAAATCTCAAATTGAAACTGGGAAAAGCTTTGCTAATGCTCCAGCAGAAGTGATTTCTGCTAGTACAAATGAGATCAGTCAGTCAGAAAATGCAGCTGTCCCATCGCTTGCACAGCAATTGCAACCTGACACTGCAAAGAACTCCAGTGTCACCATGCATATCCATGAAACAAGTAAAGTCAATCAGTTGGCTGCTACAGTTGCTACATTACCAAGGTCGATCCTTCAAAATGATTACAATAAGAAGCCTTCCAATGTACCAATAATGGCTAACCAGGCCAGTGGGTTGGCTGGTGCGACTGCTCCCTTGATTACACCAAAGTTAGAAATCGGAAACATGAAGGACAGTTACAATCCTCTCTCAAATCCTGCTTACACAAGGGCGCTTTTAATCAAGCAGCAAGAGCAGCTGCTTCAGCAATTTAAATTGGGTAGTTCACAGCAGCAGCGGCAGGAACAGCAGCTCTACATAAAAGGGCCAGGTAAAGTTCTACCAATTGGAGTATGTTTTTCAATCTTGTTTTCTGTTATAGTTGATGATTTCCTGTCTTTGGCCTCTTCGTAACTGCCCCATTGCAATTTCAGCTCTGTTTGAGAATGATGACCCGCCACCGGTTGAGCCGCTGGGAACAAGGTGCCAGCTCTGCAAGCTTGATATTGCTTTCCGACCACAAGGGGATGCTGGCCGTGATGCCAATGCTCCTCCAGTCGTTGCGGTTCTGGCATGCCACCATGTGTTCCACAGCAGGTGCATTGAATCTGTTTACGGACTCGCTGAGCCCGCCGAGTGTCTTGCCTGCCTGGAGCCTGGGGCAGCTCACTGATCACTAACCAGAAACACCAGTTTAGCTTGATTTGAGCTATGGTATATGATAGAATTTCCTCTTATATTGCATATAGAGAGGGTGAGTATGCATTGATAGAAGTTTCGGTTGGCACAACGGTGCAGATCAAAAGTCTGAATGCCCCATTTCTGTGGGCCTTTAGATGGTGTAAGTAGCTACCATTGGAGTTCAATAGGGAGCTGAATCATGGAACTTGCCTGATATATTTTTTCTCTTGTTGTCGTCATAGTTAAAATCTGCAGTCAATTGACAGTGCCATTTTGAATACACTGTTGCAATCTGCGCTGGTTGGCTGGTGATTTGTTGTGACTTGTGGCTTTCTGAGTTGCGACCGCACTTGCGGTTGATTGGTTGGTTGTACCAGCTGGTGGGCATCTGGGCTGAAACTGTGGCCTGGGCTTGTGCCGCTAGCCTGCTATAAACCTGGCCTGTGCATACGAAATAGAACAGGCGCAGCCTGCAGTTAGCTATTGGGCTCAGGTTTGCGATTAGTGGCCCAGCTGTTGATGGCAATGCCTAACCATCATCATTGAAGGAAAAGCGTTGTACCTGAGGGCTGAGGGCCGAGTGCATGGTGTTCACATGGTCTCTGGCTGCTTTCGCATTCATACGCTGCATGCAAATGCAGGTGGCACTGTGCCAGTGCAACAGAAATGGACGGACGAGTAATAAAAAAAATAAAAATGGACGGACGAAGCCGGAAGGCAGTGGTTGGCGTGCTGCGGGACTCTGCCTCTAATTTCTAGCTGTATACAGTGAGATTTTAGTAGTCGATTGTTCCTTTCTTTCTTGGCGTTTAATTAGGCTTTTGTTCCTTTCTTTCTTGGCGTTTAATTAGTCTCTGTTTGGATTCCCATGGTCTAAAGTGTTGTATAAAATTTAGATCACCTCACAAAGCTTTAGACCACACTAGTGAATGGTCTGAAATTTTAGTCATCAACTTTAACTACTAAATTTTAGAACAGAGAATCCAAACGGACCATTAATCTGGGGCTGATTTTGCGTTGCTGTCTTAAGCCATTGCAATCGGTTCAACAATAATATTTCAAATAAAGGTTATTTCCAAACCAAGTTTGTAAATGAACCTGACAAATGGAGCTTAGCACTGACTGACCGGTTCTTGCGTGTGTGCGCATCTGGCCACAGAGGATCCGCGTCTCCGCGAACATGGCTACGGGAGAAGTGGTTGTTGGTGGCGGGTAATGCATGCCCCGCCCCCGATCCGTCAACCGACAGGAGAAGTACGCCGTTTCCGCCATCGTTACGTCCCTCAGAAGCAAAAACCAAGCCAACGACGACCAGGACGACACGGCCAAGAAACGGGAGTGTCTTCCAAGGCGACCGCCCCCTCTCGCACTCCAAACAGCACACATCCATCCATCCGTCAGCCCAGAGCCAACAAGACACAGCGAGCGAGAGGGCGGGGAGAAAAGAGTAGAGCGCGCGGCGCGGCAACCAGGTCCAGGAGAAAGGAACCCCAGCTAGCCTGGAGCCAAGAAGCCGAGGTGAGATTTTGATTGACATGGTTGCTGAGGCCTGGAAGCGAGGAGGAATTCGAGGCGGAAGAAGCAGAGATTTAGCGGCTGAAAGCTGATGGGTGCAATTTGTTTTGTGCTGCTGCTGCAGGGAGCGAGGGAGCAGCCAGGCATGGAGGAGCCCGTTCCGGCTGATCCCCCCAGGATTTTCTGGAAGTCAAGGAGATCAGGTGCCTGCTGTCTCAATTCCTGTTCCTGCATACAAAATCTTGCTGATTTCAAGTGCTTTTTTTTATCCCCCAAGAATCATCTTCTCGTGACTTACCCATCCTTATTTATTTCCCAGTTCTTGAAAAATGGCTAATTTCAGCTCAGTTCTCTGCAAATTTCTCTGTAATTCTGCCCAAAAGAAAGTAATACAGACATACAGTTCATACAGCAACATAATTAGATTCACACCAACACTATTAATCTCAGCTACTTTGTTTCCCTCCACAAGCACCGTTTTTTTTTCCTCGACCAGAACATTTTCCTTTTTGTTCATATATAAGTTTTGGTACTGGTGCCCGGGAATGTGCCGGTGAGATATTTCGTGTGGAGATGAATGATAGCCAGCTCACTCGCGTGACGTACCGGTAGTCCAGTACTAGTTAACAATTAACATAGCATGTTAATCACGCACCCGTGCTACTTAGTTGCTGTTGATAACTAACAGCCCATTTGGTGGTTCACGTGAGCGTAGCTGGTCATTTCAATCCCTTGTCAGCTACAGGTAGAGCAAACGTCTCAGTCTTTGCTTGTCTTCACCGCTAAGATGTACGGAGTAAGATCCCAAGCCTGCAGCTGCCAGTGTGGTGCTTAGTAATAGTGGTCTCAGGAATATGCTTGCAGCCAGAAATCATATTCCTAGACACCCTTTGCAGCAAGAGTAATTTCTGATTTTGCTACCGTGGGATTAGATTTCTGTGTGTTTTCTTGTCTGTTTCTGCCTTTCCATTATTTCCCCCTCTTTGCCGCGGTGAAGACAAGGCCAAAGACTAGTAGTATGCAATCGGTGTAGCGTTCTAGAGTTTCTAGGTATGGCAGCAGACAAGTATGAACAATTGTAACCGAGTAGCCGTCTAGGCATGGTCAAGTATGGAACAAACAGATAAACTACAATCTAGTCGTATATGAGTATCCTGTAGCATATGTCCAGACGGCAGTATGGTCGTGTCTCATGTGGGTCAGATTATGTAGCGTCGTGGAATGCTAATCAGGTCAATCTGATGCTACATCTGGTTGATACTGACCAATATGTGACGCTCTGACAGATTAAAATAAATCTGCCTTGGAAATTACTCTCTGACAGACATAAAAACAATGTCTCAGTCTTCTTTTCAGAGCTTGCCGTATTGTTCATGAATAGATCTTTATGTTGAATACAGTGTGTTATTTCGGTCCCTTGTTACTTTGCTTCTATGTGAAGGATGGTACATATACATATAGCATACTTGCAAGACACTGAAGGGATGTAAAGAATTAAAGAAATCCCACAAAAAAATGAAAGCAAGGGTTATAAAAATCTCACTAAGAACTGAATAAAAGCATCCCTTGGCCTCTCCATAAGCTGTTCACATGACAGCCAAACGCATCCTCACAACTCACTAACTTATTGGTTGTCAAAGTGAATGAACTTCCAACTGATCATATTGTAGAGCCAATGGTCATGTGTGCATTAGATTTTAACTGGGGAAGTGCACTGGCTCTTGATCTGACTAACAATATGTATGTTCCAGCCAATGGCCGGAGCTTGCAACAAGAACCTGACAAAGATGCTACCGAAGAAACTAATGAGCAGGCTCAAGAGGAACCCATGAAGACCGACGATGCAACAGATACAACAGCTACAGCTGAGGATGTACAACCAAACCCAAAAGCTAACTTATCTGAGAAGCGGAAGGCTCTCTTTGAGCCTCTCGAGCCGATCAACGGCAAGCGCAGTGCTGAAATGCTGCTTCCACCACCGGACTTTGAGCCCGCATCATATCCAAAGGGATGGCTGGTGGGCAAGAAACGCAAGCTCGTTAATGTAGATGTTGTGGAGAGCATGAGGAGGATTGCAATCCAAGAAATGAACAGAAAGGTTTATAATCTTTCTAGTGGTCTGATTCTACATACCTGCATGATATCATGCGGCACGCAATGCTATTTTTCTAGTACATGCATCGATGATCAAGCTGAAAATCCTGAAATGTTGGCTTCTGCTTTTATCTGCGATAAGAGTATCATGCTTGTGTGCCGCCTACGGTAAATTGTAGGCAATTTTGTTGCTGAATGTGCATCGAAGACTGACACATGTTATTACTGTGGAAACTGTGTGGCAGGACCGTGAGATCAATGGACTGAACGAGCAGTTAGAGGAAGACTCCCGTGTGCTGGAGCTTCTACAGAAGCAGCTTGCCGATGAGCGCAAGAAGCGGGCAGAGACTGAGAAGGAAAATTCTATGCTTCATGAGCAGGTGACCATGCTGATGAACATGCTGGACGAAAATGAGGGTTTTGATGAGGACGGAGGAGCTCCGCCGCCCGATTCCTTTGATTAAGCATTACATTACTATCCATTTTCCATTAGTATCAAATCATACACCTCTAGGTACCAGTTTCAGAGTATCCAAGAGATATATGCTGTGTAGAATTTCATTTATCATATTGCATTACATGGCTTGTTTTCTGTAGATAAAGGGTGCATGTCTGTTGCACCAACTCCTTTCTAGGCTTCAAATGTATGTGAGAAACTAGCAACATATTATATTTGAATCGAAGTGTATGTACATGTTATATGAAATTCTTCCTTGCTATGCAAATTGCAATGTCTTCTCCAACATTCCACATAGCAAAAGTCACAACTATGTCATATATACTACTCACATGCCTGATAAGATTAGTATACTTGAGGGGCATATCCCTCATATAGTCATATATGCAAGTAACACAAGCTGAGTATGATGAAAAACAAAAAAAAAATGATATCCAACAAGGGAGAGAGTACCATTTAAAAGGAAAATGCCATCAAAATGTAAACAAAATGTAGTTCCAACGTTGCATGTGGAGTTTCTCGGCGAACAGACATTTTGCTGCACCAATCTGCTGAATTATTTAAAGGGAAGAAGTAAAACAGAATTCTGGCGTAGCTGATTTATTGCTCATATTCACAATTTGTACAGCTGCTGCTTTAGTTCTAGGAGTAAACAGTTGATTGCACGATTTATTTATCAGAATTTTCTGCTATGTTGAACAAGAACTGTGGAATAGAAGCTACTGGGGGAAGGTTTAGCAGCAGCTCCCCGAAAGAATCATTTCTGGAAATGGTGAGCGGTTCTTTGGCTCCTGCAAGTGATGAGTTGAGCTCCTCCTCAAAGCCATCAGAATCCACTTGGTTTATGCCTATGTCATCACTGCATTCAGGCTTGCGCATGGTGGCTGGCACCGTGTCTTTCTCAAGCAAAGAGTAAAGGGAGTCAACCCTTGCCATCAAATATTTATCATCTGAGGCTGGCAGACTCTGTGTATCGCTGAAAAGGTATTGAACAAGATCTTCCAACACTTCTTTGGTTTTTCCATCATTAATGGTCAAAGGAGGATCACCTACACTCCTTTGATCAGCTTTGCAGTTACCTAGATGGTTAACCAAATCTTCCACAGATATGGATGCCTTCAATTCAGGCACTTTGAATTGATTCCACAATTCAGGCACTTTGAATTGATTCCACTGATTGCAATTCTTTGGTTCCTCAGAAACAGTGCCCTCAAAATTTCCAGCACCAAATCCTGTAAACACCAGATAATGAACATGGTTATATCAAAACATCACATATAGAAGCCTTGCAGTCTATACTAAATTGTGTGGCTAGAATTGATTACCTATGTTTATTGGTTGTCCAACATTCTTGGAGAGTGATGAAAAGACACATGTTGAGATGGGATCAGTGAACTTGGGCAAAGTAGCTTCATGTTCATACTTCAAGCCATTGAGATCAATGCATTTTGATTCATTTGGATTTTCAAAAATAGATCGCTTAGGTTCAAAACTTGGAGTTTGCAATACGGCATCTGGCTGCTGGCTCAATTCATGTAGACGTTGATCACATTGAATGAGCTTTTCAAAATTCTTGCTTAACAAACTTGAGGGGCACTGCAAGGTATGTCTCCTGCACACATAATCCTTTTTAGTATGTAGTTCCTTAGGCAGGCAACAAAAATAATAGTATATAAATCAACATGTAATAGAAGGTAAGTTACCAAAAACATTCATGAAAATCAAAACAAGCAAATCTAAATAGGAAGCTAATCTATTAGCTGAGTAACTAAAACAATATGCACATAAAAAGTTAAACATGTTTACAAAACAGAGTAGCAGCATAGGTCACAACTCCCCACTAAAAACATTTCTTTATGTAGAACATTGCCTTGGAAAATGCATTTTGCACTGGTTCTTCACCTGTTGAAGCTTGCCTGTCCATCAGTAAAATCTGATGCAGCCTGCCATAGTGTATGTTTCCTTGGCTGAGGATCAGTCTCTTTGAAGAAAAGGGGTGGGCGAGCCAACTTCACAAAAGAAAACGGGATGTTGTTAAAGGAACTGATGATGAGATGCAAAGGACTACAACAAAATATGTCATTCTCAGACTCTCAGGAACTTACCACTAGATCTAAGATCCCTTCTTGTTCATTATCTGGGCAGGTTGCCTTCAAAGCAATAATATCTGACCACTGAATTTCTATCTTACTCTTGAGACCATCATGTAGGACCTCCCAAACAAGCTTATGCTTTGCAAAGTAGCACTTTGCGACCAAGTCACCTTCATAGTGTGAAATGTACTGCTCAGAAATATTATTAGTGTTAGGGTAATAGGGTGGGTTGTTCGGAAAAGCTGCAAAATAGTTGCTCAAATATGCACTCCTCTAGTGTCATATAGTACAATAACAAAATGGAAATCCACATGGTCTTAGAAAAAGAGGAAACTGGAATTTTGTTACCTCCCAACTACCAATTCTCAAAACATTTGCAGGAAAATTTGAAGCTTTCAGTCGTTCACCAGCTTCAGGAGCACCAGATCTAACCTCTTTCTTCATGGGTGTATCAGAAACATTGTTGTGCACATCAAACTGTTCGCCGGCAGATTTTGCCTGAGAAAGCTTCATCTGAATAAGGTCCAGCAGAGATGGACTTTTTCTTAGTCGCAGACCCAATGGGCTAGGTTCATCAAGCACATCACAGGACAGGTCCTGCAACAGGTTATGTTGGAATCAGAGAACGAATTAAAGGGCCTTGTACAGTTGTAGTTTGGATACTAATTGAACAAACCAATAATACTTGAACAGAATATATAATCTATGAGGTATTTTTGCAAACACCTTAGAACTCTCAAGAACCTATAGCAGACACGAATGGCAAAGGCAGGCATCTGTCCTGAAAACTTAAATCATGTGCTGTAGATTTGAACAAACTAAAAGGACCTGACAGTCCTGGACAAATTTATCACGCCTCTTACATTCTCTGATTTTACAAGGAACCTTTATGTTTTCTAGACTTCCTCTCTAGACGCAGGACAATTGGACAAAGACTAAGCAAGTAAGCAACGGTCAAGATTTCAAGTAGTCAAACCATATATCCACATGAAAGGCTCAAACAAAATTTAACTTCGTGTCAGCGAGTCGATGCATCATGAACTGAATAATGCCGATGCATCATGAACGCGAGGAAGAAAAAAAAAACCTAATTTACCGATCTACGAGCCTGAGGCGGCGGCGGCGGCGGCGGCGGCAGTTTGACGCGCTTGTGAGGAGCACCATCACCGTAGCCGAAAATCTCCATCTCCGCCTTGACGGTCGCCGCCGTGGCCGGCTCGGCGCGCCGCTTCCCGAAGCTCGGAAGCTGCACCATTGCCACTTAATCCTAGCTTTTCACCTCGATTGTGATTTGCCAATCTACCAGGCGCGCGAGATCACGTCCAGGAGGCGCGAAGGCGAGAGAGGCGGCGGAGGAGGCAGGCGGGTTGGGCTCGGCTGGCCGGAAGTGCGATTCCGGACCTGCGGAGTATCGCGGTTGGTTGTTGGTTGCCGAGTCAGATACTCAGATCCGGCTCCGGCGGTGCGGCCGAAAGCCTGGCACACGCAAGCTTTTTTGTCACAAAAATGTGATACGCATATTTTCCCGATTTGACACAGAAAACTATCATATAGTCCTTTATCCATATATATAACAGCGGTATATAGAAAGATTTTATTCTGCCATATAGGATATTTGTTCCTAGTCATATGGGTTGCCAATTTAGTTTATAATAAATTTTATTCACTACAATACATCGGTTATCTATCATTTCAAATTATAAGACGGTTGAATTTTCTAGATACATGAATTTTGCTATAGATTTAGACATACATTATATTTAGATGCATAATAAAAATAATGTATCTAGAAAACCAAAATGTCTTGTAATTTAGAATAAATGAATTAGTTTTTAAGGCTTTGTATTGACTTGATATAATGCTATTGACGATTTAACAAAAAAATTCTTTTATAGAAAAACACCCTCACAAAAGTGATGTGCCTCATCCTGATTTTTTTTTTTGAACGTAGCGTGCCTCATCCTGATTTGGCAGCGTCATAGGTAGTGTTGTGCTTGTCTGCTTGATGGTAAATAGGTAATCTCGTTTGTAAGACTTGAACATATATTTCGAAAGTACAGAATTATTTTTGCACGTGCAAGTAACTTGAGATCTCAAGCAGGAAGATCAACAATAATCCATTCGACTGTATTCTGATTCGGGCTCAAAATAGTTACCCATGTTGTCTTACATGAATCGGTGGCCAAGATGGCTTCAAAAATCAAAACCTTTAACAACTCTATGGGATATTGAGATCCAGAAAACCAACAATAAACAAGACCTTGCTCATGCAACCACATTTCAACCATCCGCAAAAAACAATACCTACTATACGGGTGTTTGGTTGACGGCCATTGGCCGCCACGCCACAGCTGTGGATCGCCACCAGAATCTTGACTTGACGCTTGTTTGGTTGGTGATTCAACCGAGGTTGCCACAGCTTTTTACAGCACAAAATCCACAGAGTGGCGTCAAAAACCACGCCACCCCCTAGCCGCACTTTAGGCGTGGTTATCTGTGGCCGGCGTCCAAACAGCATCTATATATTATATGTTTTTCTCGCCGCCCCTGAAATCTATTCATCCTGTTCGTTTGATGGTTTCAATCAGCTCAAATCAGTCAGCCAACAGTGTTTTTCTCACACAACAAACCAGCATCAGCCAGCCCAAACCAGCCTAGAAACCAACCAGCGAACAGACCGATTGCTGGTGATTGACTTGCCCTCCTTCGTTCCTATTTTCTCTCCTTGTTCTTATTCAGCTCCATGACACAAGCAGCGGTGATGTATCATCGGGAAACAACCTAACAAAACTCAGGCCAAACAATGTGAAATGAACCGATTTCAAAACCATCATCGGTTCTATATAGTTGCTGGTCGGGAACTGTGCATGCTTTCAAGCAGAGATATACTCACAAGTTAAGTCGAACACTTCCTCAAATTACAAAAAAGTTAAGCCAAACACTACAACAACCTGAAATATCTGAAATCTGGTGGCAATTAAAAAGGGACACCAGCTCCATACATAGAATCGCCACAGCAGGTCCTACCATTCAGATCATAGCATAGGTCATTATGTAGAAACTAGGAAGCAAGCACATGTCCTCACTGAGACACTGACTAATCCCAGTATCACTGTACCTAAGGGCAATAGGATTTAGGGCAAGAACGATGCTTAGCCAATAGCCATGGTGGAGAGCTGCGGCATGGTGGTGATATATTATACAGTAGGATAAGGGGAGGTGCCTTGAGTCGGCGACTGATGATGTGGATGACGGCTGACAGTTTGGTGTGTACGATGTGAATTGTGATTTTGTTGATGGTCTGTCTAAGAATATCTGACTGTGTATCAAAAAATTGCCAACCCAAACTCTGTCAAATGAGCCTGCCGGGAACAACACTTGTATTGTTGGATACTATTATCTTATTGAGGATTAGCCGATTAGTTAAATCAAGCCCTACAGCTTAGAAAAGCCAATCGTATATGAGATACTGCAATTACAAAGCCACTCAGCTCAATAATATAATTATAAACCAACCCCAATCTTTCATTCAGATTATTGGTCATGGTCATGGAATTACACAACAACCAAAGCACATATATAATGGCATGTGGTAGCACTGTATGCAAGGACTAGGAGTAATTCACAGTCACATACATCCTTCCATTCAGATTATTGGGCAGCCGCAACAAGCAAGCACAACAGTGAACACTGCAAGAGGCAGGACAGAGTTTACACTGACACTTGGCCACGGCAGAGAGCTGCTGGTGGTCGACTCACGGCTGATTGGGTGTGGTTGAGCTGAGAGACTGTCGAGTTCAGGCGTCGGCGAGGCGGGCGACGACGGGGTACTTGGCCTGGAACTTGGTCTCCCAGTCGGCGAGGACGCCGAGCTCCTTGTCGGTGAGCCCGGAGAGGTCCCCGGAGACGTCGGCCTCGTCCTTGGACATCTTACCCAGGGCGCGGCTGGCCTCGCGGCCCGCGAAGACGGCGTAGGCGCCGCCGGGGCCGTAGAAGCCGCGGCCGGAGGTGACGTCGTAGACCTTGCCCCGGACGGAGACGTAGATGGGCTTGGACGGGTCGGTGCCGTCGTACGCCCGCAGCTGCGCCGCCGTCAGCTCCGTCGCCATCGCTCTTAATTCGGCGCGGCGGATCTCAGCGGGGGTGGGGAGGAGGAGGGGATTCGGGTCGCCGGTGGCGCCCCGGGGGTTGGTGCCGTGGATTGTTGGAGCGACTTGCGACTGAAGCGGTAGGCACCGGCGGTGTGGTGTGAGTGTGACCGTGAGAGGAGTGGGGACGGACGAGGAGCCGCTGCGTGAAGCGCACGCGACGACGTCACCAGTGCCGTCCTCTCGGAACGGTGAAACGACAAGGGCCACACGGAAGAAGGTGTCGTGGGTTTGGTTGGGCCGTCCCGTCCTCAGAACTTGAGGCCTGCAACGAGTGGCATGAGACCCACAAAGGCCGCAGTCGGCCTCGGGATTGGGTCCACTCGTGAGCGTGGGTGAACGAAGGGCTTGATTGCTTTATTGTCCTGGAGCTTTGTCTTTGGGCCTGCCACAGGGTAGATCTTGCTTCATCTTAAAAAAACATAATCACTTTTTTGAGTAATCAAATAATTTTAAAGTTAACTAAATCTACACAAAAATGCTACCATCTGTAATATTAAATAATAAGTATCCTTACATTAATTATGAAATATTTTTTATGGTATAAACCTAGTTGAGACATAAATGTCGATATTATTTTCTATAAATTTATTCAAGTTCAAGGAAAGTTGACATGTTCTAATTCTAAACCTTAATTAAATGTATTGATTTTCAGACGGGGGTAGAAACGCATGCACCTTTGATACAACCCTCGCACCTCGGAGGCATCAGCATAGCCTGGAATTCAAACAATCCAGCGCTGCCATTAGCATACTCCATCTCCGGTTCGCCACTGCCCAGTTCACATGAGGAGCGAGCGCGAGCGCATCCAGGATTAGGCAGAAACAACATCGACACATTCGACACTATTTTTGATGTGAATCCCCAGGTATAGCCGTCATGGCCACGGGTTACATCGAGGCGTGCCAGCCTCTTCCCTGGTGTCAGAGTTTTGACCAAGGCCCATACGCTTGGACCTAGAGTGGTTGGCGGCGGTATTGGTCCCCGTCGGACGAGACGGAACCCGTGTCCTTGGGGTCGAGCGAGATGGAGCCCATGACCTTGGACGAGACGGAACCCGCGTCCTTGGGATCAGGTGAGACGGAGCTCGCATCCAAGGGGTCGAGCGAGACGGAGCTCGCGGCCTCGAGGTCGGGCGAGACGGAGCCCGTGGCCTTGGGGTCGGGCGAGACCTTTTAATACGTCTCGAGCCATCCGGGGAAGTCAGCGTGGGCGCTAACTTCCTTGCTTTGGGTATCCCTAATATCGATACCATACAGTAGCCCCTGAGCCTACGGAGGAGTAGAATACTCCTTTGGAGGCTTTTCCGGACGGGAGGACTTTGAGGACATTGGCCTTCTTTTTGTAGCCCGCGACGTGTCCTGGTAGGACGGCGATTCCCTTTTATCGTGATAGGTCTTCTTGGAGGCATGTAGCCGTAGGATTCGGGAGGTCAGAAAGATTTTTCTTGACTCTGGTCCCCTAGGATCCGATCGGTCCACCATCGTCCTATGACCGCACGTTCGGTCTCCTTGCGAGTCTAACTTCCCTCGAGCCCCCACGCGTAGCAGGGGTCCGGTCGAGGGTCGGTGTGGGGGATATGACCCTCGATATCCATAAGACAAGACATGGGTCGCACCATCAGAGGTGGCCCAGCCCACAAGATCAAGGCGTGCACGGTACTGGTCGACGTGCACCGCAAGATATTATATAGTACCAAATAGAATATTTTCCTTATAACCCTATCCCTCCAGAGCATATAAGGAGGGGCAGGGGTTATCTCCATAGATCTACATACATCTCATATACAATACAATACACCAAAGACACATAACGTAGGGTATTATGTCGATCAGACGGCCCGAACCTGTCTAAATCGCTGTCTCTGCGCCTTGTGTCACCATTTAGTTCCTGATCACGCGCACCTCCACCGATCAATCTACCTTCGTGGGATACCCCTCGGAGGACTGTCGAGCATCTTTTGTCGACAGTTGGCGCCCACCATGGGGCGTGTGCGTGTTGATCCATGGCGAGCCAGATGGCAGACCTCGATTCCACCATACGGCGGCAACTCGGCGACGGAATCAATCTACTACGACTCTACTCTCCCGCCAGAGCCGCTAAGCGAGCTACCCAGACTACTTTCTCCGACCACCTGCCGCATCACAATGGTGATCGTCGCGAAGAACGGTGCCATGACGACCGCGACCGCCGCCATGACGACAGTTCAGAAAGCTTGAGCGCTGGGTAATTTCGTCAACGCCGACCAGACAACACCATACACCGCCGATCAGACGTTTTGTCTAAAGCTAAGTCATGCTTTAATATTTTTCTAAATATTCTCCAATCTTCGTATATCGCCATAATGTTTCTCCGAGCTGTTTTCTTCATGTTTGCTCTCTAAACGATTTTCTTTCATGTATACCATCTTAAAGATGACATACAACTAAGTCTAAGGCGAACCCCCGAACAGTCATGTTGATGCTCGGATGTCCCCAGAGATGGCCCTATCTCCGGCTCCTCCCTACATGTGCACGAGTGTCTGCCCTCTGCGTTATGGGTGGTCGGCAGCGGCTCATTAGCGACGCTTTGTTCTTCCTACACGCACACGGGCTTCGCGCTCCGCGTTATGGTTAACGGTCTAGTTAGGGCTAGAGACTCAGCTACACACTAACTGGTCGGGCGGTTTATATTAAATATAAATACATCTTCAGAATAACATTAAGTGTTCACACCAACTGATCGCCGAGCTGCATACACTATTTCATCACCATTGCTGATTTTTCTCCGGAGTTCATATATTTTTACATCATGTACTACCCATTCTACATATTTGTATTGTAGGATCATCGTCCAGGTGATCAAACCACCTGGTGCTCGGACTTCTCCACCGATCAACTGGTCGAACCGCTAGGTTCATGGACTTCGTCGCCGACCAGTTTGATCGGACTGTTCGCCGATCGCTTCTACTCAATGCTCACTTCACCGTCGACCAGTTGACCAAACTGTTCATTGCTCGTGCTTCATCGCCAGCTACGCTGGAGACTCCTCGGTGCTCGAACATCGTCAGCTACGCCGGGGACTCCTCAGTGCTCGGACATCGCCAGCTACGCTGGGGACTTCTCGGTGCTCGGATTCTTGCTACGTCTCATCGGTGTGCTATCAAGCTGCTCCATGCTATTTGGATCAGGGTGCTAATCTTGGGCAACACGTCTAGAGTCTTGATACGCGCATGTCAGATGACGTTGGCAGGCTTTCAGACTTCTTTTCTTTGATCCTACTACAAGATTCATTCTTCATCTTTCAGCAGGCTCAGGGACTAAGTGGCTACACTTTACCTTGCGGTGAATGTAGTGCTTATTTCTTGATTTACCCTCCTTATTGGTAGAGTCTAAGTGGCTACACTTCTCCTAAATGGAAGAATTTTCAGAATTTTCAGATTTTGAACTTGAGCTCCTTACATCCTTATGGCAAGCCTTACTTGTGATACACTGCTCGGCGACGGGTCACACTGCTCGGTGATGGTTCACACTGCTCGGCGATGGTTCACAACTGCTCGGCAACAGTTCACAACTGCTCGGCAACTCATCATGGTGGTCGGACCATGAGTCTGACTGCTCGGCTTTGTTCGCACTTGCTTGGACAAGCTCAAGATGGCGTTGCACAACGGATACAAGGCGCTCGGGGACTAGATGTGGGGGATATGACCCCCGGTATCCATAAGACAAGACATGGGCCGCACCATCAGAGATGACCCAGCCCACAAGATCAAGGCATGCACGGCACTGGTCGACGTGCACCGCAAGATATTATATAGTACCAAATAGGATACTTTCCTTGTAACCCTACCCCTCCAGAGCATATAAGGAGGGGCAGGGGTCATCTCCATAGATCTACATACATCTCATATACAATATAATACACCAAAGACATAGGACGTAGGGTATTACGTCGATAAGACGGCCCAAACCTGTCTAAATCGTTGTCTCTGCGCCTTGTGTCACCATCCGGTTCCTGATCACGCGCACCTCCAACGATCAATCTACCTTTGTGGGATACCCCTCGGAGGACTGCCGAGCATCTTTTGTCGATAGTCGGCTCGTCTTTGTGATCGTCACCCCTCAAGCATTTTTTTGATAAAACGGAGGGCTGAGCCGTGCCGTGTTTTTCCTTGATGGACGAAACATGGTGCTCGGTGAGCTGTTAACGGGCAAGTCCGAGTGGGGTCCTAGCTTTCCGTAAGTGGGGGTCCGGCATGGGTCAGCTGGTGACCGACTTTAGACTCTTGGCGGCCAATCCATATAGTTCTTGGGTCCGTTCGGTCGGTCCCATGGGCTCATTGCCTTTCTTTGAGGAAAAATCATGGACTAGGAACCGACCAAGACTCAAATGTGGGCCAGAATGCCTATGGCGCTCGTGCGCCCGAGTACTAGCCTCTAGTGGGCCCATCCCTTTCCTCCCCTTGCTCTAAGGGTGCCCTAAAGCGGTTGTGAACCCGTTGGCGGGCCAGCCTTCGGACTTTTGGTCCTGAATGGGCCATAGGAGCGTTTTTAGCTCTTTATCCCTTCTTACCTGTGATGGTTCTTGCGCCTATCTACATCAACGCTGAGCTAGAGAACATTGAGAAGGAGGTGTCTCCTCTGGCACAGGACTTACCTACCGAGATAGAGGATGAGATCATCCCCCCAAGAAATTAGTTAGGTAGATAAGGCAGGCGGCGAACTTGTAATAAGTGGACAAGTTCTTAAAGTTCGTTATGGCCAAACATATTTTTAACTCTTCTCCCCTTTTTGTATAAAAAGGTTAATGTATTTTGACTCTTTCCGTCGTTAAGGCTGTAAAGCTCGAGGTGCGGGTGAAAAAACTCTGATCACGCTGGTGAGCAAAAATGCAGTAGCCGCTGGGGCATAGGTTTCTTACAGTCCGACCAGTTTTACTCAGCGTTCATTTCCACAACCCTTGCTTCTAGATCTTAATGTGAGAAAGGGTCGGGCACAGAGAATGTTTGCCGAGTAGATATACTCTTTAATGCATTCTGACTCTTTCCATAGTTAAGGCTAAAAAGCTCGGGGTGCGGGCAAAAAAACTTTGATCATGCTGGTGAGGAAAAATGCCGTAGCCCCTGGAGCGTAGGTTTCTTGTGGTCCGATCAGTCTTACTCAGCGTTTGTTTCCGCAACCCTTGCTTCTAGATCTTAATGTGAGAAATGGTCGAGCATAGAGAATGTCTACCGGATAGATATACTCTTTAATGTGTTCTGACTCTTTCCGTAGTTAAGGTTAAAAAGCTCAGGGTGTGGGCAAAAAACTCTGATAACGTTGGTGAGCAAAAATATCATAGCCGCTGGGGCATAGGTTTCTTGCGGTATGACCAGTTTTACTCAACGTTTGTTTCCATAGCCCTTGCTTGTAGATCTTAACGTGAGAAAGGGTCGGGCATAGAGAATGTCTACCGGATAGATATGCTCTTATCAGCCCCCGAGTGAGGCCCGACCCCTTGTTGTTGCTGGAGTCGGGTGTCACTAAAGATCAAATAATCGATAGCAAAACCGATAAGAGAAAGTGTGCGTAGATTAAGGGTAAAAGTGACGTAGTTGTTCGATGTTCCAAGCGTTGACGAAGATTTCGCCATCGATGGTCTTGAGCTTATAGGTGCCTGGTCGAAGCACCTCCACAATGACGTATGGTCCCTCCCATGATGGAGAGTGCTTGTGGCGGTTCTTGTTGCTCTGGACGAGGTAGAGAACTAGGCCCCCATCGTTGAAGGCTCGACCCCACACTCGACGGCTGTGGTACCGGCGCAACGCTCTAGTACTTGGCTGAGTAGAGGAGGGAAACGTCACGTGCTTCATCTAGCTGGTCCATGGTGTCCTCGAGGGATGCCTCGGCTCCCTATTCGTCGTACGCCTTGACCCTCAGCGCTCCATAATCGAGGTCGGTCGGGAGGATAGCCTCAGAACCATAGACCATAAAGAATGGCGTGTAGCCGATGGCCCGGCTGGGGTTATCCTCAGGCTCTAGAGCACCATGGGAAGCTCCATGACCCATCATTTGCCAAACTTGTTCAACCGGTTGAAGATCCTAGGCTTGAGGCCGGACCTGCCCGTTCGTGTGGGGGTACGCCATGGTGGCCCAATCGACGCGAATGTGGTATTCATCGCAGAATCAAAGGAACTTTTTCTCGGTGAACTACGTGCTGTTGTCCGTGATAATGGAGTTCGGGACTCCAAAGCGATGGACGATGTTAAGGAAGAACATCATGGCTTGCTCAGACTTGATCGCGGATATCGATCGAGCCTCTATCCACTTTGTAAACTTGTCTACGGCAACAAGCAAGTGCGTGTAGCCCCCGAGCATCCTCTTAAGAGGTCCGACCAGATCGAGCCCCCCAGACCACAAACGGCCATGTGATTAGGATCATTTGGAGTGCTTGGGCCAATAGATGGGTCTGCCGAGCATAGTATTGACACCATTCATAGGTGCGCATAATCTGTTCAACGTTGGCTACTACGGTCGGACAATAGAAGCCTTGTCAGAATATGTTTTCGACCAGGGTCCTAGGTGCGTCATGGTGCCCGCAAACCCCACCGTGGATATCACTCAACAACTGCTTCCCTTGTTCTATGGGGATGCAGCGCTGCAGGATCCTAGTGTGACTTCGCCTGTAGAGCTCACCCTCAATAACGACAAAGGACTTGGCGCGATGCGTGAGCCATCGAGCCTTCATTTTGTCTGTCGGCAGCACCTCATGGAGGAGGTAGTCGAGGTAAGGCGTCCTCCAGTCAGCTAGAGGGTCAGGCTCTGTCGCTGGATCCTCGTCAAGCTCCATGACTTTGGGGCTAGATGGAGCTACCGGCTAGTTAGCCCCCGAGCCCAGGGCAGGCGGCCCATAATTGGTCTATTCTGGCTCCTCATAGCAGACCAAGGGCTTGTACTGATCGCTGGCGAAGACGCCCATTGGCATTGGCTCTCGGTCGGCCGCCATTTTCTCCAGCGTGTCGGCCACCTCGTTGAGACACCTCGGGATGTGATTGAGCTCGAGGCCGTTGAACTTGTCCTCCAGCTGGCGGACTTCTTGGCAATACATAGCCATCTTGGCGTTGTGGAAGCTTAATTCCTTTATGACTTGGTCGATGACCAGCTCGGAGTCACCCCAAACATCATGTCGTCGGATACCCAAATCGATGGCGATACGAAGTTGTTGATGAGTGCCTCATACTCGGCCACATTGTTGGAGGAGGGGAAATGGATGCAAACCATGTACCTCATGCGTACCCTGAGGGGAAAAACAAAGACCAGCCCCATGCTGGCACCTTTCTTCATCAGCAATCTATCGAAGTACATCATCCAGTACTCTTGGTCGACGACTGCTGGCAGCATTTGGATCTCGGTCCACTCTGTAATGAAATCAGCCAGCACTTGGGACTTGATGGCCGTCCGAGGGGCATATGAAATGCCTTGACCCATCAGCTCAAGCGCCCACTTCACGATTCTTCCTGTGGCATCTCGGTTTTGGACGACCTCACCGAGAGGAAAGGACATCACGACCGTCACCGGATGTGACTCAAAGTAGTGACACAACTTCCTCTTGGCGATAAGGATGGTGTACAGGAGTTTCTAGATTTGGGGATAGCGAGTCTTGGAATCGGACAAGATCTCGCTAATGAAGTACACGGGATGCTACACTTTGAGGGCGTGTCCCTCTTCTTCTCGCTGTACCACTAGGGCAGCGCTGACCACTTGCATGGTGGCCGCAATGTAGAGCAAAAGCGGTTCCCCCATCAATAGGGGGGACCAGGATCGGGCCTTCATCAGGAGCTGCTTGACCTTGTCAAGTGCCTCCTAGGCCTCAGGCATCCATTCAAAGCAGTCAGCCATCTTTAGAAGCCGATAGAGGGAGAGACCTTGTTCGCCGAGACGTGAGATAAAGCGGCTGAGGGCGGCGAGGCACCCTGTAACTCACTGTACCCCCTTTATGTTCTGAATCGGGCCCATCCTCGTGATGGCCGAGATCTTCTCCGGGTTGGTTTTGATGCCGTGCTTGAAGACGATAAAACCCAGCAGCATGCCCCTTGGGACCACCAAAACGTAGATCTCGGGGTTGAGTTTGATACCGTTTACTCGGAGTTTTGTGAAGGTATGCTCTAGGTCGGCTACAACTTGGTCAGTCATTTTGGATTTGAACACGATGTCGTCGAAGTAGGCCTCAATGGTCTGCCCAATGAGATCCTCGAAACACTTGCGCACTTCTAGGACAGAGGGTGGCTAGGTGCCACGACGTCATCGATGCTAGAGCCATCGCTTTCAACCTTGTCATCCACAAGGTCGTGGAAAGAGGCAGGAGCGTAGCCCGCCATCCCCACGAATTTGGATGTGAGAGGGGGTGGCGTCAGCATCTTTTGGAGCCCCAGCGCATACGCATCCATGGGGGACGCGAGACCATAGGGGAACCGGTTGCATGATGGTCGCGGTGGGGACAGCGGGCTCCCTCTGGAGAGTCGGCGGAAGATATTAAATAGCGAGTATAGAACAATATGTATGTTACTCATAGTGGGGTTTGAGCCCATCGTGGGCTCAGAGCGAAGTGCAGGCGCCTAGTCGTTGAGGTCGCCGGGTGGCCCGGAGCCGACGGAGGGCACTCCTCCTTCGATGGGCGCCGGGACAAGTGCCTCCTTAAGAAGGCGAAGCGCGCCGAGCTGGTCGACGATGAAGTCCAAGCTTCCGAAGAGGAAGGTATGGGATGGCTCGAAGATGGGAGGAACCCACATCCCAATAGGTGGGAGCATGGGAAACTCTGGTGAGCCAAAGCGAGTCATATCACTTGAGCCCACCATGCCGAAGATGGTGGAAAGGTGGGCCATCCGATAACCAAAAGCGTGAACGTACGGCGTCCTCCCCACGGACGGCGCCAACTGTCGGTGCGAAATGTGACCAACACGTAAATATTTATAGTTTTGCCATACATTGTGATAGGATGTGGCCTAGCACTCAATGACATAGGGTTTATACTGGTTCAGACAACGTGCTCTATGTTCAGTTTGAGTCAGTTGGTGATTTTATTCCTGAGCCCAGGTGCTCGAAGTTTGCTGTGGAGTTACAAAGGAGTGGGAATAAGATGGGGGTGTTAAAAGTCTGGTCGGACTCTAGACCATAGGGCCAAGAGTGATAGGAGCTGCTATGTGCGCTAAGTATTAGAACGTATGCTTTGTGTAGCTTTAGAGTTCTAGAGCCGTGGAGCTGTTCGAGTGCTCAGAATGTCTAAAGCTAGCAGAGTGGGAGTCAGAATGATCTGTTCTGTCCGTTGTTCGTCCTCCTTTTAGGAGAGAACGTATCCCCTTTTATAGGTGAAGGGGATGGCCTTACAAGTGACAGAGAGAGAGAAAGAGAGCATGTGTGCTACCTAGTCTTGTTGCCCACGCCATTGGGTATAAGATGGTTTATCGACGCCCACAATACTGTTGACATCCAGATGCATGTGGTAGGCTCCATCGTGTTCTTCTGGTTTGGCAAATGTCGGTGCCTACCATACTATAGGACAAATGTCGGCGCCTATAACACTGTTCGTGTTCTGATATGTCTGAAAGCTCGCAAAGTACCCCTCTGGCATGGCCTAGCAGTACTGTCCTGTAGGTGTGCAGGGTACGATCCTCGGTACAATGGTTGACTTGAGCGCCTTACCTTATATGCTCTGCCTGGTTTCTTGGGTCCTCACCGAGCGGGTGTCCCTAGCTGGTCGTTCCTAGTTGTCTCCAACCGCGCTGGTCGGAGAAGAGTCGTAAGCAGAGGTTTGGTGTATTCCTGGTCGGAGAGGTGGGTCGGAGTCGGAAGCGAGCGTCGTCCCCACCTTGGCCAGGTCTTCCGATCGGAGAAGCGGGTCGAAGTTGGAAGCGAGCGACGTCCCCTCCTTACCCAGGCCTTCCGGTCGGAGAGGCGGGTCTGAGTCGAAAGCGAGCGTCGTCCCCTCCTTGGCCAGGCCTTCTGGTCAGAGACTAGATCGCTCTTCTGGCCTATTGTTAGATATCTGGGACGGCCCAAGAGTTGCACGTCATTTGTAATGTCGTCTGCTGGGCTGAGCTTTTGCTGGGAAGCGGGCCCATTAGGGACCCCGGGTTTATGAACCCAACAGAAGCCCCTGAGCCCCTGGGCGATTTAGGTAGAATCGTCTGGGGGATTTTTTGTTTTGTCAGCGGGTGCGCGCGAGCGCACCCGGTGGGTGTAGCCCCCGAGCCCCCAGGCGATTCGGGTATAATCGTCTGGGGGATTTTTTGACTTGCCAGCGGGTGCGCGCGAGCGCAACTGGTGGATGTAGCCCCCGAGCCTACGTCCGACTGGTGAGTCAGTTGGAGGCTTAGCATCTTGGTACTCTTTCCTAGGGCCGTAGACTCCTGTGTTTCTGCCGTTCGGGGTGTTCACCCGTGTTTGTCCCACTCGTGACCTACGCGGTCGGTTGGTTTCTCGTGTTGGTGTCAGGCAACCTGAGCCCCTAAGCCCCATTGGGTTCGATAGGGGTTGGTCTAGTTCTATGCGTTACCCCATCCACGGTTTCCACAACCAACGGGGCTGAGCTAACATCACCTGCCTCGATGGCTCGAGTGATGTTCTCGGTGAGCTCGCTAACGGGCACGTTCGAGCAGAATCTGGGTCCATCGTTCATGACAGGGTCAGCATAGCCCTCATGTGGCATTCCACTGCTCCTTAACTCGCCTCTCGGCAGATGCCTGGGTCATTCTGGAGACCGACTCAGGTGGCCCGCTGGCCTCCCCTCGATGGAGATTCTGTGGGCATGGCTCGAGGTTAGGATCGAACGAGAAGGTTGAGATGACCCTGTTTGCTTCTGAGCATACCAGGCGAGAGCCATTGGGGCTCATCTGTGTTTTCTCTCCTAGCTCTGTTTGACGCGAGGTGGCCTCGAGCCCTCTGTGGGCCGTCCTTCAAACCTTAGTTGGTCATTGCTCATGTTTGAATGAGGCAACTACCGCTTCGTGATGCAACATGAAGCGTTGGGTTGCATTAATTGCATATGTGATGCTTTGGATGTATGGGATGAATGAATATGTATGAATGAATGTGTAAATGCATGTATGAGAATGGATGAATGAATGATTATGCATCAGAAAATAAAGTAAGAAGGTTTGGTAAAGTTACCTTGATGACTCAAGTGACGGGTTTGAGGAGCTCTTATCGGATATGTTTGAATGGGACCTGTGTCCGTCGTTCGTGACGGAGTCGGTGTAGCCCACATGGGGCATCCCACTGCCCCTTACCTGTCTCTTGGTAGTCGCCTGAGCTATCCGATCGACTCAGGTAGCCCGTTGGTCTCTCCTCGACGGAGATCCTATCGGTGGGCCCTTCCAAGCTCTGCCTGGGAAGGCGGAGGGCCGTTTGCGTGTGGTTGCGTCTTGTTTCCTATGCCCGGCATGCGGTATTGGTGGGCCATGCCTAGGCCATGTCTTGTCTAACCAGGTGTCGTTTCGTTGGGCAGGACGCGTCCCATCAGTTAGGACGCGTCCCACCGCATGCCTATCCACATTAAATAGGGGAAGGGGGAGGGTTTTTTTGCCCCGATCCTTCGCCTTTGTCCAACTGCTATGTCTCCTCCTTAAATAGGGGAAGGGAGATGGTTTTTGTCCCATTCCTTCGCCTATTCTCCAACTGCTACCTCTCCTCCTTCTTCCTTTTCGCTAAGCCTGTTCGTGCGCCGCGACGGTTCCTAGGAGAAACAGGGTAAAGTGAGGGAGAGGAGAACTCACAGATCCATTCATGAATCCAGAGCACATAGTCAAACTAGAGGCCATCCAACGTAGATGAGGCGGTGCTGGCCGCCTTCGCCAAGAAGGGGCTGCTTCCGCCAAAGGAGGTGGCGCACTGGAGGGCTCCTGCGCCGGGGGAGGCTGTTCCGTGACCTCAGGTCGACAAGGTTGTCTCCTTCCTCTCCTTCCACAAGCGTGGGTTAGGATATTCCATGCACTGATTCTTGCGTGGGCTCCTCAATGAGTGGGGCCTAGAGCTGCAGCACCGTAATCCGACTAGGGTGCTGCACATTGCCGGTTTTGTGACCGTCTGCGAGGCCTTCCTCTAGATGGAGCCGCACATAGACTTCTTCCGGCAGATCTTCACCGGGCGAGCCTTGTTGGAGGGGAAGCCACTTAGGACTGTGCTGGTTGTGGGCTTCGCATTGTAGAAGAAGCCAAGGCCACCGGGCTCCTACCCCGCGTACTCCCCCTATGACTCTAATCGGGGGTGGCATGGGGAGTGGTTCTATATCAGGAACCCAGCAGAGGCGCCGTTCCCACCGTTCATTGGATGGAGGCCGGAGAGGCAGGAGAGCTGGTCGTGGGGGCCCTCCAGTCGATAGAACAAGCTGGAGGTCATCGAGGCGGAGCTCCAAAAGCTGGTGCAGCACGGCCTCGACGGGCTGCGGGTGTTCCACACCTTCTTTTCACCGTCGAGTTGCCCCACTGGCGGAGAGGAGGCGGTCAACGTGGAACTACTTGGGCCCAACAGATCCCAACCACGCGTCACCAGAGGAGTTGGCGAAGGACGAGGTCTGGAGTCAGCTCGACCGGGTGCTGCAACTGAGGGCCCAAGAGTCCCTCGAAGGAAAGCCCGGACCCCTCCACGTCATGAAGTTGTCCACTCTGGTACGCTCCCCTCTCCTTATTTCGTGTCTTTTTCCCTTTTGCTCTCCTGTATTTTGACTTTGAGTCATCCGTTTCATAGGGACTTGCCGGTTACAAATCCCGGCCGCATCTTTCGAGGGGGCCGGAGGGTGCAGCTCGGCAAGCTGCCCTAAAGGAGGCGGTAGACGACAAGAAGAAGAAGAGAGCTGAGAAGGCTCAGAGGAGGCATGCGAAGGAGAAGGAGATCACCCGATGGGTGTGGGCCAGCGAAAACTAGAGCGACATGGAGGCAGAGCTCGAGTCGAAGGAGCCCACAGAGATAGGTGACGACACGAGCACCTCTGAGGACAACGGAGACTGGGCATTGTTCCGACCTTGGTGGAGCGTCGTGCGCCTACGGCCGCATCCGCCAGCGGTGGGCAGGATGCGGGGAGGCACGACGATGTTCCTATGTCAAGGAATCATGCCGCAAGGTCGGACACCGTTGTCGAGCAAGATGTGTAGCGGGCGCGGTCGCCGCGCCCTTCGGAGGCGTCGTTGGGTTCACCCCCGCTGCTCCAAGCATGGCAGGGCACGCTAGTGGGTTGGAGGAGCCTGCTCGCACACCCGCATCTTTGGGGTCGGTACATGCACACGACCCACAACAGGGAGATGCCCCGTCAGTCGCCCCGGCGAGTGCGCCATGAGCCGGTGGTCGCGGTGACTCGCGGGCCAATCGAGAATCGGCTGGGTTGGCTCATTCGTCGGTCGATGTGAGGTGGCGTGGGTTGCGACCCATGAGTGGTCCTCGTCCGGCGGGCTCATTACCAGCGGGTCGGGGCTTTAGGGCCCTGCCCCTTTCGTCTAGGTATGTCCCTATGTTTCTTTTGATCTCACAATTGAGTTTTTTGAGCGCGACTGACCTGTACTTTTTTGATAGTGGCTATGGATTGACGGGATTGAGCATCGCCCCACCTCCCATGTTGGAGGAGTGGAGACCCAGCCTACAGCAAGTTGCGATGAGCAGTGGGGAAAGTAGGCTGGCGGCGGTGCAACCTTCCCTTCTAGGGGTTGCGCCCTTCCTGCCGATTGCGAGCACGACAGCAGCGTTAGCGGCGGCGATGGCAGCAATCCCCATGGTGATGGCGGAGGCTGGGTCAGAGGTGACCCTTGTGATCCCTCCCGCACCAACTGTAGTGGAAGAGACGAGGGAGACCAGTCTCCATGCCTCCCCCGGCGGAGGGACGCACGGCTCGCCCTCCTGGTCAGAGCTGGAGGTGACGCGGACAGGTCGGAGGCAGAACATACACCGGTAGGCCGTGGAGTCAATGTAGTGGAGATCCCTTGCTCTAGCGAGGCAGCCGCTAGGGTGGAGCTGCCGTCCATCCCGCCATCACAGGAGCTGGCGGTGGTCCGGTCGTTGCATGATGCTACGTCGGCTGGATCTTCCAGCGGGTTAGGGACGACCCACGAGCTGGTGTGGCCCTACCCCAGTGACTTGAGGAAGGCTCAGTTCATCCTTCATGATGGGGAGGTGGTGATGCTCTAGCACTTCCTAGAGGAGAGCGGACTGTCGATGGAGTCCGACCTCGCCCAAACCAAGGCGAAGCTCAAGGAGGCCTTGGAGCAAGTTGAGCTCGTCCATCAGGCGGTCTCAGTTGACCTGTCGTGCATCGCTGAGGTAAGCCTTCTATGTTTTTAGTGTTTGTCCTCAACTCCTTGGTCTTCCATAGGTTGTCTCAGCGTGCTTGCTTTTTTGCTTTACAGGAGTTAGAGGCCATGTCAATCCGCAAGTCCCGTTTTCTTCAAGAGGTGCATGGTCAGATGGAGCGGGAATCTACGATGTCGCAGTGGGTCAATGAGCTCGAGCGCTAGCTAGAGTCCACCCACCGCGAGTCCCAAGATCGGGCGACCGAGGCGATGGGAGCGTGGGCGGCGGAACTGCTTATGGCAGAACGAGCGACTGTTGCCGAGCGAGGACTCAACGCGGCGAAGGTCCACCAGGCGGAGACCGAGGCAGCATTCTAGAAGTCCTTGGAGGCTCTAGAGACTAAGCGAAAGGCCTAGTTCGAGGTCGTTCGAGAAGTGCTTGCGCTCTGGGGGCGGGTGCTTGGGACGGAGGAGTCAAACGCTCGGCTGCTTGAGAAGGTGACCCAGCAAGAGGAAGGACTCTCCATCCTTAAGAACACCCACCTCGGTATGTTCCTATTCCGCCTGTGGTTGATGTCTTGGTTTTTCCCTTCCCTTGCTTCTGAACTTGTCGTGCTTGTTCCAGAACTAGGTGGAAAACTTGGACCTCTGGAGCGGGAGCTGGAGACGGCCAAGGCGGTGATTGGTCAGAGCGCGGAGGTGCTAGCCAAGTCCCTTGAAGAGTGACGTGCTCACGAGAGGGATCGACTAGATCTTCAACATCGCCCAGGTCATTGTTTCGACGGTGTTTGGGTCAGCGCCGAGGACTAGCACGCCCGCAATCCAGCTGGTGGAGGTCCCGAATGAGGTTCGGGCGCTCATCTCTGACAGGATGTTCTATGGGACGTCGAGGGTGCTGACCTCAATGGCGACGCACCACCCAGGCCTATACTTCACTGCCATCTACAGGGGGTACACCGACGGCTGGAGCGCAGATGCCATCCATGCGCTCGGGGAGAGCATAGTGCCATACGCACAGAGAGTTGCCGAGCAAGTCTCCGCGCAGTGGGTGATAGAGGCTCGCCGTGCGAGCGTGGCTGAAGGCGTGCGTCAAGAAGACACCATCTAGCCTACTGATGGAGTGGAGGCCAGGTCAGAAGCGAGTGTTGTCCCATCTCCGACCGAACCGAACGTCGCCCAGTCAGAGAGCGAGCAACCCTTATCTTCGTCGGTTGTGCCGTCAGCCGATGCTGCCGGGCGGCCATAATAGAATTTAGGGCAGAAATAGTTAGCAAATGTAAAGGATAAGTTCGTGGGGGAGCCCCTAAGTGAACAATTGTTTGTATTCATGAATACATTAGTTTCGTTTTATGATGGAATCACTTATAAGGGGAAGCATGTCCTATCCGTTCTTTGTTTTTATCCTAGCATAGCTTTGTTTTTTATCCTTTATTTTTCGCACCTGCTTGTTTGACACATAGGCTGCAACCTTAAGAACCCAGGCATGGCCTGCGAGGCTCAGCTGCTCGTAACCATAGGTCATGGCAGGGAGTGATCGGTCGGGAGTTTAAAATAAAGTTACGTAGGATAATTAAATGAACGGACTACCCTTTCGTTCGGGTAAAAAGTATTTACTATATGATAGTAAAAAATAGAGGTGGTATCGCACCCTTGTGGAGCCCCCGAGCAACCATGGCTGGGAGTGCTCGGGCTGGGGTGCTTGTAGGAGCAAACGTTGAATGAAAGAAAGCGTTAAGACCAAATTTTTAGGGGAAGAAACGACGTAACTGTTCGATGTTCCAAGTGTTGGTGAGAACGTTGTCGTTGTCATCCTTCAGTCGGTAGGCGCTCGGTCGGATCACCTCGGTCACCTTATAGGGTCCTTCCATGGTGGAGAGAGTTTGTGTTTCTTCTTGGTTGATTGGATTCTTCGGAGTATGAGGTCTCCGACCTCGAGGATCCTGCCTCTGATTTTTCTTTCATGGTACCTGCGGAGAGTTTGCTGGTAGCGAGCGAAGTGGATGACTTTTGTCTCATGAGCCTCCTCGAGCAGGTCGACCGCGTCCTGCTAAGATTCTGTGGCTCGGTCGCGGTCGAAGTCCTTCACTCTTGGGGCACTATGGTCGAGGTCGGAGGGCAACACTACTTTAGCTTTGTAGGCTAGGAAGAAGGGTGTGAACCTTGTGGATCGGTTCAGGGTCATTCTCAGGCTCCAGCGGATCGCTGGGACCTCTACAACCCATCACCCGGCATACTTATTGAGTCGGTCGAAAATGCATGGCTTGAGTCCTTGGAGGACCATGCCATTGGCCCGCTCAACCTGACCGTTAGTACGTGGATGTTCGACCGAGACCCAGTCGATCCTGATGCCGTATCCATCACAAAATTTCAGGAACTTCTTCCCGGTGAAGTTAGTTTCGTGGTCAGTGATGATACAGTTAGGAACAACAAAACAGTTGATGATGTCAAGGAAGAACTTGACCGCCTGTTATGAGCAAATGTTGGTGATAGGCTTCGCCTCTATCCACTTGGTGAATTTGTCCACCGCTACGAGTAGGTGAGTGAAGCCGCCCGGGCCCTTTTTGAGGGGTCCTACCATGTCGAGGCCCCAGACCACGAATGGCCAGGTGATGGGGATGGTTTGGAGCTCCTGTGCTGGCAAATGAGTTTGTCGAGCGTAGAACTGGTATCCCTCACACCTGTAGACGACCTCCTCTGCCTCTCGTAGTGTAGTGGGCCAGTAAAAACCTTGTCAAAAGGCTTTTCCGACCAGCGACCTCGGGGCCGCCTGATGTCTACAGATTCTGGCATGGACCTCGAGGAGGAGCTGTTTCCCTTGGTCGTCAGTCGGCTTGATCGAGTGCTACCACGGCAACGTCGGTGGGCGACGTCATCATGGAGGCACCAATGTCGGAGCCTCCAAGCACCAAGTTGGCATCAGGGTGTGTCTGGATCGGACCTTCCAGGATGCGGGCGGACAGCTCATGAAGGTCGTTGATGAAGACCCCATCTGGAGACGGAGCCCGCCTGGCAGCTAATTTTGTGAGAAAATCGGTGGCATCATTGTCCTTTTAGGGGACATGATGTAGTTTGATCCCCAGGAATTTGTCCTTGAGCTTGCGCACCTCCTGGCAGTATGCTGCCATGAGGGGGCTTTTACAAGAGGAGTCCTTCATGACTTGGTCGACGACCAACTCTAAGTCGCCGTGGACGTAGAGCCATGTAGTGCCGAGCTCGATGGTGATGAACAGTACGTTGATGAGGGCCACGTATTCCGTGGTGTTGTTTGTGGCCAAAAAATGGAGGCGAATCACGTAGCGGAGCCTGCTCCTGTTTGGGGAGATCAGAACCGCTCCAGCCCCCGAGCCGGGCGCCATTACGAACCCGTCGAAGTACATCGTCCAGTACTTATGGGTGATGTCTAGGGTCAGGAGCTGGACCTCCATCCATTCGACGACAAAGTCTATGAGAGCCTGTGACTTAATAGCGGTGTAGGGGATATACCTGATGTTGTGGCCCATTAGCTCGAGTGCCCACTTGGAGATTCGTCCCGCAGCGTCGTGGTTGCGGACGATGTCTCCCAGCGGGTATGAAGTGATGACCAAGACTTCGTAATCAGTGAAGTAGTGTAGGAGCTTCCGGGTTGCTATCGGCACGACATATAGAAGTTTCTACACCTAGGGGTACCAAACCTTGGCGTCGATGAGTACCTCCCCGACAAAGTATACGGGTCGTTGGACCTTAAGGTGGTGTCCCGGCTCCTCCCTTTCGACGACTAGGGCGGCGCTCATCACGTGGTTGCTTGCCATGACATAGAGCAGGAGGGGTTCTCCCCGTTCGGGAGCGACGAGGATTGGGGCCGATGTCAGTGATGTTTTGAGGCTCTCCAAAGCCTACTGTGCTTCCTCAGTCCAGATGAACGTGTCCGTCTTTTTGAGAAGCTTGTAGAGAGGCATCCCCCGCTCACCTAGCCGGGAGATGAACTGGCTCAAGGCAGCCAAACAGCCGGTGAGTCGTTGTACACCCTTGATGTTGCGTATAGGGCCCATGTTGGAGATGGCCGTGATTTTTTTGGGGTTGGCCTCGATGCCGCGTTCTAACATGATGTATCCAAGCAGGTTCCCCTTTGGAACCACGAAAATACACTTTTCGAGATTCAATTTGATGTTGAACCTTCAGAGGTTCACGAACGTTGCGGCCAAGTTCGCGATCAGGTCGCAAGCTTCAGCCGTTTTGACCACTATGTCATCAACATAGATGGTGATTATTGGTTTTGGCCGCTCAACTTGGTCAGGCTGATCGAGCGGGTTGATTTGATTGGCAAAGCATTGCTGCATGCACCATTGATAGGTGGCGCCAGCGTTCTTTAGACCGAAAGGCATGGTTATGTAATAGTATGAACCATACGGGGTGATGAATGATGTTGCGAGCTAGTCGGACTCTTTCATCGCGATCTGGTGATAGCTTGAGTAGGCATCCAGAAAGGAGAGGATTTCACACCCTGAGGTGGAGTCGACTATCTGGTCTATGCGCGGCAAAGGAAAATGGTCCTTCGGGCATGTCTTGTTGAGGCTAGTATAATCAATGCACATTCTCCATTTCTCGATCTTCTTTTTAACAAGAACAGGATTGACAAGCCAGTCGGAGTGGTATACCTCCTTAATGAATCCGACTGCCAGGAGTTTGGTGACCTCCTCACCTATGGCCCTGCCCCTCTTGTCGTCAAAGCACAGGCGTTGCTTGGTGGGCTTTGAGCCTGGCATGAGGCGTAATGCGTGCTCAGTGACCTCCCATGGTATGCCTGACATGTCAGAAGGTTTCCATGCGAAGACATCACAATTGGCGCATAAAAAGTCAGCAAGCTCGCATTCCTATTTGGCCAGGAGCTGGGTCCCGATCCGCACCGTCTTGGTTGGGTCGATGGGGTTGATCCCCACCGCCTTAGTTTCCTTGAATGGGTGGAAGGTAGTCGAGGAGGTTGGCTTGTTGCAGTCCGAGACTGCTGGGGTCGATGTTTCTCTGAGCTGAGGGAGCTCGGCTGAGTTGATGACGGCAGTGGCGAGCTCGTAATGCTCGCGGTCACACGTGTAGGCATGCGAAAAGGTGCTACCCACAGTGATAACGCCATTTAGTCCTAGCATCTTCAACTTGAGGTAGGTGTAGTTAGGGATCGCCATGAACTTGGCATAACATGGTCGCCCCAAGATGGCATGGTACGACCCTAGGAAGTCCACCACCTCGAAGGTGAGGACCTCCGAGCAGAAGTTGGCTCGATTGCCAAACATGACGGGCAGGTTGATCTGCCCGAGCGGGTATGCCTGCGTTCTTAGGATCACGCCATGGAATATGCACATGGCGTTGAGGGTGTCAACGTAGAGGATGTTGAGGCCGCTGCCTCCGTCCATCAGCACCTTGGTGAGGCGCTTCTTGCAGACAGTGGGGTCGACGATGAGCGGGTAGTGACCTAGTCTGGCGACGTGGGAAGGATGGTCCCCCCTAATCAAAAGTAATCGGAGATTCTTACCAGCTAAGGAAGGAGGGGACGGCCGTTTTGGCGATGCATTCCTCTCTATAGCGCACTTTGTGCTGGCACTTGGAGTAGATGGCATCGGATCCCCCGAAGATCAGGAGGCATTCCTTGAGGTCAGGAAAGTTGTCCCCATCCTTGCCTGCCATGCCTCCTTTCTTGGTCGCTGCCTCCTTGCCCTTTCCTTCTTTCGGTCCGCCGGCCTGTCGTAGAAAGCGCTTGAGGAGTTCACAGTCCTTATAGAGGTGCTTGATGGGGTAGGCTTGGTTGGTGCATGAGCTCTCCATGAGTTTATCGAAGTGGTCAGGCTGGCCCTGCTAGGGCTGCTTGCCCGCATGATCGGTCGCGACAACCAAAGCGGAGTTGGCTGGTTGGCGCTGATCCTTCTTGTTCTTTTTGCCCCTTTGTGTGGAGGGGCCCTCGTCTTGGTCCTCGCGCTTGGCCTTACCCTTATCCCGGCCTCCATTGAAGACCGCTCCAACCGCCTCCTCGCTGAAGGCATGGTTCGTGGCGACGTCGAGTAGGTCGTGCGTGGTACGGGGCTTTAGATAGCCAAGTTTGTGGATCAAAGACTCACAGGTTGTCCTAGAGACGAACATGCTGATGACGTCCACGTCGACGACATCAGGAAGGGAGTTGCATCGTTTTGAGAGCCTATGGATGTAATCTAGCAGGGACTCTTTGGGCTCCTGTTGGCAGCTTTTGAGGTCCTAGGAATACCTAGGACGGACATACGTCCCCTAGAAATTCCCAATGAAGATCCTCTTGAGATCCGCCTAGTCACGGATGCTGTCATGCGGGAGGAATTCGAGCCATGCTCGAACATGTTTAAAGATGTCAATGGGGCCTCGATCCCCGATTCCCCGTGGGGAATTCCCCTATTAGGGGATGGGGATAGCGCCAGATTGATCCCCACGGGGATGAATTTGGTAGGAAATCTAACCCCGTCGGGGATGACAGGGACGGGGATGGTTGGCTGCTCCCCGACCCCGATCCCCGCCGCCCCGCCCCGCCAAGGCACCAGCGTCTAGGCCCATGTAACGGCCCATGTACTGCAACCGAGTATATATACGCACCACTAACTCTCTAACCCTAATTCCCCAATCCTCTATCTGACGAGCCGCATCTCTTCGTGTTCCCTTCCTCCGCTCCGACACTAGATGCGCCACTATCTCTCCCGGCCCACATCTCTTCGTGTCCCCTCCCTCGAAGCGACGCCTCTCCCCATGTCCCCTTCCTCCGCTCTGTCCGCTTCGACTCCCCTCCCTCCGCTTCGACGGAGGCGGCGCCGTAACCTGCATCGCTCCCTCCGCTTCAACGCGATATGACGCCCCTGCATCTCTCCTGCATCTCTCCAACGCCGCTGCATCATCCGCCGCCTGGTGGCCTCATCGGACTCCCCATCCGGTCACTCCCTCCCTCCCTCCCTCTTGCGCGCCCTCTCCCTCCCTCCAACACTTTCCTCCCGGCTCCCTCCCTCTTGCGTGCCCTCTCCTCCCTCCTTCACGGCGCCATCCTCCCTCCGTAGCGGCGTCCTCTCTCCTCCCTCCAGCGCGGATCATGGTGGAGCGGCCCTCACAACGCTCGGCGGCGTAGATCCATGCGGAGGCCGGGTGGATCTATGGCGGGGCAACGCGGATTTAGGCTGGGCCCGGGTGGATCCTCAGTGCGGTGGCCCACCCGTGGCGGCATCGCGCGGGGCGACACGGCCTCCTTCTCGCGGGTACGGGCGGCGACGTACCCCGGCGGTGGATCCTCCCTCTCCCTCGAGCTCTATGGCTGATCTGGCCAAGGAGCACCTCCAGTTGTGCCGGATCCTCCCTCTCCCTTGAGCTCAGCGACGGATCTAGCCGAGGAGCACCTCCAGCGGCTTCTCCAGGCAGATCTGCGGCCGTGGTGGTCAAATCCGCGGGTGAGGTGGCCGCTCCTGGACGCGTGCTCGTCGATGGCGTCCATGAGACCACGACGGCGGTGGCGAGCGTGCTTCACATGTTGTGGGGATGGGGATCCCCACAAGGATTAAATCCCCGAGCGGGGACAGGGATGGGGAAGAAGTGCTCCCCATGAGCCTTCACGGGGACGGGGACGGGGAAAATTTGCCCCCACGGGGACGGGGATGGGGCGGTAGCCCCCGACGAGGAAATCCCCGTTGACATTTCGAAACATGTTTCCCCACACAGATGGGGAGGTATTGAATAATGAAGTGGTCATCATCCACTCCTCCGATTCGGCAGGCGAGCTAGAAGTCTTCGAGCCATATACCGGGATTCGTCTCCCCGGTATATTTGGCAACGTTGGTAGGCGGTCAGAAGCGCTATGGGAATGGCGCTCTCTGGATGCGACGGCCAAAGGCCCGTGGTCCTAGGCCGTTCGGGCTATGACTCTGGTCGCCTGGTTGGCGACCATGCCTAGGGCGCATTTCCTCGCTCCCCTCGCTCTCACCGCCGCATGATGGACGTCATCATCCCACCGGGCTTGACGCCGATTGTGGATGACGCTGTGAGCGTCTCGGTTTGGTCCGAGCCGTTCACGCACAGGTGGTCGGTGTAGAGCGGGCGCCAGGTCAGGCCATGGTGCAGCTGCGTCCTCCTATTCCACGCTCAGCGACCATAGTGGTGAGCGGATGGAGCGGTTTGACTGGTGCGCCCCCATTCCTTCGGTGGGGAGAGAGGCCGCCAGTCGGTGTCGCGACACAGAGCTCTTCGCTTGTTGGACGGCGGCGGTTTCCACCAGCGCTCGGAGGTTTCGGTGAACCACCTGCTCATGGGGGTCGACAGGCTCTAGAAGGCCGCGCAGAAGCATCGCCGCAGCGGCGATGTTCTGGCTAGCCCGAGCGAACTATGGGGGATCGTTCCCCCCATCCATGATGTTGCGCTAGACCTGGTGGGCGTGACCCTGGGCGCCGCTCGCTGGGTTACGTGCGCGTGGCGCAGCGTGCTGCGCCAAGCGCGCCGGTGCAGGTGGCAGCTGGCTCTGCTGCCTTTGTCGTAGCTCCTCACCATGCTCCTGCGCACGCGCGAGGGCCTCCGCATGAGGGTCCGGAGGGGTGTGAGTCTGTAGGGACTCTGCTACCATCGGTGGCTGTCCCGGAGCGTCTGCCATAGCGCACTCCCAGGACAGAGGGTGGCTAGGTGCCACGACGTCGCTGATGCTAGAGCCATCGCTTTCAACCTCGTGATCCACGAGGTCGTGGAAAGAGGTGGGAGCGTAGCCGGCCATCCCCACAAATTCGGATGTGCGAGGGGGCGGCGTCAGCATCTTTCGGAGCCCCCGCGCATACGAGTCCATGGGGGACGCGAGACCATAGGGGAACCGGTTGCATGGTGGTCGCGGTAGGGACAATGGGGTCCCTCCGGAGAGTCAGCGAAAGATATTAAATAGCGAGTAAAGAACAATATGTACGTTACTCACAGTGAGGTTTGAGCCCATCGTGGGCTCGGAGCGAAGCACAGGCGCCTTGTCGTTGAGGTCACCGGGTGGCCTAGAGCCGACGGAGGGCGCTCCTCCTCCGACTGGCACCGGGACAAGTGCCTCCTTGCGAAGGTGAAGCACGCCGAGCTGGTCGGCGACGAAGTCCAGGCTTTTGAAGAGGAAGGTCTGGGACGGCTCGAAGACGAGAGGAACCCTCATCCCAATAGGTGGGAGCATGGGAAACTCCAAGGAGCCGAAGCGAGTCGTATCGCTTAAGCCCACCATACCAAAGATGGTGGAAAGGTGGGCCATCGGATGACCAAAAGCGTGAACGTACGGCGTCCTCCCCACGAACGGCGCTAACTGTTGGTGTGAAAAGTGACCAACATGTAAATATTTGTAGTTTTACCGTACGCTGTGATCGGATGTGGCCTAGCACTCAATGACACATGGTTTATACTAGTTCAGGCAACGTGCTCTACGTCCAGTTTGAGTCAGTCGGTGACTTTATTCCTGAGCCCTGGTGCTCAAAGTTTGCTGTGGGGTTATAAACGAGTGGGAATAAGATGGGGGTGTTAGAAGTTCGGTCAGACTCTAGACCGAAGGGTCAAGAGTGACGGGAGCTCCTACATGCGCTAAGTATTTGAACGTATGCTCTGTGTAGCTTTAGAGTTCTAGAGCTGTGGAGCTGTTCGAGTGTTCAGAATGTCTAAAGCTAGCAGAGTGGGAGTCGAAATGATCCGTTCTGTCCGTTGTTCGTCATCCTTTTAGGAGAGAGCATCTCGGCGTTTATGTGGAGGCCAGCGGAGTGGAGAGGCTGGACGACGTCGGGAACCTGCGCCACCTCTCCCTCCGTCGTAACGATGAAGTCTAGGTTCCCAAAGCGCATGTGCGCGCTAGGGACCTAGCTGACGCCATGACTAGCCATCCGAGGCCTGATGTGGATGTCAAGACGCGCAAAAAGCCCCAACCTGGCGCGCCAACTGTCGGTGTTTTCGGACCACCGATGAGTAAATTTGTATTTACGCGTCTGGCTCGGATGGCGTGCTCGGAGGACACAAGGGTTTATACTAGTTTGGGCGAAACGTCCCTGCGTCCAGTTCGCTGCTACTCGTGTTACCGGCACTCGGTTTATAGTAAGGGTTACAAACAGACGAGAGAGAGGGAGAGGATCCCAAGTCTCTGGTGGAAGGAGTGAACGGGTGCTAAGAGCTCGCTTGCCGCTCAGTCGTGTGCTCGTGTCGTGCTCTTGTGTCAAGATCTCCCCTTCATGGGGCGCCCTGCTTCCCCTTTTATAGGCGAAGAGAAAGCGCGTGTTACAGAGGAGGAAAAGGAGAAGAATGAGAGAGAGAAGAAGGCTTCCAGGGTTGTCGGGCCCTTCTTCTCCTTCATGCGGGTCCCACCGATCCTGTAGATGTTAACAGGGACGGCTCCATGTCGCGGCCCTGTTCGTCACTGGCGCCATGCGTAGGCGTCATCTGCCGGTCATGGCGTTCCACTCCGTCCCGACGGACGTCGTAGTGAACTGACGCGCCTGTCAGCGTCCGTACGAGGATTAGGCAGAACAGCACCGGCACGTCCGACACTGTTCTTGATGTGAATCCCTAGGTATGGCCCGTCATGGCCATGGGTTACATCGAGGCATGCCAGCCTCTTCCCTGGCATCAGAGTTTTGACCCAGGCCCATACGCTTGGACCTGGAGTGGTTGGCGACGGTATGGGTCCCTGTCGGATGAGACGAAACCCGCGTCCTTGGGGTTGGGCAAGATGGAGCCCGCACCCAAGGGGTCGGGCGAGACGGAGCCCGTGGCCTCGAGGTCAGGCAAGACGAAGCCCGCGATTTTGGGTGAGACGGAACCCGCGTACTTGGGGTGGGGCGAGACGGAGCTCGCACCCAAGGGGTCGGGCGAAACGGAGCCCGCAACCTTAGGGTCGAGCGAGACATTTTAATACATCTGGAGCCATCCGAAGAATTCAGCGTGGGCGCTAACTTGCTTACTTTGGGTATCCCTAATATCGATATCCGACATCATGGCTGAAAGTACTGTTCGCTGATTTATTGTTAGAGAAAAACCCTGTTTGTTCGCTGAATAGTACGGCTCATAAGACAAGCGAACATGCCTTATGTGTAAACCAAACACCAGCCAACTTCATGTAGTAACCGTATGTGTGGCGTGGTAAACAGCGGTGGGAACCAAATAGCACTCAACTTTTCTAGGTATATAGCTTTTATTACACATCTAGAAATGTTTTATGTCTAAAAAAACTTATAATGACTTACAATTTGGTAAATAGAGTATTGCTCCATCCGTTCTAAAATTATATGAGGTTTTGGCTTTTCAAGATATATTGATTTTACTATATTTTTAAGTGTAGTGTATATGTAAGTATATATCAAAAGTTATATATTTAAAAAAGCTAAAACTTCTTATAATTTACTCCCCTATTTTAAATTATGAGATATTTTGGTTTTCTATATATATTATTTTTATTATGTATCTAGACGTAGTGTATATCTAAGTGTATAATAAAATCTATATATTTAGAAAAAACTAAAATATTTTATAATTTGGCACGAAGAGGGTAGAACGGAGGGAGTACGGAGCTAATTTATGAACAAGAAAAAAAAACTGACCAGCAGCCGCTGGAGTGTTCAGTCTGCTACTGCTGTCCGCTTCTCATTCTTCAGGTCCAGGAGGAGCTGGAGTACACAGGGCTACCTGCTATCCTAGCTAGTAGCAGCTGCGACTACTATAAACACCTTATCCTCTCTTTGCCTCTTCACTGCATGCCTCGCTATCTCCTCCTCCTTTCAAATACAACTCTGCAATGCCCAGGGCACCTTAGCCGTGTTCCTTCAGAGTCCCGATTGGTGGCGATAAGGTTGTTGCAGTGCACTGCAGACTGCAGTGCAGAGCTTGGTTAGCTTGGGGCGGCGGCAGCAGCCATGGCGCCCAAGGCAGGGAAGGCTAAGCCCAAGGCCAAGGGAGACAAGAAGAAGAAGGAAGAGAAAGGTGCAGGTTCTTTCGCATGTGAAGGAATTGTACTCGGAATTTCGAAATGGTTTTCTGAAAGAGAGGCGAATTAAACTGTTCCATGTTGCTCACAATTGTGAATTGCTGACGGTGATGGAGAAGGAGACTATCCAATTTGGAAATAACTTACTGTTTGTTGTTTTTTCTTTGTGTTTTTCCTTTTTTTTTGTGTGTGTGTGATAGTTGTATGCTTGTTTGATTGTATGGAAGTGGAACTAATGGAGGAACTCCCTTGATGCAGTGCTGCCCACCGTACTGGACGTAACCGTTGAGACGCCGGACTACACGCATCTCACGCTCAAGGTGAGAACAGCTAATCAGCTATCGCCTTCTTGCATGAATTATGCTGTGTTCAAAACATATGCACCGGTCTGCGCATGCTCGTGTTTTGCACTTTTGCTGCTGCGAGCACGTACAAATCCTTCTGTGGTTATGAACCACCCGTGATTGCAATTTGCAATTATTACGCTCACGTGAATGGAGTTCATGTGCCATATATACATAAACGTTCTTCAGCAGCAGGAGCACGTGCTGACGTGCACAAGGGCATGTCCAGCATGCGACTAAAAACATATATTCAGAGCGTTGTTAGCTTGGTTCAGTGCTTGACTGAAGAATTGCACGGTTTCAGTGACACCGTAACAATGATAACTTGAGCCTAATTTGAGAGAAACAGACTCTTGCAAACTTGTTTTATTTACTGAAACTAACGCATGCTTTTGAAATTAATCTATCTATCTATGCATGTTTGAAGTGTTATCCCATGCAATGCAAAAAGAAAAAGGCTAACAAAGCGCAAGGGCGAAGTGTTCTTTGCTTGATCCATTTTACTGACCAACGAATGCATTGCCGGGTTCTGCAGGGCATATCAACGGACAGGATCCTCGACATCCGGAAGCTCCTGGCCGTCCACGTGGACACCTGCCATCTCACCAGCTACTCCCTGTCCCACGAGGTAATAAAAAAGTCCCCGGGCCCATCCCCCAGAGGCTCAAAACCCGCCTCGTGATCCGCGCCACTAACGGTCCATCGCAACGCAATGCAGATCCGTGGGGCCCAGCTGAAGGACACGGTGGAGGTCGCCTCCCTCAAGCCCTGCCACCTCAGCATCGTCGAAGGTACTATCCCGCAAATACCCAACTCCCCGAGGACCTGGGTGCAAAAATGCGGAGCAGTCACTGACCCACCACCTCATCGCCGTCGCGCGCAGAGGACTACACGGAGGAGCTCGCCGTCGCGCACGTGCGGCGGCTGCTCGACATCGTCGCCTGCACCACCGCGTTCGGGGCGAAGAAGCCCGAGCAGAAGCCCGCGTCGCCCGATGCGGCCGCGGCCGAGTCTACCAAAACCGGGTCGCCCGGTAAGACGGCGCCCGGCGGCGGCGAGGAGCCCATGTACCCGCCGCCGAAGCTGGAGCAGTTTTACGACTTCTTCACGTTCTCGCACCTCACACCGCCGCTGCATTGTGGGTGCTCGCGCTAGTTGTCACTCTTTTGATTTGATGCAGTTTTTTGCTTGTTTCGTAGCACGTTCGATTCAGAATTGAGTAGGTTTGATTGACGAGTTGCATACATGATTTTCCCCCTCCCGTTTCTCTGAATAGAATGTGATTGTTGCAGACATTAGGAGGTCGTCTCGCCCATTCGTTGATGACAAGAGAGAAGACGACTTCTTCCAGATCGATGTGCGTTTGCTACAAAGTTTGTCGGTGAATTAGTTTTTGATATGGTTTGATGTTATCGGTACAGATGCCCACTTTACTATATACGCGAGACCCCGCTAAATGGGCCAAGTTGGGCCGGGCCGAATGGCCGAGCAGTGTAGCTCCGGTTGTCGGTTGCTGTAGCTGCGAAGAACACTGTAGCTACAGGACTTTAGTATATACCGGAACATGAGGAAACTGAACCAACTTAAAAGCCTGAGCTTGGGAGGGAATTAACTCCAGTTTGAATCTTTTGCACGAAGCGAGGACGAAAGCGCAAAAGAGTTAATTAGCATGTGTGGTCTATTTAACGTGTAGAGTGTATCTTAACCGTCTTCCCAGGCTGGGGCGTTACACTATACTTCTCTGAAACCTAATGTTTATTAGCAAAATTCAATGTGTTAGACGTATGTTGCTGTGAGGCCTGATGCACATTGGTCATACTTAGACTGTTTTTTTTAACGCAGTGGCAGGAGCTCTGCCTTTCAATTAAGATAGGGAAATATAGTTTATGTACAAGAAATGACACTCCAGATGAGGGTTTCAAGCCCCCCGAAGCAGGTAAAGGAGGGAAACACACGCTCCAATGAGGGAACAACAACTAAACATAAGCGAATACTCTCTTCCTTTGCTCTATATCTTCATTTATCCTTGCGGCTACTTGCGGCACCGTTTCTATCTTGTTGTTGAAAATTCTCCTATTTCTCTTTTTCCAAATATTCCAAAAGGTGTAGATTACTTAGACTGTTAGACAAGTTGCTAATTCTACCAGCATGTGTTTTGATAGATCACTTAGAATTTGGGTTGATATGCAGGTGAGAGTTTGTCATGGGAAACCAGTGACGATTGTGGCATCCCAAGAAGGATTCTACCCCGCAGGGAAGCGAGCACTCATCAGCCGCTCCCTCGTTGGCCTGTTGCAGCAGACAAGCCGTGCATTTGATGGAGTAAGCATTAGATATTGTATGACCTTGTTGTCTATCGACGGCTGTTTATTGACAAGAAAACACATTTGCAATCTGCAGGCCTACAATGCTCTGATGAAGGCATTTATCGAGCACAACAAGGTCAGGTTTACTTTTAAGTGCTGAATTTACGTGTAGTTATTGTTTTTATGTTAACAAATGTTTGCATGTATGGTAACTGCTATAATCTTAAACTGAAGTTCACTTTTTTGTTGGCTCTTCAAATCAGTTTGGAAATCTTCCTTATGAATTCCGATCAAACACATGGGTGGTTCCCCCTGTTGTTGCCGATTCACCATCAGTATTCCCACCTCTCCCAACTGAAGATGAAACCTGGGGTGGCAGTGGTGGTGGTCAAGGAAGAGATGGAAAGCACGATCATAGACCATGGGTGAAAGAATTTGCAATCCTTGCTGCAATGCCTTGCAAAACAGCTGAGGAGAGGCAGGTTAGAGACAGAAAGGCTTTCCTACTCCACAGTTTATTTGTGGATGTTGCTGTCCTCAAAGCTGTTGCATCTATTCAGCAACTGATTTCCAACCATACGAGTTTACATGAAACAACAGATGGCACCATTGGTTCTGTTTTGCACACCGAGCAAGTAGGTGATATGAAAATAATGATCACAAAGGACAAAACAGATGCAAGCTCCAAGCTAGATGTTAAATTGGATGGAAGTCAGGCTCCAGGGATGTCTTCTGATGAGCTTGCTCAGAGAAACTTGTTGAAAGGCATCACTGCTGATGAGAGTGCAATAGTACATGTAAGACTCCCACCATGCAACTTTTATATTAATACTTCCATTAGCATTTTATGAAGTATTGAAATTGTGCTATCCATTTACAGGATACAGCCACTCTTGGTGTGGTTATTGTAAAGCATTGTGGGTATACAGCTGTTGTCCAAGTTCCAGTAGATACTGAACTGACAACTGCTTCTGTAACACAGCAGGAGATCCACATTGAAGACCAGCCTGAAGGAGGTAGCAATGCTCTTAATGTCAATAGGTTAGTAGTTGGGACTTTGATATAAGTTACAAATATATTCTTATGCTTTATTTCACAATTCTTAACCATGACGTTTCTGTACATCTGATTGATCCCAAGTAATTTTTACAATATTTATGTCTGTATGGTTGACTTTTTGCATACACAGCTGTCTACTCTTAAAACATTTCATCTGGCCCTGTTATAAGACCAATGCGATAACCGCCTTTCCTTGTATCAGCTTAAGGATGCTGCTTCATAAATCATGTGCTCAAGTACCTGGAGTTCAACGGTTGCAGACCAGTGATCCTCAAGACAATGCGACTACTCAAACTTTTGTCCGGAAGATATTGACAGACAGCCTGCAGAAGCTTGAAAGTGAGGCTCCGATAGTAACAAGACCTATCAGATGGGAACTGGGTGCTTGTTGGGTACAACATCTACAGAACCCAACTTCCGAGAAGACAGAGACTAAGAAAAGTGACAAGACTAAGGATGTCCCTACAGTAAAGGGTCTGGGTAAACAATTTGGTCAGTTAAAGGAGATAAAAAAGAAGACAGATGACAAGGGTGGAAAAAGTACACATGTAAAAGAAAACACTTCTCCTAATACAGATAATGGGCATACAGACAACACTGCCAGCATAAAGGATGATAAGGATGTTGTTCTTCAGAGTCTGCTTCCGGAAGCAGCTTTCCAAAGGCTGAAGGAATCAGAAACTGGACTTCATGCTAAGGTTTTTCTCTTGTCATGTTGGTTTTGGAGATTTCTTAACTTTTTTAGGGGTAATTAGCCAATTATGTGACACACTACTCCAAGCAATTCCACATCACCTAGAAGTCCATATGAAATTCATGTTAGTCTACTTGTGGCCTTGCGGTTACTCATCTGTCACTGCATTTTCTTTATTCATCAATTTTACTGCTAATTCCTCAGTATTAGTATAGTTCATCAATTCCATGCTGGTATCGCTTAAAAGGTTGGTAAATTCACCTATTGTAAAGAATTAGCCCATCTGGTGATTTTTGTGTTACTAGAGGGACCAGACTTGTAGGGTACCGTAGGTTAGCAAGGTTTACGTCCATCATGGTCCTCACATTCTTTATTGTTACATTATGCCTTTTGTTTGATGCTTCTTTGTGCAGTCACTGGATGAACTGATTGAGATGTCACACAAATATTATGATGATACCGCATTGCCCAAATTGGTAATGTATCTGTCTTGCAGCAATCAAAGACTTGTTTTGAGTTACACTGTAATTTATTGTCATCCTTCTCTGTTATCAGGTCGCAGATTTTGGCTCACTTGAGCTTTCCCCTGTTGATGGAAGGACATTAACTGACTTTATGCACACTAGGGGCCTCCAGATGCGGTCACTGGGACGAGTGGTACTTACTATGGTTATGTTCAATATTTGTTTTCTGAGTCACATAAAAACCCTGTCAATTCATTTGAAAAACTAAGATAGTAAGAAACCTCTTATTAATGACACTGAGGTGCTATTATAATTGCCGTGTTTCAGGTTGAGCTTTCTGATAAGCTTCCACATATACAGTCCCTGTGTATACATGAGATGGTAGTTCGAGCATTTAAGCACATAGTTCGGGCTGTTATTGCAGCTGTTGATGATGTAAATGACATAGCAGACTCGGTTGCAGCATGTTTAAATATTTTGCTGGGACCATTCCTGGAGGAAAATAATGACGGCGATTGTGGTGAGGATCATAATCTCAGGAAAAGGTGGCTGGAGGTCTTTTTGATAAAGAGATTTGATTGGAAGTGGAAAGATGAATATTGTCTTGATCTAAGAAAATATGCCATTCTCCGTGGTCTCTGCCATAAGGTAATTTGGTGCTATAACTTTACATTTCATTGAGATTTAACATTTTTATTGTATTTGTTCAATCTGGAACCATGATTCAGATAACAACTCCTCCAATTTAGGTAGGACTTGAGTTAGTAACAAAAGATTACGACATGGATATGCCACATCCATTCAGAAAGTCGGACATTATCAGTGTTGTTCCTATCTACAAGGTAACCTTTTCATTTCTAAAAGAAATAGCTGAATAAGAAATTCTTAGAGAATTCATGGACATCAACCTTTTTTTTTGCCTATTTGCAGCATGTTACATGCTCATCAGCTGATGGCCGCACCCTGCTGGAGTCATCCAAGACTTTCCTGGATAAAGGGAAACTTGAGGATGCTGTTAACTATGGCACGAAGGTATAATTCGTTGTCTTACTACTACATCCATATGTGATGAATTCTTGAACTGGTGCTTCATTTGGTTTCCTTCATTCTAATCTGCACATGATTGCGCAGGCTCTTGCAAAACTTGTTGCTGTTTGTGGTCCTTATCATAGAATGACGGCAGGAGCATACAGCCTTCTTGCAGTAGTGCTTTATCATACTGGCGACTTCAACCAGGTATATTCTTCTTAGGACTTCACCATTAGCTCTCACTAGCAGCATTCACTATTCCACAATATTTGTCAATTTTACCTGCATACGCTATGTTTGCAGATGCAATTAGGTGGTCATGAAATTGCATCTATCCTAGACATGTTACTGTGTTTCAAATTGGAATCATATTTTGGTTGAGCTTGTAAGCTGATTTAGCTTAATCGATGCGATGATGTTACTTCTCTGAGTTACCTGTAGTACATATGCACTTGTCAGGTGTTTAATTATTTATGCACAAAAGCATTGTTCTATCTTATGCTGTGAAGGCTTATCTTTATAAATGTTGCTGCTCTTTCAACCAGGCAACCATCTATCAACAGAAGGCTTTAGATATTAACGAGAGGGAACTTGGACTTGACCATCCAGATACAATGAAAAGCTATGGAGATCTTGCTGTTTTCTACTATCGTCTGCAACATACAGAACTGGCATTAAAGTAAGTTCACTGAGTCATCTACTTAAGCTGACACGGTAAACTATGGTCGACACTCTAGTTTAATGTTTTCCCACTTACCTGTGGAGCCTATTTCATTTACCATTTTTATGTTTCAACTACTTTGTTTATGTTCTGATTGTTATATTTCAGGTATGTCAATCGTGCCCTATATCTTTTGCACCTTACATGTGGCCCTTCTCATCCTAACACCGCTGCAACTTATATCAATGTTGCGATGATGGAAGAAGGGTTGGGCAATGTCCATGTTGCACTCCGTTACCTGCACGAAGCTCTAAAATGTAACCAACGGTTGCTTGGCGCTGATCACATACAGGTAGGCAACCCAACCTCCTCCAGTGTTTCTGGCATGATTGTATTATGCTCTCATGTATATACAGCTGCACGCTCTACTGCCTACTCAGTGCTCACATCAGTTTTGATCTGTACACTTCTAACATTTAGAGTACCTGTCTGTGATTCAAACAAAGGCTAACATCGAAAGGTCATCTTATGTCTCAATGTTTTAATGACAGACCGCGGCAAGTTATCATGCTATTGCTATTGCTTTGTCTTTAATGGAAGCATACTCATTGAGTGTCCAACATGAAAAGACTACTCTACGGATACTTCAAGCAAAGCTTGGATCAGAGGATCTTCGGACCCAGGTAAACAGAAAACGCTGGCTTGATTATGTGTAATTCCACTTAGCCACCAATTTTAGTTAAATGATTTACCTTTTTTGTTGCACCAAGGAAATCTAATAACCATATTTTCCACAGGATGCTTCTGCTTGGCTGGAATACTTTGAATCCAAGGCACTAGAGCAGCAGGAAGCAGCACGTAATGGTACTCCAAAGCCTGATGCTTCAATAGCAAGCAGAGGACATCTGAGGTAGATGTTGTAATTGATTATGTTTGTGAAATATTTTCACTGAAGAAACCAAAAAGACAGGAAGAAGTTTCTATTTGATTTGCTAATGAATAGTTAATCTTCATGTGTCAGTATGGATTTTATAGGTGATAGCTTGCTCTAAACTGGTGATTGTTTCCTTTACCCTAATACTGTCAGAAGCAGTGCTTAAAAAATTATCTATGGAATGGTGTTCTTAAGTAGATCATTTGCTGCTTAAGCGTTGATCTTCTATTTTTCTTTCTCAGTGTATCGGATCTTTTGGATTATATCAACCCGGATGATGAGCTCAAGGCTAAGGAAATGCAAAGGAAACAAGCCCGTGCTAAGGTAGGGTCTTCCATTGAGACTATATCACATTTATATTCCACCAATGGTCATTCTCATACATGCACATTATGAATCATAGATCAAATGTCGCATTGGGCAAAACCAATCTGAACTTGTTGATGATGAAGATCGAAGGAGCCCCCCACCTAAAAATGATAATTTGTTAACCGAGAATGAAAACTCTGGAGTAAAAGAGAATGGAACCTTTGTTGAGTATGTGAAAGTGAAAGATGAAATACCAAGTGACACTGCAATCCGCATACCTCAAGATGATTTTACTGAAGAGTACACATCTGATGAGGGGTGGCAAGCGGCTGTTCCAAAGGGACGCTCCACTGGGAGCCGCAGAACTGGTGCAGGCATGAGGAGGTCAAATCTGGCAAAAATTAATACTAATTCACTACACAGTGAGAATGGAAGATACAAAGGAAGAGGTACATCCAACTTCTCTTCCCCTCGAGTTTCACCTAGTGAGGCTGCAGTTCCTATTGGTTCTAGTCCTCTTGCAAAGAAACTAGCGAAGAGTTCAAGCTTCAATTCCAAAGCAGGTAGCCCTGCTGTCTCATCGAACAGTGGTGAGAATTCTTCCAATCCCAACTCCAAGCCACCAAGCCCTGCCATTGCCACAGCTGCTGTCAAGGTGATACCATCCACAGCACCAAGTGCCAGTCAAACAGTAAGGAAGTCACTTTCATATAAGGAGGTAGCAATAGCTGCACCAGGGACTCTTGTCAAAGCATTGAGTGATGTACACACAGAAGAAAAAGATACAGGTGTCCGAGGTGCAAGTCCTGAAAGTGCTAAGTCCCCAAAAGAAATGAATGGTCACCCTTCTGGAGAGAAAGATGGGGCAATAGAAGTGTCACCAAAGTCTGATACTTCACAAGTAACTAAATCACCTGATGGAGGTAAACCAGAGCAAACTGATGTTTTGATTGGTTCCAATCAACCAGAAACAGGACATAAAAAGACCTCAGATCCAGCAGAGACATCTGTAGCACAGAAGAACACAGATCTTCCTGCCCCGGTCACATCATCTGCAACACAAACTGAGGAGGTTGACACCCCAAATGACGAAGCACCAACTGTAATTGAGGCAAATGATTCTTCCTCCAATGACGATGAAAGAGATTCAGGAGAGGATACACCAGGACAGCTGTCTAGTGGAGGTGAAAATGAGAAATCTTCACTATCTGAGAGCGAAAAGAATGATACACCAAGAGAAGGTGCTAAAGAGACAAGTAAACTTTCTGCTGCTGCGGCTCCATTCAATCCATCCAGCGTACCAGCTTTTGGTTCAATGGCTGTCCCAGGTTTCAGAGAACATGGAGGGCTATTGCCATCACCAGCCAATGTGCCTCCTATGCTGTCCATCCCTCTCCGTAAGCACCCTCACCAATCTGCAACTGCAAGGGTACCTTATGGTCCACGTCTGGCTGGAGGCTACAATAGATCAGGGCACCGAGGACTTCCTAAGAAGCCTGTGTTGACAAGTGGTGAAGCCCCTACAGAAACAAACACGTCTGCCCCCAGGGTTATGAACCCTAATGCCCTAGAGTTTGTTCCAGGTCAATCTCGGAGTCCTAATGGCCATCCAGCATCTCCAAATGGTCCTTTAGCATCACCAGGTGGTATTCCATCTTCACCACAGGACCTTCTATCATCTCCAGATAGTACTGTGGAGTCACCAGTAACTCCATCCCCACAAGTTTCTGAATGTAGCCAGATTAGTCCTGAAGGAAATGATGCATCTAGTGGAATCAATGTTGAGGGTGGGGGTGTAAAGCAGAACGTGGATGACACAAACCACACAGAAAGTAAAGATGGTGAAGTGGAGCCTGAGCAAACCAAAGCTCCTGAAGTTACAGAAGAAGGGGCGGCGGTAAAAGATGCTACTGAAGAGACGATTGCAGCCGAGCAGCCCAAATCCTGGGCTGACTACAGCGATGGAGAGGCTGAGGTCGTTGAGTTCGCAAGTTAAGGAAAATACAACCTTATCAGATAGCCAACACAGCCTGAAATTTTTACTCGAACAGATGAGCATTTCTTCTTCTCAATAGATCCTGCCTTTTTTTTGGATAGACTTAATTGCCTTCCAGTGGCATTCCATGACCTTTGGGGTTTGCAATTTTGAAGATTTTCCAGAGCGTCCACCAATCCACCGTGGTGCCCATGTTTCATCCTGCTCCTGCTTTTTTGCTGCGAAGAATCTTGAGGAATAAGAGCACCTTAAAGTATCAGCAAGAGAGATGCGTCGTTAACGTTTCGTTATTTCATCATCTTGCCCGTGATTTTTGTTCCCTTTGAATGTACTGTCGACTTAACATCTTCATAGTTATTTCTTTGTTATATAAAATAGATTTTTTGAACCACGTATAAAATATAAAGAAAGTGGTGTTGTATTTCCACACTTGCGGTTGATCCGAGGCTCCGAGCTGTATTTAGCATCGAGAAAGGCTCCCATTGAATTTCGCTTTTAATACTAGCTAGTGCTGATTTACTGGTGGCTGCTGGTTCATTTGAATGATTCCTATCATTCCTGTGTTTGTGAGAAAACTGTGAAATTGCATGGGAATACGCTACAGCGTAGCCACGAAGGGCACACTGGATATTCCGAGGGGAAACTGGCGCAGTTGGATTAGCTGGCTCGCTGAGAGGTGGGCCCATGCATCGTGTGCTGGGACCTCAAAAATCAGAGCGGCACGAGCGGGTACCAGACCAGCAGTTCAGCAAAAATCGCATCCTGATCCTCCGCCACCGAAGCTAGGTCAGGATGGCGGCGGATCCGAGCAGGCGGCGGCCGGAGCACCATCCGGCGGTGAGCGACGTCCTGTCGACGCTCACCGAAGCCAGAGGCACCCTCGCCGACGTGCAGCGCCGCCTCGACCTTGAGTTCCGCGAAGCCTACCCTGACCATGTCAGTATTCTCGTCACCCTCCTCCGTAACCGCTTCTTTCCTTTCCTCGCTGACGGGATCCGGCGGCGGCGGTTGCAGGCGAATCCGGCGAAGCTGGTGGCGCGGGTGAAGCGGGTGGTGGAACAGGCGGCCGCGCTCAAGGAGATGAGCCGCGACCTCCTCACACAGAAGCAGGTAGCCTCTTTCCCTTATGTTTTCACCAATCCGCGACTGATCTGCTGCCGGTGCTGAGAACAATACCGTTTTTTTTATCTGCTGGCTCGACATTTCTAAAATTCTCGATATTTCGTATTTATTGCCATGTCCGATAAATTTTTTGTGCTGGTATTGTGACCTTTCCGTCTACCCGCAGGAGCTGATCGACCAGATCCGCGTGAGCTTGATGGCGCAGCGCCGCATGACGCAGCGGCTGCTCGCCGCGTCCGGGCTGCCTCCCATCTCCGATGAAGACGAGACCGTCCACAACAGCCTCAACGAGGTGATCCAAGACTGGACTGCTCAAGTCAGTCCGATCACAAGTAGGCAATCCCCTCCCTTTTGCGATCGGATAATTGATATGGGAATTGGGGATTCATGGTGGACTGGGCTGGGAACCGGTGCTGACTCAATTTGTCATGCTCGCAGGGGAGATCGAGGACCTGGACAAGAAGAAAGATGCCAACCAGATCTTCTTCTCAACGATCATGTAGAGAGAACAACTTTCATGGGAATATGCCAACCAGACCCTCTTCTCAACGATCATTTTAGAGAGAGAGAGAGCTGTTTTCATGGGAATGTGGCCCGTGAAGAAGCTGTGCTTCTTGGTTTGCGATGTGTTCGGTGCTGGAAAATTTGCCTGTTAGAGAGATCAGCTTGTTTGCTAGTCAAGTATGTGGAGTGTTGGTAGTTTACTGTTTTATGCCTCTGTAAAACTAGTATGGAACTGCAAAGTTCTCATTAGAAAATCAAGCATGATTGAGGGTGTCATCGGCCTAAGTAATAAGCTGGATGTGATGAGTCAGAATGTGCATAAAGATTGAGCCATTGGGGATCGATATATATATGCCCTTATCGCTTGGTTGATAAGCCATGGCTGAAAGTACTGTTGACTGATTTGTTGTGAGAGAAAAATTATGTTCGTTGTCTGAAAAAGTACGGCTTATAAGCAAGTGAACTGAGCAATAATATCTCCTTTCAAAATTATAAGTCTTACTTCATTCATTAAGATATTACGGGCGTGTTTGGATGGTGGCCACACCGTGCCGCACTTTGGGGAGCCGTTTGATTCACTACCACGGTTGCGGCGCAGCGGCGGCGTGCTCCTCCAGTTCAATTTTGCCGCCCAACCTTGCCAAAAGTGCGGCAGCCAATTTCAACGCCGCACTTCCGGCACGGACGGGCGCAGCGTACTAAGGCGGCGTCCAAACACGCCCTACATCTTAGTTTGTGTCACAAACAATACACATCAATGCAGTAATTGTTGTTCAAAGTCTTAACAGAAGAGCACTTGGGATTAGAAAACACGGTCACGTCATGAGTTCCAGTGATTCAAAGAAAAAAGAAATATACTTCACAAATGCTCAGGCAAAGCTGGATTAAGTTCCCGAGCAAGCAATGGAGGGGCATTCCCATTCTCACTAATCAAACACCACTTTAAGAGCGCTAAACAATTTTCCTTCCGATGAAAAGTCACTCACTTATCGCCATGTTTTTATCAGCTTTGCTTGACATTGCCTTATTCTTGAGCAATTCCTGGTTTTGTCCAGGCATTGTTGGGGGTACTGAAGCTCAACATTTGCTGAATTGCCGAATCCAACTAGTTAAATGTTTGCAAGTAGCTTGTTTGCCGTGCCAAATATCGGGGCAATGTCAACAGGTACCTAGAAACGGAACATAAATAAGGGTGTAACCGCTGCTAACCTGAATGAAAATGAATATAGCAAAATATCTGCACAGCTGAAACTCGGTGCACCATGGGATTCAGGGCACAAATAAACATAAGAGAAGTTTCAGGGGCACCTACCTGCATGTGTTCTATCTTCTCCAATGCCACTCTCAATGGTTGTGTCAAGGTGGCACGGGACTGGAGAAGAGACTGGGCAGAAGGCTTATCACCCTTTGCCTGTATTGTCAGTATCTCCCTGCTCAGGCTTTCTACAGCTTCCTCAACCTTCCACAATACAAACTCTAGTGAGCAGTGGTAAGAGAAAATAAAAAGATAGTTGAATGTATAGAAAATTACCTTTGTAAAGTCAACTGAGAATTTTCCGTCAGAGTGCAAGACAATAGCCCCTTTTTCATACAACCAGTTAAACTGCAGAGCTTGTCCTTTTCTAAATTCAGAAATAAATTAAGTCATTTATCATCAGGTGTCCAGGACAGTAAAAATGGTACTTTTGTTTTTATCGTATTCAAGTTACATTTGCTAGTACGGAAGATACAGCCTTACCCATGAGCTTCTTCCAGTCCAAAACGGATTGACCGGAAGCAACTAGCCAGGAAAGAGACATACATAGATTGTGACAGGCTCTTAGGAAGCAATCCCTAACAGAACAGAAGCAAATGATTGCAAAAGCAAATACAGGCAAACAACTGACAGGTCATAGGTTCCTATGTTTATTATAGAAAAATAACTTGATTGCATGATCAGGGTAACACGAGGGCCATTATAACACAAGAATTGATGAAATTACTACCTTCTTAATAAGGAAGTTCAGTGCCCAGAGACCAACTATATCAGCTTTTGCCTCCTCCAACGCTGAATAGAATTCTTGAAGTTCCTATGTATTCATGAAAAGAACAGGATGAAGCAGCTCAACTCAGTGGCACCAGTATAGAAGATACCAAGCAAAAATGTAAACTATAAAAATGTAACAGCATTTGCCACAGAAGCAAAAGCTTCACATATGTAGAAACTTTAGGTAAAAGTAAACATACTGAATTGCATTACAGTGACTTTTCTGGTTTAAACCATCTAAGAATCAATGTGTCACTCCAAAGATGATACCCTGCAACTTTTTTGGTCATTTGTAGATATTTTGTTTTTACCAAAACTTCCATCTCTACAACTTACTAATTTTTAAATATATATGACAAGACAAAATCTTGAAATTATGTGGACACAATTAAACATAGATGGGAAAATGGAATGGTTTTGAAGGGAAATGGAAAACTACTGCTGGCGTTGAATTAAAATCGGAGATTTTTTGAGTCACTATTTGAGTATGTACCCTTCTAACTGTTGACTTTTTACCACTTGGAAGGGTGATAGAATGAGGTCCAATTCCATGGCAGCATTCATGACAGACTATATGTGTATAATATGGCTCGAAATCAACATATTCCTTCTGTTCCTCTCTGATGCAGGCATCAGCTATAGGCTTTAAGATATGCTTGAACCTGAAAATAACAGAGCCAAAATTGACAAAATGAGCATAAACCCTTATTTTTCCTTGCTGTTATGAATGCAAGCTACCTAATTGGCAATTAAACTTAATAAATAAGAAAAAAAAGGCATACTTGGCTTCTGAAATGTTTTTAAGCATAACCATGGAAGTTCCTCGTTCATTCACAATCCGTTCATCATTGGGCAAATTGAAAGCAATGGTTTGTGGACCTTTCACATCCTGCAGCAGTAGTCCTGTTATATCATGAAGCTGTTGACAAGGACATGACACCATTTATACAGAAAAAAATAATATCTGCACCACACCTACAAGTTCTTGAATCTCCTCAACCTACCATCACCACAAGCTCAAATTTTATTGATAATAAGAAAATGGAGGGTAAATACTACACAAAAAAAATTACAGGCTTCCTGTACATTTCAAGCAGTTGATGATAAATCCTGGGCATGATTCAAGCAATTTCAACATGACAGTAACAGTTAATCAACAATAAAGGGGATGGAATCCAAAGAATAGTCCCAATGCCACCTAGATGACAACCATGCCATTGAGAAAGTATTACGGTGAACGTGCAAGTTATGGAAATGCAAGTTCATTCACGGAAGCAACAAATAAAAATGGCCAAGAAAACAATATGAATCTCTTTCATGAAATTCAGGTGTTTCATCACTTTTCTTGAATCTCACAATTCATAGAAAAAATGTATTGTCAACTTATCATAATCCAAACAGGATGAAAAAATAAAAGGTTGATTTTCTTTGTCTACAAATAACCGATTTTTAGCTGTCAGTGTCAGAATTGTACCATACCCCAGAATTGTAGAGAAGATTGATCACACGAATTGGAGCAGCAGATATACTGTCTGATTTGAAAATATTGTCCATTGGAAGGTTTTTCTCCAAATCCTGAACTCAGATCAAATTTGATGTAAAACAAAGCTTAATATTTTCTTAAAGAAATTTAATGAGATTACCTGGAGTTGATCACCAAAGAGTTTAACTTGAGAAGTTGCTGTGTCATCACGTATTCCGACAAATGCTTCAAAAGTTGCCTGTTGGAATCGTAAATACAAGTGGAAACAAATTAAAACTTGTATTGAACTCCATGTTTATTATGCAGAACAAACTTAATTCAGATCCTTATAAATGTACAGCCTGACCATTATACACAATTATAGATAAAGTTCTAAAACTGATATTTTCCTAGCAGGGAAAGGTACTGAGCAGATATCAAATTTTAGAATTAACACACAGAAGATAAACATAAATTAATATCTCATGACACAACAATATTTTTCAGACTTGGGGTATATCAAGAGAGAGATCAATCTTAAGTTGCTCAAATGATAAACTTAGCAGGGAACAAGGTTGGAAATGTTAGGTTTCATGCAGCAACCAAGTGAACCCTAAGCCAGGATAGTAACGTGAAGAGAGGCAGAGGAAGACCGAAGTTGACTTGGGTAGAGGCAATAAAAGGAGACTTGAAAGGATGGAATATACCCAAAGACTTAGCCTTAGATAGAAGTGCTTGGAAAACAGCTATTCACGTGCTTTGATTGCTTCTGCTGGGTTTCAACTCTAGCCTACCCCAACTTGTTTGGGACTTAAGGCTTTGTTGTTGTTGTTGCATGCAGCAACCAAGTGAACCCAAAAGCTTAAGCAATTGAGAAGAGGTGGGCAATCCACTAATACTTCACAACACTCCCACTCACGTGCAGCCTGAACAAGGCGCAAACGTGGAAATAAAGAAGGGAGCGGCGGACTTAAAAGATGCCTCTACCAGGACTCGAACTCGAGACCTCTGACTTTGATACCATGTAAGCTTTACCAACCAAGTGAACCCAAAAGCTTAAGCTATTGAGAAGAGGTGGGCAATCCACTAATACTTCACAACAGGAAATAAGCATTGGCTGAAAGCTGAGTTCAGTGCATCAGTGAAATGATCTTAATGAGTGCTCCAAAGAGGATAAAATTCAAAACTGTGTGTGGCAAAAGTGACTTAAGGCTCAGACTTGATAAACAAATTGAGATGCCACAAACATGTGGGGGCAAAGATACCGTGAAAAATACCTTATAACTAAAAAGGCGATCTTCATATGTTTCATATGGGCCAATTGTGAGATCTAAGTTGGAGTCCTGCATACAAGACAAGAATACCAAACATAAAGGTAATATATTGAAAGAAGTTAAGATAAACCAAATGCTACTGCTAAGTAATGTGGACAATGACATGGGCAATTTTTAACTCTATCGTAGTATGTTTATATAATAACATTATGAAGTGCTTTTTGAGATAATCTACTTATAGCATTTACAAATCTTCAATCTTTAAATGCAAGGATATACTGGTGATCAATATCTATATACTTTGTGCTAGACTTGTTCAAACGTCGGGTCGGGTCAGGTCAAAATCTTTGGCGTGAGCCTAAGTCAAGCTATTTCTCAAATTTTTGCACTTTGGGTCGGGTTTTTGCCGGTTGGGCCAGGCCACGGTTGAAAATCATGGCCCAAGCCTAACTCGGCGCACTGGCGGGCCAGATTGGGTGACCCATGAACAGGTCTACTGTGTGCAAACAGAAACATCACTTATTTGCAATTGGAGGGAGTATGCCACATTAGCCTGTTTTTTAAATTAAATTTTTTAGGAAATTGTTAGCTTCAGTAATCTTTCTATAATCTGAGATGAAACTTGTGTAAATAAGAGATGAAACACGCAGGAGACCTGCACATCCTTATATTAAGAAGAAAAGAAGAGTCTAAAAAGACTCAAACTATTAGAAGATGAATAGCCTAGAATTTGTGGAGTCTAGAATGAAGAGTCTTAGTAGTGGAAGAGTCATGTAACTCCTTTATAAACTCTTGATCAATGAATGGAACAGCGGGGAGAATTCCACTAACATGGTATCAGCTAGGAACCATTCCTCTCCCTAACCCTTCCTCTCCACTCGTCACCGTCTCCTCTCCATTGTCGCGCCCATGGCCGATGATGATACTCAGGCTGCTGCTGCTCTGGCCGCAGCTTGGTCCAATCCATGGAGCGGCAACTTCCAGATGTGGCCGATGCCGGGCCAAGGCATCCTTGGCGCCCGCACGGGGGCTGGATCGTTCCACCAGCAGCAGCCCCGTCCGCCGTCACCGTTTTCGGGTGCTGCACAGGCACATCTCGCTGCTGCTCCTCCACCCGGTTACCTCTACGGCGCCTACCCCTACGGCTCCTATGGTCCTGGCAGTGCCCCGTACCCGTCGGCGTCCTGGAACCAGGCCGCCCTGGCAAATGTTTTCAACACAATGACGCTGCAGCAGCCCGACGCCAATTGGTATATGGACTCGGGTGCGTCCTCGCATCTTTCTTCATCCTCTGGTAACCTCTCCTCCATCAGATCCTCACTTCATTCCAATTCCAACATCATTGTTGATAATGGCACTCGTCTTCCTATCACTTGTTCTGGTCATACTTTCCTCCCCAATTCACACCATTCTCTTCACCTTTCTAATGTTCTTGTTTCGCCTCAGCTCATAGCCAATCTTATTTCAGTTCGCAAATTTACCACAGATAATTCATGTTCAGTTGAATTTGACCCCTTTGGTTTATTTGTGAAGGATCTCCAAACTAAGACGGTGCTCCACCGCTGTGATAGCTCCGGAGATCTTTATCCGCTTCTTCCGATGTCCACCTCACATCCTCGTGTCCTGCTCGCTGCCCTGGAGACCACTTGGCACCGGCGGTTGGGGAATCCCGGCGTCCAAGTCCTCTCCCGCTTGCGGTCAAGTAACTCTATTTCTGTTATTCCTCGTGAACATGACACCTCTTTGTGCCATGCGTGTCAGTTGGGTCGTCACAGTCGTTTACCTTTCTCATTCCTTGTCAAGGGCTTCTAAACCTTTTGAGTTAATCCACTGTGACTTGTGGACGTCTCCTATTATGAGCTTATCCAGCGACAAATACTATCTTGTATGTCTGGATGATTTTACTCATTATTTGTGGACTTTTCCGCTTAAACTGAAATCTGAAACTTTCACACTTTGCGCAATTTTCATAGCTATGTGCTCACTCATTTCAATTGTCGTATTCAGTTTGTTCAAAGCGACAATGGTCGCGAATTCGACAACAATGCAGCCCGCTCCTTTTTCCTTCAACAAGGTATTCATCTTCGCCTTTCTTGCCCTCATACATCCCAGCAAAATGGCAAGGCTGAACGTGTCATTCGCTCCATCAATAATATCATGCGCACCTTGTTATTCCAAGCCTCTATGCCGCCAGCATATTGGGCTGAATCTCTTCGCACTGCAACACATTTATTTAATCTTCACCCCACCAAAACCCTTCAAAACCGCACTCCCCATCAAGCTCTTTTTGGTACACCACCCACGTATGATCACCTCCGTGTCTTTGGGAGTCGTTGTTACCCTAATCTTTCCGCCACCATATGCCCCATAAACTCGCACCGCGCTCTACGGAGTGTGTCCTTCTTGGCTTTCCCGATAACCACAAAGGCTATCGTTGCCTTGACCTCTCCACAAATCGCGTTATTATCTCCCGTCATGTGGTCTTTGACGAGCAACAATTTCCTTTTTCGCGCAACTCACAGGCACCATTGAGTGTCTATGATTTTTTGGATAATACAGATGTTGATCAGGTGATACCTGGCGCCCTCCGCTCTCTGGTCCTTCAGTGGCACCCAGTCCGGGCCAAGAGTTGGCCCCAGCGCCCCTGTAGCTGGTCCAGGACATCAGTCCGGGGATTCTGCTGGAGGACTGCCCCACTATCAGCCTCCTGTTACGCAGGTATACACTCGCCGGCAGCAACCACCTGCGACATTGCCGGCCATCGCAGCACCGCCGGTCTCCGAGGCACCACCCGCTGCTGCTGCTCCACCAGCGCCTACTGCCGCTGTTCCACCAGCGTCCGCTGCTGCTGCTCCACCAGCACCTACTGCCGCTGCTCCACCAGCGCCCGCTGCTGCTGCTCCACCAGCACCAGCTGCCGCTGCTCCTCTAGTGCCATCACCTGCGCCCTCCGGCTCCACCACAGCTATCATCCAAGCTGCTATGCGCTCATCCAAAGCGCCTATTGTGCCTGTCCCTCCCACCATCAACCAGCATGCCATGCAAACCAGGGGCAAGTCTGGCATCAGCCAACCGCGACAACATGACGGGAAGGCATACTGCAATTTGTCCACGGCTTCCACAGATATCAGCTTGCTTCCAAAAACATATCGTGGTACTCATTCTGATCCGAATTGGAAGCGTGCCATGGAGGAATATGGTGCCCTCATTGCTAATCAAACATGGGACCTTGTGCCACCGCCACCACATGCTAATATTGTTTCAGGAAAATGGCTCTACCGTCACAAGCACAATGCGGATGGCTCTCTGGCTCGTTATAAGGCTCGTTGGGTTGTGCGAGGATTTTCTCAACAGCATTGTCTTGATTATGATGAGACATTCAGTCCCGTGGTTAAGCCCACTACCATACGCACAGTTTTGTCGCTTGCCGTCTCCAGTGATTGGCCTATTCATCAATTGGATGTCAAAAATGCATTCCTGCATGGCACTCTTAATGAAGTTGTTTATTGCCAACAACCTCCTGGGTTTGTTGATCCGGCTCGTCCCAATTATGTGTGTAAGCTCAACAAAGCTCTCTATGGCCTCAAACAAGCCCCACGAGCTTGGTACATCTGCTTCCAGGCGTTCATCACCTCAATTAGTTTTCGGGCTTCTAAATGTGACAACTCGCTTTTCATCTACACTCATGGGATGGATGTGGCATATCTTCTGTTATATGTGGATGACATCATATTGACGGCTTCATCCCACCATCTTCAACATATTATTGGCTCCCTACAGCAAGAATTTGCCATGACTGATCTTGGTAATCTTCATTACTTCTTGGGTGTTTCTGCCAAGCGGTCATCCTCAGGTCTGTTCCTCTCTCAAGCTAAATATGCTGCTGAAATTTTGGACAAGGCAAATATGTCATCATGCAATCCTTGCCAAACTCCAATTGAGGTTCATTCCAAGTTGTCCGCCCAAGATGGACCAGTTGCTGATCCTACTCTATATCGCAGCCTTGCTGGGGCATTACAATACTTGACACTCACACAGCCGGACATTGCTCACGCCGTCCAACAAGTTTGCTTGTATATGCATGACCCCCGTGAGTCCCATTTTGCTCTCATCAAACGCATTCTATGATATATCAAAGGCACCATGGAGTACGGTCTTACTCTCTCTCGCAACCGGTCACATGATTTGATCATCTACTCGGATGCCAATTGGGCAGGCTGCCCGGATACCCGTCGCTCTACTTCTGGGTATTGTGTGTTTCTTGGCGATAATCTTATATCATGGTTGTCCAAGCGTCAACACACTGTCTCACGGCCAAGTGTTGAAGCCGAATACAAGGGTGTTGCCAATGCCGTGGCTGAGGCTTGTTGGATTCGCCAACTCTTGGGCAAGCTTCATCGTCCTTTACCACGTGCTACTCTTGTCTATTGTGACAACATCAGTGATGTGTATTTGTCAACAAACCCGGTTCATCACCAAAGGACCAAACACGTGGAAATCAATATCCATTTTGTTCGGGAGCGTGTGGCCCTTGGCGCTGTGCGGGTTGTACATGTTCCTACATCCCTTCAATATGCCGACATATTTACTAAGGGATTACCAACTGTTGTCTTCCTCAACTTTCGATCCAGTCTCAATGTTCGATCATCTCCCATTTGAGACTGCGGGAGGGTATTAGAATATGAATAGCCTATAATTTGTGGAGTCTAGAATGAAGAGTCTTAGTAGTGGAAGAGTCTAGAATGAAGAGTCTTAGTAGTGGTCCTAGTGGAAGAGTCTAGAATGAAGAGTCTTAGTAGTGGAAGAGTCATGTAACTCCTTTATAAACTCTTGATCAATGAATGGAACAGCGGGGAGAATTCCACTAACACAAACAAGTCCGTTAAGGCAAGGTTAAAAAAAAAACAAGAGAATAGGATGCCAAAAACAAACAAACAAAACCTCAACCAGCGACCTAACAAAAAAATCATGGCTTTCTAGTATATTAAAGCAATGTATTTCTTTCAGTGTAAAGGCTACCTTTTGTGGCATGTAGTGTAGTGTGGTGTGGTACTGTGGTGTGGTGTGGTGTAGTGTTTGTACTTGGTTTCTCTTTTTGCTACATTTTTCTGTTCAGTGACTCCTTAAATTGTACCTAAAATGTACCTAACTAGTCTAGCCACACTTGCTTTCAAATATAGTACTCCTCAGGTAAAAGATACTTGACATATTTGATTTTGCATGATCTTCGATGTGTATCTTTGATCACTAATTTGTTCTAGAATATATTCTTAGAATCATTCAAATTTAAGAGATTTTGGAAGTATTCTGAATATAAATCTACACATATAACATACATGTTTCTAAACTAAATGTAATAGTTATATATGTTTGTAGTTTTTAAGGTTTGACCAAGTCTTGTCCGAAACAAAATGTTTTTGTCACTGAAGGGTGCAAGAGATCTTCCAGGGCTCATGAATCATTTAGTCATGCTTAAGCAATAATCACTACAGCCCACCATTCCAGATCATGATTGAAGTTATAGAAGGTAGGAGACAGAGTAACAAGTAACAAAATTTGTGGGAAGGGGCCTCTAGCTGGCTTGGTTAGGTGGCTTGAGTAGTACTCCCTCTGTCCCCAATTAACTGTCGCCGTTGGTTTCCGTGCCGAAAGTTTGACTCAATTTGTAGAAGACACGTGCAACATTTGTATCTCCAAATAAATTTATTAAAAAACTAGATTCAAATATTTATCTAATGATATTAATTATGTACCATAAATATTAATATTTATATATATATATATATTTTTAGAAGGGCGGGCTCAAGCGGTGAGTCTTACCACTGTGTTCCCGGGTTCGAGTCTCTCCTCGCATTGCAAAAGTAGGTAAGGCTTATATACACCCTTCCCAGACCCATATGGAGGGAGCTCTACTCCTGGAGTACGCCTTTTTTTTTTTTATTTAGTCAAAGTTGTTTCTCGATGGGTGGGAGCAACATATATTTAGGGACGAAGGAATACTCCTCGGGTCTTTCGAGTCCCGTGGGAGCAAATTTTCATTGGTCTAAAAAAATCCCTCGCTTGTCCCACGTAAAGCAATGGTCTAGGTCATTCTCACATGGGCTATGGTGCCGCCGTGTATGGGTGAGGCAGGGGTTTGGGGGTTTTCTCGACCTGCGTGATAAGGTATTCTTCTTAATGCAATGCCCGGGGGTTCTCTTACCCGCCGCAGGTCGAGTTTAACTAACAAAATTTGCCATAGAGCAGAAGAATCAAGACCAGTGGTGTGTTCTTATATCATATGAACAGAGCTGAGAAGTTATATGAACAGAGAAATGGACTAACAAGAAATACAATACTAACCAACTCCATCCAAGCTATATCAGATTCATAGTAATCATTTGAAAGGAAAGCATTCGCCTTGGTTCTCAGCAAATTCTTGAGGCTGCAGCAAGATAAAACAAATGAATCTTCGCCAAAAAAAAAAGAACTAGAAATTCAGAAACAAAACACCATAATAGCTTACCTTGGAGAATCAGAGCATGCTGATGCTTTCGCAAGAAGCTCAGCTGCTTTCTCAAGGGATGGTCTATACTCCTTGGAGTATGGAACAATAAAAAGATCATCTTTAGTCTTGGTCTGGTCTGATCCATCCAATTGTGTTAATGATGAAGAGGACAGAGAGTCATGCCGTTTTATGACGGTGAAAAACCCAGTGGCATCTTTTTGTTCTTTATCAGTCAGACTACTCTTCCAAAGTTCAAACTCCTACAGACATAGAAAAAGTATGCAAAAATGAATTCACTTCAGCTAGCACCGAATCAAGTATACACAAAATGTATATAGCTCTTATAAGCAGACAGCACACAGAAATCTGTGATCTGTGGTATGAACAGGAAGTTCTCTCTGTGAGTGTGAGGAGGGGGGGCATGTCTTAATGTACCGCTTTGTCCATATCAGGAGGATAGAAGTTAGCACCAGGAGGCTTATCTAGAGGAAATGCTGCTCGATACTCAATCCCCTTCCATCCTGAAACTGGCTTTGTGGCATATGTGAGTAATTTCACAGCAGAATCTGCAGTCGATAGAAAAGCCTTATTTTCGTCAAGGCAGGACCTGTTATAGAAAATATCAAAACGTTCATCTATAAGATGCTAAACAATATATAAAAGTTACATGTAAATCTAATTACACAATTGGTATCAAATAAACAAGATAACTAGGAAAAAACATTGCATTAAATCTGATCTCAGATGACACGACTAGAGAGTATTAATGCAAGTGTATGACCTTTTAATAACACTGTTGTGCATACTGAACAATCCAATAGTTTCAAAGTTGCAATGGATCATGTTGACCTTATACAAAATACAATAGTCTATGCACTCAAGCAGCCTAAAGCCCTACAACTTATGTAATATATGTTTAAAAAAAAGTCACATTCAAAGATCTGTCAAATACGATTACAACTTTAAGCATGCATATAATTTGATTAATTGTTGGACAAAGTCTATGAACTTTGACCCTTTCAAATTCTAATACGCCCTGTAAAAAGAAATGGAGTGAGTACATTTTATCAAAGTAACACCACTGGTTTATAATGGCTAAGATGATAACAGCATGGAATGAAAATATTTGTTTATGCACAGAGGACTACAGTTGAAAAGAAAATGCAGAAAGCATGCATTCCTCCAGATAACCATGCTTCGTTTTGTCAGATGAAACAGTAGATGTGCCAATTAGAAAACGAAATGTATCTTGTTTAAATTACGCTCTAACCGATATATATCAATATGAAAGTACTACACCATAACACAATGAAAGAAAGTCACGAGTCCTAAGCAAGATGGCATCCAATTCCAAGAAATTCTCATTGAATACTGTGTTAAGATATTCCAACCAATCAAGAAAATCTTCATTAATCAAGAGAAAGGTATTACCAGGGACTCTTATTAATAGAATAATACGCCCACTTCAATTTATCGAATGATGAGGATTCAGAATGTCCTTTCAGCCAGTCTCTAAGCATTTTGTTACTATTCCATACCTAATTGAGAATTAAAGTAGTAAGAGGTTGTAGAACAAAACTATATACAATACAAAAAATGTCTATCCAATGAATATATCTCTTACGAGTAATTGACATGGGGTACATCCAACCAAAAAGCAATAGAATAAACAAAATCTTAAAAGCATTAGATGAAGAAGTTACTTGTTCATAGAATATGTCATCAATAACTATTGCTGCTTTAAGAATATATCCCAAGGCTTCCCTGTCTCCTTCAGAGAGACTAGTCAACTGCAAAAAAACAACATATAAAGAAGTCAGGTCAAGCATACTACAAAAAAAATAAGGTGCAATATATCAAGGCAAAAAGTGAGATATCAAATCTCCATGCCCTTCCTGCTGTCGATGTCTCAAACTGAATATTATGAACTTCTTGCATAATAATCTATAGCTGTCATCTTTGTGTAAAGCAAGAAATTATTTATACACTATATATCAGTGGCTTTTTTTATCTAATGAAACGGCATGGGAGGCCCCTACTATAACGAATTTATTGTTCACTGACCTCGGACAATATAACTGCAATTGTTAATTCGTTATGTCATTATCTGAAGCACTTTTAATACTTCCTTATGCCATATGCATACCTTCTTTGGTTTTTAAGGACAAAAAATCATTCAGAAACATAAATAGTTAGCTAACTGCATGCCAATCTACAGGATGATTGAATAAAAACTTACATCTGGTTCCAAATGGATGGGAGCATAACGGTTCATTTGCTTTTGTAAAGTTAAACTGCGGGACTCTGTATTGTCTTTGTACCTACAAAGATGGCATGAAAGGTTGAAGCAGGATAATTTTGGTAAAAACTGTACTTTTAAAGTTATGACCAAAGGATTAGGATCCATTGAACTAGCTTAAATTGGCAATTGATAAAAGAGGAATGACAATTCCTTCCAATCCAGACATGTACTGACAGTTAGCAGGGAGTATCCGCTGCTTAAAAGATACTACAATGCATGAGTGTGAGAGTGACCTAACAGATCAGCCCCATCATACTTCTTTGTAGCAGGGCTAAACTAAGAAATTTCAGAGTGATTGGCACATTACAGGCAACAAATCCTCAAAAGTGCTCTTGAAGTTAAAGATAAAGTTGTCCTATGAGTTCAAGAAATCACTTTTTTCAACTTAATGTTCCACCTGATGAAAAAAAATATAGGCCACAAAATTTTAAGGGCCTATTGTTGGTATCCCAGAAATCCCAAGAGTATCAGTCCATCACTCAGGCTTCTGGAAACCTACACAAGGAGGGATCTTGAACTTGATTCGATTGTCCTCAACAAGAGATTGATGATTCATCAATCACAATATAGTTGATAATAGTTTTGTGCCACTCGCATAAAGTTCCATTTCAAATATCCGACTGTTTTGGCCCACATATTGACAAAAGTGCAATTAGACAAGAAATATGCTGCTTACCTTTCTTCAATAATGCTAAATAGTTTACCATATTGCCCATTCACATCATAAGGAACATATTCTCTACTTTCTTTTTCAAGCAAGGCAGCTCTTGTACTCATCACAACGCATATACCTAACTGCAGACACTTCACTTACCTACAAGTTAAAAGTTTATAGTACTTACACCATTGTCAAAAAAATCATTCAAACAGAAACATAACATAATAAATGGTAGAATACTAGACAATATGTAAAGCTCCTTTTGTTCATGTATTGTCGTTTCCTTGCTAGAATATTTTTCCTTACGAGCAAATGGTGATGGAACATAAGTAATTACTATCTTCTCATGCACAGCCAGTGATCTTGACTAAGATGAGCATACAGTTATAAATCCAACGGGCCACTGTGTAAAGTATTACAGCATTCTTACTTGGAGAGTGAAGGCCTCAAGTGGAATTGGAGTTAAAGTAGTCACAAGGTAAACATCATTGTACTCATTGTTTGTGTATGTCCCATTGTTGATAACGCTGCAACAAAGAGTCAAAGGTTCAGATGATACCATATTTATCAATTATCATATCCAAGATGTAGATTGTAATGGTTGGAGATTCAAACAAAAAAAGCGATGAAATAGGCAAATAGCTCTTAAGTCTTAACAAGTATCTTATATATATATATAATTAATAATGCTTATATAAACTGTACTGGACCAAGTGGCCACGAAACATGTGGCTAAAGGTTGATTGAAGTTGTTATGTTGTAATATGACAAATCCTGACAACAATGGTGTCATCGGTTGCAAAATATAATGGGCTGCAATGTAAACATACTAACCATTCCTGAAGAAATACAAATAGGAGCTCAAAAGCATCGACTGGAAGGTTGATGCCTAGTTCTTCCTCAAGCTCCCTCCTGATGATTCATGTTAGATGGTAGTACCAATGATAAGTCATCATTCAAACAAAAAGATCAACTAGACAGAGTCTTTCTATACAGTAAGTGACCAACAGAAGCAAGCCTTATGGAATAATCAGCATAAATGATTTTCACGAAAAGAAAACAGCATAAAGTATAAGTATTCTGTCGAACTCTCTGTGAGGATGAACAAGAGCAAAATTGCAACTGCCATGCTATTTGCAACAGTTACATGGAGGACACAACCCTCCCGAAGGTATAAAAGGAGCTTTGAGTACAGTTTCCACTTGCTGCTAAAATGTTTTAGGCATCGCAAGCTGCTAATTGTGCACACAGGCTACTCTACGGACTCCAGTGTGGTGTTCAGATGGCAGCTCTTCAAGCGCACAGTACTATCGTGAGGCCAGAGAGCTCACTGTGCCGAGAAGAGCGAGGAGTCGCCGGCGGAGATGTGACCGGCGCTAGAGATGTCCCACTGCCCAGGCCACGAGTCCTTGCAGTCAGCGCGGCGCTGCAGCAGAAGCTCCCCGGTGCTTTCACTGTAGATCCACACGTGCACCGCCCGGTGGTAGTCGCCGTCCCTGTGCACCTCCGACCTGAGGAAAGCGAAGCAAGCGAGCGGCGGAATCACACGATCAGATCGAAGGAATCCAACCGAGACGGGCGAGTTCGGCTCCGGACGGGGGCGTGCCTGGGCTTGGAGACGCCGGTCTTCTCCCCGGCGGCGTTGAGGACGTCGAGGTGCTCCTCCGGTGCGGCGGCCATGAACGCGGCGGCGCTGGCGGCTGATCGTGTGGGAGTGGAGCGAGAAAAAGCGAGCGTCGGGCAATCGGGGTGGGGTAGATACAAAACAATTCGTGTAATCACGTTCGCGTGGAAGAAGGCGACGGCACAACACAAAAACGAGTCGCGAATAAAAAAATATATAAAACTGCTGAAGCCCATCAAGTAATATCCCGGGTTTCCCGTGGGCTCGGCCTCGGCCCATCATCACAGCACCACCGCATATCCGAAGCGCTGTGGCCTTCCAAGGACAAGGTTTTTTTGGCCCGGTTCCAAGGACAAGGTTGAACACCCAACGCTCTCACCTCTCACCTCTCACCTCTCCGATCAAGGAGGAAGAAACGGTGCCGCGGCGCGGTGAGACCCTACCTGGGAGGAGGAAGAAGCCTCTCGACCCTCCGCCCATCGCCTCGCCGCCCTGATGCAGTTGGTGCCCTATGGCGGGCGAGGGTGAGGACGAGGCGGCGGCGATTGAGCGGCAGCTGGAGCAGCAGCTGCAGGAGCAGCGGTCCTCCCTCGCCGCCGTCGACGAGGCCCTCGCCGCCGACCCCTCCAACGCCGACCTCCTCGAGGTGCGTCTCGGTATCACCTCCTCATCGACCCGCCTCTCCTACCGCGGCCCTTGATTGCTAACTCCCTTGCAACTGAATCGACTCCGAGAGTGCGGGGATTCTAGGGTCCTGTGATTTCATAGCATTAGCAGAAGGGTGAGGCTGACCTACCAGGTTGTTACTACGCCTGTAGTGGTCCTTGGATGGTTAGCTACTTAGCTTGTGTGGCCATCCTATAGGTGATGGAAATGTAATTGGGCAGTATGTTTTGGATTTATATATCAATCTGTGTGCTTTTTATCTAGGTTTGCTCCTGTTATCCTGGTTTAAATAAGGCATCAATCTGTGTGTTTTTATTTGTCTGTTGAAATCATATCAAGGCTGGGTTGGTCTGCACAGCAAAGTTGAGAAATTAGGATAATCTTGGCTATTAATTCACTGTATGTTTTTTAAACCCTTGCAGACATTCGTTGACATCATAGCAATTGTTATGAACAATATCAGTGCTGAGTTCTGTAAATTTCAAGAGCGAGTGATATCTCACACACTAACTCATTTCTTTGGGATACAATTCATTGATGAGAGTTACTGCAGGGCATCAATTTGTGTATGAAAAAAAATGTCTTCCTTTTGCACTTTCCGTTCCTGAGTTGTGGATGTTCCTGCATAATAATGTTTGATAAAACTCTGCATTTCTTTTCTCAAGTTTTCACATTCAGTTTTATGCCCTTTTTTTGGCAAATTGGGCATTTCTAGCTCTAGAAATCTGTGGTGCTGGTGCTATGAGTACCACCAGATTTGAAAAAATAGAGTATCAAGGTTCTTGATTTTAGCATACAAACTCCAGATATGGGGTGAAGCTTGGAGCTGGAGCTGTGCCAGAGAAGGTCTTACTACTTTATTATTAAATTTTAACGATAGTCTTTTTTCTTATTATTGTTTGCTGTGTTGTTGTTGTTTAAAGGTTCATGAGGAGCTTCTTGCTGCGATTAAGGATGCAGAGGAGGGTCTTCTCCATCTGAAGCGCTCTAGGCTACTGAAACAAGTAGATGAGATCTTTCCAGATGAGGCATCAATATCCCAATCACCTGAAGTTGCTATCGAGCCATTAGATCCAGATGACGTTGAGACAGAACCACTGGAGTCACGTGATTTTTCAGTTGGATCAAAGTGTAGATTCCGGCACAACAATGGCCGCTGGTATAATGGATGCATTATAGGCTTTGAAGGTTCAAGCGATGCAAGGATCTCATTTCTGACTCCCACATCTGAAAACATGTCGGTGAGTTATCTAATCTGAGCATTATTATTAAATCAAGATTGTCTTTAGTTATGCTAGCCATCATCTTCCTGTTAATAACCAAGCTTGACCTCTTAAATCCCTGCTGTATCGTTTGCATTGGCATCTACAAAGGGATATGGTTTACACTGGTAGCTATATGCTTGTGGTACTGCAGCCTGTGGAAAACATTCTGCTCATGATTTTGCGTATATTTACTAAACAAATGTGCCGGACCTGCGTTTTTACTTTTCTTGAATGGGCTGGACTATTGCATGGGGAACAGCTAAGATTTACATTGTCACAATTTGCACCAAGGCTATCTTATGCTCTAGAAATTATTTCAATGTTCAGTTCAACAAAGGCTCCTCCTGCTGTGATTCGATTCAACTGACACACCCACTTACACCATGGTGCAATTAGCTAGATTCATTTCAGTCTTCTCTTGTGTAAATGCATTATCAAAACAAGCCATTATTACTTTGATGGATACACATGGATGATATTTTGTTGTGAAATCACTATTGCTGCTACAGACTAGTTAGAAGTTAGACTAAACTGAACTTTGTCAAAGTCTAGTCATAAGGCACCCTCTGCCCTGGTTCCATCCTAGTCCTGGCCTAAACTTAATGAATAGAGGCATGAGAAGAACTCTAAGAGAAAGTCACAGGTGGGTAAAGTCTAGTCATAAGGTACCCTCTGCCCTGGTTCCATCCTATTCCTAGCCAAAACTTAATGAATAAGAGCAGGGAAAGAACTCAAGAGAGAGTCACAGGTGGGTACCCTGCAACTGCAGCTACCTTTCAATCTGCCATAATTTTCTGTTTGTTAACATGAATATAATGGTTGGAGTGTACGAGCCATTATTATGAACAAACTAACTAATACAAATCTGCCCGTAGTGCAGATGTGCAAGTTCTTCCTACAGCAGCGATGTCGATTTGGTAGTAACTGCCGCATGTCCCATGGTATGTTAATGGTTATTTGGCTGTTGGAAGATCTAAGGCCACTAAAATGTGCTATGTTACGCTCTTGTTCCTTTGCATGTTACATAAAGCAATAGTGATAACATGTTGTGGTGTAAACTTCACAGGATAAGTAGGATTTTGATTGATTCATGTTCCATCTTTTTATAATTACTTACCATTAGCCACATATTTGCCTTGCTTCTTTTTTTTTCCTATGTGCATCATGTAGATACGCATATTGCTTTTGACCCTTCAGGCATAGAGGCATACCTGACTAATTCAGAACTTATCCTCAGGTGTTGTAATCCCTACTAAAGCCTTGAAGCGATTCACTCCAACTAGGTGGGAGCAGTCCTTGGTAGGCTCCGGCATACTGGCATCTTCTGGGTATAACTCTGGCCTTTGGAGGAGAGCAGAGCTTGAGTCATGGGATGATAATCTGAAGCTTGGCCAAGTTGTTTTCCAAGATGATAGGAGTTCTGCAAGGCTGCCAAGTGATTCTCTTTCTGTCTCAGAATATGCTGACATGAGCGATGAAGATGAAGGAAGCTCAGGTGAGGAAGAATCTGAGTTCAGTGACGATGCTGGTCAAGAGGATGGAAGTGTTCATCAGGGTCTTGGCCTTTTAGAATTCACAAATTTCAGTGGCATTCAGACAGATACCATGATCTTTGCAAAATGGGAGCACCACACAAGGGGTGTTGCCTCCAAAATGATGGCAAAAATGGGTTACCGAGAGGGGATGGGGCTTGGTGTGTCTGGCCAAGGCATGCTTGATCCAATTCCAGTTAAGGTACTACCCCCAAAGCAATCACTTGATCATGCACTTGCTGCAAGCGAGGCTGACGGAGGCATTGGCAGTGCAAAAAAGCGCAGTAGGGGTGGGAAAAGGAAGCGTGAGAAGAGGTTTGCAGAACAGGCCAGGGCTGCTAAAGCTGAAGAGGCTGAGAGATCTGTCTTCAACTTTATCAACAGCCATCTAGTGAGCCAAGATGTCCCTGAAGTTTCGACCACCAAAGTTAGAAAAGGGTCATCAGTTGAGACCCATGGACATGCTAAGAAGGAGGACAGAAGATCCTTGGTCGCATACGATGAGGAAGTAAAGGAGCTGAGGATTCGAGTTGAGAAACTGGAAGAGATGAAGAACCGTAACCGCAAAGACAAGGCAGTCTTTGAAGCAGCTTCAAGGAAACTGGAAGAGACTCGAAAGGCACTCGCTGATGCTGAAGCTACCCACGCTTCAGCGACGAATGCTGTTACTAGAAAGGAGAAAGAGAAGAAATGGTTGAAATTCTGATATCAATTTCATGTGCCAACGCTGCTCTGTTTATGTTCTGACAAGAATCTGACGTGATGTGTGCAACTTAGGCTGTCTCCAACGGGAGATCTATTGCGGAATCCCAGACCCATTTTAACTTTGGGTGCTAGGGAGAGGCATAACTTAAATCTGAGTATCCTCTCTCCTGGAGACCCATTTGCAGAAAGAGTTGTCTTTTGGGTCTTGTTGTTGGAGAAGACAAAAATAGGTATTAAACCATTTTCCTTTAGCGCTACCAAACGAACGAATAAGTTTTGCATTTTGGGTTGCGCTTGTTGGACAATTGCCCTCCTGTCAGCTCTTGGAATGCTACACTTTATGTCTATCTGGTTTTTAGGACATCTGTGGTAGAAGTAGTGACAATAATAATTATTAGAAGGATGTGATATTTAGAGGAGTTTTCAGCACCCCGTAATACTTCTGAACCGACGATCATTTGGTACAAGTAGACATTTCATTTGCATTCCGGTATTATCAGATGGATGAATATTTCGCATATTCTGCTGGATGCAGCTAGCATTCCTGATTCGAACGCTGATAGTTTTTTTTTTACATCAAATACTGCAAAGTTTTTGCCTTTGCAACACGCGGTCGTATTTGGTTTTCCTGGTCAATGCTGCCGTAGAATATTGCAAGCCGACTCGGTCTCCTTATCCCCGGTCCAACACAACCAACTCCATCGGCACGTCGGCCGCCCCCGCCCCGTCCGTCCGCCCGTCTCGTGCATAAACAAATCCGCTGTGTAATCCACCTCCTTTCCGGCTTTCCCCTCCCCAGCACGCGTTCCCCAAATTCTCCCACCCTACTAGAAATCCCCAAATCCGCGGCGGCGGCCTTCCAATTCGATCCCCCTTCCCGAGGCGCCTCGATCTGATCGGCGGAGCCAGGGCACCAGCCACCACCATGTGGGCGGCGTCGTGCCTGGCGTCGTGCTGCGCGGCGTGCGCGTGCGAGGCGTGCCGGACGGCGGTCGGCAGCATCGGCCGCCGCTCCGCCCGCATCGCCTACTGCGGCCTCTTCGCGCTCTCCCTCTTCGCATCCTGGGCGCTCCGCGAGGTCGCCGCGCCTCTCCTCCAGTCGATCCCATGTGCGTGGCCCTGACCCGAATCCCCATCCTCCTCCTTCCGCTCGGTTCGATTCGTCGATTCAATTGATCGAAACATTCAAGGGGGTTTCTCTCTGTTTCCGCAGGGATTAACCACTTCCACAAGACCCCCGACCGCGAGTGGTTCGAGACCGACGCGGTGCTCAGGGTCAGCCTCGGCAACTTCTTCTTCTTCACCATCCTCGCCGTCATCATGGCCGGGATAAAGGACCAGAAGGACCCCCGTGACAAGATCCACCACGGCGGGTGGATGGCCAAGATCTTCTGCTGGGCCGTCATCGTCTTCCTGATGTTCTTCGTGCCCAACGGCGTTGTCAGCTTCTATGGTGAGCTAACGCCCTTCCCTTTTATTTGTCTTACCGTTTGATTCATGTTGCGATCACAAATGAAAACCATAGTTGATGGAGATTTGACATATCAAGATGACAATTTAATGATGATGGCACTAATCTTTTGAGACAATCCCTTTCATGAAGACATTTTTTAGTTCCGTGAGTCTCATAAGGAGATTGTCGAGTTCGTTTCAAAAAAAAAAATAAGGAGATTGCTGAGTCAGATTTTGCAATTTTGGACTTGTAGACTTACTGGACTTGTACAATGGATAAACCCAATTGGTAGTCAGCTGTTTTTATTTGTCAGGATTACACAACTCTAGACTTGTAGGCGCAATTCTAGAACTGAATCAGAATTATCATGAGAACCAATCCGAGTAGCTGTTTTTATTTGCCAGGCTGTTTAATTCATGTTACAATGTCTAATGGCAATTGTTTGTCAGATTGCATAGTTGATAAGTTGTGAGCATATCAAGATGACAATTGATTGGTTAATAGCACTAATCTTTTTGATCAAGATATTTTTGGAGAATCGGAAGGACATAGATCGCTGAGTCAGAACCATGGATGGTAGACCACTAGATCAGTATAGTTTTATGCAAAACAAAATGTTTATTTCGGATTTATATCTATAAACCTACTGGATTTACACTAGATTAACCCAAATTCTAGTGCATGTATATGTGGGTCTTTGTCCAAATTCTGGCTGGTGCTCTATCAGGAAAGATGAGGTTTTAATCCAAACAACCCGTTGGTATAGATGTTTTGGAGCTGAATTCATTTCAGATGGAGATAGTTGAGTAAAAAAAACGAGGTTATAGACTATCTAATATAGTGATGTGCAAAACAAAAGATTTGGTTCCGGGTCATGTACACTATCTAGAGACATTACTGGATTTACAATAGCTAAGCCCAATTGCTAGTGCCCGTGACCTCTTTTGGTGGAAATGGAAGATGTTCTTTAAGATTTCAGAACAGAATGTAATGTTTGATATTAGTTGGTATTTTTTTTTTGTGTGTGTGTGTTGGGGGGGTGGGGGTGTGAAAGGATGCATTTGTTGAGTTTCCTGAACATTGAGTTACTACTCTGCTATTGTTGGTCATGCAGTTTGTTAGGTAATAGATATTCCGTCATCTATGTTAATTGTGTTCGGAATTCTTACTACAATTCTATTTTTGCAGAATCTATATCCAAGTTCGGATCTGGCCTGTTCCTTCTCGTTCAGGTTGTTCTGCTGTTGGATTTTGTGCATGGATGGAATGAGAACTGGGTCGCCAAGGATGAGCAGTTCTGGTTGGTTGCTTGCTGTTGCTGTTCCCATATTTGCTTGGGCTTCCATTGGTGTATTTTCTATTATTTATACTTTTTTTTGTTGCTGCAGGTACATGGCTCTGTTGGTTGTCTCAGTTGTCTGTTACATTGCCACTTTCTCTTTCTCGGGTCTTCTATTTCACTGGTTCACTCCATCTGGACATGACTGCGGACTCAACCTGTTTTTCATTGTCCTCACATTGATTCTTGCTTTTGCCTTTGCTATTGTTGCCCTGCACCCAAAGGTACCATCCTGTAGCCTGTTTTTCTTCCTTTTACTGATTTTGCCTATGTTTATATTACTTGATTCAACCAGAAACTATTGCTTGATAAGTTATACTGGATGTGTTTGGGGCTTTGGTCAGTATTATATTTGCAACTGTAGATGATTCTTGGGTTGGTTTGATTGTCTTAGATTTCACATCTTGGTCATCGGTTGAGAATGACCATGCTTTGCAAAAACTACTGCTATACATTTCCATTAAATGTTACTATCTTTTTTGTGCTAAATAATGCTGAATTTTGAACTTTCTGATTTTCAGATCAATGGAAGCTTGTTGCCTGCATCGGTTATTGGTCTGTACTGTACATATCTGTGCTACAGTGGACTCTCCAGTGAGCCAAGGGATTATGAATGCAATGGGCTTCACAATCACTCGAAAGCTGTGTCAACTGGTAGCCTTACATTGGGGCTCCTTACCACTGTCCTCTCTGTGGTCTATTCTGCTGTCCGTGCTGGCTCCTCTGCAACTGTGCTCACGCCACCAGACTCACCTCGTGGTTAGATTGCCTTCTCTGGCTAATGAGCTAGTTTTGCAAATATTAAGTTGCATTGTTAATTATCATACCTTTTTCTTTAACTTTCAGGGACCGACAAGCCATTGCTTCCCTTCAGCAAGGCAGACGAACAAGAAGATAAGAAGGATGTACCGAGGCCGGTGACGTACTCCTACTCTTTCTTTCACCTCATCTTCTCCCTGGCCAGCATGTACTCGGCAATGCTCTTGACTGGCTGGTCGACTTCCGTTGGTGAGAGCGGAAAGCTTGTTGATGTTGGGTGGCCATCTGTCTGGGTCAGGATTGCAACCCAGTGGGCGACGGCAGGTCTGTTCATATGGTCGCTTGTTGCACCCATCCTCTTTCCCGACAGGGAATTCTAAATCAACCACGGCAAGCCTGGAGCATGAATCGTTTCTATTGTGGTAGCTAATCTATCCTATCCAAGTATATTGTCCTTAACACATGCTCTGAGCATGGATGGCAAGAAGTCGGTGTTTGTCCACTGTTATCAAGTTTGTCTACTTAATAACTTGTGACCTTAGGCATTGTGCCACTATCTGAACAGTGAATGTGTGCTGCTTTGTATTGTGTATATATATTGGAGTTGGGTTGCCTATCCTGGCTCCTGGGTTGAATTTGAAGCGTGTTGCATATCAATTGGTTGGTCAGAAAACTCACGACTTGCTGACTGTGACCCTCTGCAGACTTGAAAATCCCGTGTGTGCACGGAAGGTGATGTTGATTTTCTCTTGTGATTGTGAGTTTGTGACGCAGGAGTAAAAGACCTAACCAGTAACCTCCTAATCAGCTGTTGCTGGCATGCAAAACGTTACTACATATACAACAGCTTCAGCTACGGTAATACAAAATGTGCAAGGGCAAAGAGAACGCTTCCCGCCATTTTTTTTCTATATATATATACCTAAACATACACAAGCCATTATAAGGCACCTTAATTACAGTCTCCTGTGTGTCCTGATGAAGTTGGTGGTGAGCAAAGAAACCAGCGCGTCACACGCAGAGGACGCCGCGGCTAGCACAGCCGACGCCGCCAGCAAGACGGCCTTCCACTGCCTGGTGGCCGCCAGGACGGCAGCCGCCACGGCCGCCGCTGCAAGGACGGCGAACGCGCTCTTCAGCGAGGTGTACTTCTTGACGGTCGCCCTGCACCCCTTGCAGTGCACGACGTGGCGGAAGTACCTGTTGGTCGGGTTGGGCGCGTGCACCGTGCCGACGCCGCCCTTTGCCGGGAACGAGGCCGAGATCCCCGCGACGGCCCCCGCGGGCGCCTGCTCGACGACGGCCGGGACCGGCGGCGGCGACAGGCTGCTGTGGCCGAAGTAGTAGGGCATGCCGTGGCCCGCCCTGTCCATCCACTTCCTGTACTCGGCGACCCAGGTGTCGGAGGAGCGGAGGTTGAGGTAGAGCTCCCTGGTGGGCACCTTCTCCCGGAGCAGCACCTCGTTCTGCGACGACAGGAACCCCATGTCTTGCTCGAACACCTTGCACGCGTTCTGGTGGAAGTACCAGGTCGGGAGCACCTTGGCGAGCGGCGACCTGAGGGTGGATCCGAAGCGCACGAGGAGCATGGACTTCCCCTGCCCGGCGGGGCGGCAGAGGAAGTGCGCGGAGAAGCACTGCTCCGTGCCGTCCTTGTCGGTGTACTCGAGCGTGTTGGTGAGCACGCAGGGCGCCTCGAAGCGGAGCAGGTTGCGGAGGTGCGGCGTGCTGGTGCGGCCCCAGTAGCCCGCAAACCCGCGGGGCGTGCGCTCGGTGACGTCGAAGAAGAGCGGCTGCGCGTCCTCGCGCTTGGCCGTCCAGTCGGTGCGGTCGTGGGAGATGGGCACGTGCGCCGGGTCCATGAGGTTCTCCAGCAGGATGGAGTGGTCGTAGGGGAGCTCGTGCACCGTCGACTGGTCCGTGAACCCCGCCCGTGCGTACGGCTCGAACCACGGCATCTTCCCCTCGTCGGGAGGGTTGGCGTCCGACATCCACACCCACACCACGCCCTGCGAGTCGCGCACCTCGTAGTTGCGCGCGCACGCGCTCCGCGGGATCTTGGCGCCCTCGGGCAGCTGCACGCACGGACCCATCAGGGATCAGGCCATCACATCATCTGATCATCCATGATCCATCAGCCATGGAGTACATACGTAGATGGACTCGCCGCGTGAAACGCATAGGGGCATCAGTAGGAAAGGTGGGAGAGAGACCTGTGGTATCTTGACGCACTTGCCGTCGCCGTCGAACTGCCAGCCATGGTAGAGGCACTCCAGCTTGCCGTCGACGATCTGCCCTTCCGACAGCTTCGCTAACCTGATCGGTCCATAAGCATTTTGGGAGTAATTATTCATCGTCAGTTGCTGGTTTCAACCAAACCAATCGTTACATTCGTCGGCCGCAGAATCAGATTGATTTGTTTGCAAAGAATTCAGCTGATGAGCTCGCTCCATGCATGTACAAAAGAGGATCGGATCCAGGACCTCACCTGTGAGGACACCGGTCCTCGTGGCAGCGGAGCACGCCGTTGCCGTCGCGCCAGAGCACGAGCTGGCGGTCGAAGACGGTGAGCGGGAGCGCCGCGTCGTCGGGCACCTCGTTGGACAGGTACAGCGGGTACCACTCCTCCCTCCAGTCGTAGCGCCCCGCCGCCGCCTCCGCCTCCGCGGCCTCCTCCCCCTCCCCCTCCTCCTGGGCAGCAGCACCCCGGCCTCCTCCACCACCGCCGCCCGGCACCTCCTCCTCCTGCTGCTGCCCCCAGCTCCCTCCCACCGTGCCGCCGCCGCCGCCGCCGCGGGGCTCTTGCAACGTGGAGCCACGGCAACGGCAGCCGCGGAGACGCGGAGGAGAGATGCCAGTGGCGCTGTTGCGGTAGGGGGCGTCGTCATGTTTGGTCCCACTTGGCGTTTGGTTGGCCGAGAGCGCTCGATCTCTGCGGCCTCTCTCCGGATAAAAACCTTACACGAGTCGCGTGCAACGTACAGTCGCACACGGCACACGGCACACGGCTCTGGCGTTAGCTGCCACCTGCTACTAGAGCGTCCAAGTGAGAAGTGACCAAGTGGCGAGTTCCAGACTTCCACTTCCCGTCATGTCTCGTGTCACTCTCGTCCAAGTGACCAAGTGGCGAGTTCACGCACAATCTGGACTGGATTTCACGATATTTTTTACCGAAAGTAGCCTAGACTAGCCAACTTCAGGGAGGCATTTGAATATATATAAAATATTAATATTTATGATGCATAATAAATATCTTAACTTTTTAATGTTAGGAGATAAAAAATTGGTAGTACTTTTTCTATAAATTCAATCAAACTTAGACTTTGACTTCTTCAAAAGCAAAAGGCGCAATTATTTTGGAACGGAGGAAATAGCTCCTAATAATGGATTTAAATATGGTCTAACAGCAACTCTAAGAACCTCTTTATATCCTTCCACATTGATAAGAATAGATATTTTTGGTGAAACAAGTTCTCCAATAATTTTTTCGATTAGGTATCAAATATAGTCATCCGCATTACTGGTTTCTCGCTAGTCAGATATGAATAGCGGGAAAACTCTCCAAAATACTCACAAGATATAAAAATGGTACTCAAAGATGAAAGATATAGAAAGTGATTTTTGTTCAAATGAAATGAGATTTTAGAGAATGAGTTTGAAAAATACTTTTGGAAATGATGTAAGTCAACATATATGTCTACGTCACGTGGGAAACCAAATTTGTGGATATGAGCTTCTGTAGCTGTAGCACAATTTTAAACAAAAGAAATACTTAAACTTGCGGTTTGAATGACATGATAAATATCACCAGGCGCATGATGGATCCGTCGAACAAAATCATGCTACTCCCGGCCCACAGCCCCGGCCCATCACGCCAGGCCATGATTAAACCCGGCCCAGCGTCTCATCAAGTCATCATTGCTCTCCCCTGCAAAGATTTTTTTTTCCTGCTCAAAAAAATGCAAACATTTTTTTTTAAAAAAAACAAAGCCATCCAGCTTTAGCAGTGGATTGCCGCAATCATGACGCCATCGTGGCTGCGCTAATCGCACTGCCGGTGATGGGTTTGGAATTTGGCTGACCCCCATGATTTGCCCAAGGTGACAGAAAACGAACTCGCCAATCATCACCACTGCCACGGCGGGTCACCTGTGCCTTTGCTCCTATCGCCTACGGGGGCGGGCCTACAGGTCGCCGTCCGTCCCGTCGCCCGCCCGCCCATCACGCTCGGCCTCGGCGGCGCTGCATCGTTTTTTTTCTTCTCGTGACGTCCCCACGGTCCCGGCACGCGTCTCGAGCAAGCAGGGCTTCGTTCGGTGTAGGTGTCTGTTTTCCTAAAATTTTGCAAAATTTTTTAAGATTCTTCGTCACATCGAATCTTTAAACTCTTGTACGAAGCATTAAATATAAATAAAAAATAAAACTAATTACATAGTTTAGATGAAATTCACGAGACGAATCTTTTAAACCTAATTAGACTATGATTGGACACTAAGATCAAAATAATAACGAAAGTGCTACAGTATCATTTAAAAAAATTCGTCAACTAAAGGCTAGGTTAGCTTGGCCGAGGACGGAAGCAACCGTGGGTTTCGTTTTGCCCATTTTCTGGCGTGCAAGCGTTGGCTTCCTCGACAGGGGCAGGCGCCCGGCCCGGTGCTCCGTGCTCGCCGCGCAGCCGCGGTTGGTAGGCGCAACTGGGGGGCGGTACGCAGCGGCGGGGCGTGGACATCCTCCTGGCCACGGGTTCGTAGGCTTGTGGCCTACACGACCACACGTCTTAGTCATTTGAGCAGTGATCAGTGCCGTGTCTCCAGCTCGTGGTTGTTTAAACTGAGGTGGCAAAGAAACCTGGCGTGTTTCGAGCTTTCGTCGGATTTTGCATGTGTCTCTCTTTCATACAGTACACGATGGTGTCATCCCTCCCTTCAGAGTCGCAAGTTCCTGGAACTGTGCGTGCAGCCGTGCAGTGTGGATGATACCACACAACTTTTGACAGCCCTTGTGGTGGCCTGGCCGGCTTCAGAGTTCCCAACGGAAGCGCGTCCCCGTTGCCCGTTGGATCGTGAAAGTCGCAGCAAACACAGCGTGCGCCGTGCGGTGCAGACGGAACGGGTTGTTTCGTCACGGTATGGGTCGGACTCGTGAGCAGGCAGGTGGTCAGGGCAAATAGTGCATGCGTCAAGTCAGCGGTCAATCGCGAAATGATGCACAGACTATCTATGGCCATTCAACATGCCGTGCAGGCTTTGTCTACCAGGGCTTTTTCCTTGTCGGAGTACTCGTACGTTTTGTTACAGGCTAGTTTTCCAGCCAGGGCCACGTTTTGGTTTTATGAGCTTTAGGAAAAAGTTTATATTGCCTCCTCAATTTTCGTGAAAGTCCGTTTTTTCTCCATGAAGTCTAAAACCGGACAAAACACCTCCCTCAACTTTTAAAACAGTTCATCTTACCTCCTGACCCGGTTATAAGCGGTTTTGAAGACGGTTTTGTCTTTTTCTTTTTTATTTATTTCGGCTAAATCTTCGAAAAATTATAGTAAATCACAGCAAAATCATAAAATGGAAAACTTAGTTATAGATTTTATTTAGGTTTATGCTCGTTAAATATAAATAAATCTATAACTAAGCTATACATGATACAATTAGTATAAAAAATTTACTACAGTTCAATCATACAATAATTAGTCAACCATAAAAATTTCATCACAATTGGACCATAGAAACTATAGCTATGAATTATTCCAATTAATTATAGAAAATCATAGATCTAAAGCCACAATAAAAACTTTGTACTAAAACATACCGTATTATATGTTCACTGTATAGATCTACTCATGTGGAGTCCAACAAAATTGGATTTTTCATTTTATAATTTTTCTGTGATTTACTATGATTTTTCAAAAATTCAGCTGGAAAAAAAATAAAACCGCCTTCAAAACTGCTTATAATAGAGCCAGGGAGGTAAGATGAACGATTTTAAAAGTTGAGGGAGGTGTTTTGCCCGGTTTTAGAGTTCAGGGAGATAAAGCGGATTTTCGCGAAAGTTAAAGAGGTAGTGTGGACTTTTTTCTTAGCTTTATTAAAAGGGGTGCACATCAATAATTCAAAGTATTAAAGTTAAGGATAGATTAGTGTGTGTACGAGCATTTTATTGTTCGTCGAAGACAAGTAAAAGGGAGCCATGATTTTGCTTGCTTGCTAATTAGGAGTTAGGAGTATACAATTTATCCAGCACTCCAGCAGATCTTAAGATTGATGGAGCTACTATAGACATGATAGCCATAATATCCACGGCTAAAAGAGTACGAACTTAATACTGTATTTTTTTTGGTTTAGTCGTAGCCGTTAAATCATGATAAGTTGAATAATTCATATTTTATCAACAAAAATCATGATTTTTTACAGCACTAGTATTATACATATACTCCATCTGTCTCTTTTTAACTGTCGTTTTCGCTTTCCAAAAAGTAACTTTAACTAAATATATATAAATATATAAATGTTTATGGTGTATAATTAATATCATTATATAGATTGTTAAATCTTTTAAAAAATATTTAGAGATACAAAGATTGCTAATATTTTCTATAAATCTAGTCAAACTTATTAGCACGTGACAAAGATTTAGGGAGGGAGGGAGTAGGAATGGAGGCCATGTATATTTGATCAGTTGTTATGTGTGTTTGGTTCATACTTCATATGCACATATTTGTCATGTTACAACTTAGGCACGCATCATATTATTAGCTTGGTGTTTGGTTCGGTGCCAACTTGTCAAACTTGCATTGTTTAGCACTCTATTCATTCGTCATAACTCTTTTTCTTATCAAACTTCACTAGAAATCTGATGATCAATTTGCTCGCCATACTTTTGGTGTCCGTCATACTTTATCCAAATTTAGTTTAGGAAGAAAATGTGGTTATTTAGACAAACATGTCTGTGCCATACGACACATCCATAATTACATTTGGGATTGTCTAGTTATCTGTCGACATATTTTGTATGATCAAATCTGTTAGATTTTTAAAATGCGACTCAGTGGTGACAGTTGAAGCACAAATACTAAAGCACAACCAAATGTATAAAAATATGACAGATTTAATAAAAAAATCTGTCCACAGATAAATAGCAAAAGTCATTACATATAGGGAGACCTTTATTATCGCTATGGCTCCAACTCAGCCACCGGAGACAACAGCTCCACCTCCATAGGCTTAAACACCCTGTTCGGCTGATAGTATTGTTGGCTGATTTGTTATGAGAGAAAAATACTGTTCATTGGCTGAAAAAGTACGACTTATAAGCCAAGCGAACATGACAAAAATGGTCCGACTTTTCTCTAGCCCATTCTGAAGCACTCCTCCCCTCGCTTGTTTGGTGCGGCTCCAAGTCAAGCAGCACCAAACAGTTGAACACATCCATATGATTCATGTGCCCAATCTCCTATATGGAATGGAACCAAGAAATTTCATACTACAAGTTTGTAAAAGAAAAGAAAAAACTCAGTTCTTCGACACGTGAGGCTGCAGTAGCCGATCTCATTCCTCGGCTACAGAAAACACACAAAAAAACACGCGCGCACGCACATTCAATTGTCCTGTCTTCTGCTTGTCCCCCCGGCACGCACGTATCCTAGGCTGCATGGGTAGTACCAGCCGGAAAACGGCCGCTTCTCCGCGGCACGGCTCGCACGGGCGCGCCATGTAGCGCCTTGTACCTTTGTGTGTCTCCAGCCATCTCTGTCGGACGGACCAGGCAGCCTGAGGCGTGAGCTAGAAGCAGATGGATCGTCGCTTTTAACTTTAAACACGCCGTACCTCGTCTTCCTCTTCCATTATCACACAAAACTAACAAACCCAAGCCAGACATGCCACTAGTGTCCAATGGTCAGGGTTCTTGTCCTCGAGCGTCCGGCCGTTACGGCGTTACCTAGACCAAAGGGCAACAGTATTACAGTTACAGTAGCATATGCCCGGCCTGCCCGTTTTCAAATTTAGGAGCTGTTCGGCTGTGCGGCTGATAAGCCGACCGAAACTGATTTGTTGTGAGGAAAAAATATTATTCTATGGCTGATAAGTTCAAACGAATAGGGCCTTAGATCTTAGCTAATGCCTAAAGCCCGAATGTATTTTTTAAACAAATTAATGTCAATGCATTATATCGTCGTATTTAATGAGTGACGCTAAGTTTTTATTTGGCATGTTATACACAGTACGTAGTGTTGATGCTCCACGGCACAAGAGGAGAAAGCTGTACCTTTACCCCGTTTTTATTTGGCATTGAATTATGGTATGGCATAGAAGTGTCATGGCTCTCGGCACAACGAGGAGAAAGTTGTACACTTCGTTGCATGTGTGCTCTCTATGACACAAAACTAACAAACCCAAGCATGAGGATTGTGGAAGTATGCACAAGGATGTCTACAGGTAACCAAATATAGATATGTTACCGTGTAAGCCTGCAAGCCACCTACCTGTTCTTGGCTAAGCTGGATCATGAATTATTTACTACTAACTAGTTTGACTGGTTTGATGTGATAAAAAATAATATTCTAGTTTACGATAGTTTACGCCTCCGAACAGGCTACGCACGCGACCAAAGACAGCATATGAGCCTACGTCACCATCTCATACTAGTGGCAAATAATAATGGGCAAGGGCAACGGCTGTCCTTGACCCACTGAGGCCCCATTTAGATGCAACTCAAAACCCAAAATTTTTAAGATTCTCCCAATGAATCGTTGAGCATGAGCATGGCAAATGTTTTCAAAAAAAACTAATTTACATAGTTGGCCGACCGTCTCCAATTCCCAATCCACCCCCAAATAGTCCAGACAGCAATAATTTTTGCCAACACAAACGTCATTGCGTGAATAGCCCCATGCAAAAAAAAAAATTGGAACTAAACACGCCCTGACACTGCCAAGGGACTAGGCTTCGCTTGTTCTAGTAGTCCTACTTTTGTCCGGCTCTTGCCATCGGGACTCGGTGATTTATTGGTTAATCTATGTAGGCGTGCGGACCTAAGCATATGAACACCGCAGAGCCTTACGCCGGAGTCCAATGCGTCGAGCATGAGCATGGCAGCCATTTTCAGCTCTGCACTGAACCGACCGTCTCCAATTCCCAAGCCACCCCCACCTTCCAGACAGCAAAACACCAACACGGCGTCATTGCGTGACAGCCCCATGCACCTCGGTTCGCACGGACACATACGGTACACGAACGCAGAGAAGTACCCTGTACCCGTCCGTACAATACGGCGTAACACACGGTATCCTCCTGTACATATGTACATACATATACACAGGGACTCTGTATAAAGTACAGTACATACTCCGTATACGAAGTAATAGTAGCTGGCAGGCGGGGCTGCTTGCTGGTGCTGTGGTGCCGTGGTGCCGCTGCTACTGTTTGGTAGTAATTGAATACGAGCATTTGATCTGGGCACATGCGAGCCCTGAACGACCCGGGCAGGGCTGGCTGGGCATGCCATGCAGCAGCAGCAGAAGTCACTGTCTGTCTGTCAGGGGAGCTCGTTTCGAGTACAAGGCCGCATTCATAATAAATCATAATAACCGCGATCAGGGTGGGAGGGCCCACGTTAACTTAAAACTATCCATTTCCATTCATAAAATCTGACACGCGACCAATGGGCCTTTACTCGGACGGCGTTTCACGCCCATCATTCGTTCATCCCCGAGAGATCGCCGTCGGTGCCCGCCCCGGCACCGCGGATCAGTGGTGGGGCAGCCACCTTGCTTGTCCGCGAGCCAGCCTGCGACTGAGAGGGCCGAGGGCCCGAGACGTGGTGGAGCGCGGCGTCCGCGTCCGCCGTCACGCCACGCACGCAGGGCGGGTCGTGGATCGTGGCGGTTGGGATTGGGAAGCCGAGCAAGCAAAGCGGCCCACCGATCCGGCGCCGTCCCTCCCACGGCGGCGAGCGCTGGCATGGAAGGAAACGGCTGAGGGCACGCGGGCGAAAAGCGCGAGCGGCCGCTTCTCCGTTTCCTCCATCTCGTCGTCGCCGCGCGCTTCGGCTTCGTCTCCTTGTGCTTGGAGCGTTGCTTCTGGCCATGGGCGATCGGCAGGGGACCTGGAACGGCCCTGCCGCGCTCCCATCATGCGCGTGCTCGAGTTCGCACACAGTTGGGGGAGCACATCGGCAGGCCAGCACGCAGCAGCAGGAGACGACGAGGTTTCCGTTCTCGCACTCTCTATCTTTGTGCGTCGTTTTGCCTTCATTTCTAAACCGGGTAAAGCACCGGCAAGAACAGAACAGCAACACGGAACGAATTTCACGGGAGAGTATATGTAATGTAATGATGAATTACTCCGTAGACTCATCAATCAGGAACAAAAGAGACAAGAAAAAAAATCAAGCACACAGCAACATCGAACCAGGAAGAAAAAGGCAAAGAGAGAAAGAAAAAAAGAAGGTGATTGAGCCTATTGCGCCAACATCTACTACTACACCGCCACAAGCGGACAGCACGCCTCGGGACAAGCGGAGATCAGCTCCCCCACACCGTACCCCATCATCCCCTCCTCCTCCTCGTCGTCTTCCTCCCCGCCTTCGCCGTCGTCCTCCTGCTGCTCTTGCAATGCCATTGCCACCACCTCCAACACAGCACCAGGCGAGCTACCAGACCTCCGCGCCTAGTGAGAGCAGGAGGAGACGCCCGGTAGTGGCAAGAGCACCGGATGCTCTCCCTCAGCTTGAAGCCGCTATTTATGCCTTGCCTTGCTCTCCCTCGGAAGCTTTCTTCTTTCTGAAGCCTTTTTTGCTTTGTGCGGCCGGGAAGCCCTGCACCTTCCCCCTCTCCTCCACCCTTTATGCTTTGCACACCACCCCCTTGACGTGAGAGGAGATCCTCCACCACCACCAGTCCACCACCTCCTCCCTCGCCGATGGCTTTCCTCCTCAGCTGGAGGGCGGCGGGCCCACGGCGCCCAATCTCCTTTTGGCTGGCCCTGGCCTCGCTGCGCAGCCCTGCTCCTCCACCTCCTCCGACTCGCCCGCTCTCTCCTCCACCATCATCCTCCTCCTGCAGCAAGGAAAAAAGGCAGGCGTAAGCGACTCCAGCAAGCAGAGCAGCAGCAGCCGGGTACTGTGAAGCAAAAGCGAGCAGGCGGGCAAGCTTTTGAACAGTGCAGCGAGCACATGCACAGATAGACAGGCAGGCAGGCAGGCAGAGGAGGATCAGAGAAAACGACAGGCTTGTGCGCGGCGCAGGGCAATAGACAAATCCATGCCGCAATGCGGCAACGTTAGAATGCAGGAGGTTACCGAGCTTTTAGAGCCTGCCTGATGCAATGCAATGCAAGGACGGCCGGCATGCATGTACGAGTACAAGACCTCGCTTTAGACCGAGAAGAGATCGTACGCATGCAAGCGAAGCGATGCAGCATGCAGGAGGAGGTGGGGGAGACGAGGCGAGGTGAGGGACGATGCAACGAGGAAGTGGGAGCAGCTGCAACAGTGGGTAAGTTTCACTCACCAACTTTTCCTCCCGCTCGTTCCTTCTTTCCTTCCTTCCTCTGCAACTGCAACAATGGCTTCCCTTCCTCACTCTCTCTCTCTCTCTCTCTCTCTTCCCCACGCACTCACTCACACAGACACATAGCTGATCCTGAGCCTTTGCTTTCTCTCTCTCTACTTGAGTTTTTGTTCTCTTCTCCTACCCACCCACCCTCTTTTTCTTCTCTTTCTCAGCACTCAGCAAAAGCAGCTAGCAGCGGGAGCTGGGGGGCTTTCTTTGAAGTGTCCAGTCCACACGAACTGCTGATGGCTTTCCCCTGGCCCTGAAATAGGGCGCCTATCTGCGGCGAGGCAACGAGCGCCGCGAATGACCGTGCTGCCCCTGCGCCCACGCCGCGGCGAGGGCAGGTCGGGAGGGGCAGAACCGGCCGCCGCATCGAAAGGCGCACTCCCCCGGATTTTACGTATCCGCGGAGCTGCTGGAGTGCCGAGCGCAGCGCGGGCACCGCGCAGGCAGGCAGGCAGCCGTCCCCTCGCCCTCGCAGTCGCGCTGGGGAAATAGTATACGAACGCTGGGCTGGGCTGGACTCACAAAAGCACTGTTTATAAGAAACAGCTAACATCTTTTTCTCTCATAAAAACGAACCGACGATACGAACCAGCCAACCGAACGTGTCCTCGCCGTGGTGGCCGACGGTAATTGTAAAAATCTTTGGGTACCCAGTAGTCTTACCGCTGTAGAGCAGTTCTGGTTAACAGCATTTCTTGTGTTTTCACTACTATTGTCGAATTGAATATAGTGTGTGATGGTAGTATCACTAGCAACCACTCCCTCCTTTTTTTTAGTACACCTCACTTAGTTATGTTCTAGTAAGTCCATTTTTTTACTTTTAGCATTAATTTCAAAATATACATGTACTATTAATATAAAATTTTATAATATACATATCGTAAAACTACATAGATGCCTTAAATTTATGACCAATGATTAAAACATTCAACTTAGAACATCTCTAATAGTTTTCGAAAATCAATTGGTAAATTAATGACTTTTCCAAGCGGCAAAAAAAAGTTGAGAGTATATTTGTTGAACTTCTCCAACAGTTTCTAAAAATATCGCTCCTAAAATATATTCCCTCCGTCCTTTAATATAGTGCATTCTAGCATTTAAAATTTTTCCTCAAATATAATGTATTCTAGAGGACAAAACCAGATTTACATTAAGTATTTTTCGTATATCAACCAATCACCATTAATCACGTTGATGATAGTGTCCGATTAGGAAATAAAATAAGGATACATGCGTCTTTTATGTTCTCTCTTAATTTGTCTTAAAATTCCTAAAATGCACTATAGTACAGGACAGAGGGAGTAAAAGACAATTTTGCATCAGAAATGAACTGTTTTCGAATCATTCTAACCACTTTTAGACTTTCTTTATCTCTTGTACATTTGAATTGAGAATCATGTCCTATTTCTTATTCTTCCTCACATCCTTGCACATCTAAGTTGGCCGATCCATAGGTGCGCTTATATTCCACGCGACTTTGTCGATTTTCGCAAATGTGTAAAGATTGGGAGTTAAGAGAGTCGTTGGAGAGCAGTTTTTTTATCTTACAAAAAAAACAAGATTAGGAGTAGGTTTTCGAAGCCGTTGGAGATGCTCTTAGAATAAAGCTAATGTGATACATGGAAAGAATACATGAATTAAAATTTAGGGATGTCACATCAGGTATACGTCATATCAAGTGTTCGGATAGTAATAATAAAATATATTAAAAAAGTCATAGGTAATCCACGAGATGAATTTATTAAGCCTAATTAATCTGTTATTAGCATATGTTTACTGTAGCACCACGTTGTCAAATCATGGACTAATTAGGTTTAAAAAATCATCTCACAAATTAGTCTCAATCTGTGCATTTAGTTTCGTAATTAGTCTATATTTAGTACTCCATACATGTATTGAACATTTAATATGTTAGGGACTAAAATTTATGAGGGAAAAACATACAAGCCACAGACGGTAGATGGTGTAGAATGTGAATACGGTAGACATTGGATGGGACTTGGATCGTCGGCGTATAGCCGTCGTGTAGGCTCTGATCGTTTCGCTGAAAAGTCATGTTGAAAATTGGTTTATGCTGATACTTATGTTGAAATATTGTGAGAAAAAAAATATTGTTTTATGACTGAAAGATAGTGCTCAATAAGTTCAAACAAACAAGATAGTGTTTGCTGATTTATTATGAGAGAAAAACACTCGATAAGCCAGGCCGATAAATTCAAGCGATCAGAATCGCAGTAGATGACTGCTAGTAGTTGTTGGGAGTCGGCAGCAGGGCCATCAACCAGGGCAGGGCAGGGCAGCCGGGCAGCGCATGCAGTGGAGAGCAGGATGGTGTGGTGCGCCCATGTGCCCGCCTGCAAGGGCGACCGCATCACCAGACGCGACCACCAGATGGATGGATGGCCTTGGCCTGGGAGGGGCTACTGGGAGTGGGAGGGACCAGTCACCAGCGCTCGCTCGCCCGCCCGCTCTTTCTACGTGTACTCATCACTCTACTGCCTGCACGACTGCTGCACCCACACGGCGGCCACGGCCAGCCAAAGGGGAATGAAGACTGCACAGTGCGCGTACGTATACGTCTCGTCTACCACCGCGGCTACGTCTACATGTACTGCTAGATCGGTCCCCGTCCGGTGCGGTCCGGGCTCAAACTCCGATCACCACGCTACCCAGCTCGATTGCTCGAACATCTCCAATCTCCGATAAGGCGTGTATGCGCAGTTAATACAGACAAGCTACCCCCGGCGCAGTGCAGTGCTGTGCTGATTGCCCAAGGCTTGCACCGGTAAACTCTGAGCTTACGCGAGTCACATGAGCATGCCATGCTAACATAATAACACCCCGGCCGGCGCGTGCGACGGAGGCGCAGCGGATCTACTCGGACGCTGCACGCAGGCAGGGAAAAGACGCAAAGCAACCAGCAGCAGCCTTGGCGGTTCGCGCGTGCGAGTTGGTAGGACGCGGCGGCGTCCGGCCGTCCGCTCCGATCCAGCCCGTCCCCGCCGCCCCCGCGCGCCAGCGGTCTCTGGCCGGTTGCCTTGGCTAGTTGGCTTGCTTGCTTGCTTGCCGGATCCACGAGGAAAACACGATCCGATGGGTCGCGCGACGCGAGTTTTCGCGCGTCCCGCGTCCCGGGCCAACAACGGACGGCACGGACACAGCGGCTGGGTGCCAGCGTCTGGACGGGGTGACGACTGCATGGAACGAGTTGGTTGGTCCCAACAGAAACAGCGCTGCAGTAGTATTAAATTTTCAGAGGATAGGATTCGCATTGGGAGTCTCAATCCAAACAAAATAATCGGATCGGTTCAGACTCATCGAGTCACCAGATGGGTATCATCTGTTCTGTTCATGCAACAACCTTTCATGCCTGTTCAAACCATGCATGAAACCATATCCATGCATGTAGGAGTACATCACGAAAAGGAATGTAAAACTGTTTTAGCACTGCAAGCAAGCAAGGAGAGGGCATTGCATAGCATTACGTACCTCTGGGCAGACTCTTCTCATCGGCCGGACTCCATGCGTGCATGCCCTTAGGCCGTTAGGCGAATCGCAAACGAGGAAGATCCAACGAACAAGGAGAGCAATAACTCGTTGTCGTTCTTCTCCTGAAACACCGAAGCAGCAAGCCTCGTGCGTGGTCCTTCTTTCCCCTGCGGCAAGAGCCCTAGCTACCTGCTACTGTGCTAGAGCTCGCGATATGGATCGGAGCAGTGGAAGTGGTAATGGCAAGCAGCCACCGATCGGTCCATGTCGTTGTGACCACTGAGCCCCCTCTGTGCTGCCAGTTTGCAATTGGCATGGTGGTGGCGAGATGGCTCTAGCCTAGGGGGCTAACCCACGGTAAAGACCTCTCCGGCCCCGGGCCCCGTCGCCGTCGGCGTGCCCATCCGGGGCCGCGCTAGCTAGCTATCTCTATCATGGCCGATCTGCCCGACCCGGAACGGCGGGCGCACAGTGGCTGCCTGCGCGGTGCGCGCACGGCAGCAGCGAGCGGCCGTGGAAAAAGCAAGTTGGCCATGCACTCACCACTCTCACTGCGCGTCCAGAGCGTGCTGCGTGCGCCACCACGGCACGGCACGGCACCTCTGCGCCGCTGCCACCGCGCCACGCAGCGACGGGCCTCGGAAGCCGCGCGGCGGGAAGGGATGGGACGGCCGGCAGGTACGGTTCGCCAAAGAAAATACGGAGTACTGTACTCATCTGCAGTGCAAGGGTAGGCTGCAAATGTACTGCGTACTCCGCCTACTAGCTACTGTAGGTTGGGGGCCGTGGCCGAGGCCGACGGGTCACTTTCCTCAGTTATGGCGCTGCTTACGTGCTCCGGCCGGCCGGTCGCCTGACATGTTCACTCCGGGTTTTGGCCGGGCACGCGCTCGCGGGCGATCGATGTCGATCCGGTTCCGGTGGGCGGTGGCGGTGGCGGACGGAGGAGGACGAACGACCGGTCCACGGCTGCATGGCTGGCCTGGCCGTTGCTGCTAGCTGCTACTGCATGCGCTGTGCGAGTGCTGTTAGTCCTAGCGGTGGCGGCACAGTGGATACTGGCTGGGCGCATGCACCAGCACTGCAGGTGCATGCTCCGTTCTCTGCTCCCTACTAGCGCAGTTAGCGTCGTTTGGACTATATATAACAGCACTGTAGGGTGTACATGGTCACGGCTCCTGATGTTCACTCGCCTGCCATCCACCAACCTGGACCTCTGGAGCGCCTCTCTTCTCTTGATCCGTCTCTCGCGCGCGTGGTCCGTGTTTCCTTCCGGTTGAGGCACACCGGGCCGTTCTTTTCTTTGCCCCTTTCTGCTCCTGCTGCAAAAGAGCTATGATTTCCTCTCAGTTGTTGTAGCTGTAGCACAGCAGAAAAGCTACAGCAAACACGCTACCGCTATATTTTGAGAAAACAAAAGAAATGCTCTACTTGACTTTAGCTGTACAATGCAAACTAACCATCTGAATCACTGGCTGTTGCAGACCCGATCGTTGTGGCGAGTTTGGGTGTTTGTCCTCCTGTACACACAGGTTCCTCCACTGTATTTTTGTTAATAGCTCAAGAGGTGAACAGTTTGATAATGGGAGGGGTTTAAGTCTGGACAATCTCTTCTCACGCTGCTCGGCATGCTACAACCAATTCAACACGGATCTTTGATAGAGCCACCCAGCTCGGCATGCTACAACCAATTCAACATGGATCTATGAAGCCAAGGATGACTCTATATACTGATGATGTGCCAATTTTTTTTTGAACCATCGTGGCAGGAGTTTAGTGCAACACTTGAGATTTTATCGGCCTTCGGTCAGGCATCTAGTCTGGTAACCAATCTTCATAAATGTGTGGTCTACCCGATTGCTTGTGACCCCTCTTCTCTAGTTGATCTCCTGTGGATGGCATTACATGTGAGTTCAAAGCCTTTCCATGCAAACATTTGGTCCGCCTCTAAATGATAAGCCACTGCGGAGAAAATTAACTAATAACCAAGCCTTTGATTGATAAGGTGGCTGCGAAATTGTCGAGATGGAAGGCAAAGTTCTTGGAGAGACATGGGGCAGCTTACTTTGATAAACTCTATGCTATCTTCCATTCTAGTCCTCTTCCTCAAAGTCTTTCCAATCAAGAAATAGAATAAAGCAGATAGACAATATTAGAATTCAAGACGGTGATCGTTTGGAAAGGGGAACCTAATGTGAATGGAGCACGGAGGTCACTGTCTGGTGCAATTGCCAAAAACAACAAGACCAAAGAACATTGGTGGGCTAGGGGTCCTTGACTTGGAGAGATTTGGAATGGCTTTGAGACTAACATGGATTTGGTATCAGTGGGACGATCCCGAAAGACCGTTGGTGGAAACTGTTCCGCCCTACAATCAAACGGATAAACTCTCTTTCAAGCCTCAATGGTGGTGACTGTTGGACGAGGGGACAAAGCGAGTTTCTAGCACTCTTTATGGCTAAATGCCCGAGCACCAGTTGATATAGAACCAAATCTGTATCCATTGCCTAGGATAAAGAACCAGACAATGAAGATGAGCTTCTGAATATGAACTGGACACGAGGTTGGATGATGGAATCTGTACGACACCATTTCTTGAAAATGGACAGCTGAGGGAACTTACAGTGCAAGATCAAATTGTATCTCGCAGTTTAGAGGATCAATATCCCCCTTTCAATTCCAAATCAATCTGGATGCACACGCTGAGGTGAAACATCGATTTTTTGCATGGTTACTGTTGGTATTTCTTAACATTTATGGAAAAAATCTGCAAGCGTACGGAATTGCCGTTGTAGCTTGCACCCGAAAGTATTCAGGGAATCGTATTTTCCACAGGGAACGAAGATATTTCTTCTAGCTAATTCGTCCAAGGACAACACAAGGATAGCTGATGAAGGTAAAGAAGGATTCCTATGGCTTTAAGGTTTATGGATAGATAAACTCTACTTTCACTTGCTTACTTTGGGCACCGGAGCGCACCTGGTATGTCAGGTGATACCGTCTTATGGCTCTACGCCGTACCCAGACGTGGGGGATTACAAGGGACAGACAGGGTTGTCACCTCCTGTCGCCTACCCCTCAACCGTGGAGTACGAAGCAAATGAAGGTAGCCTCTGGCCTAGACAACACGTTTACGCCATCGACTACTACTCTAGCGTGATCAGGGTTATCCGTCTTTATCAGGGCCCTCTACTAGAGCATCCGCCATGGGGACAGACGACGAACCCACAAGCAAGTAAGAGTATAGCTTAACTACTCAAAGACTTTATACCAAAAGAATTACGAATACTCACTTAGTGAGAAAACCCGTTAAGGAACATGTATTCGTTGAGGTACAAGGCGGGGGGACACCGACAAGCCCGGCTCTTCCCCGTACTATTCCCTCACATCACTTCCTACTAACTTTAGCTAGCTATCTAGGGCCTAAGCCCATTGGAGTGGTGCTCTTTCTCTTGCTCTAGCTCTTTGCTCTTCTCCTTGGTGTCTTGTTGTGTTGTTTGTATACTTTTGGTACATTTTATGTGTTATTCCGACATGTCCTCCTGCAAATGATGAATCACAAAAACTCGTGGAATTTATTAGTTATACGCCCTAATTCCAAGTCTGATGTCCACATTGGTGCATTTTATGTGATAGTTGGCGGTTAATAAAAGGAGTTAAGAACACCACCAACAGTTACTAATACAAGTAAAGATCCTAACAACAGATATTTTATTACAAGGGAATTAGACATGCAATCCAACATTCTGAGGCAGCATTGCATATGTATGTCTGTTGCCCTTTTGCTTTAGAAGTCTGGTTACTTGTCATAAATTGGGCAAGAGATTGTACAAGGTTTTCATCACCGAATGTGCAGACAATTCATGAATGGTGGGAGGACTCACTGCAGCGGCAATCCGCTTTGCAATAAAGAACAACAACAACTGTACTCATGTACATGTCATGGAATATTTGAAAGGAGCGAAACCGAAAAACTTTCAAGAAACAACGAGATCACCCTTACAAAGTGCTGGGTTTTAATCAAGGAGGAGTTGGGGCTTATGAAGCATGCTTGCGGAGTGTGGAAACCTAGATGATGCCCCCTAATGTTTTTTTTCTCTTATATATGATTTGTGTTTGTATTCCTTGGTTTTCATTTAATTTACTTATGTAAGACTTTGTCTGGTTTCTTCTAATATTATATAGCAGAGCTCCTGTTAATGTTTTTTAAGAAAAAAAGAACATATACTTCATCCATTCCAATTCTAGTGTAATACCGAGTCAAAATATTCAAAGTTTAATTAAATTTATGAAAAACAATATTTACGATGCTAAATAAGTATAATTAGATTTGGTATACCATTTGGTGTCACATGGATACAACTCTAATTTTTAAATTAGTTGAACTTTAGATAACTTGACTAAGGACGGGACTAAGTTGCATTCCTTAAAAGATGCTGGAGCTAGTAAAATCTAGCACCCCGTTACTATAACACATTGTCACAAGCAAACATGTCAGTCTTGAACAAACGCACCTCATGACCGGTTAGAGTCAGACCGGGGGCGACTGCATCCCTGTGTCTGTATGTGTGCAGGTAACTGTAGCCAGCCTTGCGCCCAACAACGGAAAAAGGTCCTACGCGCGCAATGCGTGGTGGCGCAAAACCAGCCCAGCCATCTGGACCCCGAAAGCATGCAGCGAGCTCTCACGTGGCACACCGAAGCAAAGCGTACATCGGGGGACCTGGCTGGTTCACGACTTCATTCATGCCCGGGCTGCAATACCAGGCGCAGCACCAAGCAAACACGACTGCGAGCGTATGCACCTGCTGCAACTGTGCGTGCCCTTAATTGGACCGGTCTCACTGCACTGTACTACGGCCAGATACACGTTATTTGGCGGATCACTATCCTTTTTTTTACCTCGAGAGACCGAGAGTTTGAGACGAGAGCATGCATTTTAGTTTGGTTTTTTTGTTCACGCTTCGTCTGAACTGTACTTGTATCTCTGTATAGTGTAGTAGATACGAGTATGTATACGACTAGGACGTGTACACATAACACACGGATGGGTTCGTGCACGGTGTACGGATGGCAATGCGCTCCTGATTATTGCGTGCATGATTCGTGCGTCTGGGACTCTGGGCCGGAATGCCGCCATGCCGGAGACCTCCTGCCGTCTTGCGCGTGGCTCGAGGAGGACCCAGCCTTTAGCCAAGTGACTGTTTAGTTTTCAAAATTTTGCAAAATTTTTTAAAATTCTCCGTCACATCGAATCTTTGACGTATGCAATCATTAAATATAAATAAAAAATAAAACTAATTACATAGTTTAGACGAAATTCACGAGACGAATCTTTTAAGCCTAATTAAACTATGATTGACACTAATTGTCAAATAACAACGAAAGTGCTACAGTACCATTTTCCAAAAAAATTCGCCACGAGGCCCAGGTCGGTCGCTGCTGGTGTTGGGCCGGCCTGCAGTCCTGGGCGGGATTAAGCGCTCATGATTAGAGAAACAAACCGTATCGCTGGGACGGCCTAATCGGCAAGCTTAGCGTTTCCCTGGGCAGCTAGCTGCCGTCTGCCGAGCCGGGCTCCAGGCTGACTGGCTGGCTGAGGCCGATGAGATCAGGGGCAGGGCTCGTGCACATGCATGCAGTCACGCTCACGCAGACGGCCAGACGCACAGCAAAAGCACGCGTCGTTTCAACGGCGGCTTGCGCCTGCGCCGCGACAGGTGGAGGCCCACCCGTCCAGCACGCATCTCGACGCAGCTCCTGTTTCCCATAACCTGTGTGTGGACTGTGGAGTGCGGCGCTCACACGCCAGCTGACCAGCAAGCAGCAAAAATGTCTTGTCACCTCTCACTGGCCTCACCTCTCGAAAAATACTTGCCTCCTGAAAAAACACTATTTGTAAAGTTCGCAAGCCAAATTTAAGCAAACGAACACACCCATATGCGTTCAAAACGCAGATTTGCTGGAACTGCAAACCTGAACCCGGAAAGATCAGAGGGAGGGAGCGCACGCACGCACGCACCGCCCGGTGCCCGGTGCCCGGTGCCCCGTGGAAGTGAAAGTCAGCCATGTGACATTGAAAATCTTACGGTTCTGTTTGGAATGCGAGCGGCCAAACCGCCAAAAGGTGCACGGCACGGGATCAAATCCAAACCCCTCATCAGACTGCCATCACGGTCCTTGCGAAGTCAAGCAGCAATCAGGAATCCAGTCGCCGAAATCAACCCTCTGTCAGAGTGTGATCTCGCGTGCCATCATCTGATGCAGATGCAAACATGCAGAGAGGGGAAGAAAGAAATGGATGGATGCAATGCAGTAAAGCTAGTGCAGTGTGGTTCGTCGAGTTTGTAAAAGATGAGTGCCTGCTTTTATGACCTCTGAGGGCGAGGAGGGGCAGAGGGACATAATTGGAGTCATTTGAACATTGATCTCGCTTCCCGTTGGCTAGCTGCTTTGATCTCGATAAGTATGCTGGCTCCTGCCTTTCAATTCATTCGTGAATCCACCCATTTTTCCTTTTAGGCTGTGTTTGGTTCAGGGTTGAATTTGGTTAGGTCAGCGTGAACCCACTTTTATTAGTGTTTAGTTGGAGGATTGAGAGGAATGGGTTGGACCCAGAGTGGAATATTCCACTAAGATGTGGGTCATCCCCGTCCGCTCAAAATGAGTGGACCGCGCCGACCCACATCTCTCGTGGGTGGAGAGCAAAGGCAGGTCGCAAGCAGGCGGCATGCTCGGCGGCGCGACGCGGTGGCGAGGGCCCTAGCGCACGGGGCCGGGGAGCATAGGCGGGAGCGGCGCGTACGACCGAGGAGCTGCGGGGGGCGGGGAGCGCGGCCGGGGAGCAGCACCTGGCGGAGTCAAAGAGCACGAGGTAGAAGTTGAGATGCTAGCGCCATGGGCCCCACCAGTCAGTGACTCATCCCACTCATACAAAACCTGTACAACAAAATACAAAACTGGGTTGAACCCAACCTCCTAAACCAAACATGAGATGGTTTGACCCATCCCAAAAATCTAGGTTGGGCTCAACTCATCCCTCGTGACCCCAAAAGCAAAGTGTACCGATGTTAGTTCCTTTAGGAGCTTACTCCCCCGTCCCTAAATCAGTGATCACTATTATATTCAAAGTTTGAGTGGGTTTATATAAAATATTAAAAATATTTGTATCTCAAATAAATTTGATATTAAAATATGTCCAATGATCTATCTAATGATATTAATGGTGTGCTACAAATATTAATATTTTTTTGATATATTTGATCAAAGTTGAAAGAGTTTGACTTCTGAAAAGCGAGAATGACACTTATTTAAGGATAGAGGGAGTTGTGTTTTTTTATAGAAACATGTAAGAATTTCATAAAAATCAGTTTAATTTTACAGTAAAAACGCTTGATTTGAAAATTTTTCGGATTCCAAAGGGGATCTAGATTTTTGCAAGACCACTGATTCCGTGGGCCTGTGCTGCTGTGCTTTTCAAATTTTGGGCCTCACTATGTCGGGCTGCGCTGGCCCAAAAGCTAGGCCGGGTCGGACCCACGCACCTGTCATGTCCAACCATCCATCGTCGTCTTCTTGGTCCGGGCAACGAACGAACCCGATTCCTTATTCCAGACAGGGGGGAGCTCGCCTTCCTACTCTCGTAGTCGTCGTCGTCCTCCCGACGTCTGGTGGCATCGGACTTGCGTGGTGTGGAGGTCCTTCCGGACTCGGGGTCGATTTGCTTGTCGGCGCCGAACCCTAGCTTTGCTTCGACGGCACCCACCTACGGTACGCCCGCCGGCCCCAAGCAGCAAGCGACACCGAAGAATTTTGGTTGCAGAGACGAGCGGGCGCGCCGGCGAGTGTGCCCGATTCTCACCGTGCCGGCGATGGCGAGCAGCTCGTCTCCGTCGCAGATCATTTGTGTCTCCTTCAATCAGGACGACAGGTGCGTGCGCTGAGAATACCTGTCTCGTGGTGACTGCTTTTTACGGTGGCGGGGCTGGCGGATTAGGAGCGTTGATTCTGGTTCCTTTTGTATTGCTGCAGCATGTTTTCTGTCGGGACCAAGGATGGGTTCAAGATCTTCGATGCTCGCAATGGGAGGCTCTGCTATGAAAAGAGTAAGATTTTTCTTCAGAGACCCCTTTTAGATTTTATGGAAATATCCAATACGGTTGTATGCAACAATAAAATCGGTACCACGTTGTTACGGAAGTATATTTATTGGCTATAAATAGCGTTTTGGAATTTTGAAACAATAATACATTAGGGTCTAGCAGAATAAAATGAAACAACAATTACAATTTGTTTCTGAACACGCTTCCAAAAAATATATATTGAAAGAACATCAATTAGTCATAAAAAAAAAAAGTGGTCATTCTACTGTGGAGGGAGCTGTTCTGTAATAGTATAGTACTACTACTATAAGATGCTGAGTATGAACCTCTGCGTGTTTGCAGATCTTGGGGGATTCAACATTGTGGAAATGCTATTTGGCACAAACCTACTTGCCATTGTTGGAACTGGTGAACAGGTACCTCATTCTGTTGATTGATTGCCCCTAACTTGTTGAACGTTCATAGGTTAGTCGAGTTAACTTGTTGATTGTGACTTGTGGCTTCAAATTCTTTCCTCTTTCGCAGCCTGCAATGTCTCCTCGTCGTCTGTGCTTGTTCAATACCAAAACAGGAGCATCAAAGAGAGATCTGAACTTTAAGACTTCAATTTTGGCTGTGCGATTAAGTAGGAAGAGGTTAGCTACTACTTCAATGTATTATCAGTCTCTGTTGGTTCATACTTATGTTCTGTTAATTGATGCATGCCAATCAAGTCCCAGTCAGGATCCGCAAATATTGTGTTGTTGTGCATACTTTAGTTGCTGTGTTCTTTTGAATAAAGTAGTAATCACATTATGTGCAGGCTTGTTGTTGTACTGCAGGATAGGACTTTTGTTTATGATCTAAATAGCACTACTATATTGGATGAAATTGAAACGGTGCCCAATACAAAAGGTAAGGATCCTCCTGCTCTTTGTATACCAAATATTCATACCATACCTCCTGCTAACAGCCCTTGCTTTCAAGCTGGCAAATAATAACAATAATAATATCAAAAGCACCCTTGTGTTGTTTTGCTGATAATATTGTTACATTTTAAATTAGGTTTATGTGCATTTGCTCCTAATTCTGAAGAGTGTTATTTGGCTCTCCCTGCAAGCACATCCAAAGGATCTGCTTTAGTATACAAAGCATCAAAACCGGAATTAATATGCCAGGTAATTTATTGTTTCCTGTGTCATACTTATATTGACTCAAGGTTTAGATCCTTCCCTATTGTGATTTTTCTCACATACAGCTTGGTAAAGACAACTATTTTATTCTCTAGAATCTAGAGTTGTACCTTGGTTGACATGACTTTGAAAACCTATTAGAGAGTTCAATGATTATTTAAGATTCCTTGCTCTACTTTCAAACAATAGAAAAAAGGCAATGACTATGCAAATGATGTGGCAGCATTGAGCTTATTTATTGGTAAAGCTAGCAAAATGAGTGGAGTTTTATTTGACTCTTTTCATGCTTATTGTGGTATGCAAAACTTGCAATACACATCTCAGTCACCTTTCAATGTTTAATCTTGCCAATAGATGGTCGTTTTCTTTTTTGTTTTATCCTCAAAGCAGCAGGTGAGCTGCATACTTTCTTAAAAGGGCAGACCCAGTGCCGGAGGCTCCCACATGAGTGGGGTCTGGGGAAGGGAAAAACCGAGGCAAGCCTCCCCCCGCAAATCTGCGGAGAGGCTGCTTCGAACCCACGACCTGGTGACTCAGTGAGACAGCTCTCACCACTGCACCAGGCCTGCCCTTTGAGCTGCATACTTTCTTCTGAACAAAAAACTCTTTGATTTGGATGGTTGAGACATCCAGTTATAAGCTTACATCCTCAGCGTCCCAGTTATATGCTCGCATCCAATTCCTTCATTAAGAAGTCCTCGAGTGTGAAGTTAATTGCTGATTGTTGGAGCGTGGGTTGTGGTGTAGTTTTCTCACTGTTTTGTGTAACTGGCTGACAGATAGATGCTCATCAAGCTCCATTAGCTGCAATGGTTTTTTCATTGAATGGTTTGTACCTGGCAACGGCTTCTGAAAAGGGTACTATGATTAGAGTGCATCTTGTGGCACAAGCAACCAAGGTGAGCTATACCTTTCTCCTTCAGAACCAATTTGACATTGAGCTCTCTACAATTCACCTTATATCTTTTTGCATTTTTTCCTTCAACAGTCACATAGTTTTCGGCGAGGAACATACCCATCAACGATCTATTCACTGACATTTAGTCCCTCTGTTGATCTACCTGACGTTCTTGTTGCCACAAGTTCATCAGGCTCTTTGCACATGTTTTTCCTTGATGCTTCTAGGAACGCAAGGTTCATGTCCTGCTTTATGCTAGCTATGATTTGCGAGCCATTATTTCACAGGCATGATTTGATTTGATCACATCCACTTTTCTCAGGAGACAAGCAAATACATTGCTCAGTTCAGTGATTCCTGGATCTGTAACTGATGCTTTGGATCCACCTAATCATCATGTTATTCACCATGTTGTCACTACAGACATCAAGAGGTCCATTCATTATTGATACTACTTCTTGCCACTCCCTGTACAAACTTCATTATTGATTTTACTAACATCATCCTTTGTACTGCAGCTGTCTGGCAGTACACAGTGTTGAAAATTCCCAAAATTCTTCCAAATTTCCTGCGTTGAAGTAAGAACCGCAAAATCGTCATCTGTTCATCAGTTTTTTTCCTTTTCCTTTTGTTGTGGAAACACTAACTGCTGCACATGTCTAAATTACCCATGCAATTCTTTACAGGACTGTAATTTACATTGTAACACATGATGGATACTTCCGAGAGTATCTGATCAACACAACCAAGTCAAATGAATCTTCATGGTTTTTGGTGCGTGAACTTAATCTCCTGGACTCTTGTTCGGGTAGTCCCAAGCAGAACGACCAGCACATAGACTGACTTGTAATGCTCACTCAACCTGTTAGGTGATTATATTTGTATGTACTCACGGGAATTCTTCGGCCTTATTTAACCGGGCATTGGGACTAACTTCAACTGTACATATTATAGAGGTGTGCATCACTGGTGGGAATTGACATGTTGTGGGGTTGTGGCGCGTGTAAATTATTATAGAAGTACACAGCAAGTTTGATGCAATGCATAAAAAGCTTTACACCTGCTGAGACGGTTTCTTTTCCATTGTAATTTTGAGTACTTTTCACTTTGAGCCAGTTACACCCAACTATGCATCAGCTCTGCAGGTACTTAGACATAATACTTACGGAAATTCATGAAACATGTCTAAACTGATCATATAAACAACATCCTGAAAGTGTGCAAGATTTAAGTCCCCATTCACGTTAACTCTAGCTTATCCCAATTTTGCTTGGGATTAAAAGGCTTTGTGGCTGCTGTTTTATTACTAACTTGTGATTGGAGTCTCAAAGGTTGTTGGATCATCATCAAACTTGGAGACGCTCTATGCTGAGTACTTCGTTGGTTTGAGGATTGTTATAAGTCGGGCATTAGATTTGAGGAGTTTTTTTTTCCGCCTTCAGTTTGGCTTTCCGCAGTTTGAGCATAGAGCAGTCCTTGTGGATGATCGTTTTTGGTGACGAAATAGTTTCTGAATTCTGATTGAGCTGAATTTTTGGTAGTGAGTAGATGACTTGTGAAAGTACGTGCCTACCGAATTTCATACATTGTGGACTTCTAGTATGTGCGAGTGTGATATGAACTCATTATACAGGGCAACATCTGTGACTTGTCTTGGTGGTTGTTGATGCCAACTTTGCATCGATACCAGTGTGTCGTTGCCATTGTAATCCTCTAGTGGTTCAAGAGAAGGCTCATAGTACCATGGTTGATTAACGTGGAAAAGCTTGAAGGTTCAAGAGAAGACTCATAGTACCATGGTTGATTAACGTGGAAAAGCTTGGAGTGGACCGGTTGTACCATGCTTTTTTTTACTCTCACCTTGAGGTCAATTGTGCATGTAAATTAATTGTCAATTATGCATGTGATTACTATTGTTCTGTCTGTTGGATGTGATAGTTGCATAGCAGGATCACTAGCCATAGATCTAGCATATATACTGACATCTGATTGAATAGCAAATCCTAGAACATGCTAGTGTGAGAAACACACACACACACACAGAGGTTGTGGAGGTGCAAACCATCGGCCGCCTTCGTAGAAGACGAGATTGCCATGGGGTGTTTGTCGGTGGCGCGGTGAGGTCTGGCGGTGAAGTCGCGGACGCAGTGGCGGCGGTGAAGAGGCGGTGGCGGCCGGTGACGGTCTTCCCGTCGTTGGCAACACCCCCTCACTAGATCGGCTTAGGGTTTAGGGACTGTGGGTGGGACGTCTGTGAAAGGATCAAGATGCCCAAGAGGGGGGGGTGAATTGGGCTAATTCTAAATTTTCTTGCAATAATCAAATCCTACGGATAGCCCAATTAACCCCTTGTGCCTAGACAAAGTGTTTCTATCAAATCAACGCACAAAAGACTTGCAACCTATGTTCCAAACTTACTCTAGCATAGCAATTCTATGAATGTAAAGACGAGTATTGAATTGCTCAAAGTAAATACTTAAAGTAAATGCTCAAAGTAAATGGAGAGAGGAACGGCGATGTTTTGCCGAGGTATCGAAGAGTCGCCACTCTCCACTAGTCCTCGTTGGAGCACCAGCAAGAGGGTGTAGCTCCCCTTGATCCAGCGCAAGGATCAAGTGCTCTCTGGGTTGATTCTTGACACTCCGTCGCGGCCGAATCACCCAAAACCGCTCACAACTTGAGTTGGGTCACCCACAAGCTCCGCCGGGGTGATCACCAAGCTCCCAATCACCACCAAGCCGTCTAGGTGATGGCGATCACCAAGAGTAACAAGCACGAACTCTCACTTGACCACGCCAAGCCTAATGAGAAGATGGATGCACACTTGTCTACTCTTGATTCACTAATGAGGTTTCACTCTTGGATTCTCAAATCACAAACACCTCACTAGGACCTTGCTCTTCTTGGCACTCACAAACGTGTTTCTCGGCTATTGGAATGAGCAAAAGTGACTCCACACACAGTGGAGCTTCTATTTATAAAGGCGACTGAAAAAGCGAACCGTTATGAGCTTCTGCGGGATGACCGGACGCTCCGATCATATTGACCGGACGCTCCCGGTCAGTTCAACCCAACATAATAGTTTCTAAGTGATGACCGACGACGATAGGGTCCGGTCGGCCTTACCGACGGACGTCCGGTCGCTCTTTGATGCTTATCAGAATCGGCCGGACGCTGGATACTCGGGTCCGGTCTGCTAACCGACCGGACGCGTCCGGTCACACTTTCAAAGTCGGACCCTTCTTTGAGTCGACCGGACGCTGGCCCCCGGACGTCCGGTCCACACACGACCTTCCAGCGTCCGGTCCTCCAGACTTGTTCTCCTCAATCAAATGAACTGACCGGACCCTGCGGCCAGCGTCCGATCGCACCGGAGCCAGCGTCCGGTCAGTATTTGACCCTCCATTCACTTCCAACTCTCGATCATATGTGAATGAAGATTGCTCCAAAGGATCTTAGGCATTCATAGGAGCTACCTAGAGCTAGTTTTAACAAGTGTGCACCACACCTAACTCACTAGACTCAACTAGGTCAAGCTACCCGTTCATACCCCCCTTCATAGTACGGCTAAAGGAAAAACAAAGTCCTAAACTACTCTAAGTGTCTCTCCAACTTTAATTGACACTTAGAACTAGTTATCCTTAACATTGTCGTCCTTCCTTTGAAAACCAAAACGATTTCCATCGTAGGGGCATGACAACCTCAATTGCCCAATCGATCTCCATTACCATGACCTAACTTAATTACCTCTGCAAAACACACGTTAGTCATAGTAATCTTGTATTGACATTAATCACCGAAATCCACTTAGGGGCCTAGATGCTTTCAATCTCCGCCTTTTTGGTGATTGATGACAATACCACCTCGAGTATGTTATGGAATGAGGTTTTTGACGGGCTTGGTTCATATAAGCTTTTGTCGTTAAGAACAAAAGAGTTAGGCAAGCTTATATGACCCAAGCCAACACAATGTACTCAAAGGATATGAATTAAGCATGAGTACAAATAACAAAGCTCATTTGCTTCGAAGTATAAACGCGGAAGCAAAAGCAAATGAGCATAACACAAGTGATATGACATATAGATAATGCAAAGTAGAAATCACACATGTCAAATATCACAATCACGTAGATAACACTATCACATATATATAATAGTATGCATGAAAGTAAACACACGAATGCATAAGTAATAGTGTATCACACAAATAGAACTCCAAATTTATATAATAGGCTAATACTAGATAACTAGCTCCCCCTAAATGTAGCTCCCCCTGAGACTACATACTCGAACACCCTCTCCCCCTTTGGCGTCAAACACCAAAACCTAGGGGTTTGGTCGGAGCAGCAGCAATGGATGATGAGGTATTGAAGAACGTGGGGCAAGCTAGAACCGGGCACCATCATCATCGACCACGAGCTCTGAACCGGTGACCCTCTGTGGCGGGAAAGTGTCATTGAAGCGGTCAGGTCTGCAGCTGGGCTGGTCTTTGCTGTGAAGTCTGCTAGTATGTGTCTGTCGTGGGATCGACGAGGCGACAGACGAGGGGAGCCTCTCCGAGTAGTCCTGGCCGATCGGGTCCACTTTGTAGACGGACCGGCAGAATGCATATGAGGCGGAGTAGGCATGCCGGTCAACTCGCCGAAGGATGCTCCAAGACTCCTGGAGACTAACGTGTCAGGCACGAATAGCGAGGAGGACTGCTCGTGAAGCCCGTCTGAAGTGGAGTGAACTGCGGGGCTACCACAGGTGAGGCCAACCACCGGGACACTGTACAAGAGGTGAAGCAAATTGAGCCGGAGGCTGTCCTCGACCACAAGCCCGCCTGAGGGTGTATAGCTGAGTCATCGTGGTGGAAGCAGGCTGAGCAAGCTGGGGCGAAGTCTGTGGTTGTGGGGCCCCAAGAGCTGTCACTACGTGCTGCATGAAACCCATAAGCTGCTACTGCAAGAGTATCTCTGCTTTGTTGATGCATCTATCTTAACCTTCATGCATGGCTCTTCTTCTTGCCTCTAGAACTCGTCTGTCGAGTCTCAAATCGGGCAAAAGTAGCAGTGTCTCTGTGCTGCTGTCTATCTCAGGTCTGCTGCATCCGCTCAAGAATAGCAATGAGGCGGGGTGCATGCTGCCAGGCAGTGGAGCGAATCTGGAGCTACCGGCCTCTGCATCATGTCTGCGTGGAGGCATCGAGGAATAGGCGGATAGTCATCGTTAGAGCTGTCACTGTACTCGCTCACCTCCTGCTGTGCCTCTAGCTCCTCCTCCTCAGTGGCTGCAATCCCTCTGATGATCTCATCCTGCTGAGCTGCGGACTCTGGCACGTTGGGATGACGGCTAGGCTGTCTGGGTGCCTGAGGCGTGGTATGTCCCGATCCTCTGTGACAGGTTGTAAGTCTGGGAATTGCAGTGGTGGCACCAGTATACTCATCCATCATACCGAGGGGCTTATCAAGCACTATTACGTGGATAAGAAACGTGATCCAGTGAGCATAGGGAAGCTGCCTGCGACCCTTGAATCCCTCAGCTATAGTATCCTCCATCTCTGAAAGAAGGAGGTCCCAGATATCAAATACTGTCTGCTGCATCAGAGCATTAAGAAGCCAGAGCTATAAGCGAGTCGACCTCTCTATATCCCAACACAGGAAGCAGGTGTCCTCCGATAATGGCCTCTAGCACTCTCATTGTGAGGAGTCAAGTCACTTTGGGGTTCTGCTCGACCCCTCTCCAAAAGGCTCCTTGAAGCAATGTCGCACTAAATCAGAGGGAGGCACCAACCCTCCATATGGACGCTGGGAGGCTCCTGCTGTCCTGCTGAGACCTCATGTATCTTGACAGTGCTCCTCAGAGCCTCAGTATCTCTCTGACCACGCCACTTGTCACTCTGTAGTCTTTGCCTCTGAAAGCAAAGTGAATAAACATGTGATGTGGATCGATGAAGAGTGAAGCATAAAACTGACGAACCCAAGATTGTACATATATCCCCGTCCGTCCAATCAAATCTGTCAGTCCTGGCAAATATGACAAGTATGGCCGAATGCTCTCTCCGGGTGCTGCCACAATGGACTCTATCTGACAGACTCTCTGAGATCTAAACACTGCCCCACTGTTGAGATAAGCATTGTAGAAATCCTCCTGCAGTGGCGTGTAGAAACCCTCAGCTGCTCTCTCATCCCTCCTTGGAGGAAACCAAACCTCAAACTCAACAAAACGCATCTGCTGAACCTGCCTGGCGGTAGCGGCCCTCAAGTCAAGGTGTACCACTAGAGGTGGACCCTGTGGTCTAGGTGGAGGACGTGATCCCCTCCGCTGTGTCGGCGGCCTCGGCGAGACTGGTACACGGGTCCGTCCAGAGCGGCAAAGCTGGGGTGCCGGCTCTGTCTCCTCGGCCTCCTGGGTCTGCTGAGGCTCTGCTTGTGGGGGCTGCTGCTGTGCTGACGGACCCTCCTCAATGGCAACCCGTCGTCCTACAAACGTGACAGTCCCAGCTGAACTACCGTGACGACGCTCAACCTCCTCAATCGCAGCTCAATGTCTTGGGTGGCCGATTGCAATGCAATGACAACTCATTGCAGGCACCACCTCTCTCGGCAGCGCTCTGCGCCCTCTGCAATATTCTTGCTCTTCTTTGTCTCGCATCGAGTACTTCCGCTTCTTAGATGTCACCGCTTGGTTGACTTGCCCTTAGATCCGGTGGTTGCGGCGGGGGCCTCCGATCATCATCACAGGCCACCACCAACGTTCTTGGTGCGAGCCATCTGAATCCGACAAGATGGTGAACTGTCACGATGAAGATCAATCATCAAGCTACTTTGCTTTCGAGGCTTGGCCTCGATCCTTACTTCATGAGCTTGGCTCGAGTTGATCGCCAACCGCCACAAGAACCACAACGGAACCGACTTCATTGCACGATAGAGTAGATGGATATACAAATAAATACCATATTGCTAATAGATGCGAAACCCTAACAGAGAAAGCAATGTAGATGCGAAATTGAATCGAATGGCTTTCTACCTGATGATCAGCGATCCGAGAAAAGATGAGATGTCACGCGGGGGAACCTCAGAACCGGCTAGGGTTACACGGAGCAATGATGAACTGGTGGCCCTAGTATTTGTGAAATCAGTGCATTGTATTGCAAATTGATCTACGCAATTTGAAATTGAAACACGGGGCTAGCCTTACCGAGAGGAGATGAGGCTAGGGCACACGGCAAGAGGTAGAGCAGAGGCGTGGACAGGACGACTCCAGCGAGCTACGGCGGCGTTGGCACGGTGGTGCGCGAGCTGCGGTGGCGCGTCTTTGTCTTTGGCGCGGGCGATCTTGCGAAAAAGCAAGGCGTGAGGCGCAGCGAGGATGGAGCACTGCACGCGTCGTGGTGGTGGGGGGCAGCCTTGGTCGCGATGGCGCTGCGAGGCAAGGCACGGCGCGCGCGGGTCGGGTGGCGGCGAGGAGGCGCAAGAGGCGGCGGTGCTGGCTAGGGCAAGGCGGGATGAGGGCGAACAAAGGAACGGCTTGCGGTTAAATAGTTCCCCACACGCGACAGAAAAGGAAAAGGAGAAAGGAGTCCTGAAGCCGCGTGAGATCCACTGACCGGACGCTCCGGTGGTAGCGACCGGACGCTACCACCCAACGTCCGATCGATTCCAGAGAGGTCCAAATTCTCTGGAATCGGGACCGGACGCGTCCGGTGGTCCATGACCGGACGCAGGCAGAGTTCGGTCAATACAACTTGGTCTTCCTTCGATCGACCGGACGTTGAACCCTTCCTGACCGGACGCACAGACACAGCGTCCGGTCACTCCTTCACCAGCAGTTCACCTCCTGTGAACTGACCGAACGCTAGACAACAGCGTCCGGTGCACCTTTTCCAGCAAATCTTCAAACATCCATCTCGCTGCCTGTTCTCAATCAAGTCCCAACTTGAATAAGATCCAAATAAACACCAATTGGGACTGATGTGAGTGACCTCTCTCAAACCCTCATATATATATTTTTTTAAATATTTTGCCTTAGGCTATAATTGTTTTTAAGAAAATAGGCAACAAGAGGGCAAACGGAACAAAACAACAAAACAACATTTATGCATATGCAATACTTGAGTAATTCTAGTTGCTTGTCAAGTTTGATCCAAGGTTAAGCTTCTTCACACGCTTTTCGGCGGTTATCTTAACCATGTTAGACAAGCGCTATATGCATTGCCACGAATTTAAACATGTCGTATATTACAATGAATGCACGGGACAACACAAGCTCAATTTTTAGTGAAGTTACTAAAATCAAGTACATTGAGCTCATTCCGCAATCTACAAAATGTAGCCTCATCTAGCGGTTTAGTGAAGATATCCGCTAATTGATCTTCGGATCTTACACCTTCTAGTGATATATCATTTTTAGCCACATGATCTCTTAGAAAATGATAGCGGATATCTATATGCTTGGTGCGAGAGTGTTGAACCGGATTATTTGCAAGTTTTACCGCACTTTCATTGTCGCACAAAAGAGGTACTTTCTCTAGAACCACTCCATAGTCTAGCAAGGTTTGTTTCATGTATAATATTTGTGCACAACAAGCACCCACGGCAATGTATTCCGCTTCGGCGGTGGACAAAGCCACACTATTTTGTTTCTTGGAGGACCAAGACACAAGTGATCTTCCAAGCAAATGGCACCCTCCGGATGTGCTCTTTCTATCAACTTTGCATCCGGCGTAATCCGAATCGGAATAGCCAATTAATTCAAATAAAGCTCCTTTGGGATACCAAAGACCAATGCTTGGTGTGTGCTTAAGATACCTAAGGATTCTTTTTACGGCAATTAAATGAGTTTCCTTAGGACTAGCTTGAAATCTAGCACACATACACACACTAAACATGATGTCGGGCCTAGATGCGGTTAAATATAACAAGCTACCAATCATAGAACGGTAGAGAGTTTGATTAACCGGGTTACCTCCCTCATCTAGATCGAGATGTCCATTTGTAGGCATTGGTGTCTTGATTGGCTTATATTCATCCATCTTGAATCTCTTGAGAAGATCTTTTGTGTATTTCTCTTGAGAGATGAAGATGCCTTCTTTCATTTGCTTGACTTGAAAACCAAGAAAGAATGTAAGCTCACCAATCATTGACATCTCGAACTCCTTCGACATCAATTCACCAAATTCTTTGCATGAGTCTTCATTTGATGATCCAAAGATGATATCATCAACATATACTTGACAAATGAAGATATGCCCATCAAGCTTCTTGGTGAATAGTGTGGTGTCGACCTTCCCAATGGTGAAGCCCTTCTCAATGAGGAAGTCCCGAAGGCGCTCATACCAAGCTCTTGGGGCTTGCTTAAGCCCATATATTGCCTTGGACAACCTATAAACATGATTAGGATATCTAGGGTCTTCAAACCCGGGAGGTTGATCAACATAGACTAGTTCATTTATAAAGCCATTTAAAAAAGCACTTTTCACATCCATTTGATATAGTTTCATTTCATGATGTGATGCATATGCAAGAAGGATACGGATGGCTTCTAATCTTGCAACCGGTGCAAAGGTCTCTCCAAAATCCAAACCTTCAACTTGAGAGAACCCCTTTGTAACTAGTCTTGCCTTGTTCCTCACAACAACACCTTGATCATCTTGCTTGTTGCGGAACACCCACTTCGTTCCAATGACTCTTGCACCTTTTGGTCGCTCTTCAAGAGTCCAAACTTCATTGCGAGTGAAGTTGTTCAACTCTTCATGCATGGCATTGATCCAATCCGGATCTTTAAGAGCTTCTTCTACCTTGGTAGGCTCATAGCAAGAGACAAAAGAATGGTGAGCAATAAATGAAGTAAGTTTTTTAGATCGAGTCATCACACCCTTTGATGGACTCCCTATGATGAGATCTTGTGGATGATCTTGTAGGAGAGGTGTGTTTCTTCTATTGACCACTTGAGGAGGAGGTTGTGGAGCATCAACATCTTGTGCTTGTACCACCATTTGCTCATGGGAGATATGAGTATCTTCATTTTCTACTCTCCCATCTTTTTCACCATCTTGTGGTACATTTGATGAAGAAGGTTGGTCAATGACTTGTACATCATCTTCATCATCTTTTGGCTTGATGTCTCCCACCGGGATATTCTTCATAGCCTTCCTCAATAGTTCATCACCTACATCATCAAGATTCTCATGTGCTCCTTAGGAGCCGTTAGATTCATCAAATTTCACATCATATGTTTCTTCAACTAAGCCGGTGGCATGATTAAATACTCTATATGCTTTGGACTTCAATGAGTAACCAACAAGAAAACCTATATCACAATGTCTTTGAAACTTCCTTAGGTGTTGTCGCTTCTTGTAGATGTAGCACTTGCAACCAAACACCCTAAAGAAGGAGACGTCCGGCTTCTTCCCATTGAGCAACTCATACGGTGTCTTGACAAGTAATTTTTGAAGAAATAGGCGGTTGGATGCATAACATGCGGTGTTGATTGCTTCCGCTCATAGAGCTTCGGGGGTGTTGTACTCATCTAGCATTGTCCTTGCATAGGGTGATCAAAGTCCGATTCTTCCTCTCAACTACACCATTTTGTTGAGGAGTATAGGTTGCGGAGACTTCATGTTTGATTCCAACTTCATCACAATAGGATTCAATATTTGTGTTGTCAAACTCTTTGCCATTGTCACTTCTTATCTTCTTGAGCTTCACTTCAAATTCATTTTGAGCTCTCTTGGCAAATTTCTTGAAACAAGATGCAACTTCGGAGTTGTCATGAAGGAAGAATACCCATGTATACCTTGAATAGTCATCCACAATCACAAGACAATAGAGATTTCCTCCCAAACTCTTATATGTTGTTGGTCCAAATAAATCAATGTGTAGGAGTTCTAGCACTCTTGTGGTTGACATGAAAGCTTTGGTTGGATGAGTGTTTGCAACTTGCTTGCCGGCTTGACATGCACTACAAAGCTTGTCCTTCTCAAACTTCACATCCTTTAACCCTCTCACCAAATCATTCTTCATAAGCTTCTTGAGTGAGCTCATTCCAACATGAGCAAGTCTTCTATGCCATAGCCACCTAAGTGTTGTTTTGGTGAATAGACAAGTCTTCAAGTTTGCATCTTCGGAGGTGAAGTCAACTAGATATAAGTTGTTGTATCTAAATCCATTGAATATCACTTGTTTGTCATCTACTTTGGATACAACAACCTCCTTCTCGGTGAATAAGCATTGGAAACCAAGATCACACAATTGCCCAACGAATAGCAAGTTGAAACTCAATGAGGCAACATAGAGCACATTGGAGATGGAATGATCATTTGATATTGCCACTTTGCCCAATCCTTTAACCTTGCCCTTTGAATTATCTCCAAATGTTATTTTCTCTTGTCCATCTACCTCTTCATCTAGTGAGGTGAACATACGAGGATCACCGGTCATATGTTTAGTACAACCACTATCAATAACCCAATGACTTCCACCGGTCTTGTAGTTCACCTACACACAGGAGATTCAAGCTTTAGGGATCCACACTTGTTGAGGACCCTTCACCTTCTCAACAAGTGACTTAGCCACCCAAATCTTCTTAGGCATACTCTTGTTGGGGGGTCCTAAGAACATGACTTTCATCTTTCCACTAGAATCTTTTCTAAGCATGTAGTGAGCATTGAAAGCAAATGGTCTAGCATGCTTGGGCAAGGGTTGTGGTGGTGGAGTTTGACACTCATGAGCAAAGTGGCCTTCTTGTCCACACTCAAAACATCTGTTTGGCTTTAGCTTTGGCTTTGATTGTTGGTGTTGAGCTTGAGCCTTCTTCTTCTCTACACTTGCCATATATCCAATGCCACTTCTATCCATCTTCATGACGGTATTCATGAGTAGCTCACTTTGGAGATGCTTGCCTCTAGCAAACTTGCTCAATCCCACCTTGAGATGCTCTTTCTCCATCTTGAGCTTCTTGTTCTCTTCCTTGAGAATATCATTGTTCTTCTCTTCCTTGAGTTTCTTGTTCTCCTTTTTTAGCTTCTTATTCTCAAGGATCAACTCTTTGTCATGATCAAGAGTTTCTATCACAATAGTGTTGTGACTTTTCATCTCTTCAAGATCTTTCATGAGCTTCTCATGGTCACTCTTGAGCTTGACATACTTATCATAGTCATTGCACTCAACCACTTGCTTGCCTTTGCTACTAGATCCATACTCAATGCTCTCATCAATTAAATCATCACATGAGGTAGCTATATCAATCTTAACAACATGGTTAGTAGCAACATGTGGCTCATTTGGTAAGAATTCTTGTGCAATAACAAGGGTATCATAATTGATCTTTAGAGTTGTATATTCATCTTTTAGCTTGTTGTGACTAATGATAAGCTCATTGTGCACCCACTCAAGTTTATCATGTTTATCTTTAAGCTCTTTCTTAGAAGATTTGAGCTCCTTGAGTTTGGATGATATAGAGTCATTTGTTTCTTTGAGCTCATCATTAGCCTTTTCTAATGCATCACACTTAGCTAAGAGTGAATCATTTTTAGCATCAAGTTTTTCATTTGTAGCTCTACTCTTTCTAATGATCTTAGTGTATTTTCTTAATATTTTGACAAGATCATCATATGTGGGTGAATCATCATCGCTATCACTATCATCATCACTAGCTTGCTCATCATCACTACTATCATCACTCTTAGTTACCTTGCGTTCACCCTTGGCCATAAGGCATAGGTGTGTAGAGGATGATGGCGATGGTGGCGGTGAGGATGCAAGATCAATAGCAATGGCGGCCACCTTCTCATTGTCACTCTCATCATCGGATGATTCACTTGAGGAATCAATGTCCGTGAGCCAATCACCGACAATATAGGCCTTGCCACTCTTCTTCTTCTTGTAGAAGTCTCTCTTTTTGCCATCTCTCTTCTTGTATGGCTTGTTCTTTTTCTTTTCATCTTCATCACTTGAATCATCTTTCTTGCCCTTGTTCTTGAACTTGTCTTTCTTGGGCTTTGTGCATTGATGAGCTAGGTGGCCAAGTTCGCCACAATTGTAGCAATCCATCTCGGAGATTGGCTTTCTTCTTGAGCTAGTGAAGAACTTCTTCTTCTTGCCGTCAAACTTGATGCCACTCTTGTTTAGCTTCTTTAGCATCTTGGCGGTCTTCTTCACCATGAGAGCAAGACTTTCTTCATCATCTTCATCACTTGAGCTCTCATACTCAAGTCTTGCCTTGCCCTTATCTTGGCTAGCTTTGAATGCTAAGTCCTTCTCTTTCTTCTTTGTAGAGGATGAGCCATCTTGTGGCGTGATGTGCATGTATACATCTCATGAGCATTGATCTTTCCCAAGATTTGTGTCGGTGTAGTGTGGCGGAAAGATCACCTTGATGTATACACGGTCACAATGTGCCCATATTTGTCAATGGGGAGGACACTCAAGATCTTTCTCACAACGTCGGATGGTGACATTTGAGTAAGTCCAAGCCCATTGACTTCCTCTAAAAGAACATTTAAACGAGAATACATTTCATTAGCACTTTCTTTGGGAAGCATCTCAAAAGAATTTAGCTTTTTAATCACAAGATGATAGCGTTCCTCACGCTCACTCTTGGTTCCCTCATGGAGCGCACAAACGTCCGACCATAGTGCATGGGCGTCTTTGTGGTTTCTTACACGATTAAACACATCTTTGCAAAGGCCTCTAAACATGGTGTTGCGAGCCTTTGCATTCCATTTTTCATAGTTTACTTCATCGCCTTGAAGTTGTGCGGCATTCTTAGGTGTTGGGAACCCATGAGAGGCGGCTCTAAAAATTCCAACATCTAGAGCTTCTAGGTAAGCCTCCATGCGAATTTTCCAATATGAAAAATCATCCCCCTCGAAGATAGGAGGAGGTCCATCCCCGTGAGACATCTTGCTCTAAGCGGTTAGGCTTAAAAACATGAGCACGAGGCTCTGATACCAATTGAAAGAATCAAGATGCCCAAGAGGGGGGGTAAATTAGGTTAATTCTAAATTTTCTTGCAATAATCAAATCCTACGGATAGCCCAATTAACCCCTTGTGCCTAGACAAAGTGTTTCTATCAAATCAACGCCCAAAAGACTTGCAACCTATGTTCCAAACTTACTCTAGCATAGCAATTCTATGAATGTAAAGACGAGTATTGAATTGCTCAAAGTAAATACTTAAAGTAAATGCTCAAAGTAAATGGAGAGAGGAACGCGGCGATGTTTTGCCGAGGTATCGGAGAGTCGCCACTCTCCACTAGTCCTTGTTGGAGCACCAGCATGAGGGGTGTAGCTCCCCTTGATCCGCGCAAGGATCAAGTGCTCTCTGAGTTGATTCTTGACACTCCGTCATGGCGAATCACCCAAAACCGCTCACAACTTGAGTTGGGTCACCCACAAGCTCTGCCGGTGATCACCAAGCTCCCAATCACCACCAAGCCGTCTAGGTGATGGCGATCACCAAGAGTAACAAGCACGAACTCTCACTTGACCACGCGAAGCCTAATGAGAAGATGGATGCACACTGTCTACTCTTGATTCACTAATGAGGTTTCACTCTTGGATTCTCAAATCACAAACACCTCACTAGGACCTTGCTCTTCTTGGCACTCACAAACGTGTTTCTCACTATTGGAATGAGCAAAAGTGACTCCACACACGAGTGGAGCTTCTATTTATAAAGGCGACTGAAAAACGAACCGTTATGAGCTTGCGGGATGACCGGACGCTCCGATCGTATTGACCGGACGCTCCGGTCCGCTTCAACCAACATAGCAGTTTTCAAGTGATGACCGGACGACGAGTGGTCCGGTCGGACTTAACGGACGCGTATCCGGTCGCTCTTGGATGCTTCTTTATGAATCGGCCGGACGCCGGATACTCGAGGTCCGGTCTGCCCAACCGACGCGTCCGGTCACACTTTCTCAAGTCTGGACCCTTCTTTGAGTCGACCGGACGCTGCCCCAGACGTCCGGTCACACGACCTTCCAAATATCCGGTCACTCCAGACTTGTTCTCCTCAGATCAAATGAATCGACCGGACCCTACGGCCAAGATCCGGTCAACTTCGGAGCCATTCGGCCGGTCAAGATGTTGACCCTCCATTCACTTCCAACTCTCGATCATATGTGAATGAAGATTGCTCCAAAGGATCTTAGGCATTCATAGGAGCTACCTAGAGCTAGTTTTAACAAGTGTGCACCACACCTAACTCACTAGACTCAACTAGGTCAAGCTACCCGTTCATACCCCCTTCATAGTACGGCCAAAGGAAAAACAAAGTCCTAAACTACTCTAAGTGTCTCTCCAACTTCAATTGACACTTAGAACTAGTTATCCTTAACCTTGTCGTCCTTCCTTTGAAAACCGAAACGATTTCCATCGTAGGGGCATGACAACCTCAATTGCCCAATCGATCTCCATTACCATGACCTAACTTAATTGCCTCTGCAAAACACACGTTAGTCATAGTAATCTTGTATTGACATTAATCACCGAAATCCACTTAGGGGCCTAGATGCTTTCAGTCTGGCGGCTCAGGTGAACCTCATGTCTTGTGCCCCGTCCCTCACCTCTCTTTCTATGGCGCTGTGCGACGGGGGTCCACCAAACATGGAGCGGTTGGGCGCCTCCGATCAGGGCGCGGATCCAAGGGCCTAATAGGCCAATTGGTGGAGATCAATCTAACATTTTCTCCCTTGATCTCACCTTATAACATAAATTAACTTACTTGCTTTATCTTGTTCCTATTCCATCACAGATCAGTGCATAGAGTGTGCCTCATCGTCATGGTTTGTTGCAATTAGATTAAACAGCTACAATGCACCTTTCTGTTTTGAAATAGATTCTCAACTAGGTCCTTATTGTCCAGGAATCATAGGCTTTCCCTTAAACTCATGTCGGCTATGTGTTCTCTGAATACGTTGGTTGGTAAGCCTTTTGTAAGCGGATCCGCGAGCATATTTTCTGTTCTTATATGCTCAAGACTAATTATATGATCTTGGACTTTATCTTTCACAACATAATGCTTTATGTCAATGTGTTTGGCAACACCACTTGACTTATTGTTGTGAGCATAACATACTGCTGGATTATTATCGCAGTATAACTTGAGTGGTTTATGTATGTCGTCTATCATTTTTAACTAGGGCATGAATTTCTTCAGCCAATTCACATGCCCTGTGGCCTTATAACATGCTACAAACTCGGCATACATTGTGGACGATGTAATGATGGTTTGCTTTTAGCTTTTCCACGATATAGCTCCTCCTATGAGAGTGAATATGTATCTTAACGTGGACTTTCTGTCATCTCCCGCATAATCAGAATCTGTATACCCCTCTATGTGCAGGGAATTAGATCTTCTGTACGTTAGCATGAGACCCTTCGTACCTTGCAGGTAACACAAAACTTTCTTTACTAATTTCTAGTGTTTTATTTCTGGATTACTCTGATATCTGCCAAGTAACACGGTAACAAATGCTAAGTCAGGACGAGTACACACTTGAGCATACTGTAAACTTTCGACAGCTGAACTATATGGAACCGCTTTTATTTGATCGATCTCATATTGGTTCCTGGGACATTGAAATTCCTCATATCTATCGCCCTTGACTATAGGAGCCGGTGAAGACTTATAATTTTGCATACTGTATTTCTTTAGAACTTTTTCTAAGTATGTCTTTTATGATAACCCTAAAACCCCCTTTTCTGTATCTCGGTGAATCTCTATTCCTAGGACGAACGATGCTTCACCGAGATCCTTCATATCAAACTTCGAGGACAAGAACTTCTTTGTTTCTAGTAGTAGATTAACATCACTGTTAGCAAGTAAGATGTCATCCACATAAAAGACTAGGAAAACGAATTTCCCATTCTTGAACTTTGCATAAACGTAATTATTCTCTATATTTTCTTGAAACCCAAACTTTCTTATTGTACTAACAAACTTCAAATACTACTGTCTTGAAGCTTGTTTTAATCCATAAATGGATTTCTTCATGTGGCATCCCATATGTTCTTTTCCTTCCACAACAAAACCTTTTGGTTGTGCCATGTAAACATTTCCCTCCAAATCCCTGTTTAGGAACGCCGTCTTTACATCCATCTGATGTAATTCTAAATCGTAATGTGCTATAAGCGTCATTATGATTCTAAAAGAATCCTTACATGAGTCTGGAGAAAATGTCTCATTATAATCTATACCTTCTCTTTGCGAGAAGCCTTTCGCCACAAGTCAAGTTTTGAATCTTTCTATATTCCCTTTGGAGTCATGTTTGATTTTATAGACCCATTTACAGCCTACTGTCTTGGCTCATTTAGAAATTGTTTCTAAGTCCCAAACACCGTTGGTTTTCATTGATTTCATTTCATCTTCCATGGCTTCAAGCCGCTTTGATGAGTGAGCGCTTCTCATGGCTTCTTCAAATGAGGTGGGATCACCCTCCATTTGAAATTCATCACATTCATAAACTTCATAATCTTCAGAAATGGCTAATCTCCTGACTCTTTGAGACCTTCTAGGGGCCTCGTTAGATGATGCTTGTTCTATATGAGGCTGTTATTGCTCTTTCTCATGTGTGACAACGGGGTCTATGGGATCCTGAATGGCAGGTTCCTCATGTTCATTCATTGTTACCACAGGAGAACTAACAACAGATGCTGTTACTACAGTGTCTTGCACTTTTGGTACAGGAACAACAGGTAGCGTGAAGAATGGTTCTGAACCATCGGAGTGGGCACGTATACCTGCTTCTCTTCAAAATTAATTTCTCGCACTACCATGCCCCCCTGATCATATCATCCTCTAAGAACACAACATGTCTTGTTTCTACAAACTTCGTTTGTCTATTAAGACAATAGAAGTGGTAATCTTTTGACTTTTCTGGATAACCAATGAAATGACAACTGACTGTCTTAGAGTCTAGCTTCCCTATATTTGAGTTAAAGACTTTAGCCTTAGCTGGACAACCCCACACACGTAAATAGTTAAGTGAGGGTTCCTTTCCTGTCCACAACTCATACGGTGTTTTAGGTACCGCCTTGCTTGGCACTCGATTAAGAATATGAATGGCGGTTTTTAACGCCTCCATCCATAAACTTATCGGTAGGATAGAGTAACTTATCATGCTTCTCACCATATCCATTAAGGTGCAGTTGTATCTTTCAGCAACTCCATTCTGCTGAGGCTCGCCCGGTGTAGAATACTGAGCAACTATGTCATTTTCCTATAAGAACCTTGCAAAAGGTCCAGGAAATTGGCCATATGGGGTGTACCGACCGTAGTACTCTCCCCCGCAATCGGATCTTACTACCTTAATCTTTAAGTTGTGTTGATTTTCTACTTCAGCCTTAAATATTTTAAATTTATCCAATGTTTCCGATCTTTCCTTAATTGGATAAATATAGACAAAATGAGAATAATCATCTGTGAATGTTATAAATGAATCATAATTATCCACACTTTTCACAGGAAAAGGACCACAGATGTCTGTGTGAACTATTTCTAAAATTCATGCGCTTCGTTTGACATCTTTCTTTATTTTCTTAACGTACTTGCCTTTTATGCAATCAATACATTGCTCTAAATCTAAAAATTCTAAAGGCGGAAGAATTGATTTCTTAATCAATTGCTCTATTCTCTCCCTCGAAATATGGCCTAAACGACAGTGCCATAATTTTGAAGATACATCATGCACTCTCTTCCGCTTATTTGTTGCACTCATAGACGAGGAAGCATTCTCATTCTCAGTGCTCACAGCATTCACATTCTCAGAAAGTGATAATAAATAAAGCTTGTCTTGTCAGAAGGCAAGACCAACACACTTATTATTATACATAATCCGACATTTGCCATTACCAAAATAGCAATCATAACCATCATCTAATTCTAGAGATAGATCTCCAATGGCTTCAACTTCAACTTCAACTCCATTTGCTATTTTAATTTTTCTTTCTCCTCTTTGCAGGATCCTCCTCGTACGAAATCCCTGTAATGAATTTGCAACATGAATAGTTGCACCTGAATCAATCCACCAAGTAGATTTTGCATAACTTAAATACAAGGACTCATCTATGAATGTAATGAAATCCTCACCTCTTCAGAAGGCTCTTCAGAAAGTCTGGACAGTCCCTCTGATAATGTCCATGCTTCTTGCACCATTTACACTGATTTTTCTCAACTTGAGCATTGTTATTCTTTGGATGGTGGTCATGTTGAGGGTCTTTCCCTTGAGGTTTGGCATTCTTGTTAAAGTTCTTTTTGTTATCCTTCACAAGGTTAGTAGAATCACCTTGTGAGCTTTTCAGCCTTTCTTCTTCTTGAACACACATTGCGATGAGCTTCTCTATATCCCACTTATCGGACTGCATGTTGTAATTAACAACAAATGTTTCATATTCCTTAGGCAAGGAAGCAAAAACCAAATGAATCAGAAACTCATCCTTGATCCCCAAATCCATTGGCTTCAGCTTTGAAGCCGTGTTGCTCATCTTCAGTATGTACTCTCTGATACCGTCACCAGTGTATTTCTCATTGAACAATTTCTTGATCAAAGTACTGGCATAAGCCTTTGAAGAGCCAGTGAACTGACTCTCCACTTTCTTAAGATATTTTGTGGTGTTATCACAATCTGGGATAGACCCCCTTATAGCATCTAAAATTGTGGACTTAGCCACCATCAAGCACTTGCGGTTTGAAATGTCCCATTTCTTGCGTTCGAGATCATATTCCATCCGCACTTCTACATGATCTCGCTATCGAGCAGAGAAATCAGCATAAGTCTCATTTTTCCCTCACCAGGTCCACTGGCTCAGTAGGACACGGCGAGGTAAGCGCTAGGTCATTTTCAGACAGCGCAAGTGCTAGTTCATACTTCTCTCGCCATACCCTATAGTTGCCCTCTTCAAGAGGCGATATGTGTGAGATAAATACCATTGGGTTGAGTCCTGAAAAACACCGTCAGAGATAGTGAGAAAATATGTCATAATAATTGCATGCCTTAATTTAACGTTGTTCAAAATTAAAACATACAACTTTCTTATACACCAATTCTACATTACCGTTGGGCAGAAATAGAATTAATGCATAGAAAAACTTATGAATAATCATTATAATATTGCTATTATCAACGTTGGTTAGAAAAATAATAATATCATAATTTACTGAATGAAAATAACTGTTCTTCAAATTAAATTCTCCCGTTGGTTCGAATTTAATTAGAAGATAATAAACAATAAACTTTGCAGCGAAAACATAAAAAATTATTTATCTACTTTTCACAAGCATTTTACTGTACCCATCTACTCTTTGAAAAAATTATCCCGTTGGTTCAAATTTTGACAGAGATTTAAACTAGACAAAAAAATCTTCAAAATTTGCTTCTGAAAATGAATAAAACAATAACACAGTTTCTATTGTTCATTTGGCCCAGCCCGTTGAAACAGTGCTCAGCCCAGCGGCAAAATGCCGCCCGCGCGCCCGCGCTCGCGGCCCAGCAATGGCCCAACACAGTGCACGCGTCCTCTCCCCTGCGCCCAGGCCGCAACCTGGGCTTGGGCCGGGTTCTCCGCCTGGGCTGCTATCGGCCCAAGCGCTCAGAGCCGTTCGATCAGATCGGACGGGCGCCCGTCGTTATCGCTCGCATAAAAACGCCGACCGCGGCCACGCGCCCGAACCCTAGCTCATTCTTCACTTTCTCTTCTCTCTCTTTGCCGCTGCGCCGACTCTCTCTCCCACTCTCACACCGGACCACGATGGCCCGAGAAAGAAGCGTGGTGGCACCGTCGTGGCGCCCTTCGCCATTGCACGCGTGCGGCTTGACCCCAAACCGCAGCGGTGGAGCACGACCCCACACTGCAGCGGTGGAGCACGACCCCAAACCCTAGATTTTACCGGCGCCGCCGCAGGTCCCCTCGCCGGAGCGCGCGCTCCCCAGTGGGTGAGCCGCCGTCGTTGAGCGGTCCTATGACGGTGCCCTCGGTCGGGCTCGCTTGCACGGCGGCGAGCGCGGCTCGGCTTCTCCCCGCGCACCGACGAGACGGCGGCGGAGTTCCTTCCCGCGCTACAGCAGGATTCTACCGCGCGTCGGCGGTGGTTTCGCGTGGCGGAGAGTCCGGGTAGGTCCTCCCCTCCTTCGCCCTTACTCTAGGTTTAGGGTTAGGGTTAGAGACTGTAGGTGGAGCGTCTGGTGGCTCAGGTGAACCTTGTGCCTTATGCCCCAGCCCCCACCTCCCTTTTTATGGCGCTGTGCGACGGGGACCCACCAACCATAGAGCGGTTGAGCGCCCCTGATCAGGGCGCGGATCCGAGGGCCCAATTGGCTGGGCTCTAACAGGATGGAGTTCTTCCCATTGTTTACCACAAGCACAAGATGAGGAGCCAACTGGTACAATCACACTGTTACAACAGAATTTAATGCCAAGACTATATAGTAGCCTTGATTTTGGTATGTTCACCTTTAACCTTGAACTTAAAGGAAAAGTCATGCAGCATCATCAAAAGGAAAGAAACATTAAAAACCATAGGCATGTTCAACTATTTAAAAGGTGTACTCAGTGCAGAGAGCTCCCGCTCTGTGCGGGGTCTATGAAAAGGTGTTAGTAGCAAGCTTTATTCTCGTCTGTGCAATGCGAGAAGACTGCGACTCAAACCCAAGACCTTCCGGTCATAAGCGGTAAGACTCTACCGCTTGCACCAGGCCCGCCCTTCATGTTCAACTATTTAAATTCATTAAAACCACATGCATGTTAAGCTATCTTTCCCAACCGGGGAACTGAGCTCCAACAAAAACACAGCGCCATGCCATCCATAAACACAGACACACATAGTATGGTACCAACATTAATATCCTGCTGAGACAGGACTGAACACTCGAGCATTGCTAGTTCCTTTTAAAATATATCCTATCTTTATTCTTTTTGTCTCTCTTTCTATGCTAAATAACCATTTGAAGACCGCATCAACAGATCATCTTGCCACGATGCGCCCTTAATGCCCCCTTAGCAGCTTCAGCATCAGATCTGTCAATGCTAAGCATTTCATATTAACATACATAAATTTCACATTGGTAGCAAAATCTTTATTAGGGGCTTGTTCAGCTGAGAAGATTGAAGCGAATGGAGAGAATTTAATCCTTCCGGATCTCCTTTTGGACAGGATTAACTGAACAAAACCTTAGGGCCTTTGGAATTGAATTCAATCTAATAATTATAATTTAGACACAAATTAATTAAGCTAATACGATTCTATATAGAATATATTTGTATATTATTGTTAGCCATACAAAGAAGATACTTATATGTTGTATTTTTACTATAGGGAAGCGAGTTAATGAGCGTGCTATAAGTTGGAGAGTAGAAATATAGCATGGTGATCTATAGAATCAATTTTCAACTTCCATCCTATGAATTTGAAATAGGCTTATAGGTGAATTTGAGAAAGTTACGGAATGTTAAATTCCAAACCAAATAACCTAATCCATTAAGTATTAAGTAGATTCTAATTCCTTTAAAATAAAAGGATCCAAATGGCCCCTTGGGTATTTCTAGGGTATCCATTACAACAATTTCTGCATATTAAGATTCTTGGAAGATGTACTCAAATTAGTTTGAGAGGGAAAATTTTATGTGCACCTGCGCTGCCTTTGCTTTAAGCCTCTGAACCTCATCTTGTGTGCACAATAACCTGCAGCAGTCCGAACTTTCAGGAATCGGGACTGAGAATTTCTTCATGTCTTACTTTGGTTTGGAAAGACCAGATTAAAGATGGTTACCGCCATTGCAGCTCCAAGACCTCATTCAGTAGCTCTTTCTCCCTTTCATATGCAGCTTCCAACTGGAAAGGTAGCCGGGGTTATAGTATTTATACCATCATAAAAAGAAGAGGTATAGTTAGTGAGTATAAACGATTCACCATTTTTTTTAATTTACCTCATTACATTTATGAATACCGAGGTATTACTAGTTTTATATGTTAGCCCACAGGATCATCGGCTCAGCTGAGTCGACCACTCATCAGTCTTGCCGACCACGGCCGAGCACGACAGACGTTGTCCAACCACACACTATGGTCAGAGGTAGAAGAGAGGGAGAACAGAGCATACACACAGTACAAGAACCAGCGTTGGCCGGAGCCATGTATAGAAGATGACAAATCTGAACTCTCTTCACCGAGTTACAGTGACAAACTATTTATACAACTATATCTATGTAGTCCTAGTACAGCTGTCATGCTGCTACAGTGACTAGATAACACAGCAGGATTGACTTCTACACCTGTCCCTGTTGTGGCTACAGTGAGGCAGGTGAGCCGTTCGGCGCCTGCCTTCTACAGCGGCTACAGTACCACAGCAGGGAGCCTTTACGGCGCCGCCTTCCCTTACTGTGTGTTTACACAAGAAAGCAATAGATTATCTAACAATTCTTTCCCTAATCCTACTGCTATCCCTTGTACCCCTTCCATGCCGATCATCTTCTTCAGCTCCGTGAGTCGAAGACGTCCGAGCGGCTTGGTGAGGACGTCCGTGAGTTGCCGATCAGTTTCGACGAACTCGATGGCGATCTGCCCTTCATCGACACAATCCCTGAGGAAGTAGAACTTCACGTCGATGTGCTTGCTCCAGTCATGGAGAACCGGATTCTTCACGATGGCGATGGCGGGTTGGTTGTCCACCATCAGTGCTGGTGGGTGAGCTTCCACACTGGTCAGCTCGCCCAGCAGCCGGTGCAGCCACACAACTTGGCACGCCGCTGTGGCCACCGCTACGTACTCTGCCTCGCACGTAGATAGCGTCACCACCTTTTGTTTCAGTGACAACCATGAAATTGGAGCCGACCCGAGGAAGACGAGCACACCAGAGGTGCTCCGTCGTCCGTCGATGTCCCCCGTCATGTCTGCATCGCTGAACACAATGAGCTGTAGCCTACTCCCACCAGTCTTAGGGAAGATCCCCTAATCCACCGTCCCCTTGACGTAGCATAATAGCCGCTTCACCGCAGCCCAGTGATCCTCTCTAGGATCTTCCATGAAGCGACTGACGTAGCCCATGACGAATGCAATGTTCGGCCTCGTGTGGACTAGGTAGCGCAGACCATCGACGATGCTCCGGTAGAGTGTTGCATCCACCTTCGCTGCAGTGCTGGCCTTCATCAGCTTCAGCCGCTCCTCCATCGGAGTCACGCGTGACTTGCACTCAACCATGCCGCTCTGCTCCAATGGCTTCGAGGCATATGCGCTCTGACCGAGCGTGAGTTCCTCCTTCCCCTATCTCACCTCGATGCCGAGGTAGTAGGAGAGTGTCCCGAGATCGCTCATCCAAAAACGAGCCGTCATCTCGCGCTTAAAGCTACCGATGTCCACCGTATGCGCGCCGGTGACGATCAAGTCATCCACATACACGCCAACAACGAGCTCCTTCCCCGTCGCCGTGTGTAGAGCGCGTGCTTGGTTGCGCACCGTTGGAACCCAAGCTCACCCAGCGTGGCGTCAAGCTTGGCGTTCCATGCTCGTGGAGCCTACCACAACCCATAGAGCACCTTGTGCAGTCGGAGCACCCTGTGCTCTGCTCCCTTAAGGGCGAAACCCAGAGGTTGTCTGACGAAGACCGTCTCCGTCAGCTCGCCATTGAGGAAGGCCGATTTAACGTCTAAGTGATGGACACGCCAGTCCTTTGCTGCTGCCAAGGCTAGGAGCAAACGAATAGACTCCATGCGCGCTACTGGCGCAAAGAATTCCTCGAAGTCGATACCCTCGCACTGAACAAAGCCTCGAGCGATGAGGCACGCCTTGTGCTTGACAATGGCGCCGAGCTCGTCCCGCTTGACCTTGTACACCCACTTCAGGCTGATCGGACGACATCCTAGAGGTGGATCGATGAGCTCCCATGTCTCGTTTTCCTTGATCGCCTTCATCTCCTCCAGCATCGCCCGTTGCCAGTTTCCATCGCGCTCTGCCAGCGCGAACATGGGTGGTTCCTCTGCATTGACGAGCAGCAGCTCTTGGTCATTGAGCAGCCGACCAGTCAGGCCTGAGGGCCCTGTGCCGCCGACGATATTATCCAGCCTGCGGAACCACACCTCCTCACCTTCGTGGAAGAAAGCCACGAACTCAGTGATGTCACTTGGAGGTGAGGCGAACTCGATCGACATCGATGGAGTTCCTTGTTCTGTCGGAGTGCTCAACACAGCACCTGGAGTGCTCGGCACCCCGGTTGCAGTGCTCAGCACTACTCCTGGACAGCTCGTCATAACTCCTGCAGTGCTCGGCACCACTGTAGGAGTGCTGAGCCTCAGACTTAGAGTGGTCGGCACCACTGTAAGACCTCTTTGGCTCTGCTATGGGAGTGCTCAGCACCCATCCTAGAGTGGTCACCACCACTACAGAACCTCCCGGCACCACTCCTGGTGTGCTCGACATCCCTCTAGGAGTGCTCGGCATCCCTCCAAATGTGCTCAGCATCCCTCCCGAAGTGCTCGGCACCGTCCTAGGAGTGCTTGGCTCTGTTGCTGGAGTGCTCGGCACCTCTCCCCTAGCGTCTCCATCAGCGTGGATGACTAAATGCTCGACGACGAAGGTGCTGGTGAAGCAGCCACCTTCCCCCGTGCTCGAACTGTTCTAGTCCCAAGCCGCCTTCTCGTCGAACACGATGTCGCGCGAGACAAGTACCTTGTCTCCGCGAGGGTCGTAGAGCCGGTATGCCTTGGTACCCTCTGCGTAGCCTAGGAACACCATCGGTGTGCTCCTATCCTCCAGCTTGGTGAGGATCAGCTTCGCCTTCCTGACGTGGCCGATGCAGCCGAATGTCCGGAGGAAGGACACGCTTGGCTTGCGCCCATACCAAGCTTCGAATGGCGTCTTGCCCATCAAGGCCTTGGTCGGAGCGCGGTTGAGGATGAACACCGCCGTGGTCACCGCCTCACCCCAAAACCTTGTCGATATGCCTTTCACCTTCATCATAGATCGGGCCATGCCGACCACCGTCTGGTTCTGTCGCTCCACCATGCCATTCTGTTGTGGCGAGTATGGCGCGGTGTGGTGTCGCACCACACCCTGATCCGCGCAGTACGCAACGAACTCCACCGAAGTGAATTCGCCGCCGCGATCAGTCCTCAGCATGCGGAGCTTCTTACCACTCTCGGCCTCTGCGCGCATCTTGAACTTCTTGATCGCCGCCGCCGCTTCGTCCTTGCTCGTTAGGAGTTACAGCCACATGTAGCGACTGCAATCATTCACGAGCAGGAGGAAGTACCGCCGACCACCGTTTGTGGCTGGCTTGATCGGCCCACAGAGGTCGCCGTGGATGAGCTCAAGAGCATCCTCCGCGCGATACTTGGCCGCTTTTGGGAACGGTAGCCTCCTCTGCTTCTTGGCTAGGTAGCTGTCACACAACTCGCCTCCGTGCTTGATGTAGGGTAGCCCTCGGACCATCTTCTCCAGCCGATCAAGCGCGTCGAAGCTGAGATGTCTGAACCGGGCATGCCACAGCCACGGTTCCTCGGTGTGCCTTACCGCCAGACACACCGGCTGCTCTACCTTCAGGTCGAGTAGGTACAACCGGTTCAGGGACCTCTTCACCTTGGCGAGAAGTCGCTGCTCCCGGTCCCTGATCCTAAGGCCTCCATCCTTGATCAGTACCTCGCTATCGCGCTCATCCAGCTGACCAATGCTGATGATGCTTGAACGCAGCTGCGAGATATAATATACATCCGTAAGCGCGCGGTGCTCCCCGTTCTGGCACCTGAAGATGATGGTGTCGCGCCCTTGGATTGCCACCCTTGAGCCGTCACCAAACTTCACCGTACCGATAACATCGTCATCGAGCTCAGAGAAGGTTGCGTTGGATCCCGTTATGTGGTTGCTGGCGCCAAAGTCTAGGTACCACCACAGCTCCTGCTTGCCGCCCAGCCGTCCGAGGTGGACTTGGGCGCATGGTTTGTCGAGGTTGATGGCTTTCAGGGCCTTTCCAGGTCCTTTCACCGTCGTCACCTCTCCCTTCTCCTTGGCCTCGATGTCGTGCAGTGCATAGAACGTCGCCATCAGGATAGTGGCCTCATCATCATCATCAGTTTGCGCTAGATGAGCTTCAGCCTTCCTCTCCTGCTTGCGATTTGGGCACTCCCGTGCCCAATGGCCCGTCTTCCCACAGCGTCGGCAGGCGTTGGGGTCGACCTGCTTCTTCTTCTTCGAAGAAGCCTTGCCGCGGCGCTTGCCATTGTCACCGCGGCTGGAGGAGGCTACCCTGGAGTTCCTCCGAGCAGCCCACTCCTCCTCTATCAGTAGCAGTTTACCGCTGTCCTTCATTGCTGTCGCCTGTTCCATGCGCTCATCCACCGCCAGCAGACGGCCTGTCACATCCTCGATGGTGAGGGTGGACAAGTCCAGCATCGTCTCTATGGAGAGAGCGATCTGGATGTACTTTGCCGGCATGGAATAGAGGTACATGGAGACCGCCTCCTCTTTATCGATGGTGACGCCGTGGCTCTTTAGCTTGCTGATGAGCGTCTGCAGGCGGAGGGAGAAGTCCTTCACAGTTTCACCATCGTTGAACTTGAGGTTGGCGTACTCCTACTTCAGAAGTTGGGCCGTCGCCTTCTTTGCGCGGTTGGAACCGACGCGCATCGCTGCAATAGCCTCCCACGCCTCTTAGCAGAGCTCTTCGCCCCCAACGGCTCCCTTTACTCCGCCGGTACAGCAGTGAGGATAGCCTCCAACGCTGACATGTCATCCTTCTCATTGTCGGTGCCCTTGTCAACAGTATTCCAGAGTCATCGGGCTCTGAGCTTGACCTTCATGGTCACCGACCACTCTCCATAGTTGGTGCGAGTCAGCGTCGGACTACTGGTGCCACTGACCTCCCGCATCGTGCGAACAACGACTCCTGTCGTGGCTGGGCAGCCACAGCAGTGCCACTACCGTCGCACATCTCCGAACCATCCGTCATCGCCAGCGGTTAGTCCGGCGACGGCGACTTGTACGGCTCTGATACCACTTGTTAGCCCACAGGATCTCCGGCTCTGGTGAGTCGACCACTCCAGTCTTGCCGACCACGTCCGAGCACGACAGACGTTGTCCGACCACGCACTATGGTCAGAGGTAGAAGAAGAGAGGGAGAACAGAGCATACACACATAGTGCACGCACCAGCGTTGGCTGGAGCCCTGTATAGGAGATGGCAAATATGAACTCTCTTCACTGAGTTGCAGCGACAAACTATTTATACAACTCTATCCATCTAATCCTAGTACAGCTGTCATGCTGCTACAGTGACTAGATAACATAGCAGGACTGACTTCTGCGTCTGTCCCTGCTGTGGCTACAGTGAGGCAGCTGAGCCGTTCGGCGTCTGCCTTCTACAACGGCTACAGAACCACAGCAGGGAGCCTTTACGGCGCCGCCTTCCCTTACTATATGTTCACACAAGGAAGTAGTTCATTATCTAACGTTATAACCCTTTGATATTCATAAGGATCGAGCATATACTCACCATGGATCTGTCAACTGACACTGCACCTGATGGAGATGTCGAGCGACTTGTGGAAGGTATACACTGCGAAGCCATAGAAGGTATGCCTGGTGAAGCCATGTCACAACCACTCACCTGCTTCATCGCGTTAAATATTTGGTCCTGTAAAAGAGGACAAGAATATGACATCAATAGATCTGAAAGTTCAGGTTCTTCATTTTGAGCTGGATGGGTGGGTGTCCTTTATTTTTTCCGTGCATATTTCAGAGGTGGGTTTACCCTCTGAAGCATATTTGTCTGTAGAATACTATATAGCTGCATGTAGAAGGAGCCACCAATAATGTTTGATGCAACTTCTGCGGAAGAGGGTATACTTAATGATGGAAGGCGAGAAATTGTCTGTATATTAGCAAAATGGAATCCTTAGTTAAAAACATCAGATGGTAAAATAGTAAAAAAAGTACAAACATGATTTTTGGGCTGTCTTTTATACCGTGCTTAGTTAACAAAAGAAGAAGAACAAGGGCATTTTCTACTCCTGATTTTACCCAAAAAAACAAGTAAAAGTGGAGCATATAACCTGCATGCTGTGACACTTCTGTAGGCCAGGTGGTTGAGCCTGAGATTATAAAAAAATGTTTCTTCATTTAGTTTACTGAGTATAAAATGCGCCAAGTATTAATACCTGCCAATACCTTATCAAAGTCAACATGCCCAGGTATAACTTTAAATCGACCTCTTATAAGTGGAGGTTTCGATCTATCATCATGGTCCTCTGAATTAAAATGAGGCACATTAAAGTTAACACGTCAATAGGTAGAGAGGTTATGGTACACAAAGCTACATTTGAACTTTTCAACCTAGAACCTTTACCTGCTGATTTATGTGCCTTAGGAGCAGCTTCAGGAGATGTTTCATCTGATACATGCAAGGGCGCTCCATTACACTTGTCACGGTTGTGGATGCTACTTTGCTGTCTGGAGCTGAAAGGATTGGATCTTAGTTACATATTGCTTTCAAAAGATAGATAAGATAAATTATGCACTGCTTACATACATTTTTGGAAAGAGACAAGGATAGACAGGAGTTTTCTTTTAAAAAACAAGTGTTTAAGAACTTCATAGCTTCTAGAATAACACTAAGCAGGTGCCAAAAGATTAAAAAGAAAAATAGTTGACAGGACAGAAATGCCAATGTGGTAATAGACATAGAACCATCTGTAAGTTTCGTCCTGTTTTTATGTAATGCTCTTTCTGGTATAGTTGTGTAGCTTACATATTATTTATGTTGTCATAAATATAAAATCAACCTACTTCTAATTGGTTCATTCAAGGCCAGTGAATTTATGTGAACATATATATAATGGGATGGGAAGAAATATATAATCGGGCAGCTTGGTTTTGAGTAGGAAAATTGTTCACAAATAGTCAAACACTGCTGCCGGAACATGTGCATAACTGTAAACCCAAGCTAAGTCACTTTAGAAATACATCAACCCGTAAGTGGCACTGTTATCTAACTGAACCTTCATAGACACTGCTGCAAGCTTCAACGCTATCTCGCACGGAAGTCTTATTAAAAGGACAGGTTTTGCACTTTTGCTTCTGACTTTGGTCATGCTACTGCTTGAGACCACGTAGAATGCTTTCTTTAGCCTGTAAACAAGAACGAACCTCTCTTTGGACGAAAGGAGTCCATCTGATGAACCAGAACTAAAAGAAAACTTCCTTTCATGGGATGAGCTAGTTGGAATAATGTCCAGATGTTTCTCTTGACATTCCATATCGAAGCTTTCTGTAGAGTTGTCTTTCCTGACAGAACCGTTTGTGGGCATCCCATGCATAGAAGCATTCCTGACAGTGAAAACAAGTGAAAACCAATTTGACGATGAAAAGGAATGTTTACATTGCCATCGTCATCAATGCACTCTCCAAAATGGCACTAGTTGTCATTACAAGCAGCAATGTCTATTACCTTAACAAGCAAGCAGGCTGATCAGGAGATGAAACAGCTGACTTATCTTTGGCTGTCATATCATTTTCCTACCAGCTTTTCTTGGGTTAGATGTCAGCCAAAACTTTATGCTGAGTTATAACACCAAAATTTCCACAGGAATAGAAACTTACAATGTCAGCATCATACTTCGTTGAGATATCTCTCGACAAATGTGGCCCTTCTGGTGCTTGATCCTGTAAGCTGTCCAAGTCATAGAAAGACATATCTGAATCTTTGCATGATATACTGTCTTCACATTCTGTGCCCTGAAAAAAGGTCAATTACACGGAATTACATGGTGTGAACATCAATGATGGAAATTTATACGAGTACCAGTGAAGCTTGAGATCTCAGGTCATCCATGTCAAAGGTCCAGCTGCTAATACCCCTTTTGTATTCATCCTAAGGAAATAAGAAATGTTAGGGATCAATAAATGTGTAATGTGAAAACTGGTTATGAACTCCTGTTAAGGTGTTCTCTTGATTATTAACGAGGCTATCGTGTAGTTTTTTTTGGTGTGTGGGGGAGTGCTAATGGCAAAAGGCTCTGCTCAACTTACTACAAAATAGAGCCATTTCCACGAAATTAGATATTTAGCACGTGCACCTGCGAGATTTCTTCTTTCTTTCCATCAGACATTTTCTTTTGAGCCATTAAATCTTGATCCTTTTCCTGCGTCATGGTGAACCTTTCTGTGTTAATTTCATGAAGAATAGTTAGTCACAAAGTAAAACTTAAAACCAGTGTACCTTCAAAGCTTGATATCTAACACCAAGGCCAGGTAATCCTTCCAAGAGCTTTCGTGCAATGAAATCAGTGGAACGAGCTTGTTTGAAAAATGCTTGCTTCAACAATCTTTTTGCCCTCCTTGAAGGGTCTTTTACCAAACACATAGCAACCATTTGCTTGAAGTTCTATCGTAAGAATTTATTGTTCAGAAATGAGAAGTTATACTCAACTTAGAAAATATGGAGGCCATCTTAAGTATATTTACCCTCGAGAATTTCTTATCTCTTTCATAGTCAAGACCTGGAGGAGCATTCTGAAGTGTCATAAGCAAGACCTGACAAAGTGCAGAATTTTATGCACTGTTTTTCTAGGCCGTGCCAGGAGGCACGTTTTTCATTAAGAGGAAGTGAATTTTATGCACTGTTGCAACATAGCACGAGGATTTACTCCAAGTAATGACATCTGCTGAAAGTATACCTTCATGGGAGGGTACTTAGAGAAAGGAGCATGACCATGAGCAAGTTCAAGTGCAGTAATCCCAAAGGACCATATGTCTGCTCTGTAGTATATGAGAAATAGCTCCAGTTAACAAATAGCCGCAAAAAAACAATACTAGTGCAGATGAATATCACTTGACAAGTTGTAGTAAGGGAATTCTCTACCTGAAATCATATCCATGTAGTTGCTCCATAACCTCGGGCGCCATCCTAGTACATTAAAAATGTCCAAGGATGAACATGTGCATGAAGAAAAAAACAAACTCCACATGTCATGAAATAGTATTCCGTATTATTTAAGATTCTGTACCAGCAAGGTGTTCCCACAAAAGTATTCCTGGCCCTCTGCCTATCACCAGAATCAAAAAGGCAAGCAGAGACTCCAAAGTCCCCAAGCTTAATTCCACCCCTAGAATCGACTAGAATATTTCCTGCCTATCACCAAACAGAGAGATAAAATAGCAACCACTTAACTTTGCTGAAACAAGTAGAAAAAAAGATGATATAGACATATAGGAGTCACAAAGAAGGAGAAGAAATCAACAGATACACGTGAATAAATCCGGTTGGAATTATACATTTATTTACCTTCACATCTCGATGTATAGAGCCATGATGGTGAAGATACTCTAAACCTTTCAGGACTTCACGAAGTATCGTTGCAATGATGGGTTCCTCGAATCCAGTAGGATGCACTGATTTCATTATGTGAAGACAGGACCCTCCAGCCATATACGGCATAACCACCCATAACGTTTGGTCCTTTGCAAATGAACAATGTGCCTTGACAACGTTAGGATGGTCTATCAGAATCATTGTCTGAGCTTCGCGCACGATGTTGTTCTGTGTCAATATTCACGTTAGTTACTCAGAGACGCTTGCTACCCTGGTGTAGAAACAGAGCTAGAAACTGAAAAGGATCCATGGAAATGTCAACCGAGAATTCCAAATACAGTAAAAAATGTAACTGAAAGAATGTTCAAACTATTGCAACCTCGCATTCTACAATTTTAACCAGTACCACCAAACAAGTAGTTCTCATTTATTCATTGAGTCAGTAAGTTCTTCTTCAGTTATATACGCAAGATCATTTTCTTCAGAAAAGCGAATCCATCCAAGCCATTATTCTGAACATCACTGGCCCAGATAGTTGGTTACTAAACGCAGAACTAAGATAGGCGCCATGACATTCGGCGACACGCAGCACCATGCATTGCATCCAGTGAACGAGACGTAACTGAAGCAGCCGGAGAAAAACAAAATGGGGGCGTCGCGGGTCGGATCGGAGGAAATATGGAATGATGGTGTAGCGCGCGCGTACCAGGTCGCTGTTGGTGCGCTCGAAGTCGAGCACCTTGACGGCGACAATCTCGTCGAGCGGCTTGCAGTGCGCGCGGTAGACGATGGCGCTGACGCCCTGCCCGATCTCCTCGTAAAGCTCGTAGTCCTCCACGTGGATCGGGTACTTGCGCCTCTCTGCTCCACCGCCTCCCGCCGCCGCCTTCTCACCGGGCCCCGCCATGCTGCCGATTCCGTCCGGACGGCAGATCAGACGCGGTCGATGGACGACGGAGTCGGAGCTCCTAATTCCAGGGTTGCAGGTTCCGCCGCGGGGTGACACAGGGTGGCCGACGACGAACCTAGTGCCGCTGCTCTCGCACCGCCATCACGCGTCGCGAGGGAATTGGTGGTGCGTGCCTCGCTGGGGAGAGGCGATCGAGGAGGAGGGAGTGGGACGCGAAGAGGGAGAGGAGGTGCGGGGGACTGTAGCGAAGGGCCGTGCTTTGCGGAGGATGGCAAAATGGAGAGGGCAGGGGGGCTGCCAATAATGTGTTGCAGCTTATACATGCTCAGCATGTGTTATCTGCACCGTTCAAATGTGCTTTGAAATTCGTGCTGTTTGCACTTTTCTCATTGCTGAACACTCTCTCCCTGCTTACACCCTATTCACTCGGTTTATAAATCGTATTTTTTTAAACTAACAAATAATATTTTTCTATTTTAATAAATTAACTAATAATATTTTTAGCTATATCTTATGAGCCAATCGAACCTGTCACTAACATGTTTACACCAAAAAACTGCTTTCGGGGGCTGCGGCGTGCGTGAAGGAAGGGCATTCGCATGCAAGGACCAAGGAGAGCGCCACTTGGTTGCGAGTTTGGGACATGTTCGCCTCTAATCATACTCTGATAATATTGGATGATTGATAAAACACGATATACGCCAGCAATAGTTGCTGATAATAAATACAATAATTTTGTAGTATTCTTATGATCGAGTACGTGTGCACTTTTGCATACGATTTTTTACTGATAGAGGTCTGTTGTTGACCGTTAAACTATGCTCAAATTTGATTTCGGCCATCAAAATCTAAATAAAATCGGATGTCTTTGGCCAACGAATTATCGCCCGACTCTGATCTTGGCTGGGTATCTTTGGCCATCAAACTATCAAAACTTGACAAATTTAGCCATCGACATAAATGTGGTTTCTAAAAATTGTTCTGGGTGTTAGTGTCTCATTGCTCGTAGCAGCGGGCGGTTATCTATTTAAATCGTCGTTTTGAGATTTACTTTTATCCCCGTTCAGCTTACCTTATAATCCGGCTTATTCGGCTTCTTTTTTTTAGCTGGAACAATGTTTTTCTCTCGCAACAATTCAGCCGGAACAATGTTTTTAGCCAATTTCAGCCAATCGAACGGGGTTGATTGCATGATGTTTGAGCCTTTGCCTTATTTGAAACCTATATATTATCCAATCAAGCGATCAAAATAAAGTAAAACACTAAACGTGCAATGCCTAACTAGAATCTATATGTGGTGGAGGTGGAGCATGGCACCCGCAAGGTTAGCGCTACATTTGAGATCTACTAATGTACTCAGCCACCTGATCCTTTGGTCTAATACAACGCAAAATAGTGATTCAAATAAATAACGGTTGCGACTATGAGCAATGAAGCACTAGAAATTGAAACAAGTAAGACCTACAAAATTCTAAATAGAGCATCAATAGATATATTGCATTTTTTTAGAGATTTACCCATATTTAGTTTTTACAAGAATACATAGGTAAAACTATGTATCTAATTTGAAACAATAGAGTATAAATCTGATCAAACTTCAGAAAACTTAACTAGAGATACAACTAGAATTGCATTCCTTTTCGAACCAATGTCTCTATTTATGTTTTGCAAACTTGAGAGTCGGGACAGCTCATGCTGGTTTGGGGTATAGCTGATAAAATGGAGATAAGATTACATTTGTCAGAATCCGTTGTAGTCTCGCTGGTTATGATACTCGGCTCTCAACGGATTTTTTTTTCTTTTGTCTTCAAGCTGCGTCCTTTGTGCCTTCTGGTTCGTTCGGTTATGGTGTTACACGCTCTTCTCCTCACGCCGCCTTTTTTCCTAGCGCCGTGAAAGGTATGCAGCAGCACGCCGGCAGCTAAACTAGCAGAAGCGATAGGCCGGACCTGAAGACCTGCCCGTGTGCGTGTGCCCCGCCCGCGATGGCGAGGACTTGAGCTGTAAAAAGGCCTGGGCGCTTGGCAACCCCGGAAATGTAAGCAACGGAAGCAGGTCCGGTGGCTCCAGCTGGGAATGGTCTAACTAATCTCATGCGCCATCACGGATTCATATTCATCCATGGGCCATAGGCCAATAGCATACCAAACTTGCAGCACGGGCTATACGGATAAACAAGGGGGATACAAAGTGTATGGCCACCTGGCATTTTTTCCAGCTGCCACTGCAGTTCAGTCTATAGGCACTATGGGTAACCATCTTGCTGTCTCTTATTACTCTATTCTCTCATTAGAAATCACGAGTATTATGGGCCTGTTTGGTTGGGTGGCTAACTCCCAACCAGACTCTACGAAGCCATATTTGAGCTATTTGGTTGCCTGTTTAGAGCCGGAGCCTGGTCGGTGGCTCCCTGGAGCCTGGCTCCTCCCCACCAAAGCGCCTGACCACCATGCGAGCTCCCCTCTTCCGTCCTCCCCGCCGTAGATCCCCTGCACTCATCGCTCCAATCGTTGCCGCCCGCCATTACCAGACCTGCTCCTCCCCGCCGGAGATCTCCTACTCCTCACAGTAGATCACCTGCACCCGCCGCTCCAATCGCCGCCGCCCACCATTAGCACAGCTCCACCGCAGCCCTGATCTCCACATAGGAGACACCGCTTGCCTCTCTTCTTCCTCCCTTGGCCTCGAAGAAGGAAGCCGCACCTGATCCACCACTTCTTGGCGTCAATCCATGGCGGCAAATAGGTTTCCAAGCTCACCCAAAGCCCTCCGCCGGCGAGCTCCGTTTCTTCCCGTGGCTAGCCGCTACCGGCCCCTTCCTGCCGTCGAGAACCACGCCCACAAGGGCCCTCGGCTCCCCCGAACTCCACCGCCCGTCACCGAACTTCCCCGAACACTACCTGTTGGGTTCATAAACCCGGGGTCCCTAATGGGCCTACATCCCAGCAAAAGCTCGGCCCAGCAGACGACATTACAAACAACGCGCAACTCCTGGACCGGCCCAGATACCTAACGACAAGCCGGAAGAGCGATCTAGTCTCCGACCGGAAGGCCTGGCCAAGGAGGGGACGACGCTCGCTTCCGACTCCGACCCGCTTTTCCGACCGGAAGGCCTGGCCAAGGAGGGGACGACGCTCGCTTCCGACTCCGACCCGCTTTTCCGACCGGAAGGCCTGGCCAAGGAGGGGACGACGCTCGCTTCCGACTCACCCGCTTCCGACCGGAAGGCTCTGGCCAAGGAGGGGACGACGCCGCTTCCGACTCAGACCGCTTCCGACCGGAAGGCTGGCCAAGAAGGGGACGACGCTCGCTTCCGACTCCGACCCGCTTTTCTGACCAGAAGGCCTGGCCAAGGAGGGGACGACGCTCGCTTCCGACTCCGACCCGCTTTTCCGACCGGAAGGCCTGGCCAAGGAGGGGACGACGCTCGCTTCCGACTCCGACCCGCTTTCCGACCGGAAGGCCTGGCCAAGGAGGGGACGACGCTCGCTTCCGACTCAGACCCGCTTTCCGACCGAAAGGCCTGGCCAAGGAGGGGACGACGCTCGTTTCCGACTGTGACCCGCTTTTCCGACCGGGAATACATCGAACCTCTGCTTACAGCCCTTCTCCGACCGGCCCGGTCGAAGCCGACTGGGAACGACCGAACAGGGACGCCCGCTCGGTGAGGACCCAAGAAATAGGCGGAGCAGATAAGGCAAGGCGCTCAAGTCAACCGCAATACCGAGGACCCTACCCTGCACACCTGTAGGACAGTACCGTTAGACCATGTCAGAAGGGTGCTTTGCAACCTTCCAGACATGTCAGAGCACGAACAGTGTTGTGGACGCCGACATTTATCCTACAGTATGGTTGGCGCCGACATTTGCCACACCAGAAGAACACGATGGAGCCCGGCACACGCATCTGGGCGTCAACAGTATTGTGGGCGCCGACAAATGGTCTTGTACCCGACGACGTGGGCAACAAGACTAGGTAGCACACACACTCTCCTAAACTTGTAAGGCCGTCCCCTTCATCTATAAAAGGGGATGCGCTCTCTCCCAATAAAAGAGGATCATTCCGACTCTCTCTCTGCTAGCTTTAGACATTCTGAGCACTCGAACAGCTTCACGGCCCTAGAACTCTAAAGTTGCACAGAGCATATGTTCCAATATATAGCGCACGTAGGAGCTCCCATCACTCTCAGCCCTTCGGTCCAAAGTCCGACCGGACCTCCATTACCCCCCCCATCTTATTCCCACTTGTTTGTAACCCCACAGCAAACTTCGAGCACTTGGGCTTAGAAATAAAGTCACCGACCGACTCAAACTGGACATAGGGCACGTTGCCTGAACAAGTATAAACCCTGTGTCATTGAGTGCTAAGCCACATCCGATCACAACGTATAGAAAAACTACAAATATTCACTTGTTGGTCACTTTTCGCACCGACAGTTGGCGCCGTCCGTGGGGAAGACGTCGTACGTTCACGCTTTTGGTCATCGAATGGCCCACCTTTCTGCCATCTTCGTCATGACGGGCTCAAGCGATACGATTCGCTTTGGCTCGCTGGAGTTTCCCACCTGTTGGGATGTGGGTTCCTCCCATCTTCGAGCCGTCCTAGACCTTCCTCTTTGGAAGCCTAGACTTCATCGCCGACCAGCTCAGCGTGCTTCATCTTCGCGAGGAGGCACTTGTCTCGGCGCCCGTCGGAGGAGGAGCGCCCTCCGTTAGCTTCGGGCCACCCAGCGACCTCAATGATGAGACACCCGCGCTTCGCTCCGAGCCCACGCTGGGCTCAAACCCCACTGTGAGTAACGTACAGATTATTCTTTACTCGCTATTTAATATCTTCCGCCAACTCTCCGGAGGGACCTCGTTGTCCCCACCGTGACCGCCATGCAACCGGTTCCCCTACGGCCTCGCGTCCCCCACGGACGCGTACGCGTGGGAGCTCCGAAAGATGCTGCCACCACCCCCTCTCACATCCGAATTCGTGAGGATGGCGGGCTATGCTCCCACCTCTTTCCACGACCTCGTGGATGGCGAGGTTGAAAGCGACGGCTCCAGCATTGGCGATGTCGTGGCGCCTAGCCACCCTCTGTCCTAAGAGTGCGCTATGGCGGACGCTTTAGGACAACCACCGGTGATAGTGGAGTCTCTATAGACCCACACCCCTCTAGACCCTCGTGCGGAGGCCCTCGCACGCGCGTAAGAGCACGGTGAGGAGTTACGACAAAGGCGGCAGAGCCAGCCGCCACCTACGTTGGCATGCTCGACGCAGCACGCTGTGCCACGTGCACGTAAACCAGCAAGCAATGCCTGAGGTTGCACCCGCCAGGTCCAGCGCAACATCATGGATGGAGGAAACGATCCCACACAGTTCGTTCGGGCTGGCTAGAACATCGCCACTGCGGCGATGCTTCTGCGCGGCCTTCCCGAGCCTATCGACCCCTAGGAGCAGACAATCCACCAGAACCTCCATGCGCTGGTGGAAACCACCGCTGTTCAACAGGCGGAGAGCTCCGTGTCGCGACACCGACTCGCGGCCTCTCTCCCCACCGGGGGAATGGGGGCACACCAGTCGAATCGCTCCATCCGCTCACCACTATAGTCATTGGGCACGGAACAGGAGGCCACAGCTGCACCATGGCCTGACCCAATGCCCGCTCCACACCGACCACCTATGCGTGAATGCCTCGAGCCGAACCATGATGCTCGCAGCGTCATCAACAATCGGCATCGAGCCCAGCGTGATGATGACATCCATCAAGGGGCGGTAAGAGTAGGCGGCACGGGCCCTGGCCGGACCATCGAGGGGAGCGAGGAAACACACCCCAGGCATGGTCACCGACCGGATGACCGGAGTCCCAGCCCGGACGGCCTGAGACCACAGGCCATTGGCCGTCGCATCCAGAAAGCGTTGTTCCCACATCGCTTCCAACCACCTACCGACATCTTCAAATACACTGGGGAAACGAATCCCGGTATATGGCTCAAAGACTTCCGGCTCGCCTACCGAGCCGGAGGAGTGGATGATGACCACTTCATCATTCAATACCTCCCTATCTACGTGGGGGAGCATGTTCGAGCATGACTCAAATTCCTCCCACCTGACAGCATCTGCGACTAGGCAGATCTCAAGAGGATCTTCATCGGGAATTTCTAGGGGACGTATGTCCGCCCTGGGAATTCCTAGGACCTCAAGAGCTACCAGCAAGAGCCCAACGAGTCCCTGCGGGATTACATCCGTAGGTTCTCAAAATGATGCAACTCCCTTCCTGATGTCGTTGACGCGGACGTCATCAGCGCGTTCCACTCAAGGACAACCTGTGAGTCCTTGATCCATAAACTTGGTTGTCAGAAGACCCGTACCACCCGTGACCTGCTCGACGTCGCCACGAACCATGCCTCCGGTGAGGAGGCAGTCGGAGCGGTCTTTAGTGGAGGTCGGGACAAGGGCAAGGCCAAGCGCAAGGACCAAGACAAGGGCCCCTCCACACAAAGGGGCAAAAAGAACCAGAAGGATCGGCGCTAACCGACCAACTCCGCTTTGGTCGCCGCGGCCGATCGCGTGGGCAAGCAACCCCAGCAGGGCCAGCCCGACCGATTTGACAAGCTCATGGAGAGTCCATGCACCAACCACGCCTACCCCGTCAAGCACCTCTATAAGGACTACGAACTCCTCAAGCGCTTTCTGCGATAGGCCGACAGACCGAAAGGAGGAAAGGGCAAGATGGCAGCGTCCAAGAAAGGAGGTGTGGCGAGCAAGGATGGGGACGACTTTCCTAATCCCGAGGAATGCCTCATGATCTTCAGGGGATCTGATACCATCTACTCCAAGCGCCAGCATAAAGTACGCTATAGAGAGGCATGCGTCGCCGAAACGGTCGTCCCCTCCTTCCTTAGCTGGTCAGAATCTTCGATCACTTTTGATCAGAGGGACCATCCTTTCCATGTCGCTAGACCAGGTCGCTACCCACTCATCATTGACCCCATTGTCCACAAGAAGCGCCTCACCAAGGTGCCGATGGACGGAGGCAGCGACCTCAACATCCTCTACATCGACACCCTCGACGCCGTGCGCATCCCCCGGTCAGAGCTCCGCCCAGTGAGCTCTCTCTTCCACGGCGTGATCCCGGGAATGCAGGCATACCCACTTGGGCAGATCGATCTACCCGTCATGTTTGGCGACCGAGCCAACTTTCGCTCGGAGGTCCTCCCCTTCGAGGTGGTGGACTTCCCAGGGTCCTACCACGCCATCTTGGGGCGGCCATGCTACTCCAAGTTTATAGCGATCCCCAACTACACCTACCTCAAGTTAAAGATGCCAGGACCGAACGACGTCATCACTATGGGTAGCACCTTTTCACACGCCTACATATGCGACCACGAGCATTACGAGCTCGCCACTGCCGTTATCAAATCAGCCGAGCTCCCTCGGCTCGGAGAATCATCGACCTCCTTGACCGCCTTCCACCCACTTGAGGAAACTAAGGCAGTGGGGATCAACCCCACCGACCCAACCAAGATGGTGCGGATCGGGACCTAGCTCCCAGCCAAATAGGAATGCAAGCTCGCTGACTTTCTATGTGCCAATCATGATGTCTTCGCATGGAAACCTTCTGACATGCCAGGCATACCACGGGAGGTCGTCGAGCACGCATTACGCCTTATCCTGGGTTCAAAGCCCGCCAAGCAACGCCTGCGTCGCTTTGACCACAAGAGGCACAGGGCCATAGGAGAGGAGGTCACCAAACTCCTGGCAGCCGGATTCATCAAGGAGGTATACCACTCCAACTGGCTAGCCAATCCTATTCTTGTTAAAAAGAAGATCAAGAAATGGAGAATGTGCATTGATTATACTGGCCTCAACAAAGCGTGTCTAAAGGACCATTTTCCTTTGCCACGAATAGACTAGATAGTCGACTCCACCTCAAGATGTGAAATCCTCTCCTTTTTGGATGCCTACTCAGGCTATCACTAGATCACGATGAAAGAGTCTGACCAACTCGCAACTTCATTAATCATCCCGTATGGTTCATACTGCTATGTAACCATGGCTTTCGGTCTGAAGAACGCTGGCACCACCTATCAACGGTGCATGCAGCAATGCTTTACCGACCAAATTGACCCGCTCGACCAACCTGATCAAGTCGAGCGGCCAAAACCAACAATCGCCGTCTATATAGATGACATAGTGGTCAAAACGGCTCAAGCTTGCGACTTGATCGTGAACTTGGCCTCAACGTTCGCAAAACTCTGAAGGTTTAGCATCAAATTGAATCCCAAAAAATATGTTTTTGGGGTTCCGAAGGGGAAGCTGCTTGGATACATTGTGTCCAAACGCGGTATCGAGGCCAACCTCGAAAAAATCACGGCCATCTCCAACATGGGCCCTATATGCAATGTCAAGGGCGTACAAAGGCTCACCGGCTATTTGGCCACCCTGAGCCGGTTCATCTCCCGGCTAGGCGAGCGGGGGATGCCTCTCTATGAGCTTCTCAAAAAGACAGATGTGTTTGTCTAGACTGAGGAGGAACAGCAGGCTCTGGAAAGCCTCAAAACATCATTAATGTCGGCCCCAATCCTCGTCACTCCCAAATAGGGAGAACCCCTCCTCCTCTATGTCGCGGCAAGCAACCACGTGGTGAGCGCCGCCCTAGTCATCGAAAGGGAGGAGCCGGGACACCACCTGAAGGTCCAGCGACCCATATACTTCGTCGGTGAGGTACTCACCAACACCAAGGTTTGGTACACCCAGGTGCAGAAACTTCTTTACGCCGTGCTGATGGCGACCCAGAAGCTCCTGCACTACTTCACCAACCATGAAGTCATGGTCGTCAGTTCAATCTCGCTGGGAGACATCGTCCGCAACCGCGACGACGCGGGATGGATCTCCAAGTGGGCACTCAAGCTAATGGGCCACGACATCAGGTATATCCCCCACATCGCTATTAAGTCTCAGGTTCTCACGGACTTTGTCGCCGAATGGACAGAGGTCCAGCTCCCGTCCCCAGACGTCACCAACAAGTACTAGACGATGTACTTCGACGGGTCAGTGATGGCGCCTGGCTCGGTGGCTGGAGTGGTTCTGATCTCCCCGGATAGGAGCAGGTTACGCTACGCGATACATCTCCATTTTTCGGCCTCAAACAATGCCACGGAATATAAGGCCTTCATCAACGGACTGCGCATCGCCATCGAGCTCGGCACTACGTGGTTGTACATCCACGGTGACTCGGAGTTAGACATTGACCAAGTCATGAAGGAGTCCTCTTGCAAAAGCCCCCTCATGGTAGCATACTGCCAGGAGGTGCACAAGCTCGAGGACAAATTCTAGGGAATCGAACTACATTATGTCCCCCGAAAGGACAATGATGCCGCCGATTTTCTCGCAAAATTGGCTGCCAGGCGGGTTTCGTCTCTAGATGGGGTCTTCATCAACGACCTTCACGAGCCGTCTGCCCACGTCCGGGAAGGTCCAATCCAGACACACCCCGACACCAACCTAGTGCTCGGGGACTCCGACCTCGGTGCCTCCATGACGACGTCGCCCGACGTCGTCATCGTGGTAGCACTCAATCAAGCCGACTGGAAAGCACCGCTACTCGCCTACCTCCTCAAGGAGGTTCTCCCACCCAAAAGGACTGAAGCGCGATGGATCGCTCGACGCGCCAAGATGTTCGTCACATTCGGTAATGAACTTTACAAGCAAAGTCTATCAGGAATACTCATGAAGTGCATCCCTACCGACTAAGGGAAATAGCTCCTCCTCGAGGTCCATGCCGGAATCTACGGACATCACATGGCCCCGAGGTCGCTGGTCGGAAAAGCCTTTGGACAAGGTTTTTACTGGCCCAATACGCTGTGAGAGGCAGAGGAGGTCGTCCACAGGTGTGAGGGATGCCAGTTCTACGCTCAGCAAACTCATTTGCCAGCACAGGAGCATCAAACTATCCCCATCACCAGGCCATTTGCGGTCTGGGGCCTAGCCATGGTTGGACCCCTCAAAAAGGGCACGAGTGGCTTCACTCACCTACTCGTAGTGGTGGACAAATTCACTAAGTGGATAGAGGCAAAGTCCATCACCAACATTCGCTCGGAAGAGGCGGTCAAGTTCTTCCTTGACATCATCTACCGTTTCGGTGTTCCTAACTGTATCATCACTGACCACAGAACTAACTTCACTGGGACGAAGTTCCTAGACTTCTGTGATTGATACAGCATCAGGATCGACTAGACCTCGGTCGGACATCCACGTACTAACGGTCAGGTCGAGTGGGCCAATGGCATGATCCTCCAAGGACTCAAGCCATGCATCTTCGACCTACTAAATAAGTATGCCGGGCGATGGGTTGCAGAGGCTCCAGTGATCCTCTAGAGCCTGAGAACGACCGTGACCTAATCCACAGGGTTCACACCTTTCTTCTTGACCTACGGAGCTGAAGCAGTGTTGCCCTCCGACCTCGACCACGACACCCCAAGAGTGAAGGCCTTTGATCGAGACCGAGCCGTGGAGGCTTAGTAGGACGCGGTCGATCTGGTCGAGGAGGCCTATGAGACAACCGTCATCCGCTCCGCTCGCTACCAACAAACTCTCCGCAGGTACCATGAAAGAAAAATCAGAGGGAGGATCCTTGAGGTCGGTGATCTCGTGCTCCGGAGGACCCAATCAACCAAGGAGAAACATAAACTCCCTCCACCATGGGAAGGGCCCTATACGGTGACCGAGGTAATCCGACCGGACACCTACTGACTGAAGGACAACAGTGGCAACGTTCTCACCAACACATGGAACATCGAACAATTACATCGTTTCTTCCCCTAAAACTCGGTCTTACCGCTTTCGTTCAGTCAGTGTTTGCTCCTACAAGCACCCTAGCCCGAGCACTGTTGGCCTAGGTCGCTCGGGGCTCCATGAGGGTGTGATACCACCTCTCTTTTTTACTATCATATAGTAAATACTTTTCACCCAAACGAAGGGAAGTTCGTTCCTTTAATTACCCTACATAACTTTGTTTTAAACTCCCAACTGATCACACCCCGCCATGACCTACGGTTACGAGCAGCTGAGCCTCGCGGGCCACGCCCAGGTTCTTAAGGTTGCAGCCTATAGGTCAAACGGGCAGGTGTGAAAAAGAAAGGATAAAAAACAAAGCTATGCTAGGGTAAAAACAAGGAACGAATGGTACAAACTTCCCCTTACAAAGTGATTCCATCACAAAACAAAATTAAAGTATTCATGAATACAAAAAACTGTTCACATGGGGACTCCCCCATGAACTTATCCTTTACATATACTGACTACTCCTACTCTAAAAACTATTGTGGCCACCTGGCGGCATCGGCTGATGGCTCGGTCGACGAGGATAAGGGCTGCTTGCCTTCCGACGGGACGACGTTCGGCTTGGTCGAAGGCGGGATGACACTCGCTCCCGACCCGGTCTCCACTCCGTCCGTAGGTTGGATGACACCTTCTTGACGCACGCCTTCAGCCATGCTCAAATGGTGAGCCTCCATCACCCACTGCGCGGAGACTTGCTCGGCAGCCATCTGTGCGTATGGCACCAAGCTCTACCCGAGCGCATGGATGACATCCGCGCTCTAGCTGTCGACGTACCCTCTATAGATGGCGGTGAAGCCCAGGTCCGGGTGGTGCGTCACCACTGAGGTCAGCACCCCCGATGTCCCATAGAACATCCCATCGGAAATGAGCGCCCGAACTTCATTCAGAACCTTCGCCCGCTGGACGGCGAGTGTACTGGTGCTCGACGCCGACCCGAACACCTCAGAAATGACCACCTGGGTGATGTTGCGGATCTGGTCAAGCTCCCCCTTGAGAGCACATCGCTCTTCGAGGGACTTAGCTAGCGCCTCCGTGCTTCGACCGATCACCGCCTTGGCTGTCTCCAGCTCCCGCTCTAGAGAACCAATTTTTCCGCCCAGTTCGGGAAAAAGGACGACAAGTTCAGAAGCAGAGGAAAGAAAAAAACCACGGCATCAACCAAAGGTGGAATAGGTATATACCGAGGCGGGTGTTCTCGAGGATGGAGAGTCCTTCCTCCTGCTGGGTCACCTTCTCGAGCAGTCGACTCATCCGCCCCAAGCACCTGCCCCCGAAGCTCGAGCACTTCTTGATAAGCCTCCGACCGGGCCTTCTGCTCCGTCTCCAGAGTCTCCAAGGACTTTTCGAGCACCGCCTCAGTCTCTGCCAGGTGGACCTTTGCTACATCGAGTCCTCGCTCGATAACAGTTACCCATTCTGCAGCGAGTAGTTCCGCCACCTGCGCTCCCATCACCTCGACCACCTGGTCTCGGGACTCATGGTGGGCGGATTCCATCTAGCTCTCAAGCTCGTCGATCCCACCATGACATCGTGGCTTCCCGCTCCATCCGACCGTGTTCCTCCCAAAGGAAACGAGACTTGCGGATCAACATCGCCTCTAACTCCTGTAAAGCGAGAAGCAAGCACACTAAGACAACCAGTGGAAGACCAAGGAGTCAAGGACAAACGTTAAAATACATAAAGCTTACCTCGACGACACATGGCAGGTCGACTAAGACGGCCTGATGGACGAGCTCAACCCGCTCCAAGGCTTCCTTGAGCTTCGCCTTGGTTTAGGCGAGGTCAGACTCCATCGAGAATCCTCTCTCCTCCAAGAAGTGCCAGAGCGCCACCTCCTCCTCATTGTGAAGGATGAACTGAGCCTTCCTAGGGTTGCCAAGGCAGGGCCACACCAGCTCGTGGGTCGCCCCCAACCAGCTGGAAGATCCAACCGTCGCAATATCATGGGACGACTGGACCATAGCCAACTCCTGCTACGACGGGATGGCCGGCGGCTCCACCCTAGTGCCTGCCTCACCGGAGCAGGGGATCTCCACTATCTCAACTCCGTGGCCCACCGGTGGATGTTCTGCCTCTAGCCTGGATGCGTCACCTCCCGACCCCTCTAGCTCCAACCAGGAGGGTGAGCCATGTGTTCCTCCGCCAGGCGAGGCAGGGAGCCCGGTTTCCCTCTTCTCTTCCGCCGTGGCTATTGGGGGAGGGATCGCAAGGCTCACCTCTGACCCAACCTCCGCCATCACCATGGGGATTGCTGCCATCACTACCGCCGCCGCGGCCGCCGTACTCGTGACCGGCCGGGAGGACGCAACCCCCAGAAGGGAAGGTCGCACCGTTGCCAGTCTGCATTCCCCGCTGCTCATCGCAACTCACTGCAGGCTGGGCCTCCACTCCTTCCGCATAGGAGGTGGGGCGATGCCCAGACCCGTCAGTCCCTAGCCACTGACAAATAAGTACAAGTCAATCGTGCTAAAAAAACTCAACTGTGAGATCAAAAAGGAACGTAGACGCATACCTAGACGAAAGCGGCAGGGCCCTGAAGCCCCGACCCGCTGGCAATGAGCCCGTTGGACGAGGACCGCTCATGGGTCGTGACCCGTGCCCCCTCACATCGATCGAGGGAGGAGCTGACCTGGCTGGTTCCCGATTGGCCTGTGAGTTGCCGCGACCGCCGACTCATGGCGCACCTGTCGGGGCAACTAACAGGGCATCTCACCATTGTGGGTCACGCGCAAGCACCGACCCCAAAGATGCGGGGGTACGAGCACGCTCCTCCGACCGGCCGACGTGCCCCGCCATGCTCGGAGCAGCGAGGGCGAAACCAATAATGTCTTAGAAGGGCGCGGCGCCCGCGCCCGCTTCGCCTCTCACTCGACGACGGCGTCTGAGCTCACGGCATGCTTCCTTGACATGGGAACATCACCGCGCTTCTCTCGTGTCTCGTCCAGCGTTGGCGGACACGGCCATAGGCTCACGACGCTCCATCGAGGTCTTAATGATGCCCTAGTCTCCTTCATCCTTGGAGGTGCTCACATCGCCACCCATCTCCGTGGGCTCCTCCGACTCGAGCTCTGCCTCCACGTCGCTCTAGTTTTCACCGGCCTGCACCCACAGGGTGATCTCATTCTCCTTCTCATGCCTCCTCCGAGCCTTCTCAGCTCTCCTCTTCTTCTTGGCGACAACTGCCTCCTTCAGGGTAGCCTACCAAGCCATGCCCTCTGGCCCCCTCGGAAGATGCGGCCAGGATTTGTAACCGGTGAGTCCCTACGAAACGGAGAACACGAAGTCAAAACAACGGAGAGCAAGAGAAAAAAGGTCACAGAATAAGAAGAGGGGAGCGTACTAGGTTGGACAACTTCGTGGTGTGGACAGGTCTAGGCTTTCCTTTAAGGGACTCCTTATCCCTCAGTTGCAGCACCCGGTCGAGTTGGCTCCAGACCTCGTCCTTCGCCAACTCCTCCGGCGACGCGCGGTCGGGATATGTTGGGCCGAAGTAGTTCCACATCGGCCGCCTCCTCTCCACTAGTGGGGTGACTTGATGGCAGAAGAAGGTGTGGAACACCCACAACCCATTGAGGTCGTGCTGCACTAGCTTCTGGAGCTCCGCCTCAATGACCACTAGCTTGTTCTGCCGACTGGAGGGACCCCATGACCAGCTCTCCCGCCTCTCCGGCCTTCTTTCGGTGAATGGCGGGAATGGCTCTTTCGATAGGTTCCTGATGTAGAATCACTCCCCATGCCACCCTTGATTGGAGTCATAGGGGGAGTACGCGGGGTAGGAGCCCGACGGCCTCGGCTTCTTCTACAAGACGAAGCCCCCAACTAGCGCGGTTCTAGGTGGCTTCTCCTCCGACAAGGCTCGCCCGGTGAAGATCTATCGGAAGAGGTCCACGTGCGGCTCCATCCCGAGGATGTGCAGACGGTGACAAAACCGGCAACGTGCAGCACCCCAGTCGCATTAAGGTGTTGCAGCTCTAGGCCCCAATTGTTGAGGAGCCCGTGCAAGAACCAGTGCGCAGGATATCCTAGCCCGCGCTCGTGGAAGGCAAGAAAGGAGACAACCTCGTTCGCCCGAGGTCGCGGAACGGCTTCCCCTGGCGTAGGAGCCCTTCAATGCGCCACCTCCTTCGACAGAAGCAGCCCCTTCTCGGCGAAGGCGGCCCGCACCGCCTCATCTACGTTGGATGACCTCCAGTTCGACATCGCGCTCCGGACTCACAAACGGAACTGTGAGTTCTCCTCTCCCTCGCTTTACCCTCTTTCTCCTAGGAACCGATGTGGCACACGAACACGCTTGGGGTGAAGGAAGAAGGAGGAGAGGCGACAGATGCAGAAAGGCGAAGGAATGGGATGAAAACCCTCTCCCTTCCCCTATTTAATGCGGATAGGCATGCAGAGGGACGCGTCCTGACTGATGGGACACACCCTGCCCAACGAAATGTCACCCGGTTAAAGCGGGATGTGGCCTGGGTTGGGCCCACCACTATCACAACCCAGGCATATGAAACAAGGCGCAACCGCATGCAAACGACCCTCCGCCTTCCCAAACAGTGTTTGGAAGGGCCCACCGATAGGATCTCCATCAAGGGAAGACCAACGAGCCACCTGAGTTGATCGGACGGCTCAGGCGACTGTCGAGAGACAGGTAAGGAGCAGTGGGATGCCCCATGTGGGCTACGCTGACTCCGTCATGAATGACGGACACGGATCCCATTCGGACATATCCGATAAGAGCTCCTCAAACCCGCCACTTGAGTCATCAAGGTAACTTCACCAAGCCTTCTTACTTTGTTTTCTAATGCATGATCATTCATTCATCATTTCTCATACACGCATTCACACATTCATTCATACAATCATTCATTCATCCCATACATCCAAAGCATCACATATGCAATTAATGCATCACAACACTTCGTGTTGCATCACGAAGCGGTAGTTGTCTCATTCAACATGAGCAACGACCGACCGGGGTTCAAAGGCCGGCCCGCGAACGGCTCGAGGCCGCCTCACATCAAACAGAACTAGGGAAGAAAATGCAGATGAGCCCCAGCGGCCCTCGCCCGATATGCTCAGAAGCAGACATGGTCATCTCAACCTTCTCGTTTGATCCTAACCTCAAGCCATGCCCACAGAATCTCCAAAGAGGGGAGGCCAGCGGACCACCGAAGTCGGTCTCCGGAACGACTCGGGCATCTATCGGGATGTGGGTTAAGGAGCAGTGGAATGCCACATGAGGGCTATGTCGACCCCGTTACGAACGACGGACCCGGATTCCGCTCGAACGTGCCCGTTAGTGACCTCAACGAGCGCGTCACTCGAGCCATCGAGGCAAGTGACGTTAGCTCAGCCTCTCCGGTTGCTGAAACCGTGGACGGGGTAACGCACGGAACTAGACCAACCCCTACCAAACCCAACGGGGCTCAGGGGCTCGGGTCGCCCGACGCCGACTCGGGAAACCAACCAACCGCGCAGGTTGCTGGTGGGACAAACACGGGCGAACACCCCGACCGGCAGAAACACATGATTCTGCGGCCCCAGGAAGAGTATCAATATACTCAGCCTCCAACCGACTCACCAGTCTGACGCAGGATCGGGGGCTACACCCACCGGGTGCGCTCGTGCGCACCCGCTGGCAAGTCAACAAAATCCCCCAGACAATTCTACCCGAATTGTCTGGGGGCTCGGGGGCTACACCCACCAGGTGCGCTCGCGCGCACCCGCTGGCAAAAACGGAAAATCCCCCAGACGATTCTACCCGAATCACCCGAGGGCTCGAGGGCTCGGGGGCTCCTGTCGGGTTCATAAACCCGGGGTCCCTAATGGGCCCGCTTCCCAGCAAAAGCTCGGCCCAGCAGACGGAATTACAAACGACGCGCAACTCCTAGGCCGGCCCAGATACCTAACGACAGGCCAGAAGAGCGATCTAGTCTCCAACCGGAAGGCCTGGCCAAGGAGAGGACGACGCTCGCTTCCGACTCCGGCCCGCTTTTCTGACCGAAAGGCCTGGCCAAGGAGGGGACGACGCTCGCTTCCTACTCTGACCTGCTTTCTGATCGGAAGGCCTGGCCAAGGAGGGGACGACACTCGCTTCCGACTCCAACCCACTTTCCGACCGAAAGGCCTAGCCAATGAGGGGACGACACTCGCTTCTGACTCTAACCCGCTTTTCCGATCGGGAATACACCGAACCTCTGCTTACAACCCTTCTCCGACCGACGCGGTCGAAGCCAACTAGAAACGACAGAACGAGGACGCCCGCTTGGTGAGGACCCAGAAAACAGGCAGAGCAGATAAGGCAAGGCGCTCAAGTCAACCGCAATACCGAGGACCGTACCCTGCACACCTGCAGGACAGTACCGCCAGACCATGTCAGAAGGGTGCTTTGCAACCTTTCAGACATGTCAGAGCACAAACAGTGTTGTGGGCGCCGACATTTGTCCTACAGTATGGTAGACGCCGACATTTGTCAGATCAGAAGAACACGATGGAGCCCGGCACACGCATCTGGGCGTCAACAATATTATGGCCGCCGACAAACCGTCTTGTACCCAACGGCGTGGGCAACAAGACTAGGTAGCACACACTCTCTCTCCTAAACTTGTAAGGCCATCCCTTTCATCTATGAAAGGGGATGCGCTCTCTCCCAACAAAGGAGGATCATTCCGACTCTCTCTCTCTGCTAGCTTTAGACATTCTGAGCACTCGAACAGCTTCACGGCTCTAGAATTCTAAAGCTACACAGAGCATACGTTCCAATATATAGCGCACGTAGGAGCTCCCGTCACTCTCGGCCCTTCGGTCCAGAGTTCGATCGGACCTCCATCACCCCCATCTTATTCCCACTCGTTTGTAACCCCACAGCAAACTTCGAGCACCTGGGCTCAGAAATAAAGTCACCGACCGACTCAAACTGGACGTAGGGCACGTTGTCTGAATCAGTATAAACCCTGTGTCATTGAGTGCTAGTCCACATCCGATCACAACGTACGACAAAACTACAAATATTCATTTGTTTGTCACTTTTCGCACCGACACTACCAGAGCCTCTACCCGGGCAGCGGCGCAAGCAATGGAGGGGCAGGCGTGGTGGTTGGTAGCGACCCGTAGGTGCTCGATGAAATGCCAAGGTGACAGAATGTGAGGTGATGGAGCTAAAAATCACCCCAGCAAAGAAGGGGTGATTCTACCATACCAAGCCAGGCAACCAAACAAAAATCTACCAAGCCAAAGTTACATAGTACACTACAACCAAATAAGGGGTTCCTACTTAGATAATTTTGGCTTAGAGTAAACTGTAGCACTTTCGTTTTTATTTGGTAATTATTGTTCAATCATAGACTAATTAGGCTCAAAACGTCCGTCTCGCGATTTTCAACCAAACTATGCAATTAGTTTTTGTTTCGTCTACATTTAATGCTCCATACACGTATCGTAAGATTCGATGTGATAACTACTATAACATTTTTTTTAAGTTTTTTTTGTTACTAAACACAGCCTATCTACTGGGACCGAAGAAGGAACTCAACACACCCTATATGTGTAGCCCACGGGGACCAGCCTCGGAACATGCGTCATGTGACATAAGCATGATGAAATGTGCTGACCGTAGAGCAATGCCAAAAGGTGCAGATCCACCGTTCTAGTACCACTGGACCGTCTCTTTTCGCTGAAACTGAAACATGTGTCCCTTTGCTGCTTTGCTTAGCTGTCGGGGCCTTGAGGTGCCAATGGCCGGCCACCCAGCGGCCTAGCTCACCAGCGCGCACCGCTGCGGCAAGGTGGACGACCATCCACTACCATGCGGTGACCAACGACAACGAGCAACGACTGAACGATCCATCGTATCAAGGATTCACGATATGCCATGTACTCCCACCGTCTAAAACAGTGTGATTCTCAATACTCTATACATATTTATGTCACTGTACTAGAAAGCAGTGAGAAAATGCACCAAGAACGTCTTTTGAAATTTGGCCTGGAATTGAACCGTGGCATTATTATGGATCGTCCGGAAAAAAAAAACGCTTGCGATATGAGATTTTTTGTCTCGTTCGTGAGGAGATCGTGAGGAGCCCTTCTTTTTTCAAATTCGATGCGGTACGGCTTCGAGGTCTCACCACCGTCTTGCCTCTCACAACGTACGGAGTATGGTGTGGACACGACACGCCGCCTCTGCGTGCGTGACTCCAGTCGAGATGCCTGCCACCGTCCAAATGGTCCGCGACTCGTGCATCGAAGACAAATCGCATGGGTCGTGCGCGTGCGGCAGTCAAGTATTGTTCGTGGTCTCCGAAAATTCACGGGGCCTATCTCGATTCCACGCGTCGGACGGACTAGGATCTGCGTGGCACGGCTCAGCTTCAACAGTGAATCTTTTTTTTTTAATAGCTTTATGAGCAGCTCTCTGAATAAAATTGAGCTGTTTGGAAGAAACTGTTTGACAAAATAATTTTAAATGGTAGATAAATAAATAAAATTACTATAATACCCTTATCTCTATTTTTCTTTTTTATTTTATCGTCTTCTTCACGTACCCCCTCAGCGACGTCCCTCCCGGCGGGCCACACTCCCCACGGCGGACCGCGCCCCCAACGGCGGCGCCTCTCTCGGCAGAGCGCGCTCCCACGGCGGCGCCCTCCCGGCGGCTCGTGCCCGGCCAAGCCATTCCCCCACGCGAGCTGCTCCCCAGCGGCCAAGCCCGCGGCGAGCCACGCCGCCGGCAGCTGCGCCCCCGGCGGGCCAAGAACCGACGAGCCGTGCCCCTGTCGATTCGCACTCCGGCGGCCGCGCCTCGGCGAGCCGCGCTGCCGGCGGCTGCGCCCGGCAATCGTGCCCCGGCAGGCCATGCCTCGGCGGTGCTGGCACCTCCCTCGGCCGAGCATGCTCACTCTCTCTTCTTGGCTGCCAGTCCAGCCCCAACGGCCGCTCGCGCTTGCCCGTACAGCGACGGCCGCGCTCGCGAGTTGGCTCGGCGTCGGCGGCGGCGCCCGCCAGCCGCGACCTGGGCTCCCCGACGACCGCGCCTCGACTCCCCGGCGGCCATGCCCCAGCGCTCGGCGACCCCCAGCCAGCCACGGCCCGCCGACGGCAGCGCACCCTGGGCTCCTCGGCGGCCACGGCCCTGCTTCCCGGTGGCCGTGCCCCTGCATCGGCATCCGTGCTCCTGCTCACCGGCGAGCCGTGCCTCGTCGCCTCCGTCGTGCGTGCGCTCTCTCTCTCCGGGGGCAAAATGAGTCTTCTGTACCGTGGGGTTCACGTATGAGAGATGAAGCTGAAATAAGATATTATTTTTAGCTTCAACTCGTATCTCTGTGAGAGAATTTTTTTAGAAATAAGTGTTTAGAAAAAAAACAAATAGCATAAAGCTGTCGTGAGCTGCGCGAAACATGCCAGTTGCTCTTCCAAGCAAGCAAGAAGAGACCAGATGAGAAAATTTGTAAAATATATTGTAGCGACACGGTTTAATCATAGCCTAAATTAGCCAAGGTTTCGTAAATTATATAATTAGTTTCAATTTTTTATCTGCCAGGCGAAAATGTTGAAAAATTTGGCAAAATTCTGGGGAACTAAACTGGCTCCAGGAGACTTCACCGACTCGGAGAGCGTCAGATCACCCACCGACTCGGAGCTTCATCATCTGCAGCAGATCACACTGGCTTATCATCAGCAGCTCATCGTGCGGCGTAATAGGAAACGGCAGCCTATTTTCGAGATTATTATTATTATGAAAGAGATTATTGTATTAACAAATGCAATTGCAATCTAATAATAGATTGTTTTTCGTATCTGTTCTAAAGTAAATTGGGAAGAGATTGTTTTACATATCTATTTAAATCCATGTGTTAAAAGTAAATTGAGGGTAAATTGGGGTCGAACAAGAGTCTACTTAGGTGATATAGATGAGTCGCTATGGAACAAGAGACGGTCATCATTTTTTTCTATTTTCATCACAAAACTACTATAAAAAAGTTAGAGATGGAGAACAAATAAATTCGCAGGTTATTTTACTAACTTGGGATAATTATTTATTTAACAAATGATTTTTATAAACCTACTCCGTACTGACATCATGACATGCTTATTCCAACCCATGCTCGGAAGCATTTTCACAAAAAAAAAAATCACGCTCTTGGAATAGATTCCTGGCCTACACAACACATTCACATCCCCGGCAGAAATACTCTCGTCCGAAAAAAAAAATTGCAGTTCAATCCTCAATGGCAGCTCAGGGACGAACGCCACCGCATCTTCCGGGCCCACCCATGTGATCTACTACAACGTGGGGCGTGACCCCACCGACACATCTCCACCCAGACTCACAGGCACATGGTCCCACACAGCAATAAAGCCACAGATGGCCCACCGGCAGTGGAGAGACCGGGCGTGGCGGGAGCCAGCTGGCGACCACTTCGCGCGCTTCGAGGCAACTCCCGTCTCCCGCCCCCACGCCCGCAGGCCGCTTATCTTATCCACGACGGCAAAGGCCCACGTTTACCTGGGCTATTTACAGGACTGCCACGACCGGCCCGCCGATATCTTCTCCGTCGTCTCCGGCGGTTTACTCTGACGGCACAACGAACAGCGCGACTTTGAAGTAAAGTTTGAACTGGGGATAATCTGATTGAACTACCACAATTTGATTAGGAAAGGGATCAATGGAGAGCGACCAATTTACACAAAGAGAACAAGATAGATGGAGGAAAAAAGAGAGAAAGAAAAGACTGCTCTCCATTGCTTTCTTGCTCCAGCCTTCCTCACCAATCAAAGAATTTCCCCCCCGGTGTTTCTCTCCTCAAGGAACACCCTAACATAACATATTTCCACCAAAAAAGTTCCAGATAAGAATGCCAATGTTTGATCCAGAAGTGGTGGCCGCGGCCGGGCCAAAGAGGGAAAAGAATTAGCACGGATCATTGTCGTGAGTTCTTGGATCCCCTGGTGTAGCCGTAGTAGGACAGGTACCACTTGACGAACTTCTTGAGGCCGACGTCGAGGTTGGTGGTGGGCTTGTACCCGAGCTGCTCCCTGGCGAGGGAGATGTTGGCGTGGGTGAAGGGCACGTCGCCATTGCCGGGCATCTCGATCACGTGCTTCTTGGCCTTGACGCGGAGGTGCTTCTCCAGGATGGACACCAGGTTGGGCACCGTGACGGGCGAGGTGTTGCCGAGGTTGAAGATCCTGTAGGGCGCCGGCCCGCGCTTCTTGCCCCCCGTGCCGGTGCTCTTGCCGGCCGTGTCCAGGGAACCAAGGCAGCCCTTGAACAATGTCGTCGATGTAGGTGAAGTCGCGGGCCAGGTCGACGTGGTCCTTGCCGCGGTACACCGTGATGGGCTTCCCCTGCAGGATGTTGCGGGTGAAGGAGAAGTAGGCCATGTCGGGGCGGCCCCAAGGCCCGTACACGGTGAAGAAGCGGAGGCCGGTGATGGAGAGGCCGTAGATGTGGTTGTACGTGTGCGTGATCTCCTCGCCGGCCTTCTTGGTGGCCGCGTAGAGCGAGGCCGGCTGGTCGGTGCGGTCGCGCTCCGAGAAGGGGACCTTGTCGTTGAGGCCGTAGACGGAGGACGACGAGGCCCAGACGATGGCCGGCTGCGGGTCGGCGTCCTTGCAGGCCTCGAGGAGCGTGACGAGGCCGGCGATGTTGGAGTGCACGTACGAGGCCGGGTTCTCCATGGCGTAGCGCACACCGGCCTGCGCGGCGAGGTGGAGCACGTGGGTGAAGGGCACGACGTCGAAGAGCTTGGCAAGCAGCCGGCCGTCGTTGATGTCGCCCTCGACGACGAACACCCCGTGGGAGGCGAGCAGCGCCCTGCGCGCCTTCTTGAGCGAGGGGTCGTAGTAGGCGTTGAAGTTGTCGACGCCGACGACGCCGTCGCCGCGCTTGCGGAGCGCGAGGGAGCAGTGGGTGCCGACGAAGCCCGCGGCGCCGGTCACCAGCACCGACATCCCGGCCCCGGCGGCGGACCCGGGGGGCCGCCTCGGCGCGGCGGACGCGCGGATCTGCCGCTCCCAGTGCAGGCCGCCCCATGAGGCGGCGAAGTACTTGGAGGAGGTGTCGACGAAGGACTGGAAGCTGAGGTAAGACGCCGTCATGGCGACGAGGAACAGCGCCCACAGGAACATGGTGCTGGTGGACGCGAAGCAGCGGTGGAGCTGCCGGTTCATGGCGCCCGCCCGCTCGATCTTCACCTTGCCTGGGGTGGAGGGGAAGAGGTCCTCCTCCAGCACCCGCATCTTCAACGCCGCCGTCTTGCCGTGCGACGGACGCCCGCGCGACCAGATGGGTGCCTCTCCGCCTCCTCCTTCTCGTCGCAGATTCTGCTCGCTTCCTCGACGCAACGCAAGGACCGCAAAAGGCGTCGCCGCGGGGCAGGGCCGGAGACGCAAGGGATCAACCCGCGCCGCGCTGGACGGATTCCGGTTCTCCTCCTCCGACTGATTCACTGGCCGATTGGTTGATTATTCCTTGCTCTCCCTGGCCGGATAGATGGATCGGCCGCCGGAATGATAGATAGGTTTCCTTCCTTGGGAGCGAGGAGAGCGCGCGCCGGGTTCAGGAAATTTTGTTCGGGAGGAGAGGAGGAAGAGGAAAGGAGGGCAGGAGCTGGATGCGCGCCTGCCTAAGGAAACGTTGAGGTAGGACGGGATCGGGATATAAATAGGGGAGCGGGGCCGACAGCGACGGGAGCGCGTGAACGCGGTGGCGGAGCAGAGGGGGGGTGCCGCCGCTGGTGACGAGGAGGGGGCGGGTGGTGGCCGCGGCGGACGGGCGCACAGGATTTGCGTTGAGAAAAAAATATTATCTGAAAAAATACGGTTTATAAGTCAAACCCGGAGAGGGAGAGCTGGGCGGAGCGTCCGACGCGCTATTTTTGTGTTCCAGGCTCATCACATTTATGAGCGTTTTTACGCGTGGACGTGAATGTGATTTGTTGTCATTCGTCTGGGTAACGAGCCTGCGCGTGGGGAGATTTTTGTTTCTCGATTTAGAAGTTTCCATGTTCAGATTGACGATCTCGAGATGTATATATAGGGAAAAAAAAAAAAGAGTATTTGGCTACAACTTTAATCAAATCTGAAAAGAAAAACGGTCCATATCCTATCCAATCCACTCGAAGCAATAGGAAGCAATAGTTTATTGATTTTTTTTTCTGGCACTTTATTTATGATGTCACCGTGCCCGCCGTGTTGATTTTTTTCGTCTATATAAAAGCTACAAATATGTGTGATGCTGATAAGTATCGCTAGATTGATCATGTTGTTTTTTTTGTCTTTATGACGCTGATAAGTATTAGACCGTCTCCAATAACTACGACCCGAAATACAAAATCTATTTATCTTTTGGTAACACTACCAACAAAAAATTTAAAATCTAATTTTTATCTTCTTGAATAACCAGATCTAAAAGACAACCTATTTTACAAATAAATCTGAGAGAGAGGGACCCCTCCTATGGTCCGGTCGTTCGGACCGTACCCCGGGCCGGCCGAGCAGCGCGCTCAAATTTTGGCAGCCTGCTAACGCCGCATGAGGATTCGCCAGCAATTATTTTGCGCAGGCCAGGACACCCACACAAAGCCCCCACAATCTCGGATGCAGCAGCAGGATAGCTGGGATCGAGGGGGTTGGTCCCCACCTTAATTCGAGTTATTATATCATCGGATGTTTTGACACGTGTAAAGAGTATTAAATATATGTTATTTATGAAACTAATTGCTTAGATTGAAACTGTTTTTCGAGATAAATTTTTTAAGCCTAATTAGTACATGATTTGACAACGTTGTGCTACAGTAAACATATGCTAATGACAGATTAATTAGGCTTTATAAATTCGTCTCGCGGATTACTGGTGGATTCTGCAATTTATTTTTAGTACCCGAACACCCCATACGATACCTCTATGTGACACCTCCTGAACTTTAGTCCATGGATCCAAATACCCCCTTAATTGGCAGATTTTTTTTAATTTTAACATTTTTTGCAAACTAATTTTAAATCTAACACGACCGGTTTTTTTTAAACTAGCACTTTTGGCCGCGCCTATTGCCCTGGCGTGGCCAAATGTCTGTGCCGCGTGCATGCATGATGGCGCGGCACAGGGCTGACGTGGCGGTAAACTGGTCCGCTGACCGCTGACGGGGCAGGGCCTGGCGCGCCACCGATCTTGGCGCGGTAGTGCCGCGCCACGGAGCATGACGCGGCTGGGCCAAATAAAACCCAGCGACTAGTCATGCCAGGACTGAGGTGCGACGGCAGGCAACGCATAGCTGTCGATATGTCCATGCCAGGACTACGCTACCCTAGCTGTGCGCCGCTATGTTCTCCCACGGCTGGCGTAGTATGTCAAGAAAGATCCAGCTGATGGTGTTGCCCGAGGCGTCTGGGAAGAGGAAAGCACCAAGAAAGTGCCAGAGCCAAACTCGAGCGAACCTGTCGATCTGAGCCTCCTCAGCCTGTGGGTCCAAGTAATCAAAGCGCTCCGTGATCCAGGACGACGAAACACCGGAAGTTTTCCTAAAATTTACCAAACAAAATGAGACCCGATGGCTGCAGAAAAGCAATGCAAGTATTAAATAAGCTTCAATTTCTCACTTATTTTTCTTGGAAGCCTCGTCGTCTGGTGGAAGAAAGCCAGTAAACTAAGCCACTAACTCCCTCCAATGATCGTTATCAACTATCCCCGTCACTAGAAGCCCCTCCAATTGAAGGCCAAAAACAGCTTTCACATCCTGCATGGTCAATGTCATCTCGCCACAAGGTAGGTGAAACGTGTGAGTCTCAGGCCTCCACCTGTTATAAAAATAGAATGACTGTTACTTGCCTCAAATTTATTACAAGAAAGTTTACATACAAAGAATACACTCGCACCAGTCTACAGCTGCAGTAAGTAGTGCTGGGTCAAGGGACGAAAGACTGTGGTTGACAACACGGACAAGCTTGAGGAAGCCGGCACGCCATATGTACGGCGCGTAACGCTCGTCCCACCGGTGCTCCCTGGTGTGCGTGCGGGGCCTCAATGGAGGCATTGCCACCTCTGCATCGTTGTCACTCAAGATATGTGCTCGGTGCTGGTCGTCGTACTCCACCTCAAGAATGTGGTACAACATGTGTTGTGTGGGTGGGGACATACTGTTACAAATTGATAAACAAAGCGTTAAAGTATTCAAATTAACAAAATTCAAATTAACATTATGTAGCAGTGCAAAATTTAAACTGCTTGTTATGCAATACGAACACAATACGAAAGCACATGTATATATTCAAAATAACATTAACAAACATATCACGCACTTGTAACATAAATAACTTCACTAGGAATATAAGCATTTGACGAAACTTCATGAAATCATCAAAATCGACGTATCACGCACTTGTAAGTACCAGAATTTATAAACTAGTAGGTATACCCAAAATCTCTAACTAAATAACTAACTATAAACTAAATAATAAATACCTAATCAATCCCTAAACCTAAATTCCTAACTATACTAGAACACACAACCTCGAACCTAAAAACTACATACGTAAACCACAAAGAAATTCACTAACCTAACTAACATAAATCATTAAGTATCCTAAATTTGATAAACTATCATAAATCAATAACAATCATAAAATCCTAACTATCCTAAATTACTAACAATAATAAATCACTAATTATCCTCAATCACTAACTATCCTAAAATAATAATAATTAAAATAACATGAAATCGAGAGGGAGGTACCTTAGGAGCTGACGACCTTGACGCGCCGGCGTTCGTGGCGCGACCGACGCCGGCATTGCGCGGCGGGACTGGCCGGGCGCGGCGTGGGCGGGCGGGCGCTGCGCGGCAGGAATGGCTGGGCGCGGCGTGGGCAGGCGAGCGCGGCGTAGGCGGCCGCGGGAGCTGCGCGACGGCGGCGTAGAGGCGGCGGGCGGGCGGCCTCGCTCGCGGGGTTTTATTTGGCCCAACCGCGCCATGCTCCGTGGCGCAGCACTACCGCGCCAAGATCGGTGGCGCGGCATACCCTGCCCCATCAGCGGTCAGCAGACCCGTTTACCGCCACGTCAACCCTATGCCGAGCCACCATGCATGGCGCGGCACATGCATTTGGCCGCGCTAGGATAATAGGCGCGGCCAAAAGTGTTAATTTAAAAAAAACGTCCGTGTTAGATTTAAAATTAGTTTCAAAAAAGTGTTAAAATTAAAAAAAAAGTGCGATGGCTCACCCACGTCAGCTCTCATGCAACTATTTTCAACCAACTAAAGAAGTCATAACTGTTAAACCAAACATCCAAATTAAATTTTGATTACACCATCGGTTTTCTTGTAATAAATCCTTCAAAACAAGATCTCACATGAATATATTTCGATAAAATTTTATTAACGAACATTTATCTTATAAAGATAAAATATTTTATTTTATTGAGCAGAGATAATGTTCTAAGTTTAAAGAATAATGTTGTCTTTCGCAAGAAAGATGTTCTCGGTTTAGAAGAACGATATTCTAGTTTTAATTCATAAAATTAGTATTATAATATATAGATAGAAATAAATAAATAAATACCTAGCATAATTAAAAAATAATAAAATATAAAGCAAAGCATAAGGAAAAGGATTAAAAATACGTAATAGAGAAAAAATTTAAAAGAACATCACATCCATACTTTTCAAACATTCTAAAATATACTATAGAACATTCTATGTGTATTAAGTGAATATCACTAAATACATTATAAAACATCACATATATATTACGTGAACATCACTAAATATATCATATAACATCACATGTATAGTAAGTGAACATCATAAAATATCACATGTATAATACGTGAACAATACAAAAGCAATATAGAACATTATATGCATACTATATGAACATCACATAACACGACATAGACATTAAATGTATACCACTGAACATCATATATAAAAAAATAAAAAAATAAAATTATTAAAGAAATTAATTCGAGTAAAACAATAAAGAACAAAAATACATAAAAACTTGATTAACAAAATGATAAAAATATGGATAAAAACATAAATGAATAACTTAAACAAGGACGAAAAACAAAAAATTAAAAAGAAAGAAAAAATAAATTAAGAATGAATAAGCATAGAAAACTAAAAAGAAAAGAAAAAGAAAAGGAAAGAATAAATAGAAGCAAGAAAAAACAATAAAAATAAAATCAAAAAAAGAAAAGAAAAGATAAAAATAGAACATGACATGTGCAGTACGTGAACATCACAGAAAATAAAAAAAGGAAAGGAAAGAAAAAAAATAAAAGAAACAAATGAAAAATAACTAAGTAAAAAATTCACATAGAAACATGAATAACAAATGAAAAATGAAATAGGGAAGAAAAAAGAAAATTAAAAATATATATGATATATGTATCTTATGCAACATATGAAATGAAAAAAAGTTTAATATAAAATACCAAAAATAGTTCATATAGTAATTAAAAAAGAAACAACAAAAATAGAAAAGAAAAAGAAAATAATTAGAAATAGAAGAAACAAAAAAAATTATAAAATGAAAAGAACAAAAAAACCACATGGGTGAACACATAAAAACATATGAAATGAAAAAAAATTGAAAAATAAAAAATGAAAATAGTGCCTAGAGTAAATTACAGAAAGAAACAGAAGCAAAGAAAACATAAAATAAAATGAAAAAGAAATAGAAATAGAAATAAAAGAAAAACAAAATATAAAAATAAATAATTAGAGTAAAGCAAAATATAAATAAATGAGAGATGGAAATATAAAGAAATGGAAAGAAGAATAAAAGACCATAGAAAATAAAAAAATAAAATAAAAAGAAAAGGAGAAGAAAAAATAAAGACAAGTAAAAGTACGGTAGGAAAGAAGAATTAGAGAAACAAATGAAGAAGATATAAAAAAGAAAAGAAAAGAAAAAAAAAAAAAACAATCTATCAGCATCCGTCGGATGGATCGGACACGAACGAACATAGCGGACACGAATGCATGCACGTGATTAAGTCTGAGCCGTAGGCTAGAAAATAAAAAATATTATTGATATTGGGCCACCCAGCAAGAAAAATCTAACAGGGGGAATGCGGGAGAACGCGGAAGAAGGCGGGAAAAGTCTGTTCGGCGGGGGGATTCCGTCCGGTCAGCCGCACCAGAATGTCTCCGCACCAGAAGTCATTCATATTTGGGTTACGGCTCTCCTTTTATTTAAAATAGGTTTTTTATATAAATATTTTATTATAGACTATATTTATTATGTTGGAGATCTATTTTGAGTTTGGGTTTCGCAATGGCTCTCCTGTCAGAGACAGTCTTACTAAATTGATCATGAAGTATATTTAGACTAAACTATTTGAGTATACAAATGTTGATATTTTTTTTAATGAGAATTAAGTTTAGAATTGTTTGGCTTTTATAAAGCGAGATTTTCATCCTTCTCTGAATAGATGGAGTATTTCCGGTTGGTCATCGAGTAACAAGTGTGAAATAAAGTCCTAGATACGAAACATGACTTTGAACTTAAGAGAAAAGGAATAGTTCCTCTGGTAGTCTGGTTCCGGTGCGGCACTTTGATTTGTACTTTAATTAAACACATATACTACCATTTTCTAAAAGTGAAAAATTCTATTTATAGAAATATTTCCATGATGATATGATAGCATCAATCATGTATCGTGAACTATGTAACTTTTTTATACCAATAGTCAAGTTAAAAAGTACACCATCTTAAAACAATCTATGTTTGGAATCAAAGGCCATATGTGATAAGAGTTTGTTTGGATATAAGGGCTAATCAATAGCTAGCTAAAAATTAGCTCAAATTAGCTCTATTACATCCAAACAGAAAGGCTAATAGATGGTCTAATTTTTTAGATAAGTCTTCAACTGGTTGTTAGCCAACTAGCTACTCAACCTTGGCTAATTTAAGATAATTTTTAGCTCAACTAGTAATTAACCCTAGCTCGTCCAAACAGACCCTAAAACATATATTTGTTGTCTAAAATGCAGTCCGTGTTTAGCATTGACACCATATTCTCAATTTGGTAAAGTGCACAGGCGTATCAAACAGGTTGTCAAACATCTTGTGAAAATAGATTAAACATGAGCTAATTATGGGCTAATAAGGGCTCATGGACTCTAACCACAAATTAGCCCTCATTAGCTCTTTCTAGCCTAGAATTAGCCCATATTTAGGTGTTCTAATTGGTATAAAAAACATGAGCTAATTATTAGCTCTAGGATCCAAACACCATCTAATTTGCATATTTTGGTTCCAGGTATGAAAATTGTGTTATTCAAGGTTCAAGTGCCAATATTTTTGTGATCTATGTTGTTGATGTAACGTGCCAACGTAAATACATCTGTAAGAGTTAAATACATCAACAACCCTTGAACTTGTAAGAGTGTGTGAGTGTGTCACTTAGATCTATGAAACTATAAGCAAGGTACAGCTATACGAAGTGGTATGGATCTACAGGGACTGAAATTCAATATAAAGGGCTTCAAAATGCATGTTTTGAGTTGTGGACCTGAGTGATATACTTTTACAAGTAGAGTTGTTGGTATATTTAATTAGCTTCATCCATATCCATCTATCTCCACCTTTTACGAATGTTGTGGAGATTTTGTTCCGGGGACCTCAAGGGAGATTGGAAAAGATGTTAGAAGTGGCATGTGGGCCGGCATAGATTTTTTTTGCAAAATACACCATAGATTCTTTAACTTTTGCCTCTGTATTATCTAGGTCCACTAACTTTAAAAAAATATAGTTTTGGATCCTTAATCTTTTTATATAGTTAAAACTATAGGTCCATACTGGTTCAAGAGAGGGTTGGATTCAACATGGCATGTGAGCACCCTAGAGAAGAAATGTTTCCTTATCAATTCTCTCTAAACATGCAACAATCCCAGACAACTACTCCATCCGTTTGAAATTACAGTTTACTTTGGACTTCTTCTAAATCCAAACTTATCTAGTTTGATCAAGTTTATAGAAAATATATTTTTTTTCTAAAAAATCATCAATAGATAATTTTGACGCCAAAGAAATATAAAGTAAAGTATATTTTGAAACAACGACATCAACTATATATAGCCTGTGGTTAGACGTCGTAACTCATAATACATGTGTTTGTCAACCCAAAACAAAGTTGTGATGTTGAGTGGGAGTGGCATCTCACAAGACAGACAAAGGGGATTCACGAGTTCAAACATCTTGGACATCACATTTTATTTTATTTTAGAAAAAAGTAGATTTTATTCTGGCCTCACCAAGAGTTTTGCACTCATCCAATGCATTATTACCATTTAGCTTCCTGCTGAATTTAGAGAGCTCACGGATGGCAAATAAATTTGAATACCAACAAACTAAGTACTAATCTTATTACTCCCCGTCTTGTCGAAAATCTCCAACATCTGACATGCTCATTGCACTACTGTAGATCTATTTTACTCTTTGTATAGAATGGACTATGAGAGCATCCAATGAATATCCCTGAAAATAAACTATAACTAAGAATATATTTTTCTAATAGAAAAACTATATCATTTCTAGATAGACATAGGGACAAAAAGATTGCACTTGCTTCCACATGAATTTGAGATCGCGATTTAGGCTTTGCTGGTTGTAGATTTGAAACCATACATCAAGAAAGTGTTCCATATTCATTGGAGGTTGTAAAGCAAACGCAATTGAACTATGGTCCAAACAAATCATGCAACATGACATTCAAAGAACAAATATTGGATGGTTGCCATTGTTACAAAACCAACAATTTTTGTCACCTTTCTAGTTTCTCTTTAGGAGATTGTCTTTTGTCGGAACAACCCCTTCATTAAGAACCAAGCAAACATCTTTTGTTTAGGGACAACTTTAACTTCCAAATCAATTTATTTGAAGGCAATACATCGATTGTAATGTAAATACATATTGGCTTGTAGGGCTCGATTTGATAGAACCGGGTTGGTCATTGGGTTGCACAAATGCTACTCTTCTTAATTACCAACTCATTCTATTTTTGTAGCTGCCCCCCATGAGCACTCTACGGAAAACAAATATTAAGAGGTGCGGACTTAAATGCCTTAGATATTATTTTCAATATTATATATACACAGATGGATTTTTTATAGTAAAGTTTTCTAACCACTTGTCCTAATAGAATGTAATCTCAGCACCATTGTAATGGCTAAAGGAAGATAACTCAAAGAAGCGATCTATTACCTTTAGAAGGCCTGGCCAGAAATGAGAATTTCCTAGCTTTCAATAAGTTGTACCTATGGTTTTGTTTCTCTAAGTACTTCTTCCTTAGAAGCTCTTGACAAGCTCCATCTTCATTCATAAGTTTGCATAGCCATTTGTTGATGAGGCAGTCATTTTGTATTTCAAGGTTTGTAGTTCCTAAACCACCTTGCTCCTTTGGAAGACACAATGCATGGCTACCCATTTCACTAATATGAATTTTCTTATGCTCATCGCCTTGCTAGAACAAAGTAGATCTGTTGTAGAAATCTAACTTGTTAAGAATGCCCTTTGTTAGTTCAAAGAAAATCACCTCACATGTATAGCTAATAAATTGCTCAACACTGAGTTTATCATGCCTTGCCGCCCACCATAAGAGTTTCCCTTTCTAGTTTTTCGGTTTGTTTGAAAACGTTCTTCGACAACTGTTCCAATTATTGCTGTAGAGTTTCCTATGATTTATCAGAATGTCCAAGTGTCTAAAAGGATATTGGCCCATCATACCATAGCTAAAAATTTGTGAGTACGTTTCATATAATTCTTGGCCAAAACATTTTACTTTGTGTGAAATTTAATTTTAAGTCTTTGAGAGTGTTCACAAAGGTCAAATGCACATAAAATGGTTTTCCTATTATTTTCAGTTGAGAATCGAATAGCAAATGCGAGATCGTGGCAACAACTCAAAGAAAAAAGCACTGTACGTACGTGTTAAAGAGTACCGTTGAGTTCCGCGTGGGGATGTGCTACTCGTTCCTAGTCGAAATACAGCTGTTTTGTACGTACTGCACTAAACAAACGCATCTTACTTGCAAAACCTGGTGAGTCACTGGCTCCAGCTTTACCTACTCGGGCGAAGCGCGAACGTTGAACATTCACCACTACGCTACTCGCTCGCTTATCCCTTCCTTCTCACGCTTGCGGTCCGGATTGGTGCACTGCCTCGTGGTCTCCTGGATGATCCAAAACCAACCGATCGAAATCGAATACCCCAGGGCGTACGCGTGTCCCGTTCGGTGTCTCCGGATCCGTTGTTTTCTTTTTCCGTATCCTTTGCTTGAAATGCTAGCGTCCGGGCGCTCCACTTTGTTTCGCGCTCCACGCGGGGCTTGTGCTGCCCAAGCGGCAAGAGGGGAACGGCGTGCGGCGCCTCCGATTCGGAAGGATCCGGCCGCGGCGTCGTACGGATGCCCTACCGGCATCGAGAGAAATGATGCAGCAGAAGGTGGGGAAGAGAGATGAAACATCCGATCTACTTTTGAAACATCTAAATACAATAGTTGCAATATACAGTTGAAACACTTGAAACATAGTTCTGAAATACTTGAAAAACACTTAAAACCATTGCGGCCATATGCAAACATCCAAATAAAATACATGCAATATATGTGTGAAACATATACAACGTCCAGATAAAACACACTTGCAACAAGCGTCCGGAAAACACAGATGAAACATACCTCTGAAACATCTAAAACACTCAAAACATAGGCTTGCAACATGCCTCTGAAACCAATGCAACATGTGCAACATCCCCCGATCTAGTTTTACAACATCCATACGAAACAAATACAACGTACATTTGAAACGCCTGAAACACTTGAAACATACATATGCAACATAGGGGAGGGGAAGATTGGCCGGTCGATTCTGGCCGTCGAGGTGGGGCGGAGCTCGATCGCCAGGGTGAGAGAGGGCGCCGCGAGGGGTGGGGAGGGCGCTGCGCCACCTCCATGGATCTCGGTCGTGCTCTAGGGATCTCGCTGGGGTGAGAAGAGGGCCATCGGATCCACGGACGTTGGGTGCTCCCGGTGGGTGATGACGCCGGAGTCAGGGGAGGGGACGCCGCCGGGCGGGAGAGCGCGCCGGCGCCGCCCAGGGAGGCAACCATGGCCACACGTCGAGTAGGCACAAGGCGCGAGCACGGAAGGGAGGAGGAAGCGAGGGACTGGGTGCAGGAGCGAGCGAAGTGAAGCGTCCGTTCATTCCAGTCGTCTTAATTGAGCATTACCGTTTGTTTTATGCCTTTTTGTCGGCATTTCGAACCGCCGACTAGTAAATTTGTGTTTGCGCGTCTGGTCCAGATGGTATGCTTGGAGGACATAAGGGTTTATACTGCTTCGGATGGAATGTCCCTACGTCCAGTTTGAGGCTGCTCGTGTTACCGTCACTTGTTTGTAGTAGGGGTTACAAACAAGCGAGAGAGAGAGAATGTCCCAAGTCTCCGATGGAAAGATTGAATGGAGGTGAGTCTGCTTGAGCTCCGTTCGCCGTGCCCTTCGTGGACGTCACGCTTACTCTTTTATAGGTTAAGGGAAAGGCACAGATTACACGAGAGAAAGGGAGAGAGAGAAAAGCGAGGAGGAAGAGGTCCTCCGGGGTCGCGTCATACTTCATCTCCTTTTACGCGGATGGAGATGGCTCCACGTCGCGACCCTGTTCACCACTGGCGTTACAAGCGGGCGTCGTCAGCCGGTCGTGGCGCCCCATTCCGCCCCGGTGGGCAGCATGGTCAACAGGCACCCCTGACGGAAGGTCGTGCGGGGGTTAGGCAGCACAGTGTCGGCACACCTGACACTGTTGGCGACGTGAATCCTCAGGTACGGCCTGTCGTGGCTACGGGTCACGTCAAGACACGCCTACTCCCTTTCCGGTGTCAGAAGTTTGACCTTGGGTTTGTACTCTCAGACCCGTAGCGGTTGAAGGCGGTACGGACCCTATCGGGCGAGGCGGAATCCCCCTTCAAGGAGTCTGGCGAGGGGAAGTCCTTACCCGAGGGGTCGTACGAGACGGAGCCCGCGCCCTCGGGGTCGGACGTGATGGAGCCTGCGCCCAAGGTGTCGGACGAGGCGGAGTCCGCACCTATGGGATCTGGCGAGACGGAGCCCGCGCCCTTGGGGTCGGGTGAGACAGAGCCCACGCCTTCGGGGTCGGGCGAGACTAAAATACATTCCTGACCATCCAGACGAGTTAACGTTTGTGGCCATCAGCTTCCTTGTTCCGGGTATCCCTTATACTAATACCCGACACCTTTCGTCTGGGAACCTACAGGTTGCCACGCCGAAAACAGAGCACCGCCGCCGCTGCCGCCGGAATATTTCCCCTGCTGAGCACGAGCATTGCTGCTGCGGCAGCCGCGCATAGCGCATGGGTGCGGCCCTACCACCGGTATCGTTTGTTGGGTTGGTGAAGGTTCGGGGAGGAGGAGGACGCCACCGCATCATATCTATCGGCTTGGTGCCCTGACCACTTTGTTGGGAGCGAGGGTAGCTGCGCGTGGAAAGGAAGGATCCAATGCAATGCAATCCAGTTCCGATGGACTCATGGACGGTAGGAAGATAGGGGATCGTTCATGTGCGCTTTTAACCTCTCCGTTCCAGCGCAGCGTAGGGCCGGTCGTGCCTCGAGTGGCAGCGCAGCTCACACCTGCCGTCGCTGCGGCTGCATGCGCCCGCCGCCCAGTGCCCATGTGACTCGTGCCCGACGCCCAGTCGCCAGTGCCTGTGCTGTGTGGCCTGCCTGCTGGTGCGGTGTGGTGCCTACCGACTGCCGAGCGAGAGCCTTTATACCAGAGGAGAAGAGGACCAGATTTAAGCCAGCGTCACCAAACATGATTCACATGCCGTGAGCCCGTGACGACGCTGTTGTGATGGAAACTGTGAGTGAGACACACGGGCTGGGCGGCTGACTACTGGATTTGGCGGTGGTCAAAAGCCTGGCAGAGGCACGCATGATCCCCGATCCGGACATAAATCTCGTATACAGGGAACTACTGCTAGTATATGGATGGATGATGTGCTTGTCCAGAAACAGATGACACCAACTTGGCAACTACTAGCTCGTAGCTCCTACATTCCGCCGTGCATGTGACTGCTGCCGCCTGGCGCCTGCCGGCCGCAAGGGGCAAATCTACAGGTCACAGCACGGGAGGAGTCAAGTTTAGGTGGCGGCCCAAGCTATTCTGAAACCGTGATATAGGACTATAGGAGAGGAGAGGAGACGAGACGCCCATGTTTTGCCCTCACCTAATAAGAGCGTGTTTAGTTCCGAAAATTTTTGGCTTTCGGTAATTGTTCCGAAAATTTTTGGCTTTCGGTAATTGTAGTATTTTCATTTGTAATTGGTAAAAATTATTTAATTATGGACTATTTAGGCTTAAAAGATTCGTCTCACGATTTCTCGGTCAACACGCATGGTGATTAGTAAGGTAACAGCACCGCAGCGGTCACAGTTTTTTTTTTTGCCATTACATTTAATCTCTTTAGATGCTCCCAAAACCTAAAATTTTTTTCAGCATGTGTCTAATCTTACGAGATTCGATATAAAATGTGAAGAATCTTGAAAAATTTTGGGTTTTGGGTTATATCTAAACGGAGCCTAACCACACAGGACATTTTCCCCCCGCCTAGCTGGGGTCCCCGGACACGCATGGTGATTAGTAAGGTCACACAGCACCGCAGCGGTCACAGGCTCTCACCGGACCTACTGGCACTGTTTTGCCATCATGCCATGATTAGTAAGGCCCCGTTTAGATGCCCCCAAAACCTAAAATTTTTTGCACAGCTCACAAATATATACTCGGCCTTCTCAACCCATCCTGAAATATCTCGCCTCTTCCCGAATCTTGCAGTTCTCGATCCGCGCGCATGCCGAAGTCTAAATGTGACAAAATCTTAGACTTAAAAAAAACTAATTGCTACAGTTAGGTGAGAAATCGCGAATGTTATAATGCAGCGGCATAGGTCCTCCTCCTGAAAACTTTCAATTTGCTAATTAGTCCATACCTTAATCACACATGCCCGTTAGGTGCTCCAATCTATAGAAATTATAAAATGCGAAAGTCTATGATAATCGCAGTTGACTCAAATTTTTTTTTTGAACAATGGCCAAAATCAATTTTTTTTTTTGATCTAAACGGGACCTAAGTTGGGTCCAACATGTATGGCCGGCTGGCCGTTGTGGCTGCATCTGCATGCGTGAATGGAGTTTTGGGCATTGTTGTGGTTTAGTAGTGCTTGGCTTCGCCTTCAAGCTTCTCCTTGCTTAGACCAACAAGGTTTACATGCTGTTACTATATACTCCCTCCGTCTCATAAAACATGTAAATCTCACTTTTCAAGACAAGTTTAGTGGAAGTATGAAATTACACACGTGTCTTTTCTACACACTTCTTCTTATGTGCTAGAACTCAAGAGCAATCTAGAATGTTACTTCAAAGCACAACAGGAGATGGGTTGGTTTTCTAAAGGTACATTATTTTTTATTGGTGAGGTCCATCTGAAAAGGTAACATGAACTCTAGGATTATATGAATTTTAAGACAAGATTTGAATCTCAGGATTATATGTTTTGCGGGAGGAAGGGAGTATAAGCATCCGAATTCCGATGTCCACCTCCTCCGACCCTAGTACGTTCCAGAATCCAGGCTGGTTCCGTACGGAGGTGTAAGGGGGGAAAAGAGCAAAGCGACACCGAAAGCTAACGGCCGGGACCGGGAAGAACAAACCTGAGATGCACGTACCAAACAAACTGCAACCTCTAGCTAGCATCAGCACGAACCCCTCACACCTGTTCTATCAGTCCGGCTTTTTTCGTCTTTTCCGTTTTAACAACTCGGATCGGATGGCGTACAAGAGAACGGCAACGGACGTACGGCGAGTCGGCGACATAACAGACCACGGGACCTGCCTGCTCGCCTTTCTTTTTGTTCGCTTTCTTTGACAGGGACACTGGCGATATATATAGTAAGCCATTATATTATACGTGACAAATTAAACTACCTTTCCACGCGGCAGCATCTTTGTCGCTATACTACTTGCAGTTTCCGCAGAAGCTCAGTCTTGACAGCGGCATACATAGATACAGGAACGTGAGAGAGATCGAGTAACAACAACTTCTTCCTCAGGTCGTTCTCGAAGCTTTTTACCAGTAAGCTTTAGCTTCAGGCGCAAGCATGTCTGCATACTCGTGCGTTCAACGGCTGCTCGATCGGTTGTTTGTTGGACCAGTACGTTGCTCTGGTTCCGCAGGAAAACCAGACCGCCATCTGCGACTGCTGCAACGGCAAGCAGCTGGTAGCCACGCAGGGCATATGCGACTGCTGCAACGGCAAGCAGCTGGTAGCCACGCAGGGCATATGTATCAGCATATGCCACGGTTGCATAACGCTTGGCCTGCGCGCATGTGGCAGCTGGTGGTGGCGGCGACCGCGCGGCCCTGCTGGTACGTACGTGTTGAGTCGTGCCGCCGTGCGTACTGGGGCGCGGCAGCCCGGCGAAATCGTTGTCGCCGGGACGACGACGACACCTGCTGGCTCTGGGTGCAACGGGACGGGACACGTACGTGGTCGTGCTCAACTTTTCGTCTTCTTTCGACGTACGAAACGTGTGATGGATTGTGTCCAGGAAATGCGTGCGGCTCGCGACTTGACCGCATCCCTTCTGGAAATAAAACACGGATCGGCAGTACTGGCTGCGCTGCGTGCGTGGAAATGCAAGGACAGCGTGCGTCATCCGGCGGGCGGATTCAGAAGCATCCACAGGAGCAATCGCATTCGCCAGCTCCTGAAAAGTCTTGTGCAATTGAGCGTCCTGTTTGTTTTCTCGAAGACCAGAAGCTTGAGCTTCATAAGTTATACTCGTGCGTTCAACGAAACCAGTACGTTGCTCTGGTTCCGCAGGAAAACCAATTTCCGACTGTAACGAAAAAATACTATGCCACGGTTGCATAACGCTTGGCCTGCGCGCTTGTGGCAGCTGGTGGTGGCGGCGACCGCGCGGCGCTGCTGGTACGTCAGTCGACTGCGTATAAGATAAATACAATCACGACACCTGCTGCTGGGTGCAGACGGGACACGTACTCTCTCAACTTTACTCTTTTCGACGTACATCTACGTGCGCGCCGGTTCGCCCGTGACGCTCTGTGTCATTGGCGCCGTGCCCACCCACGTACCGACACACAGCCCGCCGGCCATCATGCGTTGTGCTCGGTGGAGCGGCCCATGTTCACTCGAACCGGGCCTATTGGGAGTTACGAATGGAGTGGCCCAGTATGTCCCTCCGAAGCCCAAAAGCAATGGATGGCTCTCTCCGGCAGTCGGCCACACAAGTCCAGAGTTAGTCGTATAAGTATTTTTCTCGTCGATGCCACCGTACCTATACGTTCAGCGTACGGTCCGCATCATCGGGCGTACTGTACTTGTTGCAAGAAAACAGGTGCTAGAAATGGCCATCACCTAAAGTGGTCAAAAATAAAGTAAACACGGTTGTATATGCGACTACTTTTTTATATGCCGACTCGATCGTGCTCGTGCGTGCGTGGCTCTAATTATCCCCGATCCCGTCCAATGTTTCCAGTCTTTTCGCTGTCGCCTTTTGGTTTGCCTTTTCTGCATGCATGCATTTCTGTTCTGCAACCTACCTATGTTCGAGTTCCACACCTCACTCGTCACTGTTGACGTCAACATTCCTGTGCTTCATTTGCCTTGCTGCTGGTCTGGTCAAGCAACGGGAAAAATCTGCAGCTATATATATATATATGGTTTACGTGCTGGCCCTCTCTAGTGTTTAGATCCGGTGACTAAAATTTAGGAGATACCATGTGAGGGTGTCGTATAGGGTGTTCGGATACTAATAAAAAAACAAATTACAGAATCCGTCAGTACTCCACGAGAGAAAATTTATTAAGCCTAATTAATCGTCATTAGCATATGTTTACTGTAGCACTACATTGTCAAATCTTTATCTAATTAGGCTTAAAATATTCGTCTCGTAAATTAGTCGTAAGCTATACAATTAGTTTCGTAATTAATCTATATTTAATACTCTATACATGTGTCAAACATCCGATAGACACGAGGAGAAACCAAAACCCCCTGGCCCAACAGAGACTGCCACAAGGACGTACGACGTTTTTCCAAACCTCTGCATCATCACTCATCAGTCTGATGCTGATCGAAAAAACGGTCACTGTGCTGTCCTCGTTTGCACTGACCAGCAGTAACAGGCTAGGCAGCTAGCTCAGGTACAAATAAAACTCGGATAATCAAGAATATATAGCTAGCTAGCTCCGATCCACACCTTCTCGGTCTGGTAGTGGTCACAACCATATAATTAACGTGCCTGCGTGTGTTCCTGATCTTCTTGTTGGAGCTGGCCAACTGTACGCAGCTACTTGCGATCAGTGTGCTATCGTCTAAATGGGGCACAGTACAGTCCCCCTACATGATAATTAACTTGCCTTTTTCTTTTGGCCACCACAAGCAACCGATTTGGCCTGGCTGAAAAACCCCAGTATCTAGAGTCAAGTGCAAAACACAACCAACCAATCTATGGGTTGATTGCTATCTCCACGATTCCAGCTGGTGGTTATTAGCATGCATGTTCTTGAATTGCATCCGTGGTGCATGCCATGTTCGTTCTCAGCGGGTCAACACGCATGCATGTGTACGTTCTGACCGTTTCCCGTGTCATTGTGTGATTCATGTTCTCTGTCGTCGGTACACTCCTACCACGTTCCTCCGTCCGATTCGTACGTCTTCCCTTCTCTGTCGCTGGATCTTCCGGCAAACGTGCATCCATCGCCGTCGTCCGGCCCCGGCTAACTCCCCATCCCCATCGGGTAGATATTGTTTTGCCTCCTCCGATTTGTTACAGGTCGTGTGGTGAAGCGTGTCGTACAATATAAGCTGGCTGTTTTTTCAGTCCATATGTTCAACAGATGCCACTACCATTGCAAGTGCAGCATTTGAAGCTGCTGCACTGAGAGCATGCCATTGAATAATGGAACAGCGCGGTAGCATTATATACATAGGAGCTACAAATAAATTCGCATATATTATATAATCGAGAATCAAAGATCGTACAGATCAACATTCGATTTTTTTTAAAAATTTGTTGCAGTGCTAATGCTATACATTTTTGTTTTGTCCATGTGGATACAGAAACATTAAATGTTCGACGATCGAGGTGGTGGGCATTTCCGATCCTCTTGTAACAGAAGAATAATAAATTCGCAGAAGAAAAATAAGAAATAAAAGGGTGCGGCACATATATACAACATGCATCCCAGAAATATACGCATATATCTCCTGAATTCGGCCCAAAATCTACAAAAGTTGCTTTTCCTAATACAACACCTAGTTACATCACATAAAAACTGTACATTGATTTTTGCACGGCTTGCTTGTTTAAAGAGCAACCGTATATACATATATATAGTAGTACACTGGTACTGTACATATACGATATACACATGACCTTTTCATTCCTCATCATCTTCTCAGTGCTACAGAAGGAACAGAAAAGGAAGAGAGTATGTAGGAGAATGAAGGAAGGTGGGGGGGGCTCTCTATTTCATCTTACAAGTCTTATCCATGGATAATGGACGATCTTGGTCACAATTCAGTGTAGTTCGAATTCCCCTCACTGCTGCGGCTTCAGCACTGCAAAACACCGCAAGAATCCAACAAAATATCGTGTTAGATGTCGCTCCAAATGCGCCGGCCTAAAACACGCTCTATCTCTCTGAAACCACCAGACAAAAAAAGACACTCATTTCTCAATCACCTTGCATATGTACCCAAATTGATGTTCAAAAATATGTATCCAAATTCAGAGAACTTAATAAGTAATCAGTACTTGATAATAGATCAGAAAATTAAACAAATTACAGAATACAGAAGCGCGCAGTTGGAGGGGGGGGGGGAAGAAGAGTACTTACAAGGGTTCTTGGGGGCCTGGAGAGTCCTCAACAGGAGCTGCATCGCATCGACCTGAGCTTTGAGAGACACGGCGTAGTCTAGGGTTTCACCCAGCAGCGTGCACTCGTCCACCATCCCTCTCCCTCCGGGCACCATCTCCCTCAGCACCCTGGCCCGCCTCCTCGCCATGACCCTCGCGACAGCGCCTGCCGCTCTGGCCGTGGCGCTGCTCTTGGGCCTCGCCCGGAGCCGCCTCCTCGAGATCATCTTCTTGCAGCCGGCCATCACCATCTTGCACGGCGGCGACGACTTGCATTGACCCGAAGGCCGTGCACTTGTGGCAGGAACGTCGACAAGGTGGTGTGCGTCGTCGGTCCAGCTGGTGGGCCGGCGGCGGCCGTGTTGGGACGACGAGAGCTCCGCCACCAAGGCCCGGCTCCAGCGCGGCGTGGCGCCCCTTGCGGAGGCGAGGGCGGCGTCGGCGGCATGCCTGACGGCGTCCCTTCTCTCGTGGAGGCTCATGCCCCTCGACGACGACGCAGCACCGCCCTTCCTGAGCCCTAGTAGCAGGTTCTTGAGGATCGCATGCCTGAACTTCTTGGACCCTGCACTCATGCCGCCTACTAGGCTGCTGCTGCACGGTGGTGAACAAGACATGGAACGGAAGCTGCAATTGCAAGCACGACACCGGGTGGGCTTCTTGGCCACCGTACGAATGGAACAAGAATTTAATACAACAGCTCGGAATCCGGGTGCTAATTTGCCGGATAATCACATATATACCACCTAGTAATGATGGTGCTTTAATAATTGTGGATCGATCGAAGGGGAGATATTTGTTTGTGAGCTGAGCTGAGAGAGAAATTAGGGAAGCAAAAAGAAAGAAAGAAGAAAAGAGATGATGCAAGGTTGTTAGCAAGATCATCACATACATGAGTGGTGTTGGTGTGTGTGTGGCAATGCGAGGATCGGAGCCTAGCTATATATGGCGTTCATTGGCTGGAAAGGGGAGGAGGGCGGTGGCCCTAAACCGCTAAACGGCGAGGAGACAGTGCACATGCAGGCACATGGGAGAGGTCAAGGCCCAGGTCCACAATGCCATGGCATGCATCTGCTTGCAATTTGCTTGAATCAGTTATTCTATAGATGCTACAAAAAAATTATTCTATAGCCACTTTGATTTACGATAATTACTATGTTAATTTACGATATTATAGTAACTCTTTACTAAGTAGTTTACTATAACGTTATGGTAAATATCCCCATGTGTTATAGTAACTCAACTATCGTAAATATGTATTGACATTATCGTAAATTAATATATAAAATTATCGTAAATGGAGATGACTACATAATAACTTATTTTGTAGCTGGCTACTGAATATAATATATATATATATATATATATATATATATATACACACACACGATGCGTACTAGGCTACTAGCAAGTACCAAGTACTTGACGACATGCATGTAATGTCCCCCAAAAAAAGATTAAAGAGAGGCCCCATCGCCCACATGCATGTTATGTGTGAGCAGCTCACTATCTAGCCTTACGTGAACAGTATGCTGTACCTGAAAGTAGACAGGAGCATAGTCATTTGTGTTTTGGGGACACTGCTTGTTGCATGATCTATCTGATCGATATGGATGCTGTTGTGTGCGTACATTTGAGTTTCAGTATGTGCTAGTTTCACTTCGTCCCCTTAATCAGTTCATGAACATAAGAAATACTATAGAGGAGTATTTCATTTGGTCCGATCTTTAATTCTTTATTAAACATAGACTTGTCCAACGATGTTTCTTATATATAGGTCACATGCATGCACGTTGTTATAACAACCTTGATACATGAATGAACTAAGCAGGCCCTTTAGCTTTACTAGTACTAGTAGGGATCGATGACATCTCTTCTAAAGATTAGAAAGGGGTTAGTTGGGCAAAATCAAATTGATATGGTGATGAGGCTGTGTATTAGTAGGCCTATAGGTCATACTCATAGCCCTTAATTAGCGGGACAGGTAGCTTATCCCCCCATATTATGAGTGCCTTCGGTGGTGGCATGGATGTGACTCCTCCATGCACAAATTGCTCATGTGTACGCTACTAGTTATCCTTTATTTGTCATTTCTTATGAATGAACACAGTTTATTATTCATTCACATGCATTCCTTGCTTTCTCCTATCCGCGTCTCTCTTACGCAAAGCAACTGCAGCATGCAGAGAACCGGTAGTAGTAGGCAGTAGCTAGACAAAAACAAACCAAACATGCGAAAGCGCTGTTGATCGAGAATTCGAGATCATCTTTTTTTTTTTTTTTGTTAAGTCAATTTACACCCTCAACTTGCAGCAAAGTTCGGAGCAATCTTGAACTTCAAAACCGGACAACTTTGGCCTTTCTCGAAAAAAAACTTTCAACCCTTTGGGCGGTTTTGCGGGTGAACAGTAACTTTTGATATTTTCAAAAAATCGAGAAATTTTATATTATTTTTTTCGAGCATCTTAACGTCCTCAAATGAAAAAACTCAAAACTACAAAGTTGTAGATCTCATCGAGGTTTTACAAATTTACATATAAAAATTATCTTCATCCGACATCGTCGTATTGAAGGGTTTTCTATTTTTGAAATTTGAGTCTCATCACGTGATAAAATATGGTGACGAAATTTTATATTATTTTTTTCGAGCATCTTACTGTCCTCACATGAAAAAACTCAAAACTACAAAGTTTAGATCTCATCGAGGTCTACAATTTACATATAAAAATTATCTTCATCCATTCGTATTGAAGGGTTTTCTTTTTTTCTCATCCGCGCGAAACAATTTTGTCGCGTGATGAATCTGCAGCATGCAGAGAACTTTTATTTGTAAGATGCTCAGGCAGCTAATTTCAGCGCAAAAAAAAACCAAATTACCATGCGAAAGCGCTGTTGAACTTTTTCGAGAGTTGAAGACCAAGATCATCTTTTTTTTTTTGAAGAAGAAGAAGAAGAATTCGTGATCATCGAGACATCGGCCACAATAGCTATAGCCACGCAGTGCTTTGCTTCACTTCTGATTGCTGAATATCGACATCACCTGGAAAAAGCAGTAGCCGATGCAAACTTTAATTCTAAAGAAAAATGACCAAATTGTTTTTTTTTTCAAAAAATAAAGAAAGGAGCAATCAAATAAACTAAAGGCATTATGCGATGGAGAGAGATGGATCAGTGGATCACTTTTGAGTTTTGAGCCTAGCGCAAGCGCACGCTCACAAGCCAGCAGTGCACAGTCACTGTGCACAGTACACGCTCGGGTCCGGTGCCGGGCCGGGGCACGTACTGAAACTGAAAGCAGCAGCGAGAAGCCGATGCCATTTACGCGGACGGGTAGGCAGCCACCAACCACCATCCCGGGCGGGCGGGCGGGCGGGCACGCACGCACGTCGCGGAGCGGAACGCGGGTACGATGGCGAGGGCGCGCGCCGGGCGCTCGGAAGCTTGTGCATGTGCGGTGTTCCTGTCGCGCGGACCCTGCTGGAGCTGGAGCTGTCGATACGCATCCGTCGTGCGTGCATGCAGATGCAGTCGCGCGCGGCCCGCTCGCTTTACCTCGTTTTCGCTCGAAAGCGACGGGTCGCGTGCGCGCCCGCAGGGCCCCCGCCAGCCCGGGGTCGGGCCATGGCGGCATGATCCGGGGAACATGCGGCGTCGAGCCAACGGGGTGGTGGTGGTGGCAACTGGCAACGTAACTGCTCGCTCGCCCGCCCGCTAGCCCTATAGCAGATGCATGCGCGAGCGCGACGCGCGTGGCCTGTGGCGTGTGAGGGATCGGATGCCCGTGCGTGGCGTGGTGGCACCGCCGTTCCGTTTCCCGTCCGTCTGGGGAGAGGAGGAGCCGAGGAGGTGTCTGGTGCTGTGGGCGGCAACAGACAGATGCAGAGTTCAGATGTGGTAGGTTACCTACGTGTGGTAAGCAAGTTCAGGTACACTGTCCTTCAAGCAGTTCAGTTAGGGTACAGAATGGATGGCACGCAATGTGATTTGTCCTGCGAAAAGCAAAAACTAGCTAATTGACCACAGCATGGGCATGGCTGAATGATGCAATGCAAACACGTACTGTCGGTCGCGATATACAGCAGCACACAGGGGCAGACCGCCCGGGCCACACGACGACGACGCTAGCTAGCAGCCTAGCACGGGACAAAAGCAGACGTGCAGGCGCAGCCGAAACAGGGAGGGCCGCGCCCGGACTGCCATTGCCCAATGCCCCATTGGCCATTGCATAGCATGCGAGAAGGGAACAGGGACGTAGCCGTAGGCGGGGCGCACTGTGCATGCACGCAGGGGCCGCGGGGAACCCCGGCGGGCCCCGCCCTGGGCCCTGGCGCTGCAGCTGCAGCAGGGCACAGAGGTAGCCATTCTCAGGATCCGTCTAGTCACGCGACGGACGGCCGGCCGGCCAGCTCCATCGGCTCACACGTGCACAGAGACATGCACGTCGACCTGGCCTGCGCACGTAGTCGTAGGCTCGTAGCCGTCCCTGTCCTTTCACCTCAGCGGCCGGCCAGGATGCGTGGTCGAAGGATGGTATGGGTATGGACGCGCGGGCGCGGTCGCGGTCGCGGAGCGAGCGGAGCACCTGTCACACCCATGCCCAGCGCCCCAGCCTGCGCGCATGCATATGACGACGTCGACGCCTCGCCGAGCGAGGAAGGGGTCGCCCATATCCGTATTCCCTGCTCTGCTGCCCTGCTCTCCCAACAGTGGCCAGAGGCCCAGAGCGTCGTCCTCGCATTTCTTCTCGCTGCTGCTTGCCGCATTTTTTCAGCGTCTGCTCCGCTGCCCGGCCTCCCGATCTCTTTCAGCTTCCGAGGTCACGTACCAGTAGGCAATGGCCGTGGGCTTGCCCATGCCCATGCCTTCACGCAGTAAATTGCTAGCACCACCAGGTATCGATGTAGAAGCGGTAGGAGCTGCAGCAGGAGACTAGTTTAGGAAGGAGACATGTGCATGGCACCATACGATATGAACTCGTATCGTCGTCTGTGTGTGTGTCCTGCTGAACCCTGCATCTGCCGGTTACTTTCTCATGCAACATATCTGAATCTTAGGAGGGCCAACCTGTTTCGTTCAGGCTTTCAGGAGCACCATACCGCCATAAGAATCCGTGAGTGTGAATCAGTAGCAAATTCTTCACCGCTCGTTAATGAATTGAAATCACAGTTAATCGTCATATGTCACAGCCCACAGCGAATGGGATCGACCTGGATTTGAATTTGAAACAGTACAAGAGGCTGGAGACCTGTATGCAAACAGCAATTAAACAGGTGCACAGAGCAACGACTTTTCCGCTACAATGCTTTCTGATCTCGTGCCAGCGACGCTTGCCTGATGCCTGAGCCGATCGGTCGGTTTTCAGCATGACGTACGTGCCGAGAAGAGAGATGGATCATAGTTGGTTCCACCACCTAAAATTTACTCTCTGTCACACTGACTACAGTAAATATGTTTAACATTATTTAAAGTATTAAACATAGACTAATTATAAAACTAATTATACAGATTAAGACTAATTTGTGAGACAAATCTATTAAGTCTGATTAGTCTATGATATGATAATATGATGCTACAGTAAATATATGCTAATAATAGATTAATTAGGCTTAATAGATTCGTCTCACGAAGCTTATATAATTAGTTTTATTGTTAATATCTGAATATCTAATGTGACAATAGATATGATATCCGATGTGACATCTTCTAAACTTTAATCTCTAAATTCAAATATGAACCAAATAACTCAAGTGACAGCATATCTCTTGCGTGTGGTAGTAGACGAGAAATGTGGTGCTTCTGTACCGGCGAGTAGTCTGAATTCTGAAAAAGGGTGCAGCTACGTGTACATGTCCGCTAAGGCCTTGTTTAGTTCCTCTTCAAAAGTTTACTTAATATCCCATCGAATGTTCAGATATATGAACGTAGTATTAAATATAGACTAAAAAATAATTAATTGTACAGTTTATGACTAATTTATGAGACGAATCTTTTAAACCTAATTAATTCATGATTTGACAATATGGTGCTACAGTACACATGTGTTAATGATGGATTACTGACAGATTCTGTAATTTATTTTTTTATTAGTATCCGAACATCCCATACAACAACTCCATATAACACTTGATGTGACAACTCAAAACTTTACGTCCTCAATTTAAACAAGGCCTAAAGTGTCGCATGAAGCATTGCCCATGATGTGTTGCAGATGAGTCACCGCTGCTTAAATCAACTGTGACATTACATATGCCACAAATACCGAGGGAAAAAAGATAAAAGAGCGTTTTGTTCAAAGAGTATTCCCTTGTCCAAAAAAGAATGGAATTATAGAATAGTGTTCAATCAAACTTTTTTTTTGAGGAATGTTCAATCAAACTTGACTAGATTTATTTAAAAAGGTATTCATATTTATCATACCAATTAACTATGATTTGCATGCCGATTAAAGTGGTTCATGTTTGGCCAAGTTTTTAGTGAATGATATTCACATTTATGGCTCTAAATCAATTTATTATGAACATACATTTTGTAATTGGTTAAACTTAAGATACTAAAAACATAACACTGTGTTAGAATTGTATTCTTTTTGGGACGGAGGGATTGTATTTTTATAATTTACCTATTTGAAGTTTTAAATGTTTATGTTTTTACAAACTTAGTTAAGCTTAAACTAGTTTGACCACGACCAAACATAAAATTGCATCCTTAATATGAGCAAACATAGAATTGCCTCCTTTCTAGACCTGGCGTAGTAATATATCCTAGACATAGGATTAAGGTAAATTTTGTCTTAATTCTGTAGGATGTCAATTTACGTGTCCCTAGCAAATTTTCTATAGGAGTATAGGAAATTTATGTGTCCCTAACAACTAGTTTTATAACTACCTAATGTTTAGTCCTTCTAATTGACATACAAGCATTGACCGGTACTAAACTTTAATAGTTGGATCCAAATACCCCCTAGCTTGTACTCCAAAGCAACAGAATGGAGAGTGCTCCTAGCACAGCAGCATTACGAACACAAGGTTGATATGTACCCTTATAGTTTGTTTTGTGATGAGTGATTGTCAAGTGATCCACGACCTAGGTTCAGTTTACTACTAACCATGGCGTGAGTGTGTTGTGCAACATGTCTCTTGGCTTGCAGTGTGCAGGTGTGGAGCTCGGAGGCGGTGGTCGACGGCGAGGTGAAGGTCAAGTAGGGACGTGCTGTGCCGATGGACCGGAAGCGGTGAAGAATGGACGTGAGGCTTGGACGGAGGGACCAGGAGGCCGGATGACCAACCGTGGTGGCTGGCATCTGTGGCAGAACCGTCCGAAATAACACGCTTCCGGAGGCGCTCGTCTTCCACTAGACACTAAGCACCTCAAAAGAGAGCTACATCGAATAGTTCCGTCGAGCACACCCCAAGGGAGAACTCGAAACAATTCACGTTTTACATCTAGAATCCAATAATGAGTACGAGCTTACATACTTAGTTCATTTCATACAACAAGAGTTCTTAAAAATTATTTATTACAATACTAAAATTCAGAGTGTGATAATTAAACAACGGAATGAAAATAAGCATCTAACAAAAATGATACAAGGATCCGTTTGTGTCCACCAGAAGAATCCTTCACACAAGAGCTACTCCTCAAGCTGCACCTATAACAGAGGTAAAATGAACTCTGAGTACACAATGTACTCGCAAGACTTATCTGACTAGTGAGAATAGTTTCCTGACTCAAGGAATATGATAGGTAATATGGGTTTGTTGTTTTTTTTTTTTGCAAAAGCATTACTAATAGTTTATCCTTACAGTCAAGTTTTATTAGCAGTCATGATTACTTCATTAGCTAACCATTCTAGGTAAGCACATGTTCTACTTTCAAGCAAGGGTTGAGCCATCCGAACCATTTTACCATCTTTCATCTTTCAGTTCTTACTACGGTGCTAGACCATAGCCAAGTCGTACCGTCTCACGGAAACGGCGATTCGTGAACCAATGTATCCCAACTGGGTACCCTGAAATACACGCTCCATTTGTACCCTAGGCACAAACAAGACCAACCCATTCCACTCCTATCACGGGGTCTAGGTCTCCGTCCAAACATGGACTCCAAGCCCCCACACTTGAGACCCAGTCTCAGTATGGTGCTTAGACCTCCACATTTCTCCGTCTCTAATCAGTCGGTCCGGAAAGAGCCAAAACCCACGACAAGAGCGTAACGAGCCTTTCCGCTCCCATAAGCAAGTATGTGCTCAGGATAATAAGTCTGTGACCTGACTACCACCCACAACAACGGACGGTCCTTAATTGACACGAACAGGGAAAACAGTGTAACCAAGCTAAGCCCCGTTGACCACGGGACACAACCTGTTACACCCACCAATACCCATATCAAATTCCTGCCCTGTTGTGAGTAATTATAATAATCACCTATTGTGAGTAATGGTAGGTCACTCACACTATCAAAAATCTAAGCATAGTAGCTACTCGAACCTGTACTAGTAGGATTCATAGGATAGTTATATCTATGCATGTGGTTTTTATAAAATTCCTGTAACGTAAATGCACATCACATATATATTCAGTGATTATAAAAAATAAGGGTTATGCACCGGGGCTTGCCTTGGGCAGGCGCGGTGTCAGCTGAGTCAGTCAGTGACGGCTCTAAAACCTCCTCCTGCATGAGAATCTCCTCCTCATACTCCTCGACAATCTCCTCGAACTCGTGATCGTCGGTGGTCACGATCTCCGTCAACTCGTTCTCTACATGCATGCGATGATGATGCAACACTTAACATTTATGCAACAACAACTCTTAAAATAAGAATACGTATACTAAGCTACTAAGCTAGCTTTAATGACTAAGATACTAAGCGAACTATCATCTTTACCAAGCAAAGTGTTGGGTTCAACTAAATAACACCTAGCTTTACAAATGAAGGATATATCTTTATTTCTACTAATGATTTAATGTATATTTAAATAAAGAGCATTTAACTATCCTAATGTTTAGTCTATTCTAACGCTACAAAAATTATAATGAGCACATAATAATACCATGAAGCAACTATTAAATTTTTAGAACTAAAGCTATCAATAATTTACCACAAAAATTTCTACAATAATTAACTTAATAATATTAAGCACTCTCAAATAATTTAATAGCTCCTGGTATCAACATATACATATATGAAATAAATACACATAGAGCATAATTTTAGGAACCTAACAAAATTTATTTCATAATTTTTGGACACCTACACGATTTTATATGATTTACCAAAGCTCAGCTCAAAAATTAAATTAGAAAATTATTTTCTAATTCCTTATGAAAAAGAAAAACAAATTCTCCCGCGCGGCCCACACGTGCGGCCCACGCGACATAGCGCGTGCGGCGGCCCGCGGTGAGGCCCACGTGAGGCCACCCACGCGAAGACGGCCCGCGTCGGGGAATCTCGCGCGCGTCGACATTTTTTTGCAAAAGAGACCTCGAACTCCTCCCAATTTACAATTAAGTGCTAACACTATTTTCTCGTCTCTCAGAACCTCTCACTTAACCCCTCGGCTTTTCTGGAATTCCCCCGAGCGCACCCCCGGCAACTTAGTGCACAGTGGCACGGCGAGCGGCGGCACTGAGCGCCTACGCCGGCCACCTAGGACATGCGCGGGCCCACCTAACGGGTCGATCACCATCTCTGACCTGAGCGGCTACGCTAAGCGGCGGCGAGGGTGGCGGGACGCGTTGAAGCGAGCTGTAGCAACGCGTGACCGTCCACGACGGCGGCACCGCTGCCTCGGCGATCTAGAGCACCTAAGAACCTAACTTGCTAGTGAGGGAGCATCAGTAGACTACCGTGGACCTAGCCGAGGTGACGGTTGGGGTGGACGATGGTGGAGGAGGGCTGGGCACGTGCGATCGAGCCATGCAGCGGCGCACCGCGGCGGCACGGTCGTGTCAGGGTCGACGGGGAGACGACAGTGGTTTCGCTGACGTGCACAAGGTGGAGAGGGAGGCTAGGCGAAGCTAGTGGTGCATGTGAATTGGCTCGGGAGAGACGGTAGGAGGGCTGCCCACATCCGCGACTGGACGCGGCCTTATCGGCACAGCAGCGGGGAAATTGAAAATTGGACCTTGGTCGTGCGCGCATCAAGGCTGGGTGGGGTCGAGCAGTGGGACAACATGATGGTGAAGCAGTGGATGCGATTAATTGAATTGAGGTGATCGTTCGCAGGGTAATTTGATGGCACGGCTCGACGGAGGCAGCAGAGGGAGAAAGAGAGAGACGGGGCACGAAAGGAGGGCTTGGCTCATCCTCGCCTTGGCGGGATGAGGTCGACGTGATCGTGGAGGCCCACGCATAGGCGCTAGCAGTCAGGCACGCATGTTTGCGTGATAGGGCGACGGCGAGCCCGACCACATGCGCATGGCAGAGGCGGCATCGCACTGGGCTGGCTGCGGCGTAGAGATGTAGAGTGAGGCATGGACATGACAGTGAGGCGACGGCACCGACAGTGGCTGCGGCGTAGGGCGAGTCGTAGTGCGGCAGCATGGCGGGGCCGGCGGCAGCACCGCCCGGCTGCGCAAGCAGCGGCAGCGGCTCCGTGCGCCAGGAGCTAGCGGCGGCTAGGCCATAGCCAGGCCAGAGCAGCCGTGTCTGGCCACGTGTAACACCCTCGGTGTTACCGCTTAAACAACTTGCTAAACTATATCATGAGCGTCATGTTTATGTGTCAATGCATGTGATAAATAGTGTAGATCAATTTCCGTAACTCAAAACGATCAACAAAAATGCTAAACGAAAGTTGATTTAATAGTCATGTTATATCACTTAGGGTTTAAAACCAATTTTTATTAAGCAAAAATACTATAGAACATGTATGTGACACTTAAACAAAGTTGAAAGTACGAACTTGGTAGATGACAATGCAAATTTAACTTTTGAAAAATAGATGTTGTTAACTAGTGTTTTGGGAGCTCTAAAATCAAACTTGATGTTAAGATAAGCTCTTTTTATTAAGTCGGCAAGCACTTGAACTATTGTTAAAATACCATTTTTATGAATTATATGGAGCAAAATAGTTAAATAGTGCTCAAATATTTTGCTCCTATAGGTTAGTCTAAGGTATGGACTATTGTATGAAGTATTTGTGGTTGAAATTAACAAGGTTTATATCTATTAAAAAATTACGACAAAAGAGTTAATGGTTACTTGGCCTCAGTTGAAATTCTTAACGTTCTTAAGTATGGAAAAGTAGTAAGACAATGCTATTTCGACATTTAATTTCTAATAAAAATGTTTAAACACTAGTTGCACGTTTTGGTATTGTTGATTGCACCAAAGTGAGTGCTTGAGCATGTCATAGGTCGCCATTGTGTTGGATGTCACGTTGTCCGCTCTAAAAATGCCCTAACTTCACTAGAACGCGATGTGAACCCTGATTCGGTGCTTGGTTCGCGAACCGGCGTTCAGCATGACTAACCCATGTTGGCACCTCCCTATCTCCCTCTCTGGTCGCTCTTTGGACGTGTGGTTTGCTTCGTTAGCAAGGTGTTAGTATCAACTTTGGGTTCATGGAGTTGGTTGAGTCTTCATCGAGTTGGTAAGTAGTTTTTAGCCTGCTTTAATAAGCGTGCGTGTCACCATTTTGTCCGTTTGGCCCTGTGGGCACGGTCGCCTCGCGCGCGTGCGCAGTTGGCGCCGGGCTGGTCATGGCCCTTCCCTATAGGCCAGTGCCGCCTGCTGGGACGACGCCACGACACGCCTCTCACCTCGCCTGCCCTCTTGCTGGCCAGGCCACGCCGAGCCGCTGTGCCACGCACAGCGCCACGGCGAGGTTGCGACTACCGTTGCTCGGTCATCATGGCATTTTCCCCGCCCTCCAATTCACCTTGACCGCTGTAGCATGCGCCCTCCACCTCTCAACCCACCTACCACACCCTTATCTCGACACCATTGCGTGGCCGCACGTAGGTGCTAACCGACGCGCCGCTCGCTCGTGTGGTCATATCTTCGTTGCCGCCGTTCGTGCCCTGCCAAGACCAAGCCATCCCATCCCAGCACCCCACGACACGCTCTATCTGTGCCACACCATGCGGACACTCTTGCTCATTTAACACGGCCTCGGCCGAGGTTGGCCAGGCCTAGAAGCCGCTGCCCCATTGCCTTGCCGTCGAAGGAGCCGCGTTGATTTGCAAGCTTAAACACGCGGTCCATGAAATCCCATCTCGATTCAGTGCCCCAGCGGCTAGGATTTGAAGCTAGCTAGCAAATCGACCTGCACCAAAGCGCAAACGAGCCTTTAAGTCTACCAATTTGGTGTTTTGCACACCGTCGGTCGTGGGCGTCGCCGAATTAGTAGGTTGGGAGGTAAGGCATGTAGGAGTGGTAGCAGTTCAATTGCTCATAACCCTGCACTTGCCTTGACTCCCTTTATCCGGTGCTCGCACTGTTTTGGCTAGGAAACTCATCAACGATGTGGTGACGCGCGCGGTGTTCATCGTAGAGCGTCGCTGCCCCGCTCGGTCGCCCGTGGCCAGACCGTTGTAGTGCTCCCCTACTTCAACAAACAGTAGGGTGTACACCACGGTGAGCTACGGATGCCTCGGCCATCTCTGTCTAGCCGTGAGTGCGTAGGCTCACCGGAACAATCATGCCACCGCTGCGGATAGCCGCTCGCCGCTGTAGCTCACGACAGCGCGTCTCCGAGTCCCTAACTGCCACCTATCCTTGCGCGTTTAGCTGTTCATGGTTGTCGGCGCCATAATTCCGTCGTAGCGAGCCTAGTTGGCCCGGCGTAACCGCCGGTGTGTTGCGCCGCCGCGCGCGGGCACGCCGAGGACCACCCCATTGCAAAGAAAACACATTCCAGGGTCTTTCTTGCAAAGCGGTAGTCTGTAGTAATAGTGTTCCGTTGCTCCGCGTGGTTATCCAAAAACTCGAGCCCTTTTCTGCAAAATGGCCTTCGCGCGTGGGCGCCCCGGCTTTGGGCCATACTAGGCCACCGTGACGCACGCGTAGACGTGTCGCGCTGGGCTGCCGGGCCTAAAGGGTCGTTGCCGGCCCTTTCCCTTTTTCTAATGTATTTTCTAATTTAGTTTATAAGGTGAACTTGTAAATTCAAGATAAATTTGTGTAGATGTCCAAAAATTGTGAAATTAATTTGGTTAGGTTCGTAAAATCATGATCTATCTGTTAGTATATTTTGTTCACATAGTTTTATAATATTTTCAGGGATTATCTAATCAATTTGAAATGCTTAAAATTGTAAGATATAAACTTGTAGAAATTATTGTGATAAATTGATGATAGCGTTGGCTCTGAAACTTTCATAGTAAATCGCTAACATTATTAGATGCTCACTGTAATTTTTGTAGCTCCATAATAATTAGGTTGCTAAGGTAGCTAAATGAGCTCTAGTTCAAAAATATATATTTAATCAATTAAATGCTAGAGCACCTTGAGATTTTAGAACTAAAACATTTTTCTGGAGACAAAGCCTTACTTGACGACGTGGATACGTAGACCAGCACGTTAGTCATTAAAGCTAGCTCGTTGGCTTGCGGAGCGTAATCGTATATTTAAGAGTGCGGTTACCGTTGATTAATTGTGTCTCTGCGTTGCATCCATGTATACCATAATAGGAACAACGATGGATCATGGAGATGACCGAAGTAGCGGAAAAGATGGTGCCTTGATGATCGTGTCACCATGATGGAATGCTAACTTTTGGTTATATCTTACCCAGGCAAGCCCCGGTGCATAACCCCTAATATTCTACACTTTATCCTATGCTTGAGCATTAAGTTTTAAGGAGTTGAATGAAAACCACTTGCATATATATATATATCCTTATCCTATGAGTCCTATTAGATGTCACGATCATGTAGATTGCTATGCTATAGAACTCCGGTAGAAGTCGAATGATTGCATGTCACTCGTGAGAGATAGGAAATATATTATTGTTACTATTATCATGTTACTATCACATGGAATATGTGTGCATAATAATTGGAGACCAGGCGGGATCATACTTTGGATTTGGATTTAGACTTGGTTAGGTAACCGAGCGAGGCTCTAATTGCGTTTGTCCCGCCTGTGTCGATTGAGGACCGACCGTTGCATTAGATTCTAGTCAGGTTATAGACTTATTATCTTGAGCACATACTTGCTTATGGGAGCGGGAAGGCTCGTTGCTCTCTTGTCGTGGTTTTCGGCTCTTTCTGGACCGACTGATTGGAGGCGGGGATGGTAGATATCTATGCACCACACTGAGTTCGGGACTCAGGTGTGGGGGCTTGGAGTCCAAGTTTGGACGGGGACCTGAACCCCTTGATAGGAGAGTGGTGGGTTGGTCTTGCTTATGCCTGGGGTACAAGCGGGGCATATGTTTGAGGTACCCAGCTAGGATACATTGGTTCATGAATCACCGTGTGATACGGTACGACTTGGCTACGATCTAGCACCGTAGTAAGAATTGGAATATGAAAGATGGTAAAATGGTTCTGATTGCTTACCACCTACTTGAAAGTAGCATATGTGCTTACATAGAATAGTTAGTTAATGAACTAAGGATGACTGCTAGTAAAATTGAATATAAGAATGCACGCTTAGTCATGCTTCCTGCAGATACAATAACCCACAAGCCAGATAACCTTGCATATCTTTAGAGTCTTTTCTTTTTCCCGACGGGTAAGCCTTACGGAGTATAATTGAGTACTCAGGGTTTGATCTACCCTGTTGCAGGTGACAGGAACAAGTGGAGCTGACCCTTGTGTGTGAAAACCTCTTGGTGGACTCAGCGAGAATTTCCTTAACGTTGCAGACATAGAGTTTATTTGAAACTTTCACCAAAAATATTTTACAATGGAAAAACTTATAACCTGTAATGATGTATATAACCGATCATCATGTTAACGTTTGACTTGTCATTAAATAATTTTATTTCCGCTGAAACTCTGATAGCATGGTTATATTATGTTATTATAAACAATAAATATTATACTCTGACGTTGCACAAAAAGTGATATAAGAAATGGCTAAAATGTTGTAAGCTTTCTTCTCCCATTTATGATCCTATTGAAATATGTGCATTTTCGGGTTCTTCTTTGGGGTGTGCTCGACAGAACTGTTTAAATTAGCTCACTCTTAGGGTGTTTAGTGTCTAATGGAAGACAAGCACCTCCGGAAGTGAGTTATTTTTTACAGTTCTGCCACACCACGTGCGGCAGCGCGTGGGACAGCCAGCATAGTGACGCTGAATGTCCAAGCATGGTGACCGCGCCCACGTAGCCAACCAGCCCAAAATCGTGTCGTGCACGAATTTTAAAGCACCTATAAAGACTAAACGGTTGCTTCTGGACCTTAACTATCTTCACCATACTCAAAATGGCATATGAGACTACCAAATCAAGCTATAACACTACACCATCCCTTAACCTAATTTCTTAAAATAATTTGATAAATATAGCAATGTCTAGTTGTCGACAAACTTGAAATTTTTTCTAAGTTTTGAGCTGAATTTAATTTCAATTTGCAATTTCTAAGCTTGTCGAAATATTAGCTAGTAATATTATTTTTCGACAGTAAGTATTTCACTGTCATTTACAAAGTTTGTACTTCAAACTTTATTTAACTATCACACACATGTTCTATAGTATTTTTGCTTAATAAAAATTAGTTTTAAACCCTACTTGATATACCTGAACTGTTGAATCAACTTTCGTTTAACATTTTTATTGATCATTTTAATTTATAAGAAATTTATCTATACATTCTATCACATGCATTAACACATAAACATGATGCTCATGATATGTTTTACTAATTGATTTAGGGTGTAACACCGATGGTGTTACAACATCTGGGACATCGACAAGCGCAAGTGTACATGGGAGTGACCGTGTTGACCGAGTCAAGACGGCGGACGTGCGAGTCGAGCGAGGCTTAGGATGTCTTAGCGACCGGCCGGTCGAGGACGGCGGTGACACATGTCGAGTGGTGGGGGACGCGTATGGAATACACTACTCGCGGGCGGTTCGATGGTTTGGACCTCAAAACCATCGGTGGCCGGTTTCACGGGTTTGGGCCTCAAAACCCAGGCGGAGGTTCTGAGGAGGAACGGACGGCACGTGGTGGCATCGAGGAGTTCCCATCGAGACGAAGCTATCTCATGAAGGGCGCGGTAGCCATCGGATGAAGATTACCTCGGGTTGGACCATAGCGTTCTCGGGTTAAGTGGTTCAACTAAAAAATATCTAAGAGCAAAACTCGGATTGAGTAATAGCCATGTTAAATAGGATGAGGGAGCTCCTATCTCTCTTACCTCTTTGATTTTGCTTCATCCTTCTCTAGGTTTCCCCTCTCTTTAGGTTTTCTTGTAAGAGAGGTCCACAAATTGAAGAATTTGTGTAAGAACCAAAGATTGCAGCGGGAATGGAGGCCCTAACCTCCCCGTGTCCTCTAGGATTTGATTTGTGAGTTGTTCTTGTGAATCGCGTTTGTGCTCTTCGCGTTCTTCCTTTTCCCCCTTCTCTTGTGTGGTTCGATTCGTCGTTTTGAGACCGTTTTGATTCATTTCTTTTGCACCGAGATGAACTAGGACGTGAGTTGAGCCTTTCCACCGAGGGATTTCATCTAATTCCTCATGAGTTCATAGGTCGGGGCGAATCCAGCTCTAGGGTTGGAAAACCGGTGCTTTTCATGTTCATCCAATTTTCCGTTGATTGGCTTTAAATTGGACGATGATCTCCTAGAGGTAACTCACCTATTGCCTTGTGACCATGTTGTTAAAATTTTGTGGCAATTGATTTTGATTTGGCTGCAAATCGGTATTTTCCTTGCTCCTGGCGTTTTTTGGGCGACTCTCTTCGTGCTGATTTCGCGACTCGCGGACAGTCCGCCCCTGACCCCCGGACAGTCCACCGTTACTGTTCATGTCACGAGCAGAAGGCCTTCTTTTGGTCGTGTTTTGCTGCTCTGAACGCCGGACAGTCCGGCCCTACCCGCGACAGTCCGGGTCTGCTGCTGAAGCGTGTCCAGAACTGTTTCAGCAAGTTCGTTTTCTGGTCTTTGACTTGCGGACAGTCCGGGATTCAACCTCGGACAATCTGCCGTTCTTCTTCTGCCCAAGTCAGAATTGTTTCTCATTGTTCAGTTTTCAGGAGTTGAACGCCGGACAGTTCGGCCCTCAACCCCGAACAGTCCGAGATCTGATCCGTGGACAGTCCGGGTTTCCTACGGCAGACAGTCCGGGCCTGTGTAGATTGTGTTGTTCTCTCTCGTTCTTTTGAGCACTTGTTTTCATCGGTTCTCGGTTGATTCGTTGTACCTCTTGGTCATCGCCAAAGGTAGCCAGCCATCCGTTGGCTTATGATCATACCGTTCTCTAGTGTCTTTGCTCTTGGATCGTGATTTTGGGACAGCGGTTTAAAGTTTCAAAAAAAATTTGAGGCTCTCATTCATCCCTCTTTCGGGTCCTTCAAGCACAGTATAATCCTGATCAGTACCATCCAAATGCTATGCAACGCATGTCGTGTCAAGAACAGATATCAACAGAGCGCCAGTAGCTTTTGCTACGTGACTGTAACATCACGTTCAAGGACAGTGGCAACTGGCAAGCCAGTAGCTCCTCTCGATCGTCAACTGCCTGCAGCCCTGCAGCTGCGCCTGCACAAGGTGAACACAAGAGGCGACGGCTCCATTGAAGCTGCTTTGCAATTGCACCCCCTACGCTGAGTTAGCTCGCGGCCATTTACTCCCCCAGCTTCTCCCTTATCGCCTACCTCGATCGCGGTATAAAAAGAGGGCCCCTTCCATCCAAAACCATAGCTGCACAAACTGGTATTGATCAAGCGATGGCCTTTGCCACCAACCACCATATCACCCCAGCTTCTTCAGCTTCTCACGCATCGACCACTGTACTCTCCGGTTCCAGTCCATGGTGGCTGGTTGTCGTGATGATCAGCTCGTTTCTTTCGGCGGTGGCCAGATGGCGCCACAAGAAGAGCGCTACCATGGCTGCTCATCGGATCCACGGCGAAATCTTTAGCTAGGTTAACTGCGGTGCTATCCTGATTGAGCTTTTTCTATTCTTTCTCCCTTCTTTCTATTTTTTCCTTCCTTTTGTCCTCGCTGGTGGCGCCAAGCTTCACACTGATCGAGCGATCTCCTTTCACCGCTCAACAATATATGAAGTCTATCTTTCCTGATGAATCCTATCTTGTTTTCTTGACCTTGCAAGGCCTTGGTCCACGGATCTCGCGCCACTTTCTCTGCCACGCTCCTCTCCGACCATTCTTCTTGCTCCCACGGTTTTCCCGCTTAGCCGCTCCTCTCTTGTCCCCTCTATCCCTCCTGAGCTATCTCGCTTGTAAATGGTTGTCTCTCTTATGTACTATGTATGTATATTAATTAGCTAAGCAATGTACCACAGTCATATGCAGGAGACCAAAGCATCTGTGCCCTGCATTTGTAGTTCTTCTGTAAACACTGTGGCCTGCCTTTTGTGTTCATGAAGCAGTGCTAGTTTTCTTGCGGGTAAAGTCCAATTTACAACTTTCAACTCTCGTCAAAGTTCGGATTTCAACCTCGAACTCCAAAACCGGATAATTTTAGCCCTCGAACTCTTAAACCGTTCACTTTTCAACCATGGCCCGGTTTTGGGCGGTTTTGGTGGATGAACAGTAACTTTTGATATTTTCGGGAGGCAATGAATTTTTTTTGAGCACCTTAACGTCCTCAAATAAAAAACTCAAAACTACAAAGTTGTAGATCTCATTGAGAGCTACAACTTTGGTATAAAAAGTATTTTCATTTAACTTCATACAAATAATATATTAGTGCTCTAATATGGCAAGCGCTAGTAGATGATTATTATGGTGCTGAAATTTTATATTATTTTTTTGAAAATCTTCAATACGTCCTCAAATGAAAAAAATTTTAACTATAAAATTGTAGATCTCATCGAGATCTACAATTTATATATTTATCTTTCTTCATCATATTGAGGACAGTAAGATGCTTGAAAAATTTCAAAATAAAATTTCAGTACATGTCGATAATAATCGCTCACTAGTACTTTATAGCATTAGAGAGCACTAATATATTATTTGTATAGAGTTAAATGAAAATACTTTTTATACCAAAGTTGTAGCTCTCAATGAGATCTACAACTTTATAGTTTTGAGTTTTTTCATTTGATGACGTTAAGATGCTCAAAAAAATAATATAAAATTTCGATGTCTTCTAAAAATATCAAAAGTTACTGTTTATCCGCCAAAACAGCCCCAAACTGGGCCAGGGTTGAAAAGTAAACGGTTTTAAGACTTCGAGGGCCAAAGTTATCCGGTTTTGGAGTTTGAGATTGAAATCCGAATTTTGACGAGAGTTGAAGTCTGTAAATTGGACTCTACCCTTTTCTTGCTAGTAGTATCACTTGTCATGTTACTCTCTGTTTCAGCTACACATGGCGACTTGGCGAGGGATCGCAACCGTATTTTCAGATAGCTTTATATATATGAAGCTCAGACTAGTACTAGTAGTATGCTAGCTTTACCAAGCATTTTTTTCCAGGTATAAATTCAGTTAGCTTCAACTGCAATGGCCAGTAAACCATACACAGCTCTTGTATGGAGATCATGCAGAACTAAATTTATTCCTCATACATAAACCATGCAATACAATACGGTGCTGCTTTGATTTCATCCGATCCTAGTCCTACGGCTTCCTAGGCACCCACGACAAGTCGCCAGCAGGGTCTTCCGGCGACGCCGCCGGGGCCTGCTCGGTTATGTAGGGCAAGTCCAGTCCCCCGTGGTGCCCGGGATGTGGAGGCGGCGGCGACGCGTAGATTATCGGGCCGTGCCAATTCCAATCAATCTTGTGGCGCGCCTCCGACACCGTTGACGACAGCAGCAGCGGCAGCAGCAGGAGCAGTAGCGCCGCCGTGGTGTTCTTGAGCCCGGCCGACGCCATTGTTGTGCTAGCTAGCCTGATCGAGTTTCGTCTATGTTTTGCGACGCCGTGCTGGTGGGCGGGACGGCTATATACAGCGTGAACTCCCTAGTAGCTGCCTGGATGTGGTGTGATTATTTTGGAAGGCAGTGCTTAACTTTAGCATGGATCGATGTGAGTCGCCTAAATTAGGTGGTCATTTAGTTTTTGCACTTAGAGAGCTGCTAATATTGTCTTGTAGCAGGAGGGGAGGACGGTCCATTTTGGAGCGAATTTAGTGCGCTTATATACTTTAGAGGACGATCCATTTTGGAGCGAATTTAGTACGCTGTCCATTTTAGAGCGAATTTAGTGCGCTTACTTTAGAGGACGGTCCATTTTGGAGCGAATTTAGTACGCTTCTAGCATACTTCGGACTACTAGAAATCTTCGGATTACTGGAGCACCTACAGCTTCTAGGCACTGTGGAAAAAATCATCTTTAGATGGCTCATTAGTTTAGTGTCCTTCGTTTTCATTTGTTACCTGTACACGGTCCTACTCCTGATGGATATATACATATGAAAGTGTGCTCGAATAGCTCAGCCCAGTTGTCAGTATAACAGGGTTGAGGCCTGAAGCCTTGATTTTTCTGCACCTAATATGCTACTACGCTTTGCTTCTAAGCTACGATACCACGGAATTCTCCGAGGTGGCACAGGTTATCGTTGCACTGAATTTATTCAGTGTTCCCCATGAGTAGTCAATCAGTGCAGGAAACCATTCCATTTTCCAACTTAAATCCTTGAAATAGAACTGTTTTGGGCCCAATATACGCAAAATTTGATCCATCCGTGAGTCATCGTCACCCCACAGCGATACACTGATACACATCCATTCTCAGTTTTCCTACAACAACCTACACGAATGCCCACAGGCCACAGCGGAAAAGCTAAACGAAAAATGAAAAACAAATGTTACACAGCTATGACAACCATCACACAAGAGTCGACTGCCCTCCTACCGGTGGGCTGCTTACTCTTCTTCGTTACCCTCTTCCTTGGTAAGCTTGATCATGTCGTCAATCCTCAGGATTGTAATGGCAGCCTCCGTGGCAAACTGCAGCAGGATGGAAAAAGATGATGGGATAGAACTCGGACATCACAAATACCATGACGAGAAAGAAACAAGAGGACAAACCTGAATAATCTTTACTTTGCTCATCGATGGCTCTATCACGCCATACTCAAGGTTGTTGCGAATGATACCTTTAGAGAGGTCCAGACCCATACTGCACAGCAAGGAAGTAAACTTAATGGCAATCCCAGCACAGGTAGCAGAAGTAAATCACACCTAGAACCATTTAGGGCTTGTTCGGTTAGTCCCAAAACCGAAGGGCTCAGTTTGGGGATTAACTGAACAAGGCTAGGAAAACGAATTATACCAGGTTTCTAAAATTCATCTAGGTGTAGTTGCACTGGCAGAAAGTTTAGCATGATGCCAGTAATTATAAAACAGAGTTCAATGTAAGGATCTTTAGGGAGCTTAGCACAGTGCAAGACCGTGAGATGATATTGTTTAGCCACACAATATTGTGCCAGTACATTCTTTTCCTGACTGCAGGCTAAATAGTACATAATAGCATACATAGAAAACTTTCCAAGGAAATAGAACCAAATATGCATCCACAGAACTTTAGAAATGAAGCACAAGAATCAAGGGCTCTATTAATCAAATAACTGAAGACAATGTTATGCCATTAGTTCATTACCTTGAATAATGTTGCTTATCAGCCTTTGTCTGAGCAGTATGATGATATGCCCTAAGCTTTGCTACAAGCTCAGTTGCATCTTTTGCAGCATTAACAGATAGTACCTGTCGGTGCAAGGTCAGGTCATTAATATGCTATGTTGATTGGTGAAAAAAGTATAGTATTAGAAAAATAGAACAGATAAAAACCTTTGGTATGATTAACAAAGATTCAGCAAATTCAGCAATTGCCAGTTGTTCCCGAGAACCCAGGGTCGTTGCAAGGTTCTCCAGGTAAACTGACAACGCAGCTTCAACTGCACCACCACCAGCAACAACCTACATAGCCAATACAAAACATGTTGAAACACTAGAAACATCAATGATACTAACAATTAGAATTTGTCACTCATAAATAAAATCAAATTGCATTTTGAACTGTAAGGTTCCTCCAGGCATGAAAAATCTTCAATGCACAAGCCACAGAAGAACAGTGAAAGTTTTCACTAAGCATTGACTTATTCAGCTGGTAACCAACACATGATGACATGAAAGAATGGAAGCAAAAGGATTACCATATTTGATTCCAGGGTTCTCTTCACAATGCACAGGGCATCATGCAAGGACCGGTCAATCTCATCAAGCATGAAGTCATTTGCGCCTCTAAGTATTATAGAGACCTGCACAATAGAAAATCAAGCATTATGCAATTACCTTCAAATTAAATTCGTTCCTCTTATAGCAAACTTGCTTAAAATTGGTATGGAAAAAGTACAAACCGCGCTGCTATTCTTTGTGCCTTTCACTAGAATAACATCATCATCAGCAATTCTTTCCTCCACAACTTCATCAGCATGTCCAAGGAATGATGAATCAAATGTTTCTTCACCCTCCATGTCTGCAAATGTACTCACCTGAAAGGTTCAATTGTTAAGCCACAAAAATCCTAATAATGCAGTCAAACAGCATGATGATTAACACTTAGTTACTTCTAGAGAACCTCAAGAATAGAAGTTCAGCCAGTATTTTTTTTTCCAAATTTTGTCATGTAAGCATGACAAGAACCTTTATTTCGAAATTCAAAGAAAAAAATCTATTCGCGTAGGAAATGAGAGATATTTTGTTTCTCCATACAGAATTAGTTTCTTCTGAGAGATAATTAGTTTCTCCAATCAAAGCAGAATTAGTTTCTTCTGATTCTGACGTAAAAGGCAATTTCTATGAAACATCATGTTCAGAAACCCCGTGATAGATTAGGGGTAGCGCCTAATTGAAGAAAAGCCCCAACACCGGTTGATTTATGTGCAACGGAGACCCCTGTGAGGCACCGGGACGTAGATTTAAGTATACATAAAGGCACAAAGCAAATTATTTACTTTAAATTAAACTACACTTTTGACCTTAGAATGCTAACAGGTCTCATTTTCGATTTTTGAATTTTAATTTTAATTAATAAAATAAAAGGAATCAGTTACCATAGTTGCACCAGTGGCTTTTATTTACTTTAACAACATGGCAGGTCTCATTTTCGATTTTGAATTTTAATTCTTCCTAAAAGGAATCTTACCATAGTTGCACCAGTGGCTTAACAGGTCTCATTTTCGATTTTGAATTTTAACAATTAATAAATAAAAGGAATCAGTTACCATAGTTGCACCAGTGGCTTTGGCAACATGCCTTCCTTGCGCACACGCCTTACTGCAATTGCTCCAGCCTCAACAAAGTACTGAAATATGTTCCATGACACAATAACAAAGTGATTTAGTGACAGTCATCAGGATGAGATGTCTGTACAAATATTAGCATGGAAAGATCAAAAGTTCCCAATAGATGTTAAAACGACATCATCAGAATCAATTTAAATCATGGAAGAGAAGCTTCATTTTGAGATCTCGAAAGTCACACGATCCACAGGAGACAGGTAGACAAAAATATGTTAGTGCAAGCTCTGGTAAGTTTTACAAGAATCAGTTAAATGAAACATACTACATTAAGTGTCAGCAAAAGGACAATGCATCGGAAAACCAAAATTACTAGTAAGAAAGCTAAATGTGTCATTCTGTTGAAAAGTCAACCAGAGCAACTAAAATGCTTTGGTGCTAGACAACTATAATAGGAAATACAACAGAATCACTTTCTGCCTGAATAATGAAAAACATACCTTCAAGGACATATCATCAATTCCCTTGGTGGTCAACACAACATTAGCTCCAGCCTTTAGAATTTTCTCAATTCGCTCCTTCATTATGTCAGATTCTCTGACAAAAAGAGCAAGTAATAGGGATTACAATTTGAGAACTCAAAACAGAATAAATCAATGAACTTAGAGCCAAAAAATTAAAAGATGGAGAGATCTGGCTGAACAAATTAGATACAAGTAACATGCAAGAAGATATAAAGACTGTATTTACAGTGCTGATTCTACCAGAAATAGGCAAACAAATTCTAAAGTATCGGAACACAGATTGCAAATACCTCTGACGAATCTTCTCAAGTTCCCTTGGATCAGTTACGAGAACTTGGACACCAAGTTGCATTTTTGTCTTCTGAAGGTTAAAATCAAGACAAGCAATTCTAGCAGGAGTTACTCTCGTAGGCATTCCTTGAGCTGCGCGGCCTGTGTTTAGTGCATAGCCATTTAGCAGGTAACTATCCTTGACGCTTTTACCATGAGCTTTCAAAATATTGATGCTCTGCAGATCAGGTAAAACAATAGTTACAAGCTAAATTTATGAAGAAGTTCGATGATAAGAATAGTTAACACAAAAATCAAGGAGATTAAAGAAAACGATAATCCAAGTTTTAGAAGTTGTTGCCCATGTACTGAGTAGCCCATCATCAAAGACATTGATCTATAGTCATTAGCACAGCAACGACCACCTAGGGGTCCAAAGGCATTAAAGACAGGTGTTAGGTGGCTGTAGTAGGCAGGGGTAGAGCCAGGACAAGAAGGTGCTTTTTACTAGGAGTTGATGTGCTTCAGCCTAGTTAGCTAGCTGGCTTTGAGGGGGAGGAGGGGGAGGGCCTTGGCAGTACCTGCCCTGGCTCCGACCCTGGCTGTACGTAACATCTTAATTGAATATTATTGCAGAACATATTGTCCAAACAGTAACATGGGCAGCAAGGACCACTACAAAGTAGTAAGCATCAGGGAATGAATTGTTCAAAAGGAGTTCACAGAGATGCCTTATTAACACAAAGCAAATCCTTATGATTGAATAGATTTAGTGGAGCTGTGCTAGAACCAAATGTGTTTTGACTGACCTTGATTGGATATTTCACTTCTCCCTTGGCATTTGTAGTCTTCACAGCTTGAACAGCCTCAACAACCTATACAAACTCAATGTCAGGACAAGCTTACATCAAATTGTTCAAAGCATGAAAGCAATGCTAACTGAAAGATAGTTGAAACCCCAACAGTTAGCTCCTGGGTTAAACAAACTGTCAGTCAGAAAACACAAAAGAGCATAATTAACGATCTCTGTTCTCTAGAAAACAATAAAACACAAATCAGAGCACAAGTAAAGACATGTATTTGGTAAAACGTTAAATAAATACGATTAAAACAAACCTACAACGAACATCAAGTTCCAAAGGGCTTTACGGTTAGTATTTACACCGATTCATTTAGACCAAAAGCAATACCATGTGTATATATGAAACAACAGAGCTAAATGTTAGCTACTAAAGAATCACCTAGTTCTAAGTAACCTAAAGTCAAAATTTCCATAGAACTTACCAGAGTTGCAAAGAAATCACTGTCACTGTTAATCAACTTCGAAGACATGCTAGTTTTTGCAGAGTTGATAAGGGAGTCTTTTCCAAGTTTGTCGACCTGAAAGTGTAGATGGATATTCAAATCAGTATGACGATAACCATAGAATGGGGAAGCATTCTTCCAGTATTTACTCAAAATACAACATTCCCTTACCTTGACTGCCAACTTTTCCTCAACATATTTGCAGGCTTCACGCATAGCAAGCTGGTGGAATATGAAGGAAAAGCATGCCACAAAGGTGAGCTACAGTCATCTTGCCACTGAAATGACCAGTTAAAATTCAAATACTACTACAGCTACAACAAGACTTGCTAACACACCCTGTAGCCACTGATTATAGAGGTTGGATGGATCTTATTCTTCACAAGATCATTGCCTCTCTGACAATAAGAAACAAAACTGTGTTAGTGCATGTGCATCTGAAAACTGGTAGGGTAATTCACAATAGTGAGAAAAGGTGAAACATTAATTACCTTGAGCAACTCTGCCGCTATGATGACAACAGAAGTTGTTCCATCTCCTACCTCACGGTCTTGGAGCTCAGCCAACTCAACAAGAACCTAGAAATCGAGCAAAATATAAATAAACCACAAAGAAGCAATCAAAATTCTTCAGATTTTGGTGGCAGGAATCACCTTGGCAGCTGGATGCTCAACTTCCAACATCTTAAGTATGGTTGCTCCATCATTAGTGATTGTAACATCACCAATATCATCCACTAGCATCTGTAAGCAGAATGCGTTGAATTAGTTTTTGTTTCTCCTGATTAGAGTACAGTGCATACATCAAAGACTCATGCTCTTATGTATTGGTGATTTTCCTCGTTTGTCAGAAACTTTTTATAAAAAAAATTGTGATGACACAGTGCCTTCTATGAATTAATCATCCAATGTGTGGCAAGATAAAACCCAGCTATACGTATTCTAATCCACACCATCTTCAGCACAATATAAGCTAAACTTAGAGGAGAATAAGTATCATTCTAGTATTCTACGAATACAGATCATGAGACCATGCAGCGGTTTATATATACAAATATAAAGCTCGGATCACCAAAGGCTGCGGGCGAGATATCTATAGATCAGAGTGGAAGGTACACATACCTTGTCGAGACCAACGGGGCCGAGCGAGGATTTGACGATGTTGGCCACCGCCCCGCACGCCATCACTGCGATCAAACAAGCCAAACCAACAATTAAACCAGCGCTCGGCCAGATGGCTGCTCGGGCCACTAGATCTCAAAACCCCCGCACGCCGCGGCGGAATCTGGTGGCAAGGAAGGGGTGGCGGCGGTTACCGTTCTGCGTGCGGACGTCCTGGCCGGACTGGCGCTCGCCGAGGATGTCGGGAGTTTGCGCTGTGATCGCCATGGCTGCGGCGGCGAGGTGGGAGGGGGGCCCTGGAGCGTGGAGGCAAGCGCGAGAGGGTTCGAGGCGAAGGAGCACGCACGCTCAAATGAGGTTTTGTGCATATGACTTGCGGCGTTGCGGGCAGCCATGGATGGGGTTAGGGTTCAATGAGGCGACGGGCTTGCAGTAAGGATGAAACCGAGTGCAGCCCATCAAGATAGAAAAAAAGGCCCATGACTACATCACTCGGCCCAACTCCCCTCGCAGGGCAAGGCTCGCCTGCTCGGCTGCTCTTCGCGTCTCCGCGGCCACCCGAACTGGGCTCCCTTCGGCTTACCCCATATTTATATTGTTTGGCTTCTTTTTCCAACCGAAATAGTATTTTTCTCTCACAACAATTCACCACCACCACCGATCCCCAGCGTTTTTCAATTCGCCAGACCCCCCTTCGCGGTTCTTGCGGACTCTTTCCTATTCGCGGTAAATTGAACGGGGCTGATGGCGCGCACTCCTCTTCATCCCCAACAAAACCTTGGCACCACCAACATCGATCCCGCCACGAACCGCCTGGACCACCAAGCGCGGACACCCCCTTTCATTCTCCGCGCGGCCTGCGTGCTCCAGTGTGGAAGAATGGGGCTTCTTCCGCGGACTTTCTTTCCTGTTTGTCGTCAATGGCGAAATCGAGGCCTCCGCCCAATGGCCAATTTCGTGAGTTTTTGGTGCTTCACTAACAATCTAGCCTTCCTCCGATAGGCATCTTAATGTGGAATGTGGATGTGCTTGTTCTAGGTTCACCCGCCAGCAGATTACGAGGTGGAAAAGTGGTGAGTGCAATATGAGACGCCTTTAGTTATATAAGTACTCCTAGTGTCTATCCCATCGTTTTAGCACATAGGTGTTTAAACTATTCTTATCACAAAGCCATAGATCTAGCCAGGGTACATCATGTAAATGTATAACATGTAGACAGTATGGATGAAAACGGCATTTATTGACCGTCAGCGGAACAAATATAAACACTTATCTCCAGTTACTGGATATCCGCCGGATACGGATCTCCGGAATCTTAGGCGGATATCAAATATGCGCCATCTATCGGATAATCCCAATTATCGGATATATCCGGATATTTAAAAACGGATATTATCCTGATATTTATTCAAAATTTAAAAATCACAAATTTGAACCATCATATTCTTTGACCAAACAACAATTGTAGATCTTGATGAGTTGAACAAACTTGGTATTCAAAACTTTTCAATTTGAAGTCATTTAGAGTTCATAATACGCAAAGTGTTCCATGTGACCAAATGACTTGGTCAAACGTTCAAATGAGACACTAAATGACCTCAGATGAAAAAACTCTGAATACCAAGTTTGATCATCTCAGCAAGCCTACAATTGTTATAACGTTTGAGAAAGTTTTATCATCACGACTTTTACTAAACTATGTCACACACTCTATATTTTGTTCAAACTTCTCCTCAGGCGTTGTTTCTTGTCGTCAATGGCAAAATTTGAGACAATCTAGGTCAAAAAACTAGTTTGTAAACATCGAAATTTAAAAATCACAAATTTGAACCATCAATTTCTTGATGAGTTGAACAAACTTGGTTTTTTTGCTTGAAGTCACTTTAAGTTCAATCTAGCATCTTGTTTTTCATAATTGGACTTGGTCATAGGCATCTTAATGACCTGGAATGTGGATGTGTTTGTTCTAGGTTCACCATAGCTCATTTTCCCATTTGAGAAAGTTTTATCAAACACTAGTCACAAATTCTTTAGAGGGAACAACACGGGAGGTTTCTTTTCCACCGAAAAAATTATGGAAAAGGATGGATGAGTGAACAATATTCAAAACTTTTCAATTTGCCAATCTTTCCAAAACTTATATAAGTACTCCTTTAAAAATCACAAATTTGAACCGTCTATCTCAAATGGAGTTGCAATTGTAATCGTTTTGAGCACATAAAGTGTTTTGAACTATTCTTATCACAAAGCCATAGATCTAGTCGGGGTACATCATGTAAATGTATAACATGTAGATAGAGACTAGAGAGAGAGGTAGTGCTAGATTACCGACTATCGTAGGCTCTCGATCCACTCGCGTGTATGATGTATCATGGAGCTTTACTCTTTAGTCTTTCGGTTTAATCTAGATGGATTATGGACTCATAGAGTGGTGTAATAATGCGTATGATATATATATATATATATATATATATATAGTCGATGATATTTGTATCCGATTCTCCTAATCCGGTGAGCTCATTATGATGTAACGAAGTCAATCCGTGGCGTATCCGAACGCCTATCCGTGTCCGAATCCGAATCCGATGTGTGAAAACAAATATAATATGAGTGATATCCGTTAGTGGCTTCCGTCATCCCTAGTAGACAGAGATTAGCCGCCATCGTCTCTCGATCGGGTTATGGTTTGTCGGTGGGGAACTATAGCTCAGGCAAACCTCGTGACTTGAGCCGTCGGCCCCCACCTCTATTTATTGCGCAGTGTGATAGGGGTCATTCAGCCATAGTGGGCTAGACGTCCCCGATCAGGACACGGATCAAAGGCCCAACTGGGCCATTGGGCCCATTTTGGGATTAAAGATCAATCTAATAATCTCCCTATTGATCTACTACCATCTTTCAATTTCATATCATTTACTTTTGTTTATTCCATTACAGATTAGCGCATAGAGCATGTTTCATCGTCACGGTCAATTGCCGATAGATTTAACAGCAACAACACACCACTTTGTTCTGAAATCGATACTTGACTTTTGTGCCTTCTTTTGTCCAGGAATTATAGGCTTTCCCTTAAACCCATGCCGGCTACATGTTCTCTGAACACATTGGGTGGTAAACCTTTTGTAAGCGGATCCGCGTGCATCTTTTTTGGTACTTATATGCTCAAGACTTATGACATGATCCCGAACTTTATCTTTCACAACATAATACTTTATATCAATGTGTTTGGCAGCATCACTTGACTTATTGTTGTGAGCATACTGTACTGCCGGATTGTTATCGTAGTATAACTTAAGTGGTCTCTAGATGTCGTCAACCACCTTCAAACCGGGTATGAACTTCTTTAGCCACTTCACCTGCCCCGTTGCCTCATAACACGGTACAAACTCGACATATAGTGTGGACGGTATAATGACGGTTTGCTTTGAGCTTTTCTATGAAATAGCTCTTCCTGCGAGAGTGAATACATATCCAGATTTGGATTTTCTATCATCTCCGCATAATCAGAATATGAATATTCCACTATATGGAGTGAATCAGATCTTCTATACGTCATTATGAGGCATTTTGTTCCTTGCAAATAACGCAAGACTTTCTTTACTAATTTTCTGTGTTCTGTTCCATGATTGCTCTGAATCTGCCAAGTAACCCAACAACAAATGCCAAGTCAGGGCGCGTACATACTTGAGCATATTGCAAGCTTTCGACAGCTGAAAGCATATGGAACCGCTTTCATTTGATCGATCTCATATTAGTTCCTGGGGCATTGAAAATCCTCATATCTGTCGCCCTTGGCTATAGGAGCAGGTGAGGGACTACATTTGTGCATACTGAATTTCTTTAAGATTTTTTTATGTATGCCTTTTGTGACAGTCCTAATACCCTTTTACTTCTATCTCGGTGAATCTCGATCCCTAGAACAAACGAAGGTTCACCAAGATCTTTCATATCAAATTTTGAGAACAAATTTTTTTTTGTCTCTAGTAGTAGACTGACATCACTACTAGCAATTAAGATATCATCCACGTACAAGATAATGAAGATAAACTTCTCATTATTAAACTTTATATAGACATAATTGTCCTCTACATTCTTTTTAAACCCAAAATTCCTTATTGTCTAATCAAACATCAAGTACCACTGTCTTGAAGCTTGTTTTAATCCATAAATGGATTTCTTTAGACGGCATCACATTCGTTCTTTTCTTTCCATGACAAAACCTTTCGATTGTGCCATGTAAACATTTTCCTCCAAGTCCCCGTTGAGAAATGTCGTCTTTACATCCATCTGATGTAATTCTAAATTATAATGTGCCACTAATGCCATTATGATTCTAAAGAAATCCTTATATGAGACTGGAGAAAAGCTCTCATTGTAATCAATCATTTCTCTTTGTGTAAAGCCTTTTGCCACAAGTCGCGCTTTATATCTCTCTATATTTTCTTGAGAGTCAAGTTTTATTTTGTAGACTCATTTATAGCCTACTATTTTGGCTTCTTTAGGAATTATCTCCAAGTCTCAAACTTTATTGGTATTCATAGATTTCATTTCATCTTTTATGGCCTCAAGCCACTTTGATGAATGATCACTTCTCATAGCTTCTTCAAATGAGGTGGGATCATCCTCCATTTGAAATTCCTCAATGTTGTATACTTCATAGTCAGTAGGAATAGCTGATTTTCTAACTCTTTGAGACCTTCTACGGGCCTCCACATTTGGCACATCTTCTGTTTGAGACTGTTGTTACTCCACCTCATGTGTGTCAATAGGTTCTACAGGATCTTGAAGAACATGTTCCTCATCGTCATTCATTGTTGCCACAGGCGGAATAACAACAGGTGCTGGCACCATAGTATATTACACTGTTGGTGCAGCGACAGCAGGTAGTGAGAAAAATAGCTCATGAATCATCGGAATAGGCGCATACACCCGCTTCTCTTCAAGGTCAATTTCTTGAGCTACCATGCTCCCCCTCATCATTTCATCATCTAGGAAGACAGCGTATCTCGTTTCCACAAACTTTGTATGTCTGTTTGGACAGTAGAAACGAAAACCTTTTGACTTTTCTGGGTAGCCAATGAAATAGCAACTTACTGTTTTGGGATCTAGCTTTCTAATGTTTGGGTTAAATACTTTAGCCTCAGTAGGACTCCCCTACACACGTAAGTGGTTTAGTGAGGGTACTTTTCCTGTCCACAACTCATACGGTGTTTTGGGCATCGACTTACTTGGTACTCTATTGAGAATATGAATGGCGATTTTTAACGCCTCCATCCACAGACTCAACGGTAAGGTGGAGTAACTTATCATACTGCGCATCATATCCATCAGGGTACGATTGCGTCTTTCAGCTACTCTATTCTACTGAGGTTCGCCTGGTGTAAAATATTGGGATACTATGCCATTCTCCTGTAAGAACCTTGCAAAAGGTCCAGAAACTTGGCCATATGGGGTATGCCGACCGAAGTATCTTAAATATGGGGTATGTCCACAACCCCACGGTCGGACCTGACTATCTTAATCTTTAAATTGTGTTGGTTTTTAAGTTCTGCCTTAAATATCTTAAATTATCCAATACTTATGTTCTTTCTTTAATTGGATAAATGTAGCCATAACGGGAGTAATCATCTGTGAATGTTATAACGAATCGTAACCATCCACACTCTTTACAGGAAACGGACCACATATGTCTGTGTGAATAATCTGTAAAATTCCTACGCTTCATTTGGCATCCTTCTTAATTTTCTTTACATACTTTCCTTTTATTCATTCTCTGCATTGTTCTAAATCTGAGAACTCTAATAGTGGAAGAATATCATTCTTAACTAGTCTTTCTATTCTCCCCCTCGAAATATGGCATCCATAATTTCGACAACGATCGTGAGCCTTTTCTCATCCATAGAGCGAGGATACATTCTCATTATCGCAACGTTCCCATCATCGCATACAACATTCACATCATCACGTAATGATAACAAATAAAGCTCATTTTGCAAGATAGCAAGACCAACACATGTATTATTAAATGTTATCTTACATTTGCCATTTTTAAAATGCCAATCATATCCATCATTGTTCAAGCATGAAACACTAATCAAGTTTCTCTGTAAAGCGGAAACCTAAAGTACATCTCTAAGTAAAAGTGTGAAACCATCAGCAAGCTCTAGAGAAAGATCACCAACGACTTCAACATCTGCTCGGACTCCATTTGCAACTTTAACGTGTCTTTCGCTTCTTTGCGTAGTCCTCGTTGAACGGAAATCCCTGTAAAGAATTACCAACATGAACAGTTGCACCTGAGTCAATCCAACAAGTAGATTTCGAATATTGTAAATTCAGGGATTCATTTATGAATGTAATAATGTTCTCACCTTTCTTTGACATGATCATCTTTAAGTAATCGGGACAATCTTTCTTATAATGTCCCATCTTCTTGCAATAGAGACATTGGTCTTTCTCTATTATAAACTTGTTCTACTGAGGTTGATGCAGCATGGGACCCTTTCCCTTTGGTTTTGAGAATGAGTTAGTATTATTATTATTTTTCTTGTTGTCTTTCACATAATTGATAGTGTCACCATTGGCGGCTTTCATTCTCTCCTCCTCTTGCACACACATAGCCATGAGCCTCTCTAGGTCCCATTTCTCGGGCTGTATGTTGTAGTTGACATCAAAAGTGTCAAATTCCTTAGGCAAGAAAGCAAAAATCAGATGGATAAAGAACTCTTCCTTGAGAGCCACATCTATTGGTTTTAGCTTGGATGCCAAATTGCTCATCCTTAGTATGTGCTCTCTTATGCCACCATTTTCAGAGTACCTTTCTGTCACCAGCTACTTTATCAGCTGGGTAGCATATGTCTTTGAAGAGCCAGTGAACGGACTTTTTATTTTATCGAGGTACTTGGTGACGGTGTCACACTCTGGGATTGAGCCCACAATTGCAGGCTCAATCGTGTTCTTTATCACAACCATATATTTCTTGTTGGCGGTGACCAATTTTCTATGCTCAAGGTGATAGGACATCTTTTGGGATTCAAAATCCCTCTCTCTAGTTGTCCAAGCGGCATCAGCCTCGTTTGTCTCCCTCACCGGCGCCACAAGCTCAGTGTGACACGGTGAGGTGACTACCTAGTCCACCTCAGCCAAAATAAAGACTAGGTCTATCTTTTTCTTTGACTCCATGTAGTTGTCACATTTCGAGTGGGGATCTCTTTGATACAACCCATCAAGTTGTATCCGCCTAAAAACACAATTCATATAGAGTGAGAACATAAACATAATAATAACAATTGTATGCTTTAGTTCCAACGTTGGTCAAAATTAAAACATACAATTATCCTCTACACTAATTCTATATCACCGTTGGGCAGAAATAGAATTAATGCATGACAAAACATTATAATATTGCTATTAATCAACGTTGGTCAGAATAATAACAATATTATAATAAACTAAAACATATTCATTTTTCAAAATTAAATTCTCCCGTTGGTTCGAATTTAATAATAAAAATAACAACTTTAAATACGCAGCGGAAAAGCGTAAATATTCTCATTATTATTTTCCAAAAACTTTATAGAACTGTACTTTTCTCTGAACAAAATTGTCGTTAGATCAAAATTGTGCAGAGTTGGACATCAAAATTCAATTGAAATTCATCAAATATGTATGGGAAAATAAAACGAAAAAAAACTATGTTTCACTGTGTTGTGGCCATTTTGGCCCATAGCAGCAGAAGCGGCCCATGGCCTACGGCCGCTCACGCGCTCCCCCGCGCCTAGGCCACAACCTGGGCCTAGGCCGGGAATTCGGCCTCACGCCCTCGCCCGCCTGGGTCGAAAGGCAGCCCAATCAATCCGAGGTGTCCGTTTTCATCCGACGGCCGAGCGTCGATGTCGCAGGATCAAAAACACAAGAGGGCAACGGCTCCCCTAAAAACCCTAACCCATTTAGTTCTCTCTTCTCTCTCTCTTCGCCGCGCTCCTCTCTCCTCCCCGCAGCACAGCCGCAGTGAGGCGAGTCCGAGCGAGCAGACGACGGAGGACGAGCAGAGCCTCGGCGCCGTCGTCGGCCCCCTCGCCGACGAGCGCGCTCCCCAGCGAGTGAGCATGCCGCCATCGAGCGGTATGGTCATGCGCGCCCCTTGGCTGGCAGTGTCCCCAGTGAGCCAGCCTTCGCCCGCTCGGCTTCTTCTTCTCCTCAAGCGCACGACGAGGCGCACTCTCTGGCGGTGTCGTCGGCGAATGGTCGAGGCGAGCCTCCCTTCCCTTCTTCCCCTTCTGATTTGTTCTTCTTGGATTCAACCGATTGGGAATCTAGGGTTAGGGTTTTGGGTTTAGAGTTAGAGATTCGCTCTGTTCTTCTTCCCGAATTAATTTCGGGTTTAGGGTTTGGTTTCGAGTGGACTTGAAGCCGAGCCTTCCTTCTCTTCTTTCTTTTACCCAGTTAGGGTTAGGGTTAGGAAAACCCTCTTCTTTTCTTAGATCCGAATGGATCTACTCTGTGTTTTATCGTTCACCCGTTCTAGATCTAAAACCCAAACACTGGCTCTGGTACCATTATTTAAACTATTCTTATCACAAAGCCATAGATCTAGCCGGGTACATCATGTAAATGTATAACATGTCCTAGTACATAAACTAGACAGAGATTAGAGAGAGAGGTAGTGCTAGGTTACCGACCATCGTAGGCTTTCGATCCGCTCGCGTCCGCCATGGAGTCGGTGAAGTCTGCGCAAGGGCAGCGACGGTCGATGAAGATGGTGACGGTGATGTGCGGTGGCGACCGGCGGTGAAGACCGGTGACGGCGCAGCCGGTGGCTTCCCGTCACTGGCTGCGCCCCTCTCTGATCGGGTTAGGGTTTGTCGGTGGGGAACTGTAGCTCAGGCAAACCTCGTGACTTGAGCCGCCAGTCCCCACCTCTATTTATTGCGCAGTGTGACAGGGGGCCCTCCAGCCATAGTGGGCTGAGCACCCCCGATCAGGGCGCGGATCAAAGGCCCAGCTGGGCCGTTGGACCCAGTTTGGGATTAGAGATCAATCTAACAATAGGAACTAGAGCAATAAGCCAATAGCACAAGTGTACCAACCTGGAATATTATAAGTTCGTGTACACATATCAGTTGAGTTGAATGGATGATTGAAAAAAAAGGTTCATATGCTTCCTTGTGGAATCATTGGCAGCTTCTAAATTCAGCAATAATGCTGCTACCCCTTCCTGGTACCAGATGAGGTCTAATGTGTTTTGGTTTGGTCCTAAATTTACTTCTGTGAGTGTTTAGTTTATGCTAGCAGATCAGATGAACTAAAATTTTGCACTTCCTTGCCCAAGTCACGTTGTAGTCTTGGTGTTGTGTCACCCAGGTGGTCAAGTCCGCTCAAGCTTGCCTCGACATGTTGTAAGAACTGAATCCGTTTTCACCTTAATTCAAAGAGGTGCAGTTCTGCTGCATTTTTAGACAAAATATTATCTCAAATTTGTCCTTGATCCACCTTAGAATGTTTTCCATGCTTACATATGCAGTTGTGCTTTGGAGGAAAATTTAGGAGCCCTTAAAACCAATCTGACCCTCTTCAGCCAGTGCTTTGGGGGAAATGCAAAATGTTTAAGGTGAAATGGACTAGCTTGTACAGCATGCTCTAACCATGCTATGTCTTCCTGATAAAATATCTCATGAATTTAGGCTAAGCACTCTATAATGTTAGCTTGCTGCCCTTCACGTTCAAAAAGAAAAATATTAGCTTGATAATTGGCGCTGGGCCGCTGGCTAGAAAAGTGGAATGCCTGTGTTAGACGTTGTTCAGTTTGTCAGTTCTTTTTCAATGTTCTTATGAATTATGTATATTGACTTTCAGGTTTGACACTGTCTATTTGGATGATGACATACGGGTTGCCAAGGACATAAGAGGGGACTATTTAGTGGTTGAGCGTGCTCCATATTCTTGGAATGGATAGTTTCTGAAGTCCGAAGCTGATCAAAAGAACGTTTGGATAACCTTATGCTTTCCCAGCCAAGTATTCATGTCTTACTATGCCGTTTCTTTTCCTGTATATTGTTATGTTCTACAAATACTATGTGGTAAGTCTGATTCATGTTGTACGTGTACTCGCTCTAACATATTCTCCAAAGAAATTGATAGTAGGAAGTTGGTATTGTGCATATATGTTTTCCTATGTGAAAGAACACCAACTTGCTCTCAAGTACATGAGGTGCTTTGACATGCTATGATTCTGTGATATCAGCATCAAGGCTCTAGAGCTGTAGGTACATCTGTGTTGTTTGGTTTAGCTATTTTCTTTCTATTGTACAAAAAAAAAATAGAGCTCAAGATTCTTGATTTTACCATGGAAACTCCATATTTGAGGTGGAGATTAGAGTTGTGAGTTAACAGACTAATGTCTTTTGAATGCATTACAAAATGTTACAAAATGATTCACCGACCGTCTACATGCTTTATCGCGGCATGTATTTCATTTCATTAAGAGGATAACCAATCGTGTACTTGCTGAGCTTGGTATTACATTGCTATGGCCCATGATATCATCGAAGACATGATGGAATTTATGGACAATTGCATTTTTTTTCCTTGTTAGTATTACTTTGCCAGTTGGTTTCAGCTCAATAGTACTGGATTGTACATAGTTTTATGCAGTGGTTTTGTGCATGTGGTGTATGTTCTCATCTAGTTGGATGTGTAGTATAGTTCTGTAAACATTCTGACGTGCCTTTTGTGTTCATGAAGCCGTGCTAGTCTTCCAAGGCGACTTGGGATTACGAGCGGGTCGAGTGCGCGCGCCCGATCCCCGAACAGGCTACAGGTAGCAGCGGTTGGGCGGCCACGAATCACGAGACGAGCACTACCGGGGACTGCGTGCTGCTGGTCAGCAACAGCAAGCGCCGACAACCCCCGCGCACCTCGTTCCGCGGCGGCGTCACATCGCCCAGAGCCAGGTCGGGGAAGCGGGACGACAAGCGCCGGACGCGGGCACTGCCGGGGGCCGCGCCGCTCAACCGCGGCCATGTCGCGCGCGCCGTACGTGCGGTGCCGGTGCGTGGTGCTATGACCCGGCCGGCCGGCCGGCCGTGAACCGCGTGTCCGCATCTAGCCTCTGTTCTAGCTTCCGAGAATCCTAAAAGGCATGAAACTACTCCTGAGTCCTGGCAATCAAAATCATGGGCAAATCACAACAAAAACGAGGTCCAATGCCTATCTCAAGACGAAAAAAGTAGCCGCCTCCGTCTCCGGCGACCACTTTCTTCGTGGTGCAATGTACCTGACCACGCCGAAAAGATCACGGTCTCAGGGCGACAGGCAGATCCGTGATGCATCCTGGTGACAGCAAGGTAGCAAACCGGCAATAAACAAACTGTAATAGTACGTGGAGAGCAGCACATGGACAGTTATCGAAGCCACCAAAATCCGACACACAGCGGACGACATGCACGGATGTAATAACCTGTAACAACCACAACACATGCGTCTTTCGTGCCAGCGACTAATACAACCACTTCCTGCTTTTGAGTTTTGATCACAAGGACACCAATCACACAAGTGTTGACGGTCCAAACAATAGGGTAGCCAGCCAGAGCAAGGGGTGATGCACTGAAAAACTGATGCCTTTGCATTTCATTGCTTCCCGGAAATATACAACACCACAACGTTATTTACATACCAAGGTGTAGTAGTAGTAGTAGTTACGTGCTGCTTCTGACATATATCAACAAGGACTTGGAACCGGTGGAGTTCATACCATATCACAACGGTGAACACTATATCAAACCAACTAAAGAATTGGCAAGCAAAAACAGACCTCAAGACGGTGACAAAACTGAGACACGCTATGTATTTACCAACGCCAATCGATCAGCTGCCGGTGGCGACAATTGGGTTAAATGTCACAGGCCAAGCTCTTCTCGTTTCCTCTCCCTGGGAAGCTGAGCGCCGCAGGCTAGATCCGAACCTTGAGCACCTTATGAGGCAGGGGTTCGTGTCCATGGAACCCATACAGAGCGGGTTCAGTTTCATCGCCGGTATCCTCTGGCAGCTCAGCGATCGGAAGGAGGATGAGCCCATCGGTGGCATGCGCCCGCACTGGAATTCGGTCCGGTACAGGTGGGCGGCGATCGGGGCAGAAGAATCGGAGTTCACGGCTGGGCACGTCGTGCAGAATGACAGTGAAAGGCTGTTTCTCGGTAGCTCTCTTATCGGGCTCGTCCCAGGAAGACTGATGAAAGAGATGATTGGATGTCTGCAGAGAGGACATGGTATTGTGCCCGCTGGGCTCACTGACGTGTAGCTGGTTGAGCAAAGGTATAGAGCACACCTTGTGCAGAATTCATGTTTGCAACCTACAAACAAAGTGGAAGAGCTCTCGTTTAGGTTTTGCTCACTGTAAATATGTATGTCTAGTTATACACAATGTCTGCAATCATGAGAAACAAAGTTACTGGGTGGCTGTGAACCAGAGCATAAAGTGTAAAGCTAATATATGCACTTGATATGAAGCTCAGACTACTACTAGTAGAATGCTAGTTTTAGTGAGAACATTTTCCAGGTATGAATTCAGTTAGCTTGAACTGCAATGGCCAGTAAACCATATACTGGATATTTGGCAGCATACCTTCTGCGGCAACAGAACAGCTCCCTTCTAAGCAGACAGCACACGGGTCAATACAAACAGGTGACTGGTTTAGATACCTCCAACCACACTCCCTAGAGAATGAAATGCCATAAAGCCATCAGATATTTCGGATACAAACAATGCAAAAAAGACCAATATGGTAGGCTGTTAAGTGTTGGAATTCATACTACATGGTCAGGAAAACAATAACAAGGGAAACCATCCATAATTACTTAAGGGGCTCTTGTGTTCTTGCCCCTACTTTGAAGTGCAATTGTGATTTTGCCCTCGTTTTTCTAACTTTGTGATTTTGCCCTTCATTACGAGCAAGTTAATGCGATTTTGCCCCTAGTCAACGGTCAAAGCAGGGGCAAATTCACAAAGACCAGGGGCAAACTCGCGTTGACTTGCTAGTAGTGAAGGGCAAAATCACAAAGTTAGAAAAACGAGGGCAAAATCACAATTGCACTTCAAAGTAAGGGGCAAGGACACAAAAAACCACAACTAAAGAACTATGAAGTATACAAATGAACAAGACCACATGGCAGCCTTGTAAGAAGCAATGCAGTTATTTACTATTTAACCCATGCAGACTACATGACGAGGGAACTAACAGAAGCATAACTAAATTAGGGACATGATCACCTGGCAATGTTCATGATACTCATAAGTGGGAGACAGAGATAAGGAGAAGGAAGAGTGCGTATCCGGCCCTCTGGTTCTTTACTTAAGATTTCCTCAACTGAATTTCTTTGCCAGGAGCGAGCCACCATTAATGGGGTCCATCTGCATAACAGAAATGAACATGTACTTAGAAAAAACCATAGTGCTAACAACAATAGTGAAAGATATTTGCCATGTGGCAGAAGTTGGAAATCGTACCCGCTAGCATTTTGCACAGCAATGCAAGCTCCTCGAGCAATTAGGAGCTGCAGTGAAGAAATCTTTATTAGTACACAATTAAAGGAATTAGCCCAACATTTGAACAAATTTCGGACTAGCAGAACATACTTGACAACAGACAGCATTTCCACCACAAGCAGCATAGTGAAGTGGGGTGCTACCAGCTCCTGCCACATTGAAGCCAAAGTACTTTTCAAACAGTGCAACGAACTAAATGACAATATAGCAGACAAATAGTTCACTTAATAAAGTGGCATATCTTAATATGTCACTACAAGTGAACAATAAAGTACAGAGCTGATTGACGTGGATTTGCAGATAAGATCAGGAGCAATATAGTAAGGTTTTTCAAGTCAGTAAAGGAAGTATGTCTGCTCCCACCTTGAGCATATGTTACACACAGAAGACAACCATTGAAACTATTTCAAGACAAAGAATCATATATGTTGGGGTTAATTTGCTTACTACAATGTTCTCACCAATAGGTTAAGCACTTAACAAGAGTATGCGGCCAAAAAGGCAAAGTGATAAACAGACACGTATATAGTACATGACAATGAACTAACTGTTAACAAAGCAGTTAAAAAAGGAACAATAGCAAAATACCTATTAAGTCTATAGTTGTTCCATCCTCAATAGTGACCTCAGAAACAGATGCTCCTAAGTCCAGCAACAATTGCACGCACTCTACATGCCCATTTAATGCTGCCATATGAAGTGGGGTTAAGCCTCCATCCGCCTTCTGGTTTACCATCTTGACCAAAGCACTGATAACAAATACATACTATTGCATGATTTGTGCACTAAAATAAACTAGTACAGAGAAAACATGCAAGTTATCCAACATACTCATGATCAAAATCAGCTGCTGAATCTTCTTCAGATGACCCATGGTTCATCATGGTGCAAAAATTCGGTAAGCTTGGAACATAATCTGCAAGTACAAGACGCAGGCATGGGGCATGACCATGCAGTGCTGCAAAATGGATAGCAGTTCCACCATTGAGATAATCTGTCCTGTGCACCTGTATACCATTTTGCCACATTAGAACAACATATCCGAGAAACTGTAAGAAATGTTGTTGAATGAAGAGGAAAAAAACTCACATTTGCATTGAAGAGTATCAGTGTTTGAACAACCTCCCAGTGGCCATATTGGCATGCTTGCATCAAAGCAGTCTATATAGAATTAGCAAAGCATACACTGAGTCTGAGACATAACTATGTCATCTATTACGCACAAGCTCAATACATGGCTTAGAAATTAATTCTACCTGGCCCCTGTAATTCCTAAGGTTGATCTCAACGCCAGATTCAAGCAACAGAGACAAAATCTGAACATCCAAAGGGCAAACATATTTGAATACAAATAGTATGCCCATCAACTCTTATGATGATGCTTCTTTAGAAGACAAACGGCATTACCTCATGGTGGCCTTGCGCCGCGGCATAGTGCAGCGGTGAGTTCCGGCCGCCGAATGTCGAGTACCGGGCAAGGCGAGGGTTGTACTCGAGGAGCGCACGTGCCTCCTGCAGGTCGCCGTCGCGAGCAGCTGAGACAAGCCGCTCACCGGAAGCAGAGCACCCAAAGGAGTTGCCCACAAGGCTGAGGAACCCCATAGATGCCTAAGATGAGGCCCTCACGGCACAGCACCCTTTCTTGAGGGCACAGGAAGACCACGTATCAGATGCCTCCTAGTTTTCTCAAACTTCTACGATGCTGCAGCCTGCGACAAACCGCATTACAAAAAGATCACGAGACAGGCCCAACTGAGGCATGCGGAAGTGGATGATCTCTTAAGCTAACGGCAAGAAAGACCGAATTTTGCCTGCGAAAACCAAAAAATAGCAAGGAACGCAACAGGTTGACTTGAAAAGTCTGGCATAATGCTGCCAAATGGCAACTAGTCTTCCAAACAATTGGAACGAAACGTAGACTTTTTATCACATAATCCAAGAAATCCAGGGTTACAGGATGCAGTATTGTTTGGGGAGATCAGAAGAACGCACCTTTGGAGCTGCCCCAAATCGTCGGTCCGGAGCGAGCTAAACGGCGCCGAGACCAGCAACTCGCTCCTCTAAATCAGGGCGAATCCCCGCAACAAAACAAGAGACCAGACAGGGAGGGAGATTGACGAGAGACGAGACAAGCGCGACGACGGCCGCCTCGAGTCCCTCTTCAGCGCCGACGATTCCAGCGAGGGCGCTGGGGCGTCCAATCTCGGGGCCACGCCAAGGGCGATTTGCAAGAACCAAGCCTTGCGATTTGGGCGGGGACAAGGAAGGAGAAAGAAATAATGATCTTGATTGGGACCGCGACGTGGAGATGCAGGTAGCGGCCAAAAATCTCCACGCCCCAGGTCACCACCCCGGTCCGTATTACTGGCGTGCCGCTCCAAATCTGTTTCTTGTTGCTCCCCCCACTTTTTTTGATCCGAGGACACTAAGCGTAGTGGTTGCTGCAATTAAGAGGAGGCGATGATTAGCACTAGGACGAAGTGGCGTTGGTGTAGCCGAAGCTCGTTGGAAAACAAAAGCGAGTGGTGGCTATAATGCAACGACGCGAGACGCGACGCGAGTTTTTTTTTTTCCTTTCTTTTGTTTTGTTGTTTTTGCTTTAGGTTTTCCAACGTGGAAATCACTTTCCAGTTGTTCCTTTCTTGTGACTGATTGTTCAAGGTCTCTTTGGCCTTTTCCAGATGGATTAGGGCATTCAGCACGCAGCGGCCCACTTCCATCGTCTTATCTGTGTGCTCTGGGATGGGATATGCATCTCAGAAACTTGAGCATATGTAGGAGAGTGGGTTCGGCTGATATTAATATTAAAAGCGTCGGCGCGAAGGCATTGATAAAGCGCAAGCGCGATGCGGTGAAGGAAGCGGGCCACCTACCGACGGCGCGGCGTTTGACGCGAAGCGTTAAGGGCGAGCGAGCGATTCGATTTACGAAGGAAAAGCGACGCATTTTTTTTATGCGTTTTGTTGTTTGGGTGGTGGTTGGATGTTATTTCGGGTAAACCACCCAAATCACTTTGTGGCGACGCATTTTGGGTCTCGCCTCTCGGCGTCATAGATGGGATATGCATCTCGAAACTTGAGCATATGTAGAGAGTGGTTCGGCTGGTATTAAAGTCGGTGATAAATTGAAGAAAAATACGATAAGCCATTTGATAAGTTCAAACGAACATACCTTAGCGTGCGATTAACACTACAGTAACATCTAATAATTTTGGGAGGAAAGAAAACCCATTTGCTGGATCCGTGACCCGGCCTAACCATATGGTGTCTTTACCAGTGGTACTACTAAATTTGCGCCCTGTCATTTGAGCTTATCAGTCATGTAACAATATTTTTCTCTCACAATAAATACAATAAATTAGTTCAGCCGGTTTTTACCCGTAAAAATCATCAGCCGAAGAGGTCTCTATCCAGGTTAGTAGTTAACACCACAAAAATATTCCTAACTCAAGTTAGATCTAGCAGCGAGGTCGGGAGTTGTTGGTGCAACAGTCAGCAGTGGCCTAAATAGCAACGGAATATGTGTCGACAATTGGATGGGAGAATATAGGGCATGTTCGCTCGGAGGAATTTTAAAAAAATTTGGATGATTTAGAGGAATACTGAAGAATTTGTGAAAGAAAAATACTATTCCGAATGAAAAAAAACAAATTAAATCGTGTTTAAGGGCACGTGAACAGGACCCATAGAAGTGTCGAAACAAATTGCTATTGAAGATGTAGACAGTCACCTCCGAAACCAGTAAGCGCCGGGAGGCAAAGGAAAAGTGCTGATGGAAAGCGCTTGTAGTACAAGACAATGGGAGACGACGCCACAGACTTAATTTTTAACATAATGACTTTTCTAGTAAGGTCAATCTTCCAAATATCTCATTTAGCTGCTAGTATTCATCCTTAGCGCTCAGCAATGGAGAGATCGAATTTTCCATGTCGCCGAAAGTCGCCATGAAACCCAATCAACTCACTCCCACGTAAGTTTGGACAGTGAAGTTGTTTACATGTAATAAAGCTCCCCACGTATGTTTGGACAGTGAAATTGTCTGCGCTCGTTCGTTTTTGGGCTGATAAGCCTGGTTGGTGTTGGTTTGTTGTGAGAGAAAAATATTGTTTGCTGACTGATAAGAGCTGGCTGAAACCAACAAGCGAACATGATGTGCATGTAATAAAGCAAAAAAAAAACAGCTACTGCCATGTCGATTTTACAATAAGCAAGTTGGCCTTTTCTCCTCAACGTTGAATAAAACAACTTACTGAAATAGCAACGTTGCATCTATATATGGTTTTTGGTTGGAGTCATCGTCGGATGGCATTTTAAACAGAATCACTTTCAGATTGAGGTGGGAGTGGACAGACTGGGAGGAGCAATACCAAAGGAACCCATTTATAAAAAAAAAACAAAAGAAAGAAAGAAAAGAACCCAGGTGGCGCAATACATGGGCCGGGCCGTTGAAAACCGTTGCCGCAGTGAGCTTTCTTGCTACCTATCCAGGCCATCGCGTGGGCCGAGCCCGATGGGGGCTTCCTTCCTTCCTCTGCTGCGTCGATGGCACATGCTCCATTCTCCTTTGATCCTTCTCCAGCAGCAATCAAGTCAGTCAGATCGGAGTTGTGAGGGAGCAAGGGGATGGAGTACCGGAGTAGGAGCAGCCCCTTCTGCGGGTTGTTTGGACGATATCAAGAAGAAGCACATGGAGATGGAGGCCAAGCTGTGTGATTAACAGAGAACCTGAAACATAAAGTTAGTCTACAAGAAACCTGATGAACCAATAGATTAAAACATTTCTACACGCTTGGTTAAATTCACCAACAAAATTAGTTGCAGTCTACATCAATTAACTCAGAAATAAGCTAAATTCCCATTGATACAGTTCTAGGAACAAGAATATCTTAAAAAAAAGGGGGATACAAGTAAGGTTGGCATAGCACCTCTAGGGACTCTCCCCCAATCCAGTCACCTTTGAAGTGAGTCTACAATCTAATATTATTGACCATGGTGACATGGCGTGATGCCCCATTCCAAGACCTTAGAAGAAGTTTCAGTTCACTTCTTCTGCCCATCAACAAACACAGTACCTGATTTAAGAAGAATTGAGATACTTATATTTGTCATTTATGTATTGTCTTTATTGAAAAATGTCTATCAAAGAGTCCACCTGCTATCTTCAAAATGTAGATGCAAGATTTTGCCATGTTCACTTGGCTGATAAGCCATGGCTGAAAGTACTGTTGGCTGATGTCGGTACGAAAAGTGACCAACACGTAAATACTTGTAGTTTTACCGTACGTTGTGATCGGATGTGGCCTAGCACTCAATGACACATGGTTTATACTGGTTTAGGCAACGTGGCCTACATACAGTTTGAGTCAGTCGAAGACTTTATTCCTGAGCCGAGGTGCTCGAAGTTTGCTGTGGGGTTACAAACGAGAGGGAGTAAGATGGGGGGTATCAGAGGTTCGGTCGGACTCCAGATCGAATGGCCGAGAGTGACGGGAGCTCCGACGTGCGCTAAGTGTTCAAACGTATGCTTTGTTTGGCTTTAGAGTTCTAGAGCCAAGTAGAGAGAATCGGAGTGATCCGTCTGTTGTTCGTTGGAATCGTCTTCCTTTTGGAGAGAAGTCATCCCCTTTTATAAATGAAGGAGCTGGCTTTACAAGAGAGAGTGAGAGAGAAAGAGAATGTGTGTGCTACCTAGTCTTGTTACCCACGCCGTCGGGTACAAGGTGTTTTGTCGGCGCCCACAATACTGTTGACGCCTAGATGCATGTGGTAGGCTCCATCGTATTCTTCTGGTATGGCCAATGTCGGCGCCTACCATACTGTAGGACAAATATCGACGCCCATAACACTGTTCGTGCTCTCACATGTCTGGAAGGTTGCAGAGCACCCTTCTGACATGACCTAACAGTACCATCCCGCAGGTGTGCAGGGTACGGTCCTTGGTATTGCGGTTTGACTTTAGCGCCCTACCTTACTTGCTTCGCCTGACTCTTTGGGTCCTTACCGAGCGGGCGTCCTGTCTGGTTGTTTCCCAGTTCACTCCGACCATGACGGTTGGAGAAGAGCTGTAAGCAGAGGTTTGGTGTACTCCTGGTCGGAGAAGCGAGTCGGAGTCAGAAGCGAGAGTCGTCCCTCCTTGGCCAGGCCTTCCGGTCGGAGAGGCGGGCCGGAGTCGGAAGCGAGCGTCATCCCTCCTTGGCCAGGCCTTCCGATCAGAGAGGTGAGGCGGAGTCGGAAGCGAGCGTCGTCCCTCCTTGGCCAGGCCTTCCGGTCGGAGAGGCGGGCCAAAGTCGGTGTGAGCGTCGTTCCTCCTTGGCCAGGCCTTCCGGTCGAAGACTGGATCGCCCTTCTGGCCTGTCGTTGGGTATCTAGGCTGGCCCAGGAGTTGCGGGTTGTTCACAACGTCGTCTGCTGGACCGAGCTTTTGCTGGGAAGCAGGTCCATTAGGGACCCCGGGTTTATAAACCCGACAGAGCTCCCGAGCCCCTGGGCGATTCGGGTAGAATCGTCTAGGGGATTTTTTGTTTTGACAGCGAGCGCACCCACGGGTGTAGCTCCTGAGCCCCCGAGCCATTCGGGTAAAATTGTCTGGGGGTGTTTTTCGTTTTGCCAGTGAGGGAATTCTTTGTTTTGACAGCGGGTGCGCGCGAGCGCACCCACGGGTGTAGCCCCCGAGCCCCCGGGCGATTCGGATAGAATCATCTAGGGGTTTTCATTTTGGCAGCGGGTGCGCGCGAGCGCACCTGCGGGTGTAGCCCCTGAGCCTGCGTCCGACTGGCGAGTCGGTTGGAGGCTGATCATCTTGGTACTCTTTCCTAGGGCCACGGACTATCGTTCGGGGTGTTCGCCCATGTTTGTCCCGCCCACGACCTGCACGGTCAGTTGATTTCCTGAGTCGGTGTCGGGTGACCTGAGCCCCATTGGGCTTGGTAGGGGTGGGTCTAGTTCGTGCGTTACCCCGTCCACGATTTCTGCAACCGGAGGGGCTGAGCTAACTTTTCTTGCCTCGATGGCTCGAGCGACACGCTCGGTGAGCTCGCTAACGGGCATGTTCGAGTGGAATCCGGGTCCATTGTTCATGACTGGGTCGGCATAGCCCTCATGTGGCATTCCGCTGCTCCTTAACCCATGTCCCGGCAGATTGCCAGGTCATTCTAGAGACCAACTTAGGTGGCTCGCTGGCCTCCCCTCGATGGAGATTATGTGGGCATGGCTCGAGGTTAGGATCGAACAAGAAGGTTGAGATGACCCTGTCTACTTCTGAGCAGATTGGGCGATGGCCGCTGGGGCTCATTTGCATTTTCTCCCCTGGCTCTATTTGATGCGAGGTGGCCTCGAGCCCTTCGTGGGCCGGCCTTCGAATCCCGATCGGTCGTTGCTCATGTTGAATGAGGCAACTGCCGCTTCGTGATGCAACATGGAGCATTGTGATGCATTAATTGCATATGCGATGCTTCGGATGTATGGGATGAATAAATATGTGTATGCGTGTATGAGAATGAATGAATGATCATGCATCAATAAAATAAGACTCGAGTGACAGGCTTGAGGAGTTTTTATCGGATATGTCCGAATGGGATCCGCGTTCGTTGTTCGTGACGTCGGCACATGGCCAACATGGGGCGTCCCTCTGCTCCTTACTTGTCTCTCGGCATTCGCTTAGGCCGTTTGATCAACTCAGGAAGCCCGTTGGTTTCTCCTCGATGGAGATCCCGTTGTTGGGCCCTTCTAAGTCCTACCTGGGAAGGCGGAGGGCCACCTACGTGCGGTTACGCCTTGTTTCCCGCACCTGACGTGCGATAGTGGTGGCTGGGTCAGAGGTGACCCTCGTGATTCCTCCCCCACCGGCAGCGATGGAAGAGAGGGGGGAGACCAGGCTCCCTGCCTCGCCTAGCGGAGGGACACACGGCTCGCCCTCCTGGTCAGAGCTAGAGGCGTCTGGAGGTGACGCGGCTAGGACGGAGATAGAGCATCCGCCGGTGGGCCACGGATTCGATGAGGTGGAGATCCCCTGCCCTGGCGAGGCAGGCACCAGGGTGGAGCCACCGCCTGTCGTGCCATCGTGGGAGTTGGCGATGGTCCGGTCGTCGGCTGGGCCTTCCAGCGGGTTGGGGGTGAGCCACGACATGGTGTGGCCCTGCCCCGATGATCCGAGGAAGGTGCGGTTCATCCTTCGGGATGAGGAGGAGGTGCAGCTCTAGGACGTACTTGGGGGAGAGGACTCACGATGGAGTCCGATCTTGCCCAAACTAGGGCGAGGCTTGAGGAGGCCTTGGAGCGGGTCAATGTCGTCCATCAGGCGGTTATAGTCGACCTACCCCGCATCGTAGAGGTATGTTTTCTGCATTTGTCCTTGACTCCTTGGTCTTTTATTGGTTGTCTCAGCATGCTTGCTTCTTGCTTTGCAGGGTTTGGAGGAGATGTCGAGCCGCAAGTCCCGTTTCCTCCGGGAGGAGCACGCTCGGATGGAGCGGGAGGCCATGGTGTCATGGTGGGTCACCGAGCTCGAGCGCTAGCTAGAGTCCGCCTACCATGAGTCTCAAGACCAAGCAGCCGAGGCGACGGAAGCACGGCCGGTGGAACTACTCACAGTGGAGCAGGCAACCGCCGTTGAGCGGGGACTTGACGCGGTGAAGGTCCACCAGGCGGAGACCAAGATAGTGCTCTAGAAGTCCTTGGCGGAGACTAAGGCGGCACTCCAGGAGTCCTTGGAGGCTCTAGAGTCAAAGCGAAAGGCTCGGTCGTAGGTCGACCAGGAAGTGCTCGCACTCCGGGGCTAGATGCTTGGGACGGAGGAGTCGAATGCTCGGCTGCGCGAGTAGGTGACTCGGCAGGAGGAAGGACTCTCCATCCTTGAGAACACCCACCTCGGTATGTACTAGTTTCGCTTTTGGGTGATGCCTTAGTTTTTCCCTTCCCTCGCTTCTAAACTCATTGTGATTTTTCTAGAACTGGGCGGAAGAATCAGTTGTCTGGAGCAGGACTTGAAGACGGCCAAGGCAACAATTGGTCAGAGCACGAAGGCACTGGCCAAGTCCCTTGAAGAGATACATGCTCTTGAGGGGGAGCTTGACTAGATCCACAATGTCACCCAGGTCATTGTCTCGGAGGTGTTCGGGTCAGCGCCGAGCACCAGCATGCCCGCCATCCGACTAGCGGAGGTCCCAGACGAAGTTTGGGCGCTTATCTCCGATGAGATGTTCTACGGGATGTTGGGGGTGCTGACTTCGGTGGCGACACACCACCCGAACCAGGACTTCGCTGCCATCTACAGTGGGTACACCGATGGCTAGGGCGTGGATGCCATCCATGTGCTAGGGGAGAGCTTGTTGCCGTGCGTACATATGGTGGCCGAGCAAGTCTCTGCGCAGTGGGTAATGGATGCTCACCGCGTGAGCATGGCCAAAGCCGTGCGTCAAGAAGACATCCCCTAGTCTACGGGCAGAGTAGAGGCCGGGTCAGAAGCGAACGTCGTCCCGCCTCCGACCGAACCGAACGTCGCCCCGTCAAAGAGCGAGCAGCCTTTATCTTCGCCGGTCATGCCGTGAGCCGATGCCGCTGGGCGCCACAATAGAATTTAGAGTAGAAGTACTTAGCATATGTAAAGGATAAGTTCATTGGGGAGCCCCTGTGTAAACATTTTTGTGTTTTCATGAATACAACAATTTCGTTTTGTGATGGAATCACTTCGCCAGGGGAAGCTTTGTCCCATCTGTTCCTTATTTTTACCCTAGCATAGCTTTGTTTCTTATTCTTTCTTTTTCGTACCTACCCGTTTGAACCATAGGCTACAACCTTAAGAACCCGGGCATGGCCCGCGAGGCTCAGCTGCTCGTAATCATAGGTTATGGCGGGGTGTGATCGGTCAGAATGTTTAAAGCATAAGTTACGTAGGGTAATTAAAGGAACGGACTACCCTTTCGTTTAGGTAAAATGGAGAGGTGGTTTATCGCACCCTCGTGGAGCCCCCAAATGACCTGGGCCAAGAGTGTTCGGGCCAGGGTGCTTGTAGGAGCAAACATTGAATGAAAGAAAGTGGTAAGACCAAATTTTTAAGGGAAGAAACGACATAGCTATTCGATGTTCCAAGTGTTGGTGAGAACGTTGTCGTCCTTCAGTCGGTAGGCGCCCGGTCGGATCACTTTGATCACCGTATAGGGTCCTTCCCATGGCGGAGAGAGTTTGTGTTTCTCCTTGGTTGATTGGGTTCTTCGAAGCATGAGGTCTCCGACCTCAAGGATTCTCCCACTGATTTTTCTTTCATGGTACCTGCGGAGAGTTTGCTGGTAGCGAGCGAAGCAGATGACGGTCGTCTCACGGGCCTCCTCGAGCAGGTCGGCTGCGTCTTGCTGAGCCTCCGCGGCTCGGTCATGGTCAAAGGCCTTCACTCTTGGGGTGCCATGGTCGAGGTCGGAGGGCAGCACTGCTTCGGCTCCATAGGCCAGGAAGAAGGGTGTGAACCTCGTGGATTGGTTCGGGTCATTCTTAGGCTCTAGAGGATTGCTGGGACCTCTACAACGCATCGCCTGGCGTACTTATTGAGTCGATCGAAGATGCGTGGCTTGAGTCCTTGGAGGACCATGCCATTGACCCGCTCAACCTAGCCATTGGTACGTGGATGTCCAACCGAGGCCCAGTCGATCCTAATGTCGTATCCATCACAAAAGTCCAGGAACATCTTACCGATGAAGTTAGTTTCATGGTCAGTGATGATACAGTTAGGAACACCGAACCAGTTGATGATGTCAAGGAAGAACTTGATTGCCTCTTTCGAACAAATGTTGGTGATGGGCTTTGCCTCAATCCACTTGGTGAATTTGTCCACTGCTACGAGTAGGTGAGTGAAGCCGCCTAGGCCCTTTTTGAGGGGTCCTGCCATGTCAAGGCCCTAGACCACGAACGGCTAGGTGATGGGGATGGTTTGAAGCTTCTATGCCACAAATGGGTTTGCTGAGCATAGAACTGGCATCCTTCACACATGCGGACAACCTCCTCTGCATCTCGTAGCACGGTGGGCCAGTAAAAACCTTAGCAAAAGGCTTTTTCGACAAGCGACCTCGGGGCCATGTGATGTCCGCAGATTCTGGCATGGACCTCGAGGAGGAGTTGCTTGCCTTGGTCGGTAGGGACACACTTCATGAGTACTCCCAACGGACTTCGTTTGTAGAGTTCATTACCGATCACGATGAATGTCTTAGCGTGTTGAGCGATCCATCGCACTTCTATCCAGTCGGGTCGGAGAACCTCCTCGAGGAGGTAGGCGAGTAGCAGTGCTCGCTAGTCGGCTTAATCGAGTGCTACCACGGCGACGTCGACGGGCGTCGTCGTCGTGGGGGCACTAGGGTCAGAGCCCCCGAGCACCAGATTGGCATCGGGGTGTGTCTGGATCGGACCTTCCTGGATGCGGGCAGACGGTTCATGAAGGTCGTTGATGAAGACCCTGTCCAAAGACGGAACCCGCCCGACAGCCAATTTAGCGAGAAAATTGGCGGCATCATTGTCCTTTCGGGGGACATGATGTAGCTCGATCCCCTGGAATTTGTCATCGAGCTTGCACACCTCCTGGCAGTATGCTGTCATGAGGGGGCTTTTGCAAGAGGAATCCTTCATGACCTAGTCAACGACCAGCTCCGAGTCGTCGAGGACGTAGAGCCACGTAGCACCGAGCTCGATGGCGATGCGCAGTCCGTTGATGAGGGCCTCGTATTCTATGGCGTTGTTTGAGGCCGAAAAGTGGAGGCGGATTGCGTAGCAAAGCCTACTCCCATCTGGGGAGATCAAAACCACTCCAGCCCCCGAGCCAGGTGCCATTGTGGACCCGTCAAAGTACATCATCCAGTACTCGTGGGTGACATCTGGGGTTGGGAGCTAGACCTCCGTCCATTCGGCGACATAGGCAAAGTCTGCGAGAGTCTGAGACTTAATAGCGATACGGGGGATATACCTGATGTCGTGGCTCATTAGCTCGAGTGACCACTTGGAGATTCATCCTGTGGCGTCGCAGTTGCGGATGATGTCTCCGAGTGGGTATGAAGTGATGACCGAGACTTCGTGTTTGGTGAAGTAGTGCAGGAGCTTCCGGGTTGCCATCAGCACGGCGTATAGGAGTTTTTGCACCTAGGGGTACCAAACCTTGGGGTCGGTGAGTACCTTCCCGATGAAGTATACGGGTCGTTGGACCTTAAGGTGGTGTCCCGGCTCCTCCCTTTCGATGACTAGGGCGGCGCTCACCATATGGTTGCTTGCCACGACGTAGAGAAGGAGGGGTTCTCCCCTGTTCGGGAGCAACAAGGATTGGGGCCGATGTTAGTGACGCTTTGAAGCTCTCCAAAGCCTGTTGTGCTTCTTCAGTCCAGATAAAAGCATTCGTCTTTTTGAGAAGCTTATAGAGAGGCATTCCCCGTTCACCGAGCCAGGAGATGAATCGGCTTAGGGCGACCAACCAGCCCGTGAGCCTTTGTACGCCCTTAACATTGTGTATAGGGCCCATGTTGGAGATGGCCATGATTTTTTCGGGGTTGGCCTCGATGCCGCGTTCAGACACGATGTATCCAAGCAGCTTCCCCTTCAGAACCCCAAAAACACATTTTTCGCTATTCAATTTGATGTTGAACCTTCGGAGGTTCGTGAATGTTACGACCAAGTTTGCGATCAGGTCGCAAGCTTGAGCCGTTTTGACCACTATGTCATCAACATAGACGGTGATTGTTGGTTTTGGCCGCTCGAGTTGGTCAGGCTGATCAAGCGGGTCGATTTGATCGGCGAAGCGTTGCTGCATGCACCATTGATTGGTGGCACCAGCGTTCTTCAGACCGAAAGGCATGGTTACGTAATAGTATGAACCATACAGAGTGATGAACGAAGTTATGAGCTGGTCGGACTCTTTCATCGTGATCTGGTGATAGCCTGAGTAGGCATCCAGAAAGGAGAGGATTTTCACATCCTGATGTGGAGTCGACTATCTGGTCTATGCCTTGTTGAGGCCAGTATAATCAACGCACATTCTCCATTTCCCGGTCTTCTTTTTAACAAAAATAGGATTGGCGAGCCAGGCGGAGTGGTATACCTCTTTGATGAATTCGGCTACCAGGAGTTTGGCGACCTCCTCGTCTATGGCCCTGCTCCTCTCGTTGTTAAAGCGACGCAGGCGTTGCTTGGCGGGCTTTGAGCTTGGGACGAGGTGTAGTGCATGCTCGGCGACCTCCCACGGTATGCCTGGCATGTCGGAAGATTTCCATGCGAAGACATCGCGATTGGCGCGTAGAAAGTCGGCGAGCTCACGTTCCTATTTGGCCAGGAGCTGGGTCCCGATCCACACCATCTTGGTAGGGTCAGTGGGGTCGATCCCCACCGCCTTAGTTTCCTTGAGTGGGCGGAAGGCAGTCGAGGAGGTTGGCTTGTTGCTGTCCGGGACTGCTGGGGTCGACAACTCCCTGAGCTGCGGGAGCTCAGATTAGTTGATGACGGCAGAGGCGAGCTCGTAATGCTCGCGGTCGCACGTGTAGGCGTGTGAAAAGGTGCTACCCACAGTGATGACGTCGTTTGGTCCTGGCATTTTCAACTTTAGGTAGGTGTAGTTGGGGACCACCATGAACTTGGCGTAGCATGGCCGCCGCAAGATGGCGTGGTAAGACCCCGGGAAGTCCACCACCTCAAAGGTAAGTACCTCCGAGTGGAAGTTGGCTCGGTCGCCAAACATGATGGGCAGGTCGATCTGCCCGAGCGGGTATGCCTGCGTCCCCGGGATCACACCGTGGAAGGGAATGCTCGCCAGGCGGAGCTCCGATCGGGGGATGCGTATGGCATCGAGGGTGTCGACGTAGAGAATGTTGAGGCCGCTACCTCCATCCATCAGCACCTTGGTGAGGCGCTTCTTGCGGATGATGGGGTCGACGATGAGCGGGTAGCGACCCAATCTGGCAATGTGGGAAGGATGGTCCCTCTGATCAAAAGTGATCGGAGATTCTAACCAGCGAAGGAAGGTGGGTATGGCCGTTTCAGGTGATGCATGCCTCTCTGTAGCGCACTTTGTGCTGGCGCTTGGAGTAGATGGCATCGGATCCCCCAAAGATCATGATGCATTCCTTGGGGTTAGGAAAGTCGTCCCCATCCTTGCTCGCCGCACCTCCTTTCTTGGCCGTTGCCTCCTTGCCCTTTCCTTCTTTCGGCCCGTCGGCCTGTCGCAAGAAGCGCTTGAGGAGCTCGCAGTCCTTGTAGAGGTGCATGACAGGGTAAGCGTGCTTGCCTGCGTGATCAGCCGCGGTGACCAACGCGGAGTTGGCCAGTCGGCGCCGATCCTTCTTATTCTTTTTGCCCCTCTGTGTGGAGGGGCCCTCGTCTTGGTCCTCATGCTTGGACTTGCCTTTGTCCCGGCCTCCACTAAAGACCACTCCGACTGCCTCCTCACCGGAGGCGTGGTTTGTGGCGACGTCGAGCAGGTCACGCGTGGTTCGTGGCTTCAGACAGCCAAGCTTGTGGATCAGGGACTCGCAGGTTGTCCCAGAAAGGAATGCGCTGATGATGTATGTGTCGATGACATTAGGAAGGGAGTTGCACCACTTCGAGAACCTATAGATGTAGTCCCATAGGGACTCGTTGGGTTCCTGCTGGCAGCTCTTGAGGTCCCAGGAGTTCCCCGGGCGGACATACATCCCCTGGAAATTCCCAACGAAGATCCTCTTGAGGTCCACCCAGTCATGGATGCTGTCATATGGGAGGAATTCGAGCCACACTCGAACATGTTCCCCCACGCAGATGGGGATGTATCGAATGATGAAGTGGTCATCATCCACTCCTCCGGCTCGGTGGGCGAGCCGAAAGTATTCGAGCCATATACCGGGATTTGTCTCCCGATATATTTGGCGATGTTGGTAGGCGGTCGGAAGCGCTGCGGGAACGGCGCTCTCTGGATGCGTCAGCCAAAGGCTCGTGGTCCCAGGCCATCTAGGCTGGGACTTCGGTCGTTGGGTCGACAACCATGCCTGGGGCGCGTTTCACTGCTCCCCTCGATGGTCCGGCCGGGGCCCATGTCGCCTGCTCTTACTGCCCCTCGATGGACGTCATCATCATGCTGGGCTTGATGTCGGTTGTTGATGACGCTATGAGCGTCTCGGTTTGGCCCGAGCCGCTTGCGCACAGGGGGTCGGTGTGGAGCGGGCACCGGGTCAGGCCGTGGTGCAGCTGCGGCCTCCTGTTCCGCGCCGGTGACTGTAGTGGTGAGCGGATGGAGTAATTCGTCTGGTGCGTCCCTGCTCCCCTGGTGGGGAGAGAGGCCACGAGTTGGTGTCGCGACATGGAGCTCTCCGCCTGTTGAACGGCGGTGGTTTCCACCAGCGCTCGGAGGTTCCAGTGGATTGCCTGCTCCTAGGGGTTGACATGTTCTAGAAGGCCGCGCAGAAGCATCGCCGCAGCGGTGATGTTCTAGCTAGCCCGAACGAATTGTGGGGGATCATTCCCCCCATCCATGATGTCGCACCGGACCTGGCGGGCGCGACCCCGGGCGCCGCTCACCGGGTTACGTGCGCGTGGCGCAGCGTACTACGCCGAGCACTCCGGCGCAAGCGGCGCCTGGTTCTACCACCTTTGTTGTAGCTCCTCGCCGTGCTCCTGGGCACACACGAGGGCCTCCACGCGAGGGTCCAGAGGGGTGTGGGTTTATAGAGACTCAGCCACCACCGGCGGCTGTCCCGGAGCGTTCGCCATAGCGCACTCCTAGGACAGAGGGTGGCTAAGTGCCACGACGTCGCCGATGCTGGAGCCGTCGCTCTCAACCTCGTCATCCATGAGGTCATGGAAAGAAGCGGGAGCATAGCTCGCCATCCCCATGAATTCGGATGTGAGATGGGGCGGTGCCAGTATCCTTCGGAGCCCCCGTGTGTACGCGTCCACGGGGGACGCGAGGCCATAGGGGAACCGGTCGCATGGCGGTCGCGGCGGGGACAAAGGGGTCCCTCCGGAGAGTCGATAGAAAATATGAAAAAGCGAGTAAAGAACACTATGTACGTGACTCACAGTGGGGTTTGAGCCCAGCGTGGACTCGGAGCGAAGCACAGGCGTCTCGTCGTTGAGGTCGTCGGGTGGCCTGGAGCCGACGGAGGGTGCTCTTCCTCCGATGGGCACCGGGGCAGGTGCCTCCCCGCGGAGGTCGAAGCACGCTAAGTCGGTCGGCAACGAAGTCCAGGCTTCCGAAGAGGAAGGCCTGGGACGGCTCGAAGACGGGAGGAACCCACATCCCAACAGGTGGGAGCGCGGGAAACTCCAGCGAACCGAAGCGAGTCGTATCGCTTGAGCCCGTCATGCTGAAGATGGCGGAAAGGTGGGCCATCCGATGACCAAAAGCGTGAACGGACGGTGTCTTCTCCACGGACGGCGCCAACTGTCGGTGCGAAAAGTGACCAACACGTAAATATTTATAGTTTTGCCGTACGTTGTGATCGGATGTGGCCTAGCACTCAAAGACATAGGGTTTATACTGGTTCAGGCAACGTGCTCTACGTTCAGTTTGAGTCGGTCGGTGACTTTATTCCTGAGCCCAGGTGCTCGAAGTTTGCTGTGGGGTTACAAACGAGAGGGAGTAAGATAGGGGGTATCAGAGGTCCGGTCGGACTCCGGATCAAAGGGCCGAGAGTGACGAGAGCTCCGACGTGCGCTAAGTGTTCGAACGTATTCTTCTGGTTTGGCCAATGTCGACGCCTACCATACTGTAGGACAAATGTCGACACCCATAACACTGTTCGTGCTCTGACACGTCTGGAAGGTTGCAGAAGGGCTTCTGACATGACCTGATAGTACTGTCCCGCAGGTGTGCAGGGTACGGTCCTCGGTATTGCGGTTTGACTTTAGCGCCCTGCCTTACTTGCTCCGCCTGACTCTTTGGGTCCTTACCGAGTGGGCGTCCCCGTCCGGTTGTTTCCCAGTTGGCTCCGACCGCGACGGTTGGAGAAGAGCTATAAGCAGAGGTTCGGTGTACTCCCGGTCGGAGAAGCGAGCCGGAGTCGGAAACGAGCGTCATCCCTTCTTGGTCAGGCCATCCGATCGGAGAGGCGGGCCGGAGTCGGAAGCGAGCATCGTCCCTCCTTGGCCAGGCCTTCCGGTCGAAGACTAGATCGTCCTTTCGGCCTGTTGTTGGGTATCAGGGCCGGCCTAAGAGTTGCACGTTGTTCGTAACGTTGTCTGCTGGGCCGAGCTTTTGCTGGGAAGCAAGTCCATTAAAGACCCCAGGTTTATGAACCCGACGACTGTTTTATTATGAGAGAAAAATATTATTCATTGACTGAAAAAATATGACTTATAAACTAGGCGACCTGCCTTCACTGCTGCTGAAAAGAAGGGCTGGCCACAGATTCAGTAGAGTAGTAACATTCAGACTTCGCTGGACACAGATTCAGACTTAAGGCCCATATCCGTCAAGTCCCTTCAACCTGAAATCGTTGGATTTAGCTGCAAATGATCAGCGAAAGCACAGGAATTAAATAACATTTGTCAATAAAAACAAATTGGTTCACCTCTCAATATTATATGTAGTGACAGTTTCACTGTTTCAGGATATGTCAGGTTCATCATGTCTATGTTTGGATCTGGTGTGATTAAAGTACGTGCTGAGAAATCAACACTCTTGCCCAACATGTTTTCTCTAATCCGGCCTTCTTTAGCTTTCAGTCTGCTACAAATTGATTTAACAGGCCTTCTAGAACACTGCGTGGCCCGAGCATTCCCACAAAAAAGAAAGGTCGGTAGAATTATCATATACATGCAAAACAACATTTTATACCTCTCTTGATGGTATCAATCCTAATGTGCTGGGCGATCTGGACAGTTCGAAATGATTTCATCTTCAAGGGGGTGCAACCAAATATTTCTAAGGTTAAGATGGTGTTTGAAAAAGAAATGGGGATCTTATCCCTAAGGACAAGGTCTAGGCACGCTTTAACTTTTCATTTATGGATCCAGAATCTGTAGTAACTTCCCTTGTATCCCTTATTTTCTTCTTTTCTTTTTTTGTCTCTTAAGCCTCTGGCTGTTTGTTTGTACTCTTTTGTTCCTTGCTTATTTTTAATAAATTGCCTGTAGGGGCTGGCAAGCCCCTCCAGTTTCGCCCAAAAAAACATTTTATACCTCTGCAACTAAGAGATTAATCGAAAAGCAGGATCATGTTTACACCTTTTCATCTCCCAGCCACTGGCAGGCTGCATACACTTTACTGCCACAGCATCACAATTCTTCTGGTAGTTTATAAAATTTCTCTTTTCAAAATGTATCAACTCCTCCATTTCTTCTTTCCAGATCTGCAGTCTAGAGTAAGGAGAAGATCATAAACAGATACAAGCTAACTTAAGCACATGAAGATACACCACTTGAATACAGGGATAAATACAATGTGTCAGAAATTCAACCCTGGTGTGAGGAATTTTTTTTTTGGAAGGTCGTGTGAGGAATATTTGTCTGGTGGATGTCATTGCCATCTTTTTTCTTAAACGAGTTTTACCTCTGCTTTTCAGAAAGCAACAAGTACATAAGTCTGCTGGGGTTACCAGCTACAGCAAAGAGCAGCAACACCTATTCTATTACAGAATTCAGATTTCAGCTACATCTGACAGCATAACAGAACTAGGCTGAAAGTTCTTGAGCCAACCCATGACTGCATCCTACATAGGCCTGTTCATTTGGACTTGTTTGGCTTATAAGCCATATTTTTTCAGCCAACGGTACTTTCAGCCATGGCTTATCAGCCAAACAAGCCCAAACGAACAGGGTGAAACACTTCTTATCTCCTTAAGCAAAATCTTCCACCTCTGCATCAAGGATACAGCAATGTAGAGCACGTCAGTTGGAGATTTAGGAAATTTTTTCTCTATCGCCATCTTATTCCTGATGGTCCACATAGCCCAAGCAAAACCTGCAAAAGCAAACATAAGCAATCTGATTGGTAGGGGCTCCTTGCCCTGTAACCAAGTGCAACTAAACTCCTTCAGTGAACGAGGAACATTTTGTAGCTTGAAAACTTCAGCAATCACACTCCAAATGAATTTGGCAATGTGGCACTGGAAGAAAATATGATCCACAGATTCCGCTAAACCACAGAGGCAACAATTAGCAGTCTCTTTCCAACCCCTTTTGATGAGACTTTGGGCAATCTGTAACTTGTTATTAAAGATTTGCCATAAAAAGAACTTGATTTTCAAGGGAATCTTTCCTTTCCAAACATAACCAGCCACCCTGCTAGCTACCCCTCTGTCACTAATGAATCTATATAAGGATTTAGTGGAGAATGTCATCTGGACCCCTTATGTAGTAGTTTCTCCCGATCTGGTGAAACTAAAACAGACAATGTTAGAGCACGGGGGGAAAAAAAGATGGTGAATCCGTCCACATTGAGAAGGCGAAGAAATGGCCATAGAAATCAGTAGTTTGTACCTTGAGCCTGCGAGAGAAAGCGGACTGGTAGACAAGATTTCAAACGATTTCATACAAGCCACCTGAGCTAAGTTTCCAAAGCTGCCAAGAGCAACAACCAATCGAAACTAAGAAACATCTAAGTGGAAAAAAAAAATAACGGAAATAGAGGGATGGATGGATGGACATTACTGAAACAGCAATACTGTATTCTTCAACCAAAGGCTCCTTCGTCGAGTCAATTTGTGAAGGGTCGTCAGTTGAAAGAGAGACGTTAAAACCTCTTAAGAAATATGTTGGGAAAGGGTTCCGGTGATAGTCGACAAACAATGAGTTGTTACTTAAAGGAGACATTGCAAGATCAATCTGAATACAGCCAAAACAGAAGATATATTAGTTAGTTTCTCACAAGCAACCATATGAAAATCCAATTGATGTCCAATCAACCAAAAAAAAACTATCACTAGCCAGATATTTGCTATACCCAAATCTGCTATTTGAAGCCCACAACTGAAGAGATTATTACCTGTGGCTGTTCACTGCCCATCCGGTTGACATTTCAAATAAACTTGTCCGATAGATCCTGGTTCAGCCAGCAGCTGGCTTGGCGGACATACAGCCGCCAGCTTGAAGAAGTTCTTCACTTGCGTTAGATTCTCTGCTGCAAAGATCATCCTCCCGTAGTGCTAGTCCTCCACGTATTTGCTGCTGCTTCCCCTGCTTCTTCTCGAGGAAACGGAGCCAGAAGACGTCGCGGGGCACCGGTGGTGGCCTGCCGGCCTGGAGGAACTCGCCGTCGCAGCGGAGCACGCTCAGCACCTGGTTCGCCACCGCCCGCGCCTCGTTCCCGCCCAACTGCCACGGCTGGCGCGGCGAGACGGGCTTGTTCCCGTCCCACCACGGCCGCTGCGCGAGCTTGTCCTTGTTCCCGCCGCCACTCACGACGCGACCGTGCATCACGGGCGGCTGCAGCAGCGTCGCCATCGCATCGAGCTTCTAGGAGAAGCCGAGGATGACAGCGACAGGTGACTGGAAAAGGAGCGGCGGCGGTGGTGGACGCGCTGGACTGGGTGAGTGGTGATGATGGCGCGCGCGACGGGAAGAGCGAAACAGGCCCACATGTCGGCTTTCTTTTTGCGAGGAAAGGTATTTAGGAGGACTGTAGGAGAGGAGAGAAGAAATGACAAGCTCCCCCAAAATCTCCACTCCCGGAGTGAGTTCCCCACCACCGTCCCCAAATGTCCCGTCACCACCACGCCGCCGCCGCCATCGCTGCCGTGCTCTTCCTGCTCACGCCGCCTCCTTGCGCTGCCGACCCTAACGACGAGCGTTGCCTGTCCCACCTCCACCAGTCCCTCTCCGATCCCTCCGGCGGTCTCAACTGGACCAAGGCGGCGATCTCGGCGCCGTGCGACGGCTTTTTCTCGCACCTCCAAGGCGTGACCTGCAACAACGGGCGCGTGTACAAGCTAGCCCTCCCGGAGCTCTCGCTCGGGGGCACCATCCCGCCGGAGCTCTCCAACTGCACCAACCTCCAGTCGCTGGACCTGTCCGCGAACGCGCTGTCTGGCACCATCCCGACGGAGCTCTCCGCGCTGCTGAACCTCGCCGTGCTCAACCTCTCCGCGAACGCGCTCTCCGGCGCCATCCCGCGGGAGCTCGCCAGCTGCGCCTACCTCAACGTCATAGATCTCCATGGCAATCAGCTGTCCGGCCCCATCCCCGACGAGCTCGGCCTCCTTGTCCGGCTCTCGACCTTCGACGTCTCCTACAACCGCCTCTCGGGCCCCATCCCCGTGCTCCTCGCCAACCGCACCGGCGCCGGCAGCACGGCAGCCGTCGGGACGGCGAGGTTCAATGCCAGTTCCTTCGTAGGGAACAAGGGCTTGTACGGGTACCCGCTGCCGCCGTTGCGGACGCGGGGGCTCTCCGTGCTCGCCATCGTTGGCATCGGCCTTGGCAGCGGGCTGCTCAGCCTTGTGCTCAGCTTCTCCGCCGTGTGTCTGTGGCTTCGCCCCACGGACCGGACTGCGACCACCCCTGGCGAGGAGGGCAAGATCTCCCAGCTCATGCCGGACTACTGAATCCACTCAAAGGTTGCATCATTGGACATATAATTCCTCGTAATTGAACTGAACACGAGAGATTTTTCATCTTGGCTTGCGACAAAGGTTCCATCTTGGATAGATTTTGGTTGGATTCTGGAACGGGATCCGAGGAGCATAGCAGACATCGTGCTGCAGGCTGGTTGTGTCAGTAGTTGATCTTCTAATTGGAGACCGAAATTGCTGTAGTTTTTAATAACTAATGATTTTTTCTGGTTGTGTTTTGCTTTTTATTTATTACTGTTTGGCATGAGTGACAGTTGGACTTGTGCTGAGGAATATTTGTCTGTAACAACTGGTCTTGCTCCCTCCGAATGCAGCCCTACTTCGATCCTTTTCTCTTTTCCATTTCTATTTCTATCTCTGTAATAACCTATTTCTACTAATATTAAAAAGTAGCTAATTTTCTAAGTCCATCATTAGGTTAAGTTAGGCCAGCCCAGTTACGTGGGCCTAGGTATAGTCGTGTTATTTATGGATTGAATATAAGAAAGAGAAGCGTGATGGTGGATCTTTCTTCTTCATATAAAATCAAAAGGCAATCAATCAACCCCAGACAAAGTGCTGCTGGAGGGAAATGCTAAAGTCCTATTCCGAATTCTATTAAAGTTGTATTCGTACTAAAAAAACTCAAAGGTATACTCTACTTTCCATCTAGTACATAGGATTCGATCTATTGATTATTAATTCACTTAGGTCTTGATTGGATCCTTATAAATAAATTTATTTTAATAATTATAATTTTGACACAGATTAATTAAGCTAATATAGTTGTATATAGAATATATGATATTACTGTTGGCCATACGAGAGAGATATTTATGTATTGTATTTTTACCGTAGGGGAGCGAGTCGAAGAGCGTGTTATAAGTTGCAAATTAGAAACATATGCCCTGTTCGCTTGGCTTATAAGCCGTACTTTTTCAGCCAACGAACAATATTTTTCTCTCACAACAAATCAGTCAACAGTACTTTCAGCCATGACTTATCAGCCAAGCGAACAGGGCAATAGTATGGTGATTTATATAATCAATTTTCATCTTTTACCCTATTAATTTGAGATATGCTTATATGTGAACTTTAAAAAATTATGAAATGTTAAATTCTAAGCTAAATAGCCTTATCCATTAAGTAGATTTCAGTTACTCCAAAATAAAAGAATACAAACGGCCCTATAAAAATAGAAATACACTAGCTCCATTCGCTGCAGCAGTTGTTCTACAGTGATACATGAGTTTTGGGAGCTGCAGCCACAGCTGCCACAGCAACTGCAAAACTTCTTTATTTTATTCTTAAATTGAAGTTTCTTCTTTTTCATACAAATTAGGTCGTTTATGTATGCCTCGACTATTGCATCCGTTTCACCATATAGCTTATCCAACATCCCATAATATAATAAATAAAACAATACACGAGCACTATATAGGACGTAGCATAATCTCACATCGTTGGATTAAAATGGGGAATAAGTATGCTCATAACAGCTCAATATGCCTATCGGAGAACGACGTTGCAAAGGCACATATGGCTAGATATGGTGGAGGCGCCAAGCACTTGGGCAACACATAGGAAAAATATCATGGGGCAAAGACCATTCATGGGAATTCTTGGTGAAAATCAAGAAAAATATCAATCACAGAAGTATAAAAAACTTGATGAATTCCCACCCGTTGCTTTGGGAATTCAATGGCCAATTTGATGGGAATTCAAAAAATAATACAATGATGCACTTTGATAGATGGCTAAAGCAAAATGGTTGTAGTCTGGCAAATTTAAGTTTTCCAACATTGCAAGCCCACCATTGGTAATAACAACAAAATATAAAAAACGAGCACTGGTTTAAGTAACCATCAACGCATGGATATTGTATGAAAATAATTAGTAACTAGCCAGTTCCCCCGCGCATGGCGAGAATACCATAGAAACTAAGAATATTTGTGTTCCATTATTTTCAAAGTGATGTCTATGTGATCGCAAGTAGTAAGTAAACATGAGGAATAATTCAGCATGCATAGTTGCTGCCTCATAAATCGACAAATTAAGGTCCTGCAGTTCCCATGCTTTTATGTAAAAGAGAGGCAAACAACAAAAGACTTGAGAGGTGTTGAACATCTGAATTAGAAAGAACAGTAAACACATAAGGAGGCCATTCGGTAGTTGTTGCAGAGATTTCAAGCCGAAGCAAGGAACAACGTGTACCATTTCAAATATGCTCAACTACGACAACCAAAACTGAATTCATAATAATATTTTGCTGGCAGCGTCATGGCCAGAATTGTGAAGCCAGTATGCCTTAATTGGAGCTAATGAATATTAAAAATGCCGCGGGCGCTAGGCTCAAATAACTGGTAAGAAGAATCAACATATTCATTCATTATTATCGTCTGAAAGGAGCATCGGAACAACGAACAGACGCAGTTGAAATACTAATTAATGGTCAAAGTAGATCAGAAAATAGAAATCATTTGTCGTGGCTTGTGGGGAGGCTATGGTGTAAATGTCAGTTTGAAAAAGTCAAAATTACCTATGAACTGATTATCTATAGTAGGTACAACCTAAGCCTTATTCTTGCTGTTTAAAGTAGATGAAACATCAGGATTGAAATCACATTCACTGAAGTGTGCCATGCAGCATCCTGATCCTTTCCTTTGAGCCTACATCGAGGTACTTTTGGATTTACTCCCAATAGCACGCAAGAACGTTGCTGATGTAGAATTGGCAACAGCCTACAGCGTTAAAAAGTTTTGCGTAATTATTAATTGACGATTTTTAGGAAGAGAGGCGTATTATTCTCATACCAGAAGTTGAGAAATATCTTATGCCAGGAAGAAAAGAAGAATGATAACTGTTCAGTTGATTCACTGCTTTTTATCGATGGGAAAAAATAAAAAAGGCATGGAAATAAAAAATTGGAACTGTCCTCAAGGAATGATCACAAACCTTTGCTAGTAGAGTTTTCCCTGTTCCAGGTTCCCCATATATTGGAGGCCTGATCCCAATATTCTAGTTCAGGATGTGTTAAGGGAAGTTGAACTGTTTCTTCGATTTCTTGAATCTGAGCATCCAAGGCACCAATGTCAGCATGAGACTGGAAAGGTGCCTCTTGAACTTCCATGACAGAAATCATAGGATCAACTTCGTCTCGCAAAGTACCAACCACCGACAGAACCTAAGGGAAATATTTGGCGAAGCTGTTTACTAAATAAGCATTGAAATGAAGAAAGTACACAAAACGCAGAGTACATCTCTTTAAGAGCAGCATCGTGTATGCTAAAACAATCCTGGATAAAAAAAACTGCTGTATATACGAAGGCAAGAAGGGCGGGCCTGGTGCAAGCGGTAGAGTCTTACCGCCTGTGACCGAAAGGTCCCGAGTTCGAGTCACAGTGTCATCGCATTGTACAGGGGAGGGTAAGGTTTGCCACTGACACCTTTCTCCAGACCCTGCACTGGGTATATACGAAGGCAAACATATCAGTAATAACACAACAGCCTAAAAACTATGCAAGTGATCTATAAATAGAAACCAAACAAACTATGTTCTTTAGTTTCCAAAGTATATGCCAAACTGATGCATGTGGCGGGAAAATGAATTATTTTCTTTATAGGCCCCGTTCGTGTGCCCTTAAATTCGGTTTGATCCGCTTCTTTTTTCATCCGGAACAGTGTTTTCCTCTCATAAATTCCTCCAAACCATCCAAATTCCTCCAAAACCATACCATCCGAACGGGGCCATAGTACAACAGAATGTACGATGCAAATGATCTATAGATAGAAACCAAACAGACTATTGTTCTTTAGTTTGCAGCTGAGTTCACATCAAACAAATATATTATACAACCATAACTGTGAATTCCCGGTCCATAAGCGTAGATGAACAGATATATTATACAACCATAATTGTGAATTCACACTTTGCTGTACACCTACGAAACACAATAATATGCTATAATTGTCTCTGCTGCACGCTCTAGAATGGAACTATGGCCCTCGAGTATTTCCTTTAGCAACATTACAAATTTAGAATGGATGCAAAAGGCATTAATTGAACAAAATTTCAGATCAATCTAGCTTAGCACGCGACAATTTGTGAGAGTTCCTAAGATTATCATTCAGCTTTGCCATCTCAACCTTTGTGGATGTAGTACAAAAGTTCAGAGAAGCATGGATTATAAGATTTAGTGCAATGAAACACATGAGTAATTATATTGTAAGCCTGCAAGCTCTGATAGTCAAAGTGGTCATGAACTCAATGATACTCAAGTAAGGGCAAACTAGAAAAAAAATGACCTTATAAGAAACATCCCTGCACATCATCCAAAGATGCTTGACCCATAGTTTGTACACTTATAGAGAGGGGGCATGATGTATACCTGTTTGGGAATATCTGTCTGAGCACGTGGTCAGGGATGGTGTTGGCTGCATGAAAAAAAATCCGAATGGCCTTTGTAATTTTAGTCAAGTTCAATAAATCCATAGACAACACCAGGGACAATTGCTGCCTCACAAATGGGAACCTTAGCTGCACAGGCACACAATATTTTTACAGAAAGTGAGTTATGAATCTACACATGTGAATGTAAAAAGAAAGAAAGGTTTAGAACCAAACCAATGATAATATCAAATCTATATGAAGTTTTAGATTTTGAAATGCTCTATTCCATGTGAAAGTTCTTTTCACATACCTTGAATGTGTAGGAGCTGTAATCGGACGCTGACGGAGAGCAGTTTCATTTTTTACCAATACCAACGAGCAAGTAGGGAGAGCAGGTTTGACCATGGCACCGTAGGGGTGTTGCTGCTATGGCTCCTTTTCATCTTCGAACCTTGAATATTCAGGTAGTCTAACTTAAAAATTTTTGTTCGAATTTCATCAACATAATTAACCGTAAGAACCGCAGCGTGTTCGAATATATGAACCTAAAAAAGTGGAAGAATGTGGTAGAACCTCCTAAATTATAGGGCTCACATGCACATGTCACTATCCAATGACCTCTGACGACTATGCATATGTTCCCGGTAACTTAAGAAGACTGTCGGGTGTCCTTGGAGAACCCCGAATCATCCACGATTTTTTTCCGAGCAGGATCCATTACAGAGTCATTGCAGTATTACAACAGTTTATTCATTAATTTACATCAGAGTGAAATAGCGGAAGTCTTACAATAACTTAGTTGACAAAATAGTTGTTTCAAACCTTACAAACTAATTACACTTATTATTACAAACCATAGTAGTGGAGTGGCATAGTAACATAATACAAAACACACAATCAAAGTGCTCCTCCCCAAATGCCACACATTTACTTGTCATCTTCAATTTGAAAAACAGTCATGCAGCACGGTCCAAAGTAGACCTGCTCATGAGACTCACCTGCAACAAGGGTTAAAGAACCCTGAGTATAAAGTACTCAACAAGACTTAACCGAAATAAAAACTGAGAAGACTCAGGAATGCAGGCTCAGGGATTCAAGGTAAGGCTTTAGCAATAAACAAAGTTCTTTTGTAAAAGCTCACTAATAAGATTCTTTATTTCAACATATAAAACTTCATCAAGATCATATGTAAAGCTGACATGATCCATAATGAGATCATGAAACTCCATATCAAACTCTTTCTCAAATCTTACTCAAGTTCCATTTATTTACTACGATGATGAACAGTGAGTTGAGTCTCCATAACCGAGGAGCAACAACGATTCGAACCGATAAAAACCCAGCTGGGGATTCCCAACCACACGACATATGCAGGTCCATGTCGATGTTTGACCACCGATAGCCTGCCATGGGGGTACTTGGGGCAGTATGTTTGGGCTTCAGCGTACGCGGAACTCGACGGTAAACGCAAGAGACAGTCGATTTATCCTGGTTCGGACCCTCGATCATTGATCGAGTAATAGCCCTACGTCCAGTCGGCGTTAGCCTTGCGTTGGATTGATTGTGAAGTATTGTGTCGTCTCGTCCTCTAGGAACTCTGCCCTCCTTTATATAGTCAAGAGGCCAGAATCCTAGTCAGTTTACAATAAGAGTTCCTAGTAGGATTACAGAATAATACTACTACTAAGATTACATGGGAAGAATCCCAGTTAGACTAGATCTTCTCCTTTCCTTGCAGGGTATCCCATGGGTCCCGCACCGATAAGCCCCCGAGCACTTCATGGTTGAGCTCTGGAAGCCTCGTCTTGTTCCTTTAGGTCATACCGAGCAGGATCAAGCGTCGTCCCAGTGCTTTCTTGAGCAAAACCGTGTAGCGCTTCGTGAGATCTTCACGTGATGTGTACCTTTTTGAAGAAAAAAGTACTCCCATTTGGGTGTAGCCTCCGAGCCTCTTGCTTTTTGGCACAAGGAGCTGGAGGGCCTTCTCTTGAAATCACTCTGATTCTTCGTCGAAGGGTTCCTGAGCATATACCAGGGTTCTTTATCAAAAAGAGCTAGGATATAGCTAGGTCCGGGTTCTTTTTGTCGTGAGGTCTTGAAGTGATCTGTCTTAAAGAAGTCTTCTTGGTGATGTGCGCTTTTTCGAAGAAAAAAGTACACTCATTGAGTGTAGCCCCCGAGCCTCTTGCTATTTGGAACAAAGAGTTGGAGGGTCTTGAATCTGAGTTGTTCAAAGAACTGAAAACCTCTCCTGATGCAGCCCCCGAGCATATACCTGGGTTCTTTTATTCGAAAAGAACTCGGGTATAGGGTATTGGCATGTTCTCTGGTAGTCTGCTGTTGTCAGATGTAGTTGTATGGTGGTGGTTGAAAGTAAATGTTGTTTGTTCATGAGTTGTACAGTGTTGGTATATTCTTCCGAATATGCTCGTTCTTGAGTATTGTTCCTTCATGTCTGAGTCCTCTTTCATTGAATTTTGTCTTTTCACTATGTCCTTTGTCAGGTTTGTTCCATTGGTGCTCCCGATCCATGTGCACCGCTTCTTTGGTCTATAAATATCCTCCTGGTGTGCTGTTTTGATTCATCGAGCATTTTGTTGCGTGGTCTGAAATCTCCGAAGTCATGAATATGATAGTTTGTGAAGTAGAGCAGCCATCGGGCGTATTCTGTAGTTCTTGTACATCTTGTCGTAGCTGGAGGAAGTCTTGTGATAGGGATTAGAGGTAGATTAATCTCGCAGCGGCATTGCTCTGGGAAGTACGTGGTGGTAGTTGGAGGAAGTCTTGTGATGTGGGATACATTCCTTCATCAAGCAGTTCTGGGTTGATCTTCGCCGCCTGCCCCGAGCCTGTCCGGTGCAAATCAACACCATATCCGGTATCACATCGAACTTGGGTAGACAGATGCCTGCAGGCTTCTCTTGGTCCACGTTGTCCCGCCGTGCTGCTGATTTCTGCCTTGGATGCACTGCGTCCGTCCTTTGAAGAAAATAGTGTAGCCGAGTGCGGCTTGTTCTTCCGAGTAGCAATTTGGAACACGTAGTCGTTCCAGAGCCTAGTTGTGTCCGGCTTCCTTTTTGCTACCTTGCCTGTTGTAGTACCGAGTTCGTTGGGTCTTGTAAGATGTGTAATCTTGTATTTTTTGAAATTATTTGTAATGGAAAGAATCTTGTCTTCTGAGTTGTCATTCTTTATTCTGCTGATGTCTCGGTTGTTTATGATCCGGAGTTCTTTCTATAAGGACCGGGTTGTTGCTTTCCTAGTGAGGTAACCTTTTGTTGCTTTATGGCTGATGAGTTCTTTCTGTAACAATATGATAACTCTGCCGTGTTGCTGGATGGATAAGTCTAAAATATGCCCGTTGAACTATACCGTTGTGTGGATTTGTGCCGTTCGTCATTTTAGCTGTGTCAGTAAATGGACCGTTGTGTTCTCATGCTGTGTTTAAATGGGCCCAATGGGCCGTGTTTTACTGCTGTAAAATCTATTTAAAGGTCTTTCGTCTTCTTTTTCTTTACTGCCCTGCTTTTGCCTTGAAACCCTAGTCTTCAAAGCTCCGCCGCCGCCATTGTCACCGTCATCTGAGCGCCGCCGCCTGAGCATCACCTTTCCTTAGTGCTTTTATTGCTTTCGCTAGTATATGGGTAGGAAGAAACCAGCGAGCAAGTCCTAGGCAGCCTTTGTGGACGAGGAGGTCTCGCTTTCCGTGATCGAGAATCAAGAATTCATGGCCATGAGGGCCGCTCAGAAGATCTGGCCAGCTCTGACTACAACTAAGGATCAGTTGCGCGAGCTTGTTAGTGATGGTCTGATCCAGAGCAAGGATATTGCTGATTGGAGAGCTCTAGGCGAGCTTCGGGTCCCTACTCCAGGTCCTGGTGAGATTATTCTTTTCGTCTCCTTTATCCGTGCCGGACTCTGCCTTCCTGCTTCTGCTTTTCTTCACCGATTTCTTAGCTATTTTGGGATTAGCCTGAACCATCTTTCTCCCAATGCTGTCCTTCATCTTTCTGTTTTCGTTTATCTTTGTGAAACTTTCCTTGGAATTCCTCCTTCTCTTTCTCTCTTTCGTTACTTCTTTCGTCTAAAGCCACAACCCCCGTCGTGATGACTTGGTGGCTGGGGATTCGTTCTTCTTAAGAGCAAATTCTTTGACTATGACCTGGTTGATTCTAGGAGGGATTGGCGTGCCGACAGGTTTTATGCCGCCAATTTTATTCCTCCTCTTTCCGTTCATTCTGGATCTAGTCCCTTGGCTAATGATTGATGGGAAAAGAACCCCCTGACGACAGATGAGAGCCAAGCGATCAAGCCGTTTCTTGAGAGGATACGTACTCAGAAGCAGCAGGGCTTGACCGGCTTCATCTCTAGTTTTCTTCGCCACCGTGTTCAGCCTCTGAAGGAGCGGGAGAATTTTGGGTTTGAGTACTCTAGGGCGGAGGACCCTTCTCGTATGGTCCCTGCCCTTGAGTTGACTGATGAGGAGGTGTTCGAGTGTCTTCAGAAGATGCTGAAAGGAGTAAGCGTCGTCCCGCTTGCTGTCCTTGAGTATAGTGCTAACAACCCGCCTCCTGCTGTGAGTTGTTTTTTCTTATGCGGGTACTTTTTGTATTTCTTTTGTTGTCTCCACTTTTGCTTAATCTTTCTTGTCTGGTTGTTATACTCTTTTTATAGGAATTGGGGTATAACTTTGTTGATCCGATCCCCTTGGTGACTGCCCTGCCATTGTGGGGATTAGGGATAGTCTTGCTGGGGCTTCTTTAACCAGTAAGTTTCAAACCACCACAATGTTTCCTGGTGTTTCTTCCGTGGTTTCTGATGTATATGTGGAGTATGTTCCTCGAGGTCCTCGTAGTGTCGGGAAAAGGGGGCGAGCTGAAAGTTCTTCCTCTGGTTTGTCTGCTGCCAAGAAGTCTCGCCAGTCGAGTACTCGTCCAGGTACTCTAGTTGTAGGTAGCGTGCTCCTAGGTGAGCATATTAATATGTTTTGTCTTTTTGTGGTTTGTTTGTGCCTTTAACCGAGTACTTTTCTCCTTTTTTAGATGGCACTATGGCTGCCTTGCTTGAGAGTGAGGAAGATGAAGACGATGATGCGCCCCTTGTCTTGCGTTGGTGAATTGTTTTCCTGTTTTTCTGTTGTTGAACACTTCTTCTTGTTCTAACTTTGGACTTGTCCTCTTTTAGTAAGCGGCCGTCAAGCTTGTGTTCTTCTAGGGCTCCGGTATCGACCACGCCGCTCCTATTGTAGAGTGGGGTGATGTTTTTGCTGCCATAGTTCCTCCTATAAGGTCTTCTTTTGGTTTCATGAAGAAGAAGATAACTGAGTGAGTGATTCCTCGTTATGTTTCCTTGCTTCTGTTTTCCTTTTTCCTGACTCATATTCTTATCGTTGAGTTTCCTTATCGTCTTGCAGGCCCTCGTCTTCCCTTAACCCTCCGCCGACCTCTTGTCAGTCCTCTGATGCGCCTCTGTGTGCTGAGTCTGGGGACTTGGCATGTACGGTCGGCAAGGTGGCTGTGAGGGAGATAGGGTTCCCTGATGATCACGCTGCTGCTGACTTGGTGGCTCCGGAAGTGACCGTGGCCACGACGATGGGTTCTTCTGAGGAGGTAGCCGGGGCTTCCTAGGATATGTCCCTGGCCTTGCCTTCTTTGCATCGGGCGGCTTCTCCCTCTGCTTCTCTTGGTATTGGTGCTCGGCGCTTGGATGATGATGTGCTGCAGCAGTTCGATGCCACTCATCGTTTGTTAGAGCTGACTGTCGCCTGGGGAACCCTTGCTACTTCTTTTGGGGAAAAGCTCCAGGTAAGTTTTTCTGAAGTTCTTTCTTTGGATGTTCGTCTTTCTTCTATTCTTATGTCTTGTTTTTCTCTCTCTCTTTTTGCCCAGTCTTTTTCTCGTGATCATACTAGCTTCTTTTTCTCGTCTAAAACCGAGAAAAAGTTGTCTTCTAAGGTGAGTACCCTAAAGGCAGAGCTTGACCTCTGTCGGGCCGAGTTGGAGACCGAGCGTCAGACGCATCAGAAGGAGGAGAAGGCTCTCTGTGCTCGGGTTGTTGAGGCAAAAAAGCAGAGGGATGTAGCTGCCCAGGAGGCCTTGAAGAACGTGGAGGCCATGAAGAAAGAGTGCAATGGTATTACGGGTTCTTTTTCGTTTCCTTTCGTATTCAAATTTCCCTTTCTGCTGACTTGTTTTTGTTGGCTGGTCTAGCTCTCCGAGTTGAAAAGCAGAAGCTCTCGGAGGGTATCGAGGAGATGAAGACACTTGTTCGCACTAACCACAACAGGGATGAGGAGGTAATTACTCGAGCAAAAGAAGAACTCGCGCTTGCTAAGTTGATTAGGCGTGGAGCTGATAGGGGTCTTGTGCAGGCCCAAAAAACTGTTGAAGTCTTGACTAGCAAGCTGGCGACGGCTACTGAGAACTGGAATGCTTTGTGGATATCTTTTCGGTCAGTAGCCGACCTTCTTCGGACTCCAGCAGATGATGGTCAACCTTGGTTTCAATTTATTCCCCAAGTTCTGACTCATTTCCAGGAGTTCATGAAGAGGTGCGCCCGCTTATGTACCAGAAATGTTCTTGCCCAGGTCCGGGTTCTTGCTCCGAAGTTCCCTTTGCTCAAGGTTGCAGAGGAAGCCGAGAGTCAAGAGTATCTAGATGCTGTTGAAAAGGTGGAGCCTAAGGTCAAAGATTTAGCCAGTAGTATTGTGGACAATCTTAATATTGATGTTTCTTCTCCTGATGACGATGTTTGATGTAATTGACGTTTGTACTCCAGCCTCTGTAATAGGATATTATACTTCCTTTTGAATGAAGATTCTTTATTTTTGTTCATATCTTCTTTGCCTGGATGTCTTCGCCTTGCTTATTCTTTAAATGAGTTGTCCAAGTGATCAGAATTTTCTCCGAGTAGTTGTTTGTTCTGGCTTTCATCTGCGTTGTGCAAATCACTCGGTGTATGTAGATGTCGAGTGCTTGTCTGGCTTTCGTCTGCGCCGTGTAAACAACTCGGTATAGATCGTTGTCTTGACAAACTTTGTGCTCTTGTTAGTACTGAAAAGACTTAGGGCTAGCGATCTCAAGTATCTTCAGCTTCTTCTTTTTAGCTTTTCGCTTAACTCGAGATGTGGTCAGCATCTGGTCCTTTCCCTGGTTGCAAAAACATCTTAGGATCGATAAGCCCCCGAGCACTTCATGGTTGAGTTCTGGAAGCCTCGTCTTGTTCCTTTAGGTCCTGCCGAGTAGGTACAAGCGTCGTCTGAGTGCTTTCCTGGGCGAAACCGTGTAGTGCTTCTTGGGATCTTCGAGTGGTTTGTGCTTTTTGAAGGAAAAGTACATCCATCTGAGTGTAGCCCCCGAGCCTCTTGCTATTTGGCACAAGGAGCTAGAGGGTCTTGTCTTAAATTGCTGCTCTGATTTATGCTTAGGCTTAGTTTTAGTCATTTTGCTTTTTGGTTTGGGTGTTTAGCTTATTAGCTACCCTCATCGGTGGGCTCAAGCATCTTTTCACCTCTTTTGCTCTCGGCCGGTATGCTCAGGCATATTTTCAGCCATTTTGCTTTTTGGTTCGGGTGTTAGCTTATTAGCTACCCTCATCGGCGGGCTCAAGCATCATTTAAGCTCTTTTGCTCTCGGCCGGTATACTCAGGCATATTTTCAGCCATTTTGCTTTTTGGTTCGGGTGTTAGCTTGTTAGCTACCCTCATCGGTGAGCTCAAGCATCTTTTCAGCTCTTTTGCTCTCGGCCGGTATGCTCAGGCATATTTTCAACCATTTTGCTTTTTTGGTTTGGGTGTTAGCTTATTAGGTACCCTCATCGGCGGGCTCAAGCATCTTTTCAGCTCTTTTGCTCTCGGCCGGTATGCTCAGGCGTAATTTCAGCCATTTTGCTTTTTGTTTCAGGTGTTAGCTTGTTAGCTACCCTCATCGGCGGGCTCAAGCGTCTTTTCAGCTCTTTTGCTCTCGGCCGGTATGCTTATTGGAAACAACTCAAGGATAGCCATAATAAGACATATGTTGTCGAAAAAACCATCTTTATTGATCATGAGCGTTGATAAGCCATAATAATACAAATGTTGTCGAGGAACACCATCTTTATTGATCATGAACATTGATCCCTTGTGGCTTGTGTATATATTCTTCCTTGAGTTGTTTTCATGCGTAGAATCTTCTTAACTGGCTGATGTGTCATGTATTGTTGACTTCTTTTCCATCTTCAGTTATCAACTTGTACGTGCCTAATCCGGTGACTTTTGAGACAATAAAAGGACCTTCCCATGGACTGAGTAGTTTATATCATCCGTCAGTTTTTTGTATTCTTCTTAGTACTAGGTCTCCGATTTGTAGTGATTGAGGCTTGGTATTCTTGTTGTAGTGGCATCTTAATCCTTGGAGGTATATTGTTGATTGAAGGGTAGCGTTTACTCTGACTTCTTCTGTACTGTCGAGTTCTAATCTTCAGGTGTGTTCTGCTTCTCCTTCATCATATTGTTCTATCCTTGGTGACGTCCAGATCAAGTCGACAGGTAGTACGGCTTCTGATCCGTAAACTAGGAAGAAAGGTGAGTATCCGGTGGCTCTGCTTATTTGAGTTCTTAGCCTCGATACGACCTTGGGTAATTCTTCAATCCATTTGGATCCATAGTTTGCTAGCTCTTCGTACAATCTTGGTTTTAATCTGGCTAGTATGAGTCCATTAGCCCTTTCTACCTGTCCGTTGGCTTCTGGATGTGCGATTGATGCGTAATCTATGCCAAAGCCACAATCCTGTGCTCAATTTTTGAATTCTATAGCTATGAAGGGAGAACCCAAATCTATGATGATTTGATTGGGCATGCCGAAGTGGTGCATAATGTCTTGGATGAACTCGACTGCTTTGGCTGCGCTGTATTTTGTGAGTGGTTTGTATTAAATCCACTTGGTGAACTTCTCAATTGCTACAAAGATGTACTCGAAACTGCCTTTTGCTTTCTTAAGAAGTCCTACTTGATCCAGCCCCCAGCAGGAGAAAGGCTAAGCGGGTGAGATGTAGATGAGATTGTGAGCTGACACATGAGCTTGTCTTACGAACATTTGACAACCTTTGCATTTTCTGACAAGTTCTTCTGTGTCTTTCAAAGCGGTTGGCCAATAGAATCTAATGCGGAATGCTTTGCCGACTAGTGTTCTTGAAGCGGCATGATTTCCATAGCAACCTGAGTGTATTTCATCTAGGATCTCTTTGCCCTCTTCAAATGAGACGCATTTTAGGAGTACTCCTGATGATGCGGCTCTTCTGTAGAGTTTGTCCCCTACTAGGACGTAGTTCCTGCTTCTGTGAACAACTCGGGTAGCTTCCTCTTTATCTGCTGGCAACTTATTCTCTTTGATATAATCAATAAAATCCTAGGTCCATGAGGTGTTGATTACCAGAATCTGGTTGCCTTTGGCTGGGAGTTCTGGGGTTATCTCACCGAGTTGTTTGATAGAGGGAGCTGATAACTCTTCTATGAATACGCTGGGTGGGACCTTCGCCCTGTCTGATCCGAGCTTGGCGAGGACATCTGCTGCAATATTGGAATCGCGTAGGACATGTAGAATTTCTAATCCTTGGAAATGTTTTTTGAGTTTTCGTATTTCAGCACAGTAAGCACCCATGTTTTCTTTGGTGCAGTCCCAATCTTTGTTGACTTGGTTGATGACTACTGCCGAATCACTGTATACGAGTAATCGCTTAATTCCGAGGGTAATTGCCACTCGGAGCCTGTGGATGAGGGCTTCGTATTCTGCTTCATTGTTGGTAGCTTGCCATAATATCTGAAGGATGTACTTGAGTTGTTTTCCGTCTGGAGAAATGAGGAGAACGCCTGCACTGGCTCCACCTAGCTTGAGTGACCCATCAAAGTACATCTTCCAGTGGTCAAGGATGGTATTTGACATAGGTTGTTGAATCTCTGTCCACTCGGCTACAAAAGTGGCAAGGGCTTGAGATTTAATTGCCTTCCGTGGGGTGAAATCGATATTGAGAGCACCAAGTTTAACTGCCCACTTAGATATGCGCCCTGTTGCGTCTCTATTGTGTAGTATGTCTCCGAGTGGGAAATCTATCACCACGGTAATCTTGTGGCTTTCAAAATAGTGGCGAAGCTTGAGTGAAGTGATCAGGAGAGCGTAGAGTAGTTTTTGCACATGCGGGTACCGGATCTTTGATTCTGACAGTACTTCGCTGATGTAGTATACGGGGCGTTGTACCTTATATGTGCGCCCTTCTTCTCTTTCTACGACTGTCACCGTGCTGATCACAGTAGAAGTTGCCGCAATGTATAGCATCATGTCTTCATCTTTCTTTGGAGGTGTGAGAACTGGTGAGGAGGTGAGGTATGCCTTGAGCTTTTTGAAGGCTTCATTGGCTTCTTCTGTCCACTCAAACTTATCTTTTTTCTTTAGTAGTTTAAAGAAAGGTAACCCTATTTCGCCGAGTCTTGATATGAAATGATTGAGGGCTGCCATGTCGCCTGTTAGTTTATGCACATTTTTGACACTTTGAGGAGGACCCATCTCCGTTATGGCTCGAATTTGCTTGGCGCTGGCTTCGATTCCATGATGACTGACCAAGAATCCGAGTAGTTGTCCTAAAGGAACTCCGAATACCAACTTGTTTGGGTTCAATTTCCACCTCCACCTTTTCAGGTTTTCAAAGGTTTGCTTCAAGTCTTCAATTAGTGTGTCTGGGTTCTTTGTTTTTACTACTACGTCATCCATGTATGCCTCTACATTTTCGCCGATCTGATCACCGAGGCACGTTTGGATAGCTCTTTGGTAAGTGGCACCAGCATTCTTGAGTCCAAACGATATGGTCTTGTAGCAATAGGCGCCGAATGAAGTGATGAAAGATGTCTTGCTCTGGTCTTGTTCCTTTAAAGCGATCTGGTGATATCCTGAATAGCAATCAAGGAAGGATAATAGGGCAGATCCTACTGTTGAATCAACTATCTGATCAATGCGTGGTACCCCGAACGGATCTTTCGGGCAGTGTTTGTTGAGATCTGTGTAGTCGACACACATGCGCTACTCGTCCGTATTCTTTTTATGTACTAGAACTGGGTTTGCTAGCCAATCTGGATGGAGGATTTCTCTGATGAATCCGGCTGCCATTAGCTTTGTGATTTCTTTTTTAATTGCTACCTTCTTGTCGGGTGAGAATCGTCGTAGCTGTTGCTTCACAGGCTTGGAGCCTTCATTGATATCAATTCTGTGCTAGCCAACTCTCTTGGGACACCTGGCATGTCGGCCAGCTTTCAAGCGAAGATATATTTGTTGTCTCGAAGAAAGTTGGTGAGCGCGAGTTCCTATTTTGCCGAGAGGTGGGCGCTCATGGTTGCCATTTTGGAGGGATCACCGGTGCCCAGGTCAATTTGCTTGACGTCGGCTTCTTTTGGTGGTGCGAGGATGCTGGGTTTTTTAGCCGGTATCTCTAGCTCTTCTGGGCTCATTTCTGCTGCGATAGTGGCTATTTCTTTTCTACCATCGGCGGCTTGTGCTTTTGTTGCAATTTGGATTGCCTGAACGTCGCAGTCTAAAGCGCGCTTCAAATCACTCCGAAGAGAAAGGACACTGTTAGGCCCTGGCATCTTAAGCAATAGGTACGGATAATGCGGTATCGCCATGAATTTTGCTAGTGCTGGGTGCCCGAGGATTGCGTGATATGATGAATCGAAGTCTGCAACTTCAAACTTGATGAACTCTGTACGGTAGTTCGAGGGAGTTCCAAATGTAACCGGTAGAGTGATTTGTCCAAGTGGCATCGCTGCCTTGCCGGGTACTATGCCATAAAAGGTGTGCTCGTTGGTGTAATCACCCCGGTGAGTTGTAGTCCCATCTTCCTTAGAGTTTCTGAAAAAATGATGTTGAGTCTGGCTTCTCCGTCGATTAGTACTTTTGTGACAGTCATACCGGCAATAGTTGAATCTAGAACCAGTGGGTAATGGCCTGCATTTCCTACTCTAGTCCATTTGTCTTCTCTTGAAAATTGGATTGGCTACTGTGACCAATTGAGATATCTTGGAGTGGCCGGTTCTACTGCCATGATGGTTCGTAGAGCTAACTTTTCTTGATGTTTGCTTCTGGAGTCTAGGGCTCCGGCGAAGATCACTGCTACCATCCCCCTGGATTTTTGGAATCCCTTGTCTTCGTGGTTGTCCTCATCTTTTTTCTGATTGTCTTCTTTGGTATTCTCCTTACTATCTTTTCTTGTGTATCGATCTTTGAAGGTATAGCAATCTCCGATGGTGTGATTTCCTTTGGGGTGCAAGATGCAACGCATGTTTTCAATGTCGTCATACCTTCTAGGCTTGGAAAACTTCCTTGATTTGTCAGTTACCGCTACGGTGTTGTCTGGTCCACGTTTTCTCTCTTGATGTCTGTTGTTTCGATGATTTTGCTTGTCCGGGTTGTCTCGGTTGTTTCTATCTGGGAACCTTTCTCGTGTCTTCTCCTCCGCAGTAATCATCTTTTCTACTGTTCGTCTGAATTCTTCATTGTTTCTCAGGTTTTCTTTGCAGAAGTCTTGAAATTGCCACCTAGCCATAATTCCGTGAGAGAAAGCTTTAATTACTTCTTATTTGGTAATGTCATGTACTTAAGCTCGTAGTTCGCCAAATCATCGATAATAATTTCTAAGACTTTCGCCACCTTTCTGCTTGAGTCCTTTTAATTCTGCATGGATGATGGGATGCGTAATGATACCCATAAAATTTTCACAGAAAGCTCTTTGTAAGTCCTCCCAGTTTCTAATTGACCCTGGATTCAATCTGTCGAACCGTTGGAGGGACATGGTTTCTAGGGTCATGGGAAAGAACAGGGTCTTGATATCGTCGTCTCCTCCGGCTAGTTCAATCGATTGCGAGTATATCCTGAGCCACTGCCTTGGTTCAGTTTTGCCATCATACTTAGAGTGGTTGGACGTCACTCTGGGCGTTCGGTTTTAACCGACAATTCGGTTCGGTTAATTCGGTTATTTAAAACTTCGGTTTTTAGACTTCAGCCCTCGATCGGTTCTCGAGCGAAAGAAAAACCGCATCGAAATTCGGTTTTGATTTTTCTATTCGGTTTTCGGTTTTAACCAAATAACCAAACTTACATAAATTCAACAAATCAACAAGCTTACAAGCCTCAAGACAATAGTGGTGTAATTACATAGATTCAAGAGTTCTTCATTATTCAAATAGAGAAGTAGCCGCGAGCTAGCAAAGCTTATTCATATGCCGGATCCATTCCATACACCAAGACACCAAGTGGCTATGGGCAAAAATCCCTTCTCGCAGTCTCTGCCATCACGTGATCTCGCTTAGTGAATCTCAAGTCTATTAAAAGATGAATCTACCACTCCGATTTGATCTCTAGCTTCCTTCTTGAGTTTGAGTCTAATTAATCTCACAAGCAGTAGTCTTGACTGGTCCTTCTAGACACGAAATGTTTCAAATCGTGGAATTAACAACAAAAAGGAGAAGAGCGTTGACCGGAGAAGAATTGAAGCTCAATCTAAACTTACATTGGAGGATCTGCTCATCCACGTCTGCTACCGCCGTCTTGGTGAGAACTTCACGAGGGTGTTGCTAGGCGCCTACCGCGCCTCCTCCCTAGTCCCTCATTGCGATCAGTCATTTTTCCTCCTGCCTCCCTCTCCTTGCCGGCTTCTTGTGACTGATCCGCCACGGCCACCACCACGCTTCTGCTTGGGCCATTCGCTACGCCGCCGCCCTCAATGATTTATGGTTAGGGAATGGCGAGCTTCGAGCGAAGCATGAGCTTTTGGGCGTCCTTGTTTCAACTTGCTATGGGATGGGGGTTTCCTTTGCATCTTGATGGGCCGTGGAACTATGGGTCGTGAGGGACTGAGGGCATGAGGCGACGGAGGTGTTTCCAGTTTTCTAGTCTGCAGCATGCACTTTGGTTTGTTCGGTTCCTCGGTTCGGTTTGAGTAGAAATACAAAGCCAAAGCCGAACGCCGAACAGTGCAAAACCATAAACCGAACCGACAACCGAAAACTGAACAAACCGATATTTTGGTTTAGTTCGGTGCGGTTCGGTTCGGTTTGCTGGTAAAAAGTGCCCAGGCTGAGTTGGACGGCTTGAACTTGTGAGGTAGTCATATTGAAGCAAGTCTGTTTGTAAAACAGGGGAATCTATCGTGCGTTCTGGCTTCTTTGTATTCTGATTCGGCACCTCCCTCTGGCTAACTGTGGTTTTGGTGAGAGTAGTTCTACGAGGCTGTTTGTGCAGGTGCTTTGCTTCTGGTCTTTCTTGGTTGTTCGACTCGGTAGCTTTGACTATGATCCCTTCTACTTTCTCTGTTGTGACTTCCGCTTGGTCCAAGTCTCTCGAAAGTGGACTTCCTTTGATTTTGATCTTCTTGCCTATGAGACATTGAACTGGCAGATAGTCTTGAGCGGGTCCTTCCTTCATGTGTCCTCAGGGCTGTTGACCGGAGAAAATCCCGGAGCTGTTCTTGTTTTTCACTGGGATGTGAGGTCGCTCTGAGTTCTTCTAGTGCTTCTCGGATCTTATCGTATGGTGTATTTGCCGTGCGTCTTTCTTCGACTTCTCGTTCTAATTTTCTTCTATTGTACTCGGCCAGTTCTGACTCATATCTGATCCAAGCTTCCTTGCGCTGCCTAGCACGGTTTTGGAGTCCTTGTTTCAACTTGTTTTTTCTTTCTCTGGCTTGCTTCTGATTCTCGGTCTTACCATCGTGCCCCTGGGTAAAGGGTGATATGTTAGACTTAGATTCGTCCGATGACTTGACGTCGGGTACTTCTGGGGGGACCAATGGTGATCGAGGATGGTGAACCATGAATACTTCTTGTGCGTGAATTGTTCTGCTATCAGCGTCGGTTTCCACACTGTCGGAGTTGCTGATAACTTTAGTAGAGGCTTCGAGGTCGTAGATCGAGTCTCCTTCTTGGTAGGCTAGAATTGTTGTTGTCATTGTGTCGACTAGTCGGGTTCCGCTATCCTCAGGAACAGAACCTGGACAGTGGACGATGCAGTCTTGAGATGTTATAGTCAGTATTAGACCTTCTTGAGCTCCCTCTAGTGGCATTCTAAGTACCGATTAGGGGATCCTTCAGGCTGTGCTTGATAAGATGTTGTCGTGTTGTGGAGTCCGAACAGAAAAAGTCCTGACTTCTTGAAAAGAATCTGATTGTACTCCGAGTTGTATTCTTGATAGGCCAAGGCCACGTTCTTAAGCCCCATTGGAAAAGAACTTGGTTTCTCGAAAGAACTCGGGTAAGACTCCATTTCGGATGCGGAACCTGAGTTTGAGTCGGATGCGCAAAGTCATGAAATCTGAGTTGAATCGGACATCGCGAGCTGCGCGAATCTTCAGTGAGTTGATCTGTCGTAGTCGCCGAAATAGAATGGTCTTCAGGGTGATCCGAATCTTCAAGGAGACGGGTTTGGAGCTTGCCATTGTCGTCCGCCTCGCAGATCCATGAGCCAAAGATGAAGGTTGATCCCGTCGAGAAGATCATGTTGTCTAGGTCCGTCGAGCTCTTGAATGCAAATTCGCCGAAAGCCCCTACTTGGCGGGCTAGCTGTCGATGTTTGACCACCAATAGCCTGCCACGGGGGTACCCAGGGCAGTATGTTCGGGCTTCAGCGTATGCGGAACTCGACGATAAATGCAAGAGACAGACGATTTATCCTGGTTCGAACCCTCGATCGTTGATCGAGTAATAGCCCTACGTCCAGTCGGCATTAGCCTTTGCGTTGGATTGATTGTCAAGTGTTGTGTTGTTGTCTCCCGTCTCTAGGAACCATGCCCTCCTTTATATAGTCAGGAGGCCAGAGTCCCAGTCGGTTTACAATGAGAGTTCCTAGTAGGATTACAGAATAATACTACTACTAGGATTACATGGGAAGAATCCTAGTTAGATTGGATCTTCTCCCTTCCTTCCGGGGTATCCCGTGGGTTCCACATCGACAGTCCCTGACCTACATATACCAACCTACACTCAGATCCTCTAAAACAAAAATGGGTCCGCGCCACCCTAGTACACAGTACTCCACCAATCCAGCCCATTGCCACGTGGGTACATGCTACTCTCGCCATCTCTCCACTCCCAGTGCGTGAGTAGCCATTCTCGTAATAGAATAGCCGAGTTAAGGCTTACTGGAGTATGTGGCTAGTACTACAAAGCCTCACCTCATGCAATTCAATAACGGACGGTTCTTAATTGACATAGGAGGAAAGAACCCGATCACAAGACATCCATGTCTTGTGGCTCTCACACACCGAGTCCTCCCGGTCTAGATTTATTACTCCACAAGCTCATATCTCATGACAACGTAAAATAACCAATCATATCCAAAGACCTTTTTTATATCTCACAGGTGACAGGTAATCACCCGAACTTTATCTGTCTAAGCATAGCTAAGCATAACTAGGCATTCTCGAATTAAAACTGGTAACAAGGTTGTTATGGAGAAACAAGGTTGATAATGCACCAATTAGGTTTTCACTCAACTTCTAATCACTTAATGTAATATAGAAAGCAAAAGTGATATAAATTTGTAAAACGCAAGGTAGGTTTAAATGCATCCGGGGCTTGCCTTGATTGTCGGAAAAGTCAGGTTCCGGAGTTGTTCCACAGATATCAAACCCGATCTCAACAGATGGATTAACTTCCTCAACAACTTGATTGACTACCACGTTCTCACTTTCATTCACTACACGAAGTAACAATGCCATGTTTAATATGATGCGAGATATAAAACATGATGCTTGACGATGGATGCAAAAGTTAATAACTTGAATACAACTTTCCTTCGCGGTACAGTTACAAGCCAACAACTAATTAAACCTTTTCATAAATCCAAACACTTACTTTAAGTACCAAGAATTATTTTATACTAATGACCTAAGGTCATCACTCAATCCAAAATTCAAACAAAACCTAAGTCATTAAGGTTTACTATTTGTTTTATGAAATAATTATTTAATTCAAAATTATGAAATAAATAAACTTTCTCCAAATGAGCTAAATTTTTTTGTGAAGTCTCATCACATGATAACTAAGTGGCAAAACAATTTTCATAATTTTTGGATACGTATCCAAGCCTAGAAAAATCATGGAAACTCATTTATTAATTAATTTGAGAAATTTTTATCACATTCAAAATGTACTAAAAATTAACATTTAATATTTTTCCTAAATAGTTTATATCCCAAAGAGGTCACAAAAAAAAATTTATAATTTTTGAAGCTCCATTAAATTCTACACAAAAATAACAAAACACAACACTATTTAAACAATTCTGCAAAATAGAAAAACTCATTTTTAAACAAACCGTCACTGACATCGGGTCCCACTGTCAGCACAGTACCCCGCGCTCAACAGCGACGACTGCGGGTTTGACCGCCGGTATCTCGTCGCCGGTGAGGTTTACGGCGATGGCGAAGGTACCATCATGCTCCCCACATCACAACGCATCGATTGGAGGTACTAGCTGAACTGTCAACTACGTGGTCCGAGCTTAACACCGGCCATGGCGGCCACGACGGCGCGGCTGCATTACGCCGGCGAAACTAGGCCGGAAGCGATTAAGCAAAAGGTTTGGGAAGACTCAGAAGCTCACCCCAAACACGCTCGAGCTGAAAGAGGAACCGGAGGAGCAGCAGAGGAGCTTGTCGTCGATCACCGCACACACGGCGACGTAGGCTGTCGTCGACGGTGGCGTTGCAGCGTCTGTAGTGGAGGAACGGATCAATCAAAGGGCCATAGAGCACCAGAGCAACATGGTAAAGATGGAACTAGGCTTGAGAGATTGAGAAAGCTACCGGAGTTTGCTGGCCACGAAGAAACGAGCTCGGCGGCGATGCTGCCGGCCGTGAGGAAGAACGACGGCGTGCAGCGTTTCTCGGAGAGATCAAGCATCTGGGATAGGTCGGCTGGGTTCGCAAGGAGCAGGCGGAGCAGTGACATGCTTTGCTGAGACTAGGAGGGCGCTACAGCGATGGCACGAGCTCGACGGAGCAGCGACGGCTCGACGTGAAAAACAGAGGAAGGAGAAACGGAGGAGAACGGGGACGGCGTAGGCTTTATAGCGCGGCCAAGGACACGGAGATGACGCGCAGCAGCTTCTCCATGCCAGCGCAAAGCCGGAGGTGGCCACGGGTGCGACTGAACAGCGGTGGAAGATCACCGACGGTGAGGTGTCGCCCGCTGGCACTGTTCACAATATTTACCAAATTGCCACTCGCCTAATTTCTCAAATTACTCCCAAATTTGTATGGTAACTCAAAAATCTCCAAAAATAAAAGTTGCTCCAAATTCAAAGTTCTACAACTTTGCTTTAATAACTATACTCTAATTGGGTCTATATTTTGAAATGCATGTTTAAAATCAAAAGGGATACTTTAATAATTTACCCCATTTCAAATTACTTCAAATTTTATATAACAACTTTGAAAACTCTAAAACCCAACTTTGTACACATTGATAAGCTCGCTTTTAGGCTCAACCCCAAAATGTGCTTAGATTTTGAATTAGGTTATCCAGGGTAAAATTAAATGCTGGAAATTCGGGTTTTTGAAATCCAAATCAAATCAAAGGTTATGAACTCGATTCATCCATACAATTCAACACATATAAGCATAAAAATAAACTTGTTTTAGTGAATGCATATCAAAGTTTTCACTAACACAAGAATGATGTGCAATGCATATGATGACATGGCATGTTTTAGGGTTTAAAACACCAGAGGTGTTACAAAGAACACTCTAGATACATCTGCTAAGAAAGAAACAGGTATTCCGCAAAGAATACAACCCTGTAAGCAAAGAGGGGTACTGAAAATGTAAATGTTATGCATGGATCTCTATGGCAAAAAGATGAGAGCCCTAATCAGTATCAGATCACTTTAAGTATCCGATCACTTTAAGCAAAATAACCGAAATGGTATCTACTATAATGAGTGTATATGTCATACATGGAAGGTATCTACAACAGGGTTCAAAGCAGCCTCTCAGCAGATTTTGTAGGGTGAAGGTTTGCCTCAGTTTTTTCCTTCCCCAGACTCCACTCATGTGGGAGCCTCCGGCACTGAGTCTGCCTTTTTTTTAGTTGAGGAATTACATGCCCATCCCCAGTGCACACATGCTACAAATTCCATGGTTGCCTCACACTGAACATGATAGATCATGCAGAATACGGTAAGGAAGCTATGAAAGAACTTTGTTGTCGTTCCATGAGAAGGAAATACATATTGAGAAAATTGAAGTATGGATGTACTAAATCAAAGAAGCAAGGCCCATATTGGGGCAACAACTAACCCCTAGGGCAGCAGCTACGCGACTGAGGGCGGGCATCCTGAGGACGTGGACATGGAGGCGCGAGGAAGGGAGAGAAGTCGATGAGCTATTTTGTTGCGTGGATTTCAAGAAGCATGGAGAAGAAATCGATTGGTACAGTACTGCAAACAGGGAAGGGCGACGTGGCCGCACGGTTGATCCGTTTTGGTATACAGGAATAAAGGTTAGTAGATATATGTTTATATATTATGTTAGGCATCAAAGGTGTTGTCCTTACCAAACATTTAAAGTTGTTAAACAAATGAAGCCATTTTGATAACATGAATATCTAGACAATATATTTGATTTTCGTTCCGGTTTCCAATATATGAGTAGATGTGTAGCCTGACATCTCATTCACATAAGCTAGGCTGAATGGACATCTTGATTAACCAAAAATAAATTATTGAGCTGGGAGATCTCATGTTGCAATAAAATATACAGGCTGAATAGACATCTCATGTTGCAAATAAAATATGAGGTTCAGAACAATATTAAAAAGAAACAAATAGAAAAATGGTTTCTCATTAGAAAAATTCGGAACGTGCTAAGAAAACTGTACATTGCCCTAGATCAAGAGGTTGAAGCAGGATCCTGTTAAACAAATACAACATATAAGAGCATCTTTAAAATACTCTCCATATCTTTCATAAATGATAGGAATAGAGATTTTGGTGAAAAACTACCCTCCAACAGTTTATCTAAATGGTCATCCAAATATAGCATCTTTCATTCTAGATTTTTCGCTAGTCAAATATAGAATACGAAACTGACTCTCTAGAGTACGGATGAGATATAGAAAAACTGTTGGAGAGTGAAAAGATATAGAAAACAATTTTTATGTAAATGACTTTTCAAATAATGATTTAGATGGTGAGATTTAGAAAGGCTCTTCAGGATGCTCTAATGGATGAACAAAAGAAATAAAAAATCAGATTATTTTAAAGATTGAAATTCTTTTCGAAAAAATTTCAAATGGTTGATATATTGTCCGATATCATTCCGAAACAATAATGATCATATACCTAAACATGGATAGCAACTGTTATGATCAATCTGACCTCCCTGTGTTATGCATCCCTGTCATGAACAAAAGAATGGAACAAAATATATATAGATATAAAAATTGGAGTGTTTATGGCCAACAACAATGCAGTTCCGCATGCCGGCGTGAGTGGAGAAAACAGACATGCATGCCACTACCCACTAGTGTAAGAACTAATTAAGGCTGTGTCAGTGTTTTCGGACCATCGACGAGTAAATTTGTATTTGCGCGTCGCTCTTGGATGGTGTGCTCGGAGGACACAAGGGTTTATACTGGTTTGGGCAGAACGTCTCTACGTCCAGTTTACTACTGCTTGTGTTACCGGCATTGGGTTTGCAGTAGGGGTTACAAACAGGCAAGAGAGTAAAATGATCTCAAGTCTCTGGTGGAAGGAGTGAACGGGTGCTGAGAGCTCGATCGCCGCTCAGCCGCATGCTCGTGTCGTGCTCTTGTGTATTTTATCTCGTGGTTCCGTCCTCATGCAGATCTGGATCACCTTCATGGGGCATCCTGCTTCCCCTTTTATTGGCGAAGGGAAAGCGCGGGTTATAGCGGAGGAAAAGGAGAAGAACGAGAGGAAGAAGAAGACTTCCAGGATCGTCGGGTCCTTCTTCTCCTTCATGCGGGTCCCATCGATCCTATAGATGTCAACAGGGATGGCTCCACGTTGCGGCCCTATTCGTCACTGGCGCCATACGCAGGCGTCATCTGCCGGTCATGGCGCTCCATTCTGTCCCGGTAGACGTCGTGGTGAACTGACGCGCCTGTCGCGATCATACGAGGGTTAGGCAGAACAACACCGACTCGCCCGACGCTGTTCTTGATGTGAATTCTCAGGTATGGCCTGTCATGGCCACGGGTTACATAGAGTCGTGCCAGTCTCTTTACTCGTGTTAGAGTTTTAACCCAGGCCCATACGCTTGGAGCTGGAGTGGTTGGCTACGGTATGGGTCCTCGTCGGAGAGACGGAGCCCGCGGCCTTAGGGTCGGGCGAGACGGAGTCCACGGCCTTGGGGTCGAGCGAGATGGAGCACGAACCCAAGGGGTCGGACGAGACGGAGCACGAACCCAAGGGGTCGGACGAGACGGAGCTCGCGGCCTTGGGGTCGGGCGAGACCCCCGCGGCCTTGAGGTCGGGCGAGATGGAAACCGCGTCCTTGGGGTCGGGCAAGACGGAGCCCGCGGCCTTGGGTGAGACCCCTGCGGCCTCGAGGTCGAGCGAGACGGAAACCGCGTCCTTGGGGTCGGGCGAGACCTTTTAATACGTCTTGCTCCATCTAGAGAAGTCATCGTGGGCGCTAACTTCCTTGCTTTGGGTATCCCTAATAGTGATACCCGACAGGCTACATGATTAATTGAATACTCATATTTGTGCACGCTTTCATGGAGGTGATAAGGCCAGTCTCAATGGAGAGTTTCAATACGCTGTTTTCAAGACTAACATGTCATCTAAAATGAAATGAAATTAGGATGAAATACATACTCTCAATGCAAAGTTTCATTCCATGGTTTTATAGGTATTTAATTTTATGATTCATAGAGAGTTGGTAATCGTGCCAAGAGGATTTCATCCCCATGAAACTCATTTCCTCTCTCTCTCTCTTCATTAAAACATTGCCATGTCATAAAAAATGCATATGTGGCAAGCTATTAAATACAAACAAAACTTTAGTAAAACTCCCATTGAGACTGACCTAATTAAGGTAGCAGAGATAACAAAGATCTTGCATGCATTGAGAACAGAATTATGTTGGAGGGGGCAGGAAAAGAAGGTTTGGAACGCAAGATCACAACAAGTTGACACGATCCGAGGCTGTAAAATGTTGATGACGTGGCCGTTGTAGACCAAACTTTAGCAATCAATGCTTTCTAATGGCCTCCATCATATAGATATAAGATAAATGGGCAGTTTGGAAATCTTCATTTTAGAGTTATTGAAATCTACTTAATAGATTAGAATATTTGGCTTAAAATTTGACATTCATAAAAATAAGTCTATCTCAAATTCATAGGACGGGAGACGAAAATATATTATATAGATCACTATGCTATAATTCTACTCTTTAACTTATAGCATACTCTTCATCTCACTTCACTACAATAGAAATGCAACATATAAGTATGTCCCTTGTGTGCCTAACAATAAATATACAAATATATTTCATATACAACTATATTAACTTAATTAATTTATGTCTAGAATAAATTCAATTAAGGATCCAGACGGACCCTTGAAAATAGGATAAAGAAAAGGGAGCCACTATCACTGCTCGACGAGTTTACGAATGGCAAGAGAGACGGTGACTTCCTAGCGCCAGGGTTGAAAACGACATGTTATATCTTATTCTAAGCCGTTCTGTTTTTTCACATTTGATCCACCCATTTCTATATTTGAGAAAAAACTAAAAACGGGACAGGACATAGCCCTAGAGTTGAAACGAACAGGTTATATCCTGTCTCGATCCGTCCTGTTTTCCACATTTGTTCCGTTTGTTTTGATATTTTTTCTAGAAAAATTCGAAAACAAGGGCGGAATAGAATTCCCATCCGTATTTAGATCCCGTAGTTAACCCAAAGAAAATCCCATTTTTATCCTGTATTTCTACATTTCCGGATAAACTCAATAATTGACAGTCCAAAGACCTCAACATGGTCGGCCCAAGGCCGTGAACATGGTCGGCCCAAGATGCCGGTGGGTGGTGCCCATGACCTCTAGCGGCCTGTTCGGAGGCTCGTAACGATTGCGATGCCAGGTGAAAGAAAACACTATTTTTTATGATCGTTTACGAGCAAAACGCGAACTCTTCATGCTGCCTGCCCTAGCGTGGCCCCGTGGCGAGGCTACGCCGCAGCGGCGAGACTCCGCAGTCCGCACCCGGCGCCGTGCCCGTATATTGTGGCTGCAAGCTACATGCATGCCCGTGTTACCGTGTACGCGTTTGTGTTTGCTAATTGTGGGAATAGTTGAGTAGTAATACAGATGCAGGATGGAATTTGTCCCATTGAAATGTACTTAGCGCTGACTGCAGTGGACATTATGTCAAATAAGCAAATGGCTCACAAGAGTACAGCACACAAGGTCTGAAAGTTTTGGTTTATCTAGATAACTAGATTGTACTACCTCTGTTCTCAAAAGAACGTAACTATAGTACAGTGTCACGTTTTAGTACCTTAGATTTGACTAATTATAGGTAAAAAAAATATCGATATTTATGATATCAAATAAATACCATTAGATTGATTACGAAATTTATTTTTATAATAAATTAATTTGAAGTCATAAATATAAATAATATTAATTAAAAATTTAGTCGAACGTGAATCATTTTACTTGGCACGTAACCATAGTTATATTCTTTTCCAACGGATGTAGGATACGGAGAATTGGAGATCCTCTCTATAGAGCTGTGAACAACATGTATGGCGACACCTGCGTTGCTCCTAGCTGCTAGCCTCGATCCGGCTTTTGTTTAGGCCGTCCCCAATGGCCTGGTTCAAATAGATAGCGATGAGGAAATAAAAAATTGAAGAAACGTAAGCTGCATGGCAGCCCAGAAGAGGAACCTAGGTGTCAGAGACAGCAAGTTCTTGGAATACCGTGCGAGCGTAGTCGCTTCCCATCTCGCTAGCGAGGATGTTTTCAGCGTTCTCTCTCCTCTTTATAGATTAAAATACAATTTATAGTAGCTATGTAGTCTTTTAGCCTGTTGATTTATTGATTTCGGCCAGAGTTTATTAGCCACTCAATAGTATTTTTCTCTCATGAAAAAAAAAAAAACGTCAGCCGGACTTATCGTCGCCAAAGTTGGTTGGGACGCCCTTATTAGAGGGCCCGGGGCCTGACGTGCGCTGCAGTACTGGCGGCGTGCTGTTTGTGCTGTGCTTATGGGCTGCTGCAAAGCCGGCGACCGGCTACGGCTTGGTGCAGCCAGCAGATGTGCAGGCCTGTTTGTTAAACCTGGGCCAACCGTCGGGCCAGCCCGCCAGGCTGCACCCGCGCGTGTTTGTTTACATGAAAATCTGTTGAGCTAGGCTGACACGCTTCGTCAAATCAAACGACTAAAGGTCTGAACCTCGAAAAACGAATCTGGGTTCCGATTCTTCGCCGCTTGGCATTACGCATTTCCTCCGCTAAAGAACGTAGAAATAGAAACGGCAGATGGGATTTCTCAGCTGTTTGTGTCCGTTTTCATTCCTATTCCTGCGATCCGTCGTGGGCACGGTTTCGGATGGCCAACAACCAGGGGCCACTCGTTCGGTTGGCTGCTAGCCTGCTACGCAGAAGAGAACAAGATTAGCAGCTCGCTCGCGAGGCAATTATTACATTAGGCCACGGAATCGAATTATTTATCCCGATACCGATATCACATGAAAAGATATCATGAGTGGTAGTAGTATTATGATGCATATACGTGTACTAACGCCAGACAGAACGGGCTCCACGGCTAACAACCACTCCCTACTCTTGGTGCGGTGTACTGGCCGGCCGCGAAATGCATGAACCGGGGGCACGACACCAGCATCAAATCGATCTGTGCTGGGGCTAACCGTGGTTGTGATTCTAAACCTGTGACCCTCTCTCAGACATGAAAACGATGCCATGCACGCATGCTGCATGCATTGCAGTTGCACAGAGAGAGAGGGCAAGCATCCGCGGCGGAAACTTGGGTTTCAAATGGACATGCAGATAACTTAAGCGGTGTGTTTTTTCGCAGGCCAGATTCGCTTGTCTTATGAGCCGTGCTATTTCAACGAACGAACGGCATAACAAATCAGTGAACATTACTTTCAGCAAAACGAACAGGGCCATGGTAAAAACTAATCCTCCTCCGTTTGTAGAGAAAATGACAGTTTGAACGAAGGAGCTGAGAATCCCGAGGCAATTAAACTCCCGCATTACTGCTCGTCGTCATCAGCGGGGACAATTAAGGTGGATGCTCGGGGCAGGCCACGAGGCCACGAAGCGAGCAGGGGCTTCCGGTCCCGGCCCCCGAGACCCCATGGGCGGAGGGTGGCCGTGAACCCGAGGCGAGAACAGAAGACTGTGGAAGGTGAATCGAGTGGATCGATGGCCTCGGTTCCGGGCCGTCGGCCCCATCTTTGCCGGGCGCACGAGTTCTGAGAGCGCGTCCTGTTTGCTCAACAGTGTACTCCCCTGTGCCTCGTCCGATGTCAAACACCCCCATAATCCGTGCATAGAGACGCTAGCTGAGCTGAGCTGAGCTGACCTCCATTTATTATCGAGTTTAGTGGCCACACCACCACTAGTACTAGCAACAGTGTACACCGTGACAGCTAGGCCATGGTGATGGCACTTGCACTTCCAGTCTACCCCAGGTGGCTTGCGGCATGCACGGGCAGTGGCAGCACGATTTGAGCTACTCCTAAACTTTGGCTGATGAGTAGGAGTACACTTTGACCGTGCGTTAGGCGTTTAGCTCGGCTGGAATCTGGGAATGTGGTCGACTAGTCCTGCTCGCTACCACCGTGCCTTGCGGGCGCGGAGCTGTTTTTACACCTCTACTCGATGGCTCTACGCGGAAAAAGGAAGATTTTTTATCTCGTCTCCATTTTCGTCCAAACACGGGAAGGTCCGAAGGTGAAACTTTCGCTGCTGCGGTGTTTCAGAGCTGTAGCTTTTCTGCAATCTTCGTACTGTAACTGCAATCTTTTTTCCTTTCTGAACTTGATCAAGCTTTGACCAGCTGACTTGCTGTGCTGCAAGCTTTTTGGCCTGCCCAGCCAGCAGAGTATCACGGGGCAGCAGCAGCAGCAGCAGCAGCTGGTGGCTTGGGCGCTTGGCCTGGCCTGGCCATGCAGCTTGCCACCTTGGCTCCGCCTGCGCTGCGTGTGTCTTGCTGCACGAGCAGGGAATTGATGGGCGCTTTTGGGGCCTGCCGCGGCAAAAGGTTTCTGGAATCTGGCCAAGTCAAATCACTGGGGCAGGGGGTACAGACCTACTCCTACGGTAAATCCCGAGCAATCACCATCGCCGTCAGTCGGCCAAGCAAGTCTCGGGATTGGGACCGTTGGCTCCCTGCCCCAGTGGACAGTGGCGCTCTCTGCTCCCTTTGTCACCGTCTCTTGGCGCTCTCTGCTCCCTTTGTCACCGTCTCTTGGCGCTCTCTGCTCCCCCTTTGTCACCGTCTCTTGGCGCTCTCTGCTCCCTTTGTCACGTCTCTCTCGCACACCCTTAATTCCTAGAAATGGCCATTCAGTCCGATCTAAATGATCAGTTTGGTTTCTCGGTTATTTGCAAAGTTTGGTTCTAAGTTAGATCGATTTCTTTCTGGCGATCAAGTATTTTAGGTCTGGCTCGGTCATTTGTTATGACCGAACTAAACGAGCTACCCATAAACACGAACAAAAAATATTACATGTCAATGAATGAAGTATAAAACAACACAAATTAGAGCACTAGAGCTTTTCATGCGTCCTCGCCTTTGGTACGTTGACCTCCCAACAAGTACATCAACATAAGTTAGAATAATTGTGCAGCGTATTGGCGCCAACAAACTGTCAAGTTGCTAAGCCGTTAGCTTGTTACCATCGTTGCCTAGATCTGCATAATTAAAAGGGGGAGAAGGGGCTTGGTGGCGCCGCCCTTGTCCGTTGTTGTGCATGCATCGCGCACGATAGGAAGAGTCCACTGTGCGACACTGTCGCGTTGAGCCACCAGCAACAATGCAAAGCAAAAATGGAGGGTACCAGGAGCAAGGACTAGGGCTTGGCGTCAATATCAGCTAGAGGAGAAGAGCTCAGGTGGGGGATCTACGGGCGACGGTCGTCCTATCCTCAAAGGTTGCAATGACTATTGGGACTTGGGGGGACTGCACATGCATGGGGAGAGGGTGGGTCGACTGGGTGGAGGGTGAGACCGTGAGAGGGTGGAGCGGCTAGGGGGTGTAGATGTGCTAGGGTTGTGTTAAATGAGCTTGAGTTGAAAACTATTGTTGGGCCTAGAACTCGTATTTCGGTTACCCAAGGCTAAAAATTGAACTAGTTGGAATTGCAGTTGGACTTAGAACTTGGTCCAAAGTAAAAATTTCAGCTCCTTTTCCGAGCATTCTGGTTCGTTTTATGGTCTTTTGGTTAACTGTCACAAAAAAAATGGTCTTTTGGTTAACGATACCCATCCCTATATGTGCTCTCTGTTCGCCTTTCGCCTAGGGGGGACCCTGACATGAGAGCGAGGAGATCACAGAAGCTGCCATGGAAATTTCACAGGCGTCCGTGAAGTCCTCCTGTCCGTACCACACAACATCATCGCTCCCAATCCCAAACCACGCCATCAATTCGTCCCTGCTCCATGTGTCCGCGTACATTTCTCGCAGATCCGGCAGCTTCCGTTGCCCCCCCTCATTGACGCGCAACGCGGCTGAACCTTCCCCACGTTTCCGACAGTGCCGTTCGAAACGGTCAATCGATCGCAGAGCCAGCCACCTCTTCCATGGTTTCTTTCGTTTGTTTGGCAGCATGGAGTGGATATGGTGGATGGCGTGCCTGTCACGACTGCAGGAACGGATCGCCGCTCTGTGCCCCTGTCTGGCAGCGTGTCTGTCTGCCCGCTGCCGACCTCGTGACTCCTCCATGTCGTCCCGACACTGCACCGCACCGGTAGCGGTTGCAGGTCAATGCGATCCCAGCAACTGCAAGAGAAAGTACACGAGGACGGCACGACGGTAGCAGAGAGAGGGAGCGGGCCGTATGCCCGTATCCAATCTAGGCCATGTTTAGTTCTCCAGATTTTCTTGAATTTGGCACTATGCAAAAAGAAGATTCCCCGTCACATCAAACTTACGGTACATGCATGGAGTACTAAATGTTAACGAAATTAAAAACTAATTACACAGTTTAATTGTACTTTACGAGACGAACGTTTTGAGCCTAATTAGTCAACGATGGAACAATTACTATCAAATAAAAACAAACGCTACAGTGTAGCTGCAGTAACGCCGAATCCGACGGCGCCGAATCCGGACTCCAACGCCCTAATCCTCCGAAACAAATCGGAGAGGCGTAGTACGCGTGCGCACGGTACGCGTACACTGCGCTCAGCGAGAATCGCACACAGCCTTTTGTTAACTCTGCAAAGTCAACGCGGTTAAATATGCCTGCTTGTTCTAGGGACTGGATCCATCGACATCAAGGAAAGAATCACCAGCAAACAAGAAGGTAAAAACACCGACATAACCAGCAAAAAAGAAAGAAAGAAAGAAAAGGGTGTCGATCTCAACACATCAACGAACATCAGCACCGAATTGTTTGTTTTCTCTGACCTCAGCAGAGTGACCCACCCACGCTCGCGTGTCCGGTGTCCCGCGCAGGCCACAGGTCGGGGGCGGCGCTGCTAACCCACACCTAATGCACGCTGTCCTTTTCTAATTCTAATCCTGATTACAATTGAGTATTTGGCTTGTGGCTTCTCACGCAAAGCTTCCCTTCCCTCGCCTCTAAACCTGCACTGCAACTGCAAGTACTTGTAGCCAGGACTAGTGCTCTTTCTTTTGTTGCGTCGCTCCACCACCACCTGCCCCCGGCACCCGCAAAAGGTCCAAGAATTCGCGGACACCTCCTCTTCTTCTTCCTCCTCCTCCACGATGGCCATGCCAAGATCCTTCCCCAAATCCTAGCACATGCGCAGCAATTTGTTTTTTCCCCAAAAGGAAGGATTTCATTCCTTCCCATTCCATGGTTTGGATTTGCCATCAAGCAAAGGCAAAGCTTCTCTCCTGTGATCTCCCTGTACCTTGGCGAGCTGTGCGACTGAATGGTTGATCCAGGTCCAGGCTGTATGTAGGATAATGAGCGGTGGCAATTCTTCGTGGTTGATGCCTCCGCCGCCGCCGCCGTCGCCGCCGCCGCCCGCGTCGTCGGCGCTCGACAACGTGGAGACCAAGATAAGCCCCAGCATCGTCTTCATCGTGGCGATCCTGGCGATCGTCTTCTTCGTCTGCGGCCTGGTGCACCTGCTGGTGCGCCACCTGCTACGGCTGCGCCGGCGCCGCAGCCGCGCGCGGGAGGACGCGGACAGCGTCACGGCGTTCCAGGGCCAGCTGCAGCAGCTCTTCCACCTGCACGACGCCGGCGTGGACCAGGCCTTCATCGACGCGCTCCCGGTGTTCCTCTACCGCAACGTCGTCGGCGACGGGGGCGGGCACGGGGAGGGCAAGGACCCGTTCGACTGCGCCGTGTGCCTGTGCGAGTTCTCGCCCGACGACCAGCTCCGGCTGCTGCCCAAGTGCAGCCACGCGTTCCACCTCGAGTGCATCGACACGTGGCTGCTGTCCCACTCCACCTGCCCGCTCTGCCGCCGGAGCCTCCTCGCCGAGCTCTCGCCGACGTGCAGCCCCGTCGTGATGGTGCTCGAGTCCGACAGCACGCGCTACATGGCCGCGTCGGCGGCTCGGGCCACTGACGACGCCGACGGCGAGCCAAGCGCTGGGGCCACGGTGGCGCAGGAAGGAGCGGAGGAAGTGGTCGAGGTGAAGCTGGGGAAGTTCAAGTGCGTCGAAGGCAACAGCGCCACCGCCAAAGCAGCAGCGGACGGAGCAGGGACCAGTGGCGACGGCGACAGCGACGCCAGTGCCCGTGCCAAGGAAGGTCTCGGGCAGAGAAGGTGCCACTCCATGGGGTCCTACGAGTACGTCATGGACGACCGCGCCTCGCTCCGCGTGGCGATCAAGCCTCCCAAGAAGAAGCCCGCGGTGTCCAAGTCGCGCCGCCGCGGCGCCATGTCGGAGTGCGAGTTCGGCGCGTCCAAGCGCGGGGAGACCTCGCTACGCCTGCCATTCCCAGCAGCAGCGCACAAGCAGCAGCTGCTGCAGTCGGACGCGGCCACGGCGAAGCTCACCAAGGACAGCTTCTCCATGTCGAAGATTTGGATGGTGCCGGCGTCCAAGAAGGACCCCGACGCGGCCGGCGAGAGGCGCGCGGTGTCGTTCCGGTGGCCCGTGAGCAGCAAGGACGAGGGAGACGGGAAGGACAGGAAGAGCGGGAGCGAGGCGGACTGGGACGTTGAGGCCGGGAGCTGCGGCGGCAACAGTGTCGTGTCGTCGCTGGCGGAGGAGAGGCCGTCCTTCGCGAGGAGGACCCTGCTCTGGGTCGTCGGAGGCCGGCAACAGAGCAGAGTCGGGAACTGTTCATGATCAGCGCACGATTATTTGAATGAAGAGAAGAAGAAAAAAAAAAGGCAAAGAAGTTCTTTTGTGCTCTTTTGGCAGATTGGTGGCAGTGAGTAGTGATTGCAATAGCTAGAAATTTGTAAAACCCAAAAGGCTCTGAAAAATTCTTTCTTTCGCTTGTGCATTCGATTCCGGCTTCATTTTAGCAGCGAGGAACCCCCTCCCAGATCAGGACTCGTCAGAAGCAGCGATGAACTGAACAGAGAAACAGCGAAATCAGCTTCAGCTGCTACCGAGACAAACATATGCAGGTCATAAACTGGAACTAACAGTTCCCTTCTCAGTTGCTAATGCAGCTAACAACAGCTTCTGAAACAGTTGACGTTGTTTGCGTTGCTGCTCAGAGATTCAGAAACCAAGAGGATCGCTATGGGAGTAGTCCTCCGGGGCAAAGAAAGGAGCCGCTGGCTGCTCTGCACCTACACGCAAGGAAAAAGGGCGTTTGGTTGGATCCGCGCATCGGATCGGCCGGTGACGGGCATGTGAGCTGCAAGCGTTGCATGCTGCGCGCAGCAGCAGCAGTGCACCGCGGCGTGCTCCTTTGTTTGCTCCTGCTTGTATTTGGAATTCTGGCAGGATGTCTTTCTCCTTTTCAGAAGCAGGCGTGCCGTCAAGTTTAGGAAGGTGGCATGCATCTTTACTTGTAAAGGAGGCACCCGCTCAGCTCTCAACAGAGATTCTCTCTCCTCTGCTACTCTGACGGCTAGTATATACATTTTGATACGGACGATCCTGAATTTATTTTTTCTGGCTCCAACGATTCAAATGTAGTGTTAAGTAGGCGTAGAACACACTGGTGATTTGAACTTTGAAGTTGAGTTCTAATTCAGGTAGTAACGCTTTTATGCGTGCGATGGAAATGGGGTGAGTCGGTAGGAGAACTGGTCCAGTGGCTGTACCAGTGACAGTAGGAGGACAAGATGTTCTCTGCCCCTCATCATCTGTTTTTGGACACTGGTGAGCTGTTCTTGCATCACCACCGGTAGCAACGGAAACGGTGGAGTCCTTCAGGTCACAGGCTGTTCCAACAGACAGTTAATGCACTTCGTACTACTACTCCAGTGCGCAAAGATGGATCTCTGCATCTCGCTTTGTTAATTATTCCGCTTTCGAGGAAAGCGGTGGTTAATGCAAGCGCACCACGCGCTGCAAATCAAGTCAAACGCATCTAACCCACGTTCACAGGTTTACTCCGGATTAATCCACGCCTGCTTTTGCAAAGCTTGTGCAGAAAAGTCCTTAGTGTTAAGTACTAGCGGTGTGAGGATCCCTGATCCGGTCCCTTCTCTCCCCACAGCAGATGACACGTGAGGAAGTTGTAGATGATTTTCCGTATCTCTTCCCAACAGCACACCAAATGAACACACATGAGAGCAAATATCGTGGAACTCTTATATCTTTTTCATTATAGATGGGTATAGGTTCCTTTATATAGTCTTAACCATTCGGGATTATATTTGGTATGAGCCCATAATTATCTTAGGGTTATTGGCCCTATTCGTTTCGCTGAAAAACAAACCGAAACACTGTTCCAACTGATTTGTTGTGAGAGAAAAACACTATTTCAGCTGAAAAAATAAGTTGAAAAGTACGGATTATAAGACAAGTGAACAGGACCATTGTTTCCCAACACTCCCCCTTGGCGCGAATACCATGATCAACTCATGCCTCATTAAAACTTCTAAAAATCCAGTGGGAAAAAATGGAGAAAGAGTACATAGTGCCGCTAGATGTATTGCATTTGTTGCCTCATTAAAAACCATCATGAGAAACTTCTAAAAACTTATTTATGGGAAAAAGAGTACAACGGTTGTCTTCAGGATATTTTATAATCTTCAGGACTATAAATTTCAGGATCTTCTGGACCCAGTAATAAGGGCAATTCAGGGGCGATCTCCCCCTGAACTTTGCATGTCTCCCCGTCATCTTATACCAATATTATGGATACATTTTCTGAATGTAGTAGCTGGTAAAGACTTAGTGAACAAATCTGCTACATTGTTACATGACTGGACTTTCAAGATATTTACCTCACCTTGCTTCTGAACTTCGTGAGTATAGAAAAATTTAGGAGATATATGCTTAGTCATATTATTCTTAATATATCCGGTTTGCATTTGTGCAACACATGCTGCATTATCCTCATATATAATAGTAGGGGTATCCACGATATTAAGACCACATAACTTCTAGATATGGTTAGTCATCCGTCGTAGCTAAGCACATTCACGTGTGACTTCATATAGCGCAATAATCTCTGAGTGGTTTGTTGATGTTGTTACCAAGGTTTGTTTGCAAGATGTCCAGAATATAGCAGTACGACCATAGAGAAATACGAAATCAGATTGAGATCTTGCATTATACGGATCAGATCGATATCCAGCATCTGCATAGCCAACCAATCTTAGATCCTGATTCTTCGGGAAATACAAGCCAAGATCTTGGGTGCCATTCAGGTATCTAAGTATTGTCTTAACGCCTACCCAATGTCTTCTGGTTGGGTTCGCATTGTGACGAGCTAGCAAATTCACTGCGAATGTAATATCAAGCCTAGTGCAGTTCACAAGGTACATCAGTGCTCCAATAGCGCTCAAATAGGAAACTTCAGGTCATAAAGGCTTCTCGTCATCACTTCTCGGTCTAAATGGGTCTTTGTCCTCCTCAAGTGATCTGACAACCATCAGGGTTTTCCCGAGATTAGCCTTTGACATATTAAATCTTTCTAAAACCTTTTTCGTGTAGGTAGATTGGTGTACAAAAATTCCTTTAGGGAGATGCTCGATCTGCAGGCCCAAGCAAAACTTGGTTCTACCCAAGTCTTTCACTTCAAACTCCGCCTTGAGGTAGGCGCTTGCTTCCTCAGTGTCTTCTTTACGGCCTATGATATTTAAGTCATCAACATAGACTGAAATAATACAAAAAAACCCTTTCGGGTTTTTCTAATAAATACACATGGAGAATCAGTATCATTAACATATCCCTTCCTCAGGAGGAAATCACTTAGCCGATTGTACCACATCTGGCCAGACTGTTTAAGCCAGTACAGTGCCCTCTGCAACTTAACACGGTACATGTTGAGATTTGTTTTAGAATATGAAAGGGTGGCCGGAGCCGAAAAAGTAATTGACTTGTATTTGATTGATTGGTTGTTCTTTTACAATAGCCGGAGTTTGGTATTTATACCGGGACTTTCGACTCCTATCTAAGCCGACTATCATTTTGACTTTAATAAAACATTCCTAATTTAAGATAACTTGGACTCTAATCTTTCCATTTTTTGCAGAGTCCTACATGTTTTCGTTCCTGCGCTCATAGCATCTATCCATTGGCGATTCAAAAGCCGATTCTAGTTTTTGCATCCGAATCACCGTTCATCATCTCAGATTTTAAATTTAAGCTCGTCATATATATTAAATATCACTCATAACACTCATAACTAGAGAATATGTTTCATCATAATCTATGCCGGATCTCTGTGTGAACCCTTGTGCTACGAGCCTCGCTTTTGTATCTCACCACCACATTGTTCTCATCTTTCTTTCGAACAAACACCCATTTGTATCCTACAGGGAATACTTTGGGGGCGTGCCGGCGACAGGCCTGAATACTTGCCTCTTAGAAAGCAAGCGCAATTCCGTCTCTATTGCTTCTTTCCATTTGACCCAATCTGAACGCTTACGGCACTCTGCCATGGACTTTGGTTCAGGGTCCTCATTAATTGCTTCCGCGATTTTAGAGACGAAATTAATGTCGACATATGTATTCTTTCCGTTATATAGTTCTCCAGACTTAGCATAATTTATGGCAATTTCTTCAATTTAATCATCTAGCTTGTCATGATTTCCCATATTACTCGAGCCTGTTTGTTCCATTGTACTTGTGCTATTATTTGTATTTGTGCGCACATTTGCACTAGGACTTTCACCTTCAGGATGTGTCACTGCTGGGACGACTGAATGGGAGCGTAATGCGTTCTCTCTAACAACTTGATTTTGTGGGCGTCCCCGCTTGGCTTGTGCCGAGCCATCCGGATCTCTCCCCCTTTCCCTAGGATTGGGGATTTGGGTAGAGTTCATGCCCTCCAGGGGTATCTCCACTCTCTCCGGTGCATTAGCTATAGGAATATACGATTTTAACACTCCTTTTATATCAGTAAACGCGTCTAGTAAATTATTCGCTAATTGTTATAGGTTTATTATTCTTTGAACTTCAAGTTCAGTATCTTTAGTGCGTGGATCAAGCGATTGAATGCTGCTGGAAGTCCAATCTATTTCTCAGCATTCTTTATTATTAAGGTACAATTCTCCCCCTAATGCCAGGAAATGATCTTCATCAAAGATGCTATCAGCGTACCGAGCCGTAAACAAATCGCCGGTTCTAGGCTCTAAATATTTGACTATGGACGGAGAGTCATAACCTATATATATCCCCAACTTCCGATGAGGTCCCATAGTTGTATGCTGGGGTGGTGATATCGGCACATATATAGCACAGCCGAATTTTCGTAGATGGAAAATCATTGGTTGTTGTCCATGCGCTAACTGGATTAAGGCAGCAGCGTGCAGATGGGGCAGAGTGAGAGACAGATGGCCTATACTGGATTAAGGCAGTAACGTGCAGCACTACGTGTCCCCAACAACTGGTTGGAAGTCTGCCATCTTATAGAAGCAGTCTGACAATTAATTTTATTCTTTTTATTAAAGATTTAGCAAGCCCGTTTATGTGTGCACATGGGGCACAAAATGCTCTACATTTATGCCCAAAGCAAGACAATAATCATTAAATGCTTTTGAGGTGAACTCTCCAGCATTATCCATCCTGATTACTTTTATGCGGTTCTCCGGAAAGCTAGCACGCAATCAAATGATTTGGGCAATAAATTTTGCAAAAGCATGGTTCCGCGTAGACAACAGGCATACGTGGCTCCACCAAGTAGAAGCATTTATAAGCACCATAAAGTATCTAAAAGGCCCCGACAGGGGGTGATTAGGACCACAAATGTCACCTTGGATTCTCTACAGAAAACCTAGGGACTCGACATTTAACTTCAGGTAAGAGGGTTTAGTTATTAATTCTCCTTTAACACAAGACACGCATAGAAAGTCTTTAGAAATTTGTGTGGTTTTAATGCCATGACCAGCAGATACTTTTATGATGTTCCGCATCATCCTTAATCCAGGGTGTCCGAGTCTTTCATGCCAGATCGTAAAAGACTCAAGATTTTTAAATATAGTAGACATCGCAACGTATTCTTGAGGTGGTTTAATTTTTATGTAGTAAATTCCAGAGGAGGTGCCTGACGCTTTTTCTACCACTTTTGTCCCACATTCGTCTGCTGTTGTGATATAGAGGTATTCAACACCATTTTCACAAGCAGTTGTAACGTGGTAGCCACTACGACGTATATCTTTGAATGTGAGGAGAGTATGTACAGCTCCCGGGTACAAAAATGCTTCTTCTATGAAAAAGCTGGTATTATTAGGGAGTACAACCACAGCTCGATCGGAGCCTACAATATGGCCGTTGCGACCAACAATTGTGGTAATATTATCAGTCTTTTTTCTGCAGTGTCTGAAAATATTTTGTCTCTCCAAGTATTGTTTTTGTAGCAGCGCTATCAACCAGGCAAAATTCTTCTTCAACCTCCATGAAAAGTACGACTCTTGTTCTATTAAATATAGTACTAATTTAATCTGTCATGTATAATCAATATAGCAAGACGATTAAAAGATAGCACATAACCGAACAAGGGATAAATTGATTAAGATAATGCTATGCACCAAGACATTCATGTTGAGAGTTAATGCTAACAAAAATAATAAAGTTGCTCAACTGGAGCACTATAAATTGATTAAAATAATGCTATGAACCAAACCATTCATACCGAGAGTTTATCCTAGCAGAATAATGAAGTTGCTCAACGGGAGCATTATTACATCACACGGGACTTTAATTGTTTTGCTGAAAATAAATCACATTGGCTAACAAATAAACAAATGGCTGATAACTTGGTCTGCTCCTCGTCAAGGAGATCCTCGTTGTCGAGGTCAAAATCATCATCACCAGTATAGGCATCTCCCTTTTCAGCAATATGATCACCGGTAGCATTATGATCAACATCCATAGATGCTGATTCATGCTTCTCTGTAGGTTCTGATGGCTCCGGGAGGTGTAGTCCAATCACGTCACGCATCGATAGATGCCTGGACGAAGTGTACCTCTGGGTTTTGGCGCTTCTTCCACTCTTGATATAGCTCAATCAAGTGTGGGTTGGTAGTGCAAGTACGAGACCAATGCTGGTGGGATCCATAGCACCCTCATTTGAGTGTTTCCCTCCACTTGCCTCGTCCTTTGAGCCCTTTAGGGACTTGCCTTTGCCATTACCATTGAACTTCTGACCTTTGCCATTGCCATTGGACTTCTGGCCTCTGTTCTTAAACTTTCCCCCTTTTTGCCCCTTGTGACCATGAAACTTTTGACCCTTGTTTCTGAAAGAACCTTTACCGTTGCCGTTACAGAAACTGGCATGTGCTTCAGGATGTGCCTGTGTCCCAGCAGGGCGCATGTGGAAGTTCTTCATCAAGAGTTCATTCTGAGCCTCAGCGGCAAGCAGCACATTCATGAAATCACAGTACTTCATGTACTTGTTGTTACGGTACTGCTGCTGGAGTACCATGTTGGTGGGGTGGAAAGTCTCGAGAGTTTTCTCAATCATCTCGAGTTCAATGATGACCTGGTCACAAAAGCGAAGCTGAGCCACGATACGGTGAATCGCAGTATTATATGCCTCAACTCTCTTGAAGTCGAGGAAGCGGAGTTGTGCCCAATCACGCCTGGCCTATGGGAGAAGTACTGCCTTCTGCTTGCCAAAGCATTCCTGAAGCTTCACCCACAGTACCAGAGGGTCTTTCACCTCCAGGTACTCCATCTTCAAGTCAGGATGAATATGATGCCTCAGGAAGATGCAAGCTTTTGCCTTGTCATGGGGTGGCGGAGCAGGAACACCGGCTGCAGGCCTGGCGATCGTGGGAGTCAGCTGCATCGCCTGCAGATGGAACTCACAGTCGACTGCCCAGGTTTGATAGTTCTTGCCGTTCAGCTCAAGAACCTCGAACTCTGTCTTGTTGATCGAAGCCATTGCCTATTAATTCATGCAAATTAACTTTCGGTAAATAAGCATGAAGTAGTATGTATAGCCATGAATGAATTATTATCAATGCAAAAGAAAAGTGACATAAAAAATATACACGCAAGGCATACAGCAGTGGTCTGCAGCCGCCGACATCGCAAGATAGCCATCAGGGCCATGATGGTGTCGCAAGTTTCAGTAGCCAGCGGGGCCACGATGCATGCATAAGTAATGCGCAACTTCAGGCAACACAACGCGTGGAAGTTTGCTGGCTTACGTTTCAAACGCGTTGGGTTGGCCGGCGGTGCAACATGAAAACAATTGGAATAAACTAGCGTGCATGCATGGCATGGCCAATGTCCATGGATGGCGTAGTAGTACACACCGGCGTACATGCACAGCATGATGGGGTGGCCGATGTCAGGTGGCAAACCAAAGATAAAAAGATATCATCGGTAAAAACAAGATCAATCTATTACACAAACTAGCAATAAATAAGACCAATCTACTAGGGTTCTTAAAAAAAATAGTATCCAAAGATTGGATCTGTTATATAAAAAAAAACTAGAACGCGTCTAGGCTGCTAGCCGAACAAATCTACAAGATTGTGTTGTTCGAGATGTCATAATCAAATAATTTAGTAGCTAGTAAAAACAAATCTATTAATCTAGCATACTAGTGCTCATGTGGTGAGATATATAAACGGTAAAGATCAATCTAGAACAAGTAAACTAGCCAGAGAAAAACGATCTGCTACGTATCTAGCATGCTAGTTGTATACATGAAACCGATTTAGATTGAAAACAGGAACGAATCTTTGAGCGGATGGATCCAACAGGATCAAGAACAACATACCGTCGTTGATGAGCAGCGGTAGAGCGTGCGGATAACATGTTAAGTAACAGCGGTGTTGCGGATCCCTGATCCGGTTCCCTTCCCTCCCCACAGCAGATATGAGATGTGAGGAAGTTGTAGATGATTTCCCGTATCCCTTCCCAACAGCACACCAGATAAACACATAGGAGAGCAAATATTGTGGAACTCTTATATCTTCTTCATTATAGATGAGTACAGATTCTTTTATATAGTCTAAATCCTTCGGGGGTATATATTTGGTATGAGCCCATAATTATCTTAGGGTTATTGTTTTCCAACACTTAGAACTAGGGCTATGTATTACCAACTACGCAAATTTGTGGAGCTGGAGCAATGATATACTGCGTTTAAAAAAAAAAAGAGTCTCCAGGCCTATTTGGAACCTATGAATTTCATAGCAATGGAATTTCGAAGAATAGAGAAAAAAAACCGTGTTGCAAACAGACTAACAGAGGCTCAAGTTTGTCTTGCCGTCGCCAATGCTTCAGGGCCAACATTAGATCACGGATTACCAAATTTTTCCGGTGGATCGGCACCACCATGCATACACACATCACACGTGTCACGGTCTCTCTAGTGGGCCCCCAGGAGCATCCCATTGACCACATTCATGTTCATGTGCCGCTTGGTCAGTCGTTCGTTCGTTCCTCGTTCGTCGGTGCCGTGGTTTCAAGCTTTCAGCTCAATGGACCCCTCGGCTTTCTTTTTGTGGGCTTCGTGCTGCCTGCTTTTGAATTGTTGTAGAGACGCATAGAGCGAGAGACGGAGGAGGATCCATGCATGCTCGGCCTCACAGACTGGGCCTTTGCATGCCTCCGGCGCCCTCCTTAATTTTGGGGCCCATCTTTATTGATTAGGACTGTACCCCGCAAATGGGCCTGGAGTCCCACCGGGCTATTACCTAGCCCGCCCTTTTTTCGTTGGCAGGCTAATGCTGAGAGCCCCATTAGACGCTTTCAGAAGTTGAAGTGCCTGTACTGCTACTAAAGTGCTTGTACCTTTTTTATGTACAAGGATGCTTACAGCATATTACATCCCTTTCCAAATTATAAATATTTTTAATTTTTCTAAATAAATAATAAAGACATAACATACATTATTTTCAGCTTTTTACCATGCACCTAGTAGAGAACTGCATTTGAAACTTAAATGCATAGTTAAATATCCTATGGACGTTGTTGTCTTTAACATAAACACTATATTACTATGGCCACCTGTCTATTTGATTAACCGTTTTTCCAGCTTATATTAGCTTTGTTTATGGCCTGTTTGGCACAGCTCACGACAGCTTCGTGAGCTGTTGTGAGCTGTTTTATTTGTCAAACACTTATTTTCAAAACAGTTTCATGGTGAAGTTATTTTTCTTCTCCTCTTACAAAAATATGAGTTGAGATGAAGCTGAAAAAAGTATCTTATACCGGCTCTCTCCCTCGTTTCTCTCTCATCCATACATGAAGTTGTTGGTGAATCTGTTTTGCCAAACAATTTTTCCAAAATAGCTCTGCTATGCCTAGAAAATTACTCATAAAAATAGGGCTTTAAACCGTCTCTCGTCCAAGTAAATGGCTAAACGATAGATGACGACTGTTTACGTTCAGGTGCACACGGGTCTAGTATTAGCCTTTGTCGCTTGTCAACCAAAGACGTCTTCTTTCTCTGGAAAAAAGTACGCACACCAAGGACACGGAAGCAAGCCACGAACCCCCTTTTTTTGTCAACGAATATGCCCTACGGATCCGATCGTCCACTAGAAGAGACAGTACCAGAGGAATCAACTTGCGCAACCTACCAAGTTGGGTCACGAGGCACGGAACAACGCAGCCGCGCGCGACGTCTAATCCCTTTTCCTTGCTTGCCGTCCATCCTCGCCTCGACTAGGGGCGTGTTTGGGACCGCGTTTCTTGCAGCGGCGGTGAAAACAATCTTAGAATCATGCCAAACGCTCTCATGGTGCGATGATTCTTTTCCTTGCACATGGCATCGGAACAGCACAAATGAACTGGCTTCTGCGTTTTTTGCACCGCGACCCTCGCGCCACGATACATGTACCGCACCGCGCGGTGGGTAACCGCGGTCCCAAACACGCCCTAGGACGAATCGGCAATCGCGGCCGCCGAGAAGGTGCTGCCGCCTGCCGGCCTTGCCCTCCTCGTGTCTAGAGCCAATTGTTTAGCGCTCAAGAACAACGCCTGCACGCCGCGGATATGCTTTTTAGATAGTAGGTATATACAGACGGTTCGTTTGAATGTTTCTGTGGCTTATAAATCGACTGATGTTGTTTTGTTGTGAGAGAAAAACACTGTATCATGGTTAAAAAATATGACTGATACAAGCGAACAGGGTGATAAAATCTCACTTGGACGAAGTTGGAAGCCTGTACTGTCGTGTCCTTTGGCCAGACCGTGGATCTTCTCGGATTTCTTGGAGGCGATGTCACGTTGGTTACGTTGAACAAGAGCTCACCTCTAGCTAGCTCCATCCATCCCGGTGCATTGTCCAAGCCGATCGAGAGCATCTGATCCCAATGATGACATGGTAGGTACATACAGAGAATGAACGAACGAAGGAAGCCAGGATATTCTTTGCTTCATCGCCATCGGCCCAATTATTCGACCAGAGGCATCGGTCACATGCATGTGCCTTGCCTCCTCCAGCTTCGTTCGTTCGGTCCGGATAAAACGGATCTGCATGCATCGTGCGTATGGAAACTCCAAAGCGGGTTGTGCCGTGGAACGGTTCGATTCAGAGTTTCGTTCCAGTGGCGTGGCGGCATGGCGCCATGGCTATGGACTATACTATTAGCTAGGGTGGAGCCTTGGAGTTGGATCATGTCCAGAGAGCAGACAGACAGTGAACAGGCGCGTACCCGTCGTCGGAGGCTTGGGCCGGAGCGTACCGGAGTCTGAAGCCGGCCCATCAGGTCTCGCCCCTATGCTCGGGGGTGCGGGGGACGGAGCCTCCCGTGGTACGGTACGGTATATACACCCTTGCTAGGGTTTCGTGGAGACTTGATTCTCTTGTAAGCCGCCATAGGCGTGTAACCCAAAACTCTTGAGATAGTGAGATTGTTCTTTGGTGGTGCCCGTGGTTTTTCCCTTCACATCGGAGGGTTTTTCCACGTTAAATCGTGTGTCTCCTCCGTGGTTTGATTCTTTACTTCATATTCCTATCGTCGTTCATAACAAGTGGTACCGAGCTTTGGTTGTTGTTAGGGTTCATGACGACGCGTCGATGAAGTTCGATCTTCCGCTTCTTTGAACTACGACACGCGGTTCTCACTATGGCAAGTCAAGATGCGGGGATTACAGCGCAGACTCATGACTATGATGAGGCGCCGGATAGTTTCGGAAAGAGGAAGGCCGAGTGGACTCTAGAAGAGATCCGCAAGGATCGAGGCGCCGTTCTAATTCCTAATTGAGTTGCATCTTCATAATGATATTTTGCGGAGTGTCGAAAGATAAAACTGCTGCAGAACTATATATTTGGCTCGGAATCGATCTGTATGTCCAAGGATCTAACCAAGAAGATGCAGATGAAGATGAAGTTGTTCACCACGAAGATGAAGGAGGATGATTCAAAGTGATGAGCCACATCGCTGAATTCAAGAAGATCGTCGCCGACCTAGTGTCGATGGAGGTGAAGTATGATGATGAGGACTTAGGTCTTTTACTGCTATGTTCTTTGCCAAATTCGTATGCAAATTTTCGTGACACCATACTTTTGAGTCGTGATTGACTAACCCTAAAGGAAGTTTATGAGGCTCTCCAGTCTAGGGAGAAGATGAGAGGCATGGTGCAGAATGACGGGACGTCGTCCTCCAAGGGCGATGCTTTGCATGTGAGAGGCAGAACTGAAAACAGATCCTCCAATGATGGCAATGATGGAAGAAAGAACTACGAAAGGAGAGGCCGTTCAAAGTCCAAGCCGCATGGTAATAAAAAGTTCTGTGTTTATTGCAAGCTGACAAATCATAATGTTGAGAATTGCAGAAAAGTACAGAATAAGGAGAAGAGGAAAAACAAGTCGGCTGGTAAAGTCTCTGTTGCTGCTGCTGCGTCTGATGATGATTATGGAGATTGTCTGGTAGTATTTGCTGGTTGTGTTGCTGTTCATGATGAATGGATTCTCGATTCCGCATGTTCATTTCATATTTGCACTAACAGAAATTGGTTTAGCTCGTATAAGCCTGTGCAGAAAGGGGATGTTGTGCGGATGGGAGATGATAACCCGTGTGACATTGTGGGGATTGGATCATGTAACACCCCAGTGTTATGCCTACATTTAGGCACTGCAAATCACGCATATCATGCATCATCAAGCATCCAAATCATACATGCTTAATCATGTGAATAACAATTGAAACATTGCTTTGAAACATCTGAAACATGCGTGAAACCTGAATGTTGCATACACCTGTTTAAGAATTGTTTTGCCCTGAATTTTTCTTGCTAGGTTAGTAAAACATGTTTGGCTACTATTGTAAATCATCTAGCAATGTTTAGTTCAATTTTTGGAGCAATGTTTGTATTCAAATTAATTCAAAATTTGGCTTCAAAAATAAATTCCCAAAATTAGGGTTTTGAGCTAAACGTGGACTTTGATCTTACAATTCAAAATCTAGAAAGAATTTGGCTGTGGTCCTAAAAGCAAAGTTATAGAGAATTAAATTCTAAGCAACTTTCATTTTTGGTACATTTTCAAAAGAGGTAATTTTTGTGTTCAAAATAATATTTGAAAGATGGCATTTAAAAATTCCTTGAAAATATATTTGGAAAAAGGATTTTTCTCCTTCGCGGGCCGCCGCCTCGCTTCTGGCCCGCCTGCCAAAGCCGGCCCAGTGCGCCAGCGAAGCCCCCGCGCCGCTCCAGCCCACCTCGCCTCGGCCCAGCCCAGCGCGCTGGCTCCTTCTCCCGCGCGCCGCGCCCGTCACCGCGCCACGCCCCGACCGCGTCAGGACGCTCTCGCCGCGTGGCGACCATGCGTCGGCGTCGCCCGCCGCGCGGCAGCCACAACCTGCGCCCGCGCCCACGCGCCCGCCTTCAACTGCCGCAGCCAGTGCGCTCGCTCACTCCCGCCCGCGCTGCCTTCCCTCTCCTCCAGAGCCGAGAGCCCCAAGCTCTGCCCCTCGCCGCGCCTACGCACCCACCGGGGCAATTCACCGCGGCTCCTCCACCTCGGCAGGAAATCGCGCGACCGCAGCTCCGCCTCGCCCTCCTTCAAGTCGCGCTCGCGCTTGCGCCGCCTTCCGAGCTCAGGTTGAGCCTCCCCGAGCTTCGCCACCGACGGCCATGGCGCCGCCGTGCTCGGCCGCCATGGAAGTCGACTTCCTTCTCTTCTCCAGCCCCGCCTAGCTACCCTACCGCACTCGCCTTCTTCTCGCGCATCCCGTGCGCTCGCCAACTCGCCCTGCCGTGGCCGGAGATGGCCGCCGGCCTCGTGGCCGAGCCGCGCCGCCGCGCCAGCGCAAGCACCGGCGAGGCACTCTGCCTCAGCCAGCCAGGCCGGCCAGGCCGAGCGGCAGTGGGCTGACGCCCTGCTGAGCCGTCTTCCCCTCCCTTGCGCTCGGGCCGCGCAGGCCGAAAACGGCCGTGGGCCAGCTGATTTCCAGCGGGCTGGCCCAGTATCGTTTAAATGAATTGTTTTTCATTTATTCTTTATTATTTGAAATTTGAAATGGTTTGAAAAATGTTTGGGTACTCAAAGTTGCTCCAAATTTGTTGAAACAAATTTTGCTAGGTTCCTTATCAGCAGATCTACTTGGGAAAATTATTGCATGTCATTTTAGAGATACTTTGCTGTAGAATTTTTATTTAATCATGAATATTGCTGATAACTTGAAAAATATGTAGAAAAATCTATAGGCTTCAGAAAAATATGATTTCAAGTTTGTTAATCTTCTTATGTTATGTACTTCCTAGGAAAAATAGGTTTCATGCATGTGCTGTGGGAAAATTTTGAGGTGTAGTTCAAGTGCCTTTAATGGCTAATTTTTGTTATTTTTGTTAGAGAGCAAACTTTGTATAAAACATGCATGTGATAAATTTTGTACAGTCATTGTATGCTATGAAGAACATAGAAAAAATACTAATTCTGTTGTTTGACACTTTTCACAGTACAAAGTATTTTTATGTTCATAATCCTGCCATGCCTTGTCATTTTTGTGTAGACTATTTTACTTATCCAAACGCCATGAAAATTTTACGGTAGTCTACTTAGAGTAGTACTATGCTACTGTAATTTTCTTAGATTTTTATAAGCACCAGAAATATAGGTTGCTGTTGTAGCCCTAGTTTAAAATGAAATAAAATAATCCTCTTTAATGCAAGTTAGTTAATAATGTTAGCTTTGGTGTATCTTTGAAGCATTTAATAAGATGTGTTGACTTAACCTATTAGTAGTAGAAGAGAATGCAGTAGATGACATGTGCTTGTGGTATATTTTCTTGGATGATGTTGACTACCTGGCATTCAAACATATCCATTGTATTCACATCATCCGATGCACCGATTGCATAAGCACTCACGCATTGCATCATACAGGATCGCAAACCGAGAACCCAGTCGTCATACCCGAGGAGCCCGAGGAGCAGTTCGAGGTGCAGCCGCAGGAAGTGCCAGAAGCCGACGAGGAGGACGTTGAGAAACTTCCGGAGTGCCCCGATCACCGTCCGAGCTCCTTCGAGAGAGGCAAGCCCCGGAGCATCTTTCTCCCGGTTTGCAATGATTTAATTAAATGCTTTACTTTAAATTGATGCATTACGTTCAGAGTTGTTTGCAACCGTTCTTTGCATTATACCTTGTTTACCTTTGCTATACTATATCCTTGTTACCACCGCTATCCACAATCAGTCAATGCTTAGTGGGCTTAGACCGGTAGAAGTCGGGTGATTTCTCATCACTACGAGCTATAGGTGGTTACCGGATCTGCTTGGATGACTATGAAGTCATGGTATAACTAAGTGTTAAATGAAGTTGAGACCGACGGAGACTTGCGAGTTTTGGACTGTAGTGTTTCCGTGCAGTATCGATTAAGGACCGACCGTTGTTGGGCCTCGAGTCATGTTGAACGCATGCCTTACATTTAGTCGGCGGGATAAAGTATCTTCCGACCGTGAAGTCGGGAGATTTTTCGGGCGAGTAGATTGCCCGCATGACAAGACCGTGTTAGGGGCAGGTGTGTGGTAGGACAGGGGCGGGATGATAAGACCAAAGTGCGATCGGTGTCGCCCCCGGTACATGTGGTTCTGGCAAACTCGAGATACCGAAAAGTTGACTCGGTGATCAATATCTCACTTTAGCGGGTGAGTGAGGTTTGTGTCAGGAATAAATCACCAGCTGGTTAGGAATCGATTCGAATCGCCATCGCTCCTGGATAGTGAGCACTTGACTTGAGTGACTTTATCGTAGTAAATGTTTATGGAACACTTGGACAGTTATAATGAATATGACAGTATGGAAGTTGTTTAATGATCATTGGTTATCATTATCTGCTTAATCACATGTTTACTCTAGTATAGGTGCAAATCTAGTCGACAGGTTCATAATAATTAACTTGGCAATAATGCTTTTAGAAAGGTTCTTGAAATGCTAAAAATGTTTCTTTTGCAAATGAGTCAGCTACCCTACTATAAAGCCCTTCATAATCCTTGGTGTCATTTATTTTCGGTTATGTCGGGTAAGTCTAGCTGAGTACCTTCTCGTACTCAGGGTTTTATTCCCACTTGTTGCAGATGGGCAGATGTATTACGGCTACTGTATCAACTGCCTTTATCATGCGATGGGTGATGCTTAGGACCATGGGCATGGTCATTCCATACGCCTCGTCTAATGCTTTTGTTGGAGATGATCATTCGCTGGCACTATATTTTGAACTCCGCGTGAGTGTGTGTGGTTTGAACAAATGGCTTCCGCTACTTTTATTCGAACTGGTTTTGTAATAACTATGTTTAAACTCTGATGTATCTGAGATTGTGAACTTTTATGTAATATGTGATGGTGACCGCTAAACTTATTACGATCTTGGCTGGAATGGAAGTTGGTTTGAAATCCTTCGTGATTTCACGGACTACCGGATTATATGGGCTTAAGTTTGCTCAATCGTCTGCTCTGGCGGATGATTTTCTTACTTAATTTCGTATAATTGGTCGGTTCTGTTACAGCTGGCATCAGAGCATGGTTTAGCGTGTTACTGTTCACAAGTGTATTTAAAACAAAAAGGCATTTGGAAAATGTGATTTTAAAAATATAAAGTGTGCCAGTGATCATATCCTTTATGCCCAGTTAAGGACTTTAGGTGGCTTAATTAAGTACTGACTGGGGTTCTTGCATCATATTTCTCTTTCGTCGCTCATACGGCGTGCTATTGTATGAGTGCCACTTGTTTGAGTGGTAATGTATGGATCATTTGCCTCTACGCCTCGGTAAGTGTGAGTATTGAGAGCATGATCGGATACACCGCCGATCTAGGGTGAGTGTTTATATGATGCTGGACTAATTACATGTTCTACGTATGTTTTACAAAGGTATCTCATGTATGGGTCTTCCGTCTATGGAGGCGATGCCGTTAATAGGACGATGGTTCGGGGTAGTTACTACCGTTGTACACGTATCTGGGGATTCGTGTAGAGCGTGTAGATAAAACTTTACTGCTTTTATGCATTCATTGGGAATTGGGCTGAAATGAATCTTCTGCAGGTACATAACAACGCTATCGTGTAGAACGTATTAGTTACGTATTTGAGAGATCGTTTATATGCCACCGAATTCGTCGTTAGAAATTATTTATTTTCTAAGTTTGTGAGAACGTACGACACGTACATACATCATGTTACTTGTGCATTTCATTCATGTCATGCATTCCTCCCCTTATAAATTGATTCTCTCATTTTGATAAAAGTGGTATCACCTAAAATATGTTTCTCCGAAGTAATAAGAGAACTTTTGCTACAGATGGCCCGCACGAAGCAGACCGCCCGTAAGTCCACCGGAGGAAGAGCACCTCGACGTCCGTTGGCCCTGAGGGAGCACCGCACCATGGACACCTTCTTGAGCGAGTTTGGCATGCCAAATTTGCTTTGGAGAGTGCTCCATGATGTGGGGTACCCAGAGGGTCAAGAGCCGGTGTACTCTTGGAATGAGAGCCAGTTAGCGGAGGATGGACTAGCAGTGGTGGAGATCACGGTGATGCTCCAGATTGGGATGGTTGGCATTTGGAGTTTGAGGGTCGCACTCCAGCTGAGGGTGCAGAGGGAGCAGCCTTCCATGTCATCAGGGACATTATGAGCAGATTTCCCAGTGAGCTTGCAGCAGCTCTAGCTGGTACTTTTCCTAGGGATGATCCTCGTGATGCCATTTGGGTTCAGCCTTAGGGAAGTGCATTGGTCAGAGGTCTAGCTGAAGGACAGGCTAGCGACAACCAGGCAATGAGTGCTATGTTCGCCGCCATCAGAGCGTATGAGGGTCTCGAGAGTACCTACTGGACTTTGACTGGCTTGCGTAGTGAGGATAAGCAAAAAGGGAAAAAGCAGAAGAAGAGACAGGCACGTGCTATAGCTAGCTTGCGGAGGCGGTTATCGATATGAACTTACAAATGAGATCGAGCGGTTGAGAGAGGTGATAGAGCTATGCAGCGAGTGCATACGTTGACTCAAGCCAACAACAATGCAGACCGCATGATAGGATAGTTGGTTCAGGAAAGGAATGAAGCCTGGAACGCAAGAAACCTTTTGCTGCAGAGGGTTGATGAGCTAGAAGAATATAACGGCAACCTGCATGAGGAGTTTCACGCGCTCTACAATGGGGTTGGCCCATATGCTCCACCAGACGCCGCTGGCATGGACATCGACGACGACAACCAGGACGAGCCTGTAGTTTCACCTGGGGGCGGTGGTGACGTCTCCGATCCCGACGATGGCCCCGAGGAGTAGGCTAGTTGCCTTGCGCTAGTATCTAGGTTCTGTCGCGATGACCTTTCTTTTGTTGGCATGTAACCTATTGTATGTTGCTTTGAACGTATGAGACTTGGCATATGGTTGGAACTTGATTTAGAATGCAATATCTGAACGCATAAAAAGTCCAGTGTATGTATGCTGGCAATTGGATTGTATGGACGCGATGTTGGTCAAGAAGTAATTTGATTAAGTCTTTGTTGTTTTAAGTGGGATGCGATTGTTGTGCTCCGATTTATTGTATGAATTTATTCTCTCCAAGAATTCATGACGGCATAATTTTTCATTCACTCACAATTATTACAGCTTCACTCAATCATTACTTGTTGCTTTGAAAAATGCGATGATGAACACTCGCGCCCGAACCACGTATGAGGTCACCGAGACCGGTGCTAACGGTGCGGGGACCGGTGGTGGTGGTGATGGTGGAAACCACGGCAACAACAATGAACCTCCCCATGAACCGCATTTGCCACCTCCTCCCCGTTTACCCCGAAATGTTCCTCACACACGGCCTCGAGAGTCGGTACAATAATGCGGAACAATCCCAAAAGAACATGGAGGATTTTCTGCGAACCATCGCCAACAACGCTCAACGTGGTAACAATCAAGGTGGTGGCATGGGAGTAAACCAATATAGCAGCTTTCAAGGATTTCATGGACACCAGGCCGCCATTGATATTCAAGGAAGCAACAGAGCCACTCGATCTTTGAGGAATGGATCAACACGATGGAAGATAAATTCCGTGTGTTGAGGATGACCGAGGTTCGAAAATGGAGTATCTTGCACTTCAATTGCGAGGGACCGGCGGGAATGTGGTGGAAGCACCATCGCACCACCTTCCCTCCAAATGCCAGATTTCTTGGAGAGAGTTTCTTTGAGGCCTTCCGTGGAGTCTATATTCCACCCGGCTGACCGAGATAAAGTTGGGAGAGTTTACGGCGTTGAACCAGGGCACCAAAACCGTGACGCAATACCTGCATGCCTTCAACAACTTGTGTCGCTATGCTCCCGACATGGTTGACACAGATGCTAAAAGAATAGCCAGCTTCAAGAGGGACTCAATCCAAAAATGATGAAGCATGTTGGTACCAACAACCGTCACATTCAATGACTTCATCAATATTCGTCTCAAGCAGGGAGAGAAGAATAACAACGCCAAAGACGCAGCCCAAGACACGCAAGAGAGCCTTTGAAGGTGGTCCGTCCCAAGCTAGAGCACCTATGGGAGGTCGTCCTTCATATCGCCCATCGGCACCTGGCGCTAGGTTCAGGCCACCTCAGTCAAGGAGTCAGAATTTCCGTGGACCTCAAAAGCCGTACAAGATGGCAAGATGACATTAACAAAGCCTACAAAGAATCATACAACAAGGCGATTCAAAGGAGTCAGGGATCTGCCGACAAGGTGAGACGACCCTGCTATAACTGTGATCAACCCGGCCATTTCTCGAGGTTTTGTCCATACCCACCCAAGAAGAAGCAGCAGACTTATAATGCTAGAGTGCATAGTACAACAGTGGATGAAATTCCTGAGGGAGAGCCCGTCACTGCTGGTAAGTTTCCTGTCAACGAAAACCCTGCAGTTGTGCACGCCCTAAAAATTTGGAGACATTATCTACTGGGTAATGTGTGCAACATTTTCACAGATCATAAGAGTCTTAAGTACATCTTTACCCAACCAGAGCTAAACATGAGACAACGCAGATGGTTGGAATTGATCAAGGATTACAACTTGAATGTGCAATATCATCCTGGAAAAGCCAATGTAGTGGCAGATGCTTTGAGCAGAAAGTCACATTACTTGAATGTGCAGCCATTACTTGAAGATGGGTTCGATCTAATGCATCCTGCTGCGTTACATAGTATTCAGATTAGTTGCTCTTTGGAGAGTAAGATAATAGAAGGCCAGAAAACCGACAAGGGGATATTTCACATCAAAGAGAAAATAAAAGAAAAGCCGTCTCAACACTTTAAAGTGGATGAACAGGCGTGTTTGTGGTTTGACGACCGTCTTGTGGTTCCCAAGGATCGAGAGCTTAGGAATAAACTCATGGATGAAGCTCACCTTTCTAAGCTATCTATCCATCCCGGAAGTAGTAAGATGTATCAAGAACTAAGATCTCGTTATTGGTGGACCAAAATGAAGAAAGAAATTACAGCATATGTTGTCAGATGTGACACATGTTGTCGAGTGAAAGCAATTCACATGAAACCTGCTGGTATGTTGCAACCCTTGTCCGTCCCTAGTTGGAAGTGGGACGATATAAGTATGGATTTTATCACGGGTTTGCCCACTACTCCAAAAGGACATGATTCGATTTGGGTAATTGTGGATCGTCTTACCAAGACCGCTCATTTCCTACTCAAAAAAACAACATATCGACCACCTCAATATGCCGAGAAGTATATCGCAGAAATTGTGAGGTTGCATGGTATACCAAAGACCATAGTATCTGATAGAGGCTCACAGTTCACGGCTCACTTTTGGGAACATTTACACAAAGGCTTAGGAACTAGTTTGATTCGCAGTACCGCTTATCATCCTCAGACAGATGGTCAGACTGAACGAGTGAATGCTGTTTTGGAGGATATGTTAAGAGCCTGTGTATTGTCTTCTAAGGGATCATGGGAGTCATGGTTACCGTTAGCTGAATTTTCTTATAATAATAGTTATCAAGAAAGCATCAAGATGGCCCCATTCGAAGCTTTATATGGCAGAAAATGTAGAACACCATTGAATTGGGTCGAACCTGGAGATAGAAGGTATTATGGCATTGACTTTGTAGAAGAAGCTGAGAAGAAAGTTCATATTATTCAGCAGAATATGAAAGCCGCCCAATCACGTCAGAAAAGCTATGCAGACAAAAGAAGGAGACCCCTTGCGTTTGAAGTTGGTGACTATGTTTATCTAAAAGTCACGCCAATGAAGAAGAAAAGGTTTGGAATCCGAAGAAAGCTTGCCGCGAGATTCGTAGGACCATACAAGATCTTGGAACAAAGAGGTCCGGTAGCCTACAAGTTAGAGTTACCTGAGACAATAAGTACCGTTTTCCCAGTTTTCCATGTGTCACATCTCAAGAAATGTTTGCGTGTTCCGGAGGAAAGAATAGAACCTCGAGGTATTCAACTCAAATCAGATTTGGTGTATCGTGAACAACCAGTCCGGGTGTTAGACACGAAGGAACGTGCTACTCGGAATAGTGTGGTGAAAACATACAAGATACAGTGGGATCATCATGATGAGGGAGATGCAACTTGGGAAACGGGAGAGTATCTACAAAAAACTTATGAAGAATTTTATAACAAATGGTTCGTAACCCAAATCTCGGGACGAGATTTTTATAAGGGGGGAGGGCTGTAACACCCCGGTGTTATGCCTACATTTAGGCACTGCAAATCATGCATATCATGCATCATCAAGCATCCAAATCATACATGCTTAATCATGTGAATAACAATTGAAACATTGCTTTGAAACATCTGAAACATGTGTGAAACCTGAATGTTGCATACACCTGTTTAAGAATTGTTTTGCCCTGAATTTTTCTTGCTAGGTTAGTAAAACATGTTTGGCTACTATTGTAAATCATCTAGCAATGTTTAGTTCAATTTTTGGAGCAATGTTTGTATTCAAATTAATTCAAAATTTGGCTTCAAAAATAAATTCCCAAAATTAGGGTTTTGAGCTAAACGTGGACTTTGATCTTACAATTCAAAATCTAGAAAGAATTCGGCTGTGGTCCTAAAAGCAAAGTTGTAGAGAATTAAATTCTAAGCAACTTTCATTTTTGGTACATTTTCAAAAGAGGTCATTTTCATGTTCAAAATAATATTTGAAAGATGGTATTTAAAAATTCCTTGAAAATATATTTGGAAAAAGGATTTTTCTCCTTCACAGGCGCCGCCCTCTTCCAGCCCTTTTGCCAAAGCCGCCCAGTCCCAGGCGCCAATGAGCCCCAGCTCCAGCCCACCTCTCGCCTCACTCGGCCAGTGCCACCATTCTCCTTCTCCAGCCTGCCACGCCGTCACACACATACGCCCGCCCGCGTCAGGCGCTCTCGCCAGCGTGGCGACCATGCGTCGGCGTCGCCGCCACCACGGCAGCACGACCTGCGCTGCGCCCGCCCACGTGCCGCCAATCGCTGCCCAGCCAAGTCGCTCTCACTCCTCCCGCCAAGCCCGCCTTCCCTCTCTCCTCCAGAAAGCCGAGAGCCCCAAGCTCGCCCCCCTCGCCAGCGCCTTCTACGCACCTCTGGCCGCAATTCACGCGGCTCCTCCACCTCGGCCGGAATCACCCGTAGCTCCGCCTCGCCGTCCTTCAAGTCGGCGCTTTCGCTTATACCGCTTTCCGAGCTCAGTTGAGCCTCCCGAAGCTTCGCCACACGCCGACGGCCATGGCGCCGCGTGCTCGCCACCATGGAAGTCGACTTCCTTCTCTTCTCCAACCCTTCTAGCTACCCTACCAAGACTTCGCTTCTTCGCACATCCCGTGCGCTCCACCATTCGCCTGCCGTGGCGGAGATGGCCGCCGCATCGCATCGTGGCCGAAAGCCATGCATGCAGCCGCCAAAGCACTGCCGTGAGGCACTCTGCCTCGACCACCCGGTAAGGCCAAAGCGGCGGCGATGATGGTGACGCCTGTTGGGCCGTCTTCCCTCCCTTAGCGCTCAGTCACAGCAGGCGAAAAACGGCCGTGGGCCAGCTGATTTCAATGGGGTGGCCCAATGATCGTTTAAATGAATTGTTTTTCATTTATTCTTTATTATTTGAAATTTGAAATGGTTTGAAAAATGTTTGGGTACTCAAAATTGCTCCAAATTTGTTGAAACAAATTTTGCTAGGTTCCTTATCAGCAGATCTACTTGGGAAAATTATTGCATGTCATTTTAGAGATACTTTGCTGTAGAATTTTTATTTAATCATGAATATTGCTGATAACTTGAAAAATATGTAGAAAAATCTATAGGCTTTAGAAAAATATGATTTCAAGTTTGTTAATCTTCTTATGTCATGTACTTCCTAGGAAAAATAGGTTTCATGCATGTGCTGTGGGAAAATTTTGAGGTGTAGTTCAAGTGCCTTTAATGGCTAATTTTTGTTATTTTTGTTAGAGAGCAAACTTTGTATAAAACATGCATGTGATAAATTTTGTACAGTCATTGTATGCTATGAAGAACATAGAAAAAATACTAATTCTGTTGTTTGACACTTTTCACATTACAAAGTATTTTTATGTTCATAATCCTACCATGCCTTGTCATTTTTGTGTAGACTATTTTACTTATCCAAACGCCATAAAAATGTTATGGTAGTCTACTTAGAGTAGTACTATGCTACTGTAATTTTCTTAGATTTTTATAAGCACCGAAAATATAGGTTGCTGTGGTAGCCCTAGTTTAAAATGAAATAAAATAATCCTCTTTAATGCAAGTTAGTTAATAATGTTAGCTTTGGTGTATCTTTGAAGCATTTAATAAGATGTGTTGACTTAACCTATTAGTAGTAGAAGAGAATGCAGTAGATGACATGTGCTTGTGGTATATTTTCTTGGATGATGTTGACTACCTGGCATTCAAACATATCCATTGTATTCACATCATCCGATGCACCGATTGCATAAGCACTCACGCATTGCATCATACAGGATCGCAAACCGAGAACCCAGTCGTCATACCCGAGGAGCCCGAGGAGCAGTTCGAGGTGCAGCCGCAGGAAGTGCCAGAAGCCGACGAGGAGGACGTTGAGGAACTTCCGGAGTGCCCCGATCACCGTCCGAGCTCCTTCGAGAGAGGCAAGCCCCGGAGCATCTTTCTCCCGGTTTGCAATGATTTAATTAAATGCTTTACTTTAAATTGATGCATTACGTTCAGGAGTTGTTTGCAACCGTTGCTGCATTATACCTTGTTTACCTTTGCTATACTATATCCTTGTTACCCTGCTATCCACAGTCGAGTCAATGCTTAGCTGGCTTAGACCGGTAGAAGTCGGGTGATTTCCTGTCACCTGCGAGCTATAGGTGGTTACCTGGATCTGCTTGGATGACTATGAAGTCATGGTATAACTAAGTGTTAAATGAAGTTGAGACCGGACGGAGACTTGCAGAGTTTTGGACTGTAGTGTTTCCGTCTGTGTCGATTAAGGACCGACCGTTGTTGGGCCTCGAGTCATGTTGAACGCATGCCTTACATTTAGCTGGCCGGATAAAGTATCTTCCGACCGTGAAGCTGGGAGATTTTTCGGGCCGAGTAGATTGCCCGCAGCGCACTGTGCCGGAGCAGGTGTGGTAGGACACGGGGGCGGGATGATAAGACCAAAGTGCAGTCGGTCGGCCCCCGGGTACATGTGGTTCCTGGCAAACTCGAGATACCTGAAAAGTTGACTCGGTGATCAATATCTCACTTTAGCGGGTGAGTGAGGTTTGTGTAAGGAATAAATCACCAGCTGGTTAGGAATCGATTTGAATCGCCATCGCTCCTGGATAGTGAGCACTTGACTTGAGTGATTTTATCGTAGTAAATGTTTATGGAACACTTGGACAGTTATAATGAATATGACAGTATGGAAGTTGTTTAATGATCATTGGTTATCATTATCTGCTTAATCACATGTTTACTCTAGTATAGGTGCAAATCTAGTCGACAGGTTCATAATAATTAACTTGGCAATATTGCTTTTAGAAAGGTTCTTGAAATGCTAAAAATGTTTCTTTTGCAAATGAGTCAGCTACCCTACTATAAAGCCCTTCATAATCCTTGGTGTCATTTATTTTCGGTTATGTCGGGTAAGTCTAGCTGAGTACCTTCTCGTACTCAGGGTTTTATTCCCACTTGTTGCAGATGGGCAGATGTATTATGGCTACTGTATCAACTGCCTTTATCCTGCGATGTGTGATGCTTAGGACCATGGGCATGGTCATTCCATACGCCTCGTCTAATGCTTTTGTTGGAGATGATCATTCGCTGGCACTATATTTTGAACTCCGCGTGAGTGTGTGTGGTTTGAACAAATGGCTTCCGCTACTTTTATTCGAACTGGTTTTGTAATAACTATGTTTAAACTCTGATGTATCTGAGATTGCGAACTTTTATGTAATATGTGATGGTGACCGCTAAACTTATTACGATCTTGGCTGGAATGGAAGTTGGTTTGAAATCATTCGTGATTTCACGGACTACCGGATTATACGGGCTTAAGTTTGCTCAATCGTCTGCTCTGGCGGATGATTTTCTTACTTAATTTCATATAATTGGTCGGTTCTGTTACAGATCAGTTCAGATCAAGACTGATGATGGCATGACACGCACGCTGAAAAACGTCAGGTATATACCAGGGATGTCCAGAAATCTTATCTCATTGAGCACGCTTGATGCAGAAGGTTACAAATATTCCGGTTCAGATGGCGTTCTGAATGTATCAAAAGGTTCTCTTGTTTGCTTGAAAGGTGATCTTATTTCTGCAAAGTTATATGTCCTTAGAGGGTGTACTTTACCTGGTTCTGATTCCGCTGTTGCTGCTGTTACTAATGATGAACCTAGTAAAACTAACCTTTGGCATATGCGTTTGGGACATATGAGTCATCATGGTATGGCAGAATTGATGAAGAGAAACCTCTGGATGGCTGCACTTCGAGTAAAATAAAGTTTTGTGAGCATTGTATTTTCGGGAAGCATAAAAGGGTACATTTCAACACTTCATTCACACCACTAAAGGTACTCTTAATTATGTTCATGCTTTGATTTATGGGGCCCTTCCGTAAAGTCCTCACTTGGTGGTGCTCGTTACATGCTTACAATTATTGATGATTACTCTAGAAGGGTTTGGCCTTATTTTACAAACAGAAAGATCTTTGCTTTTAAGAACTGGAAAGTAATGATAGAAAGGCAAACTGAAAGGAAGGTAAAATTGCTTCGTACTGATAATGGTGGAGAATTTTGTTCGCGTGAATTTAATGATTATTGCAGATCGGAAGGCATTGTTAGGCATCACACCATACCCCATACTCCATAACAGAATGGTGTGGCCGAACGCATGAACAGAACAATCATGTCCAAGGCCCGTTGCATCTTTGTCTAATGCCGGGATGAGCAAGCATTTTTAATGAAGTCGCTAATACGCTGCTTACTTACTTGATAAACAGATCGCCTTCTATTCCACTAAATAAAAGAACTTCCATTGAGGTATGGTCTGGTACGCCTGCTGATTATTCACAGTTGAAAGTTTTTGGATGCACTGCTTATGCTCATGTTGATAATGGAAAATTAGAGCCTAGAGCTGTTAAGTGTCTTTTCCTTGGTTATAGTTCGGGAGTCAAAGGCTATAAATTATGGAATCCTGAAACAGGAAAGACTTTTATGAGGAGTGTTGTTTTCAATGAATTTGTGATGTTTACCGACGGTTTGCCCTCGGATCATGTTCCAGAAAAAGAGTCAGCAGCGTATGCGCATGCAGTGTGGAGCATGTTGATGATGATACAGTGTGCGGTGGAGCTGTTGATGAGCATGGTGACCATGATAATGATGTTGCCGAGGATGATGCTCATGATGATGTTCAAGCAAACTCCTCCTATTTTGCGAGTTAGAGGAGGATTTACCTATTGCTCAACGCAAGTCAAAAGGACAATTGCACCTCCTAAGCGTCTTATTGAAGAGTGTAATTTGTCTTACTATGCTTTGAGTTGTCTTTGAACAGTGGAGAATGTTCATGAGCCAACAAACCTATAAAGAAGCTATTCGTTGTGGTGATACTTGAGAATTGGATTTACGCTATGCATGAGGAGATGCACGATCTCTTGAGAAGAACAAGACACATGGGAGATTGTACCTTTGCCTAAGAATAAGAAGACCATCAATTTGCAAATGGATCTTCAAGAGAAAGGAGGGTTTATCTCCAAGCGAGCCTCCAAAGTATAAGGCAAGGTTAGTTGCTAAAGGCTACAGATCAAATTCGGGTGTTGATTACAATGATGTGTTCTCTCCAATTGGTAAAACACAGTTCAATTCGTACTTTCCTTAGTATTGTTGCTTCACATGATCTTGAGCTTGAGCGAGTTAGATGTGAAGACTGCGTTTTTTTGCATGGAGAGCTTGAGGAGGACATATACATGGACCAACCGAAGGGTTCATAGTGCACAGCAAGGAAAAATATGTGTGCAAGTTGAAGAGATCCTTGTATGGTTTGAAACAGTCCCTCGTCGATGGAACAAGAGGTTTGATTCATTTATGTTAGCACACGTTTTAAAAGATCTAAGTATGATAGTGTGTTTACATCAAGCATGTTAATGGATCACCTATATATTTGCTGTTATATGTTGATGATATGCTGATTGCTGCCAAGAGTAAGATTGAAATCACTAAGTTAAAGAAGCTATTGAGTAGTGGTTTTGATATGAAAGATCTTGGTAGTGCTAAGAAAATTCTTGGTATGGAAATTAGTAGAGACAGGAAATCTGGTTTGCTATTTCTTAGTCAACAAAATTATATCAAGAAAGTTCTTCACGTTTCAACATGCAAAATGATAAAATTTATTAGTACCCCTATTGCACCTCACTTTAAGTTGTCACCGCTTTTCGGTGTCCTAGTACGTATCTGAGAGATTGAATACATGTTAAGGGTTTCTTATTCTAGTGTTGTTGGGTCTTTGATGTATGCCATGGTTTGCTCTCGTCCAGTTTTGTCATATGCTATGAGTCTTGTTAGTAGATATATGTCTAATCCTCGGCAAAGAAACATTGGAGGGCAGCGATTCGGTGGATTTTCAGTACCTCGAGAGGCACAAAGATTCTGTTTAAAGTTTGGAAATCTTGATAAGGGTCTTATTGGCTATGTGGATTCTGATTATCTTTCTTTGATCCGGACAAAGCGAAGATCACTTACAGGTTATGTGTTTTTTGTTGGCGATTGTCTTTGTGAGTTGGAGGCTACTTTACGATCGATTGTTGCTTTGTCTACTACTTGAAGCCGAAATATATGGCTATTTGTGAAGCGTGCAAAAGAAATAATTTGGTTGAAAGGTTTGTTTGTTGAGCTTTGTGGAGTTGAATCTTGCATAAGTTTGCCTTTGTGATGTCAAAGTGCAATTTACCTCACTAAAGATCGGATGTTCCATGAGAGAACTAAGCACATAGATATCAAGTATCATTTTGTGCGTGATGTGATTGAAGAAGGTAAGCTGAAGGTATACAAGATTAGTACTCATGATAATCCTGCTGATATGATGACAAAGCCTGTTCCTGTTGCTAAGTTTGAGCTATGCTCAAGCTTAGTTGGTTTAATTGGATAGTCCAAGAGACTATTGTTGGCACCCGTGGTTTTCTATCTTTGTTATGTTCAGGATGAAGGGTTGATTTATGATACAAGATGAATTTGTCTCAAGGTGGAGTTTGTTGGAGTTGTTCCAAATTCACTCCAGGATATAGGCTAGGCTTCTGACGGAGCGAAGCGGATACCCATCGCCGGAGGCTTGGGGCGGAGTGTAGCGGAGTCTGAAGCCGGCCCATCAGGTCTCGCCCCTGTGCTCGGGGAGTGCGGGGGGCGGAGCCCCCCGCGGTACGGTACGGTATATACACCCTTGCTAGGGTTTCGTGAAGACTTGATTCTCTTGTAAGCCGTTATAGGTGTGTAACTCAAAACTCTTGAGATAGTGAGATTGTTGCTGGCTGGTGCCCGTGGTTTTTCCCCTTCACATCGGAGGGGTTTTCCACGTTAAATCGTGTGTTTCTTTACTTTATATTTCTATAAGTCGTTCAGATAGATCGTTAGACGTGGCTGGAAGCCTAACTTGTCACGTCCAAACATCTGTCCGAGCCATAGCTAGCGCAGTAGTAGCTGACGGAGCAGTACTTACGTACGTGCATTAGGTTGTGATTAGACCAGCTTTACTGATGAAACTGCGTCCGGAGGTCGACGTTCCCGACGTCACACCAGACATCAGATAACGCGATAAGGGTCGTCAGATCAGTGAAAGATTTGCGACACATACTACTGCCTCTAGCTATGGGATAGATACGAGTAGATAGATAGATAGATAGATAAGAATGTGACATGCCAGCTCTGGATAAACAGCGGCCGCTGCATGCAGGTAGTTTGGAAGCAGAGACAACCACGGAGTGACTGAAACGGTCCTTGACCTTTTGTAAAGAACCTCTCGTCGAGGAGAAAATTCTACACATGGTTGTACAGTAACTTCTCTGCTAGTAAACGTACGAGTGCTGTCCACGTATGGATGATGTTTTCAGAACCCGTGGCGTTTCCTTTCGCGGGACATGAACAACCCGGGAGCAAATCGCCAAACTCCGTTGTCCGATCAACCAGCCTCAGCGAAAACGTGTTTTGACAGCCGGGATGCAACGCAACGCAACCCTTTTTACCTAAACCCCCGGGTCACCACTCACCCGGGCCCGAAAGGAGATCGCCTAACTCGTACTACTGCGTACCAGTAAACGCACGAGGGCGCCACGAACGCCAGGCGCTCGGTCGATCTGTGTGTGCGTGCTCTGTGGCTGGCTACCATCCTTTTAGCGTGGACTTGCCCTGAACCTGGTCAGAGCACGGCAGACACCACGTCCTGATCCATACCGATGGCTCCTACTCGGTCGGTCCGGCTCCGGCCGCCTCCGCGCCCGGGGCCACCCGATCTTTGTTTCACACGGAATAGACCCGGTAGCCGCGACCGCCCAGCGGAGCGAGACGTCTGCATCTGGCACCGATCGCGGTGGACCGGGACGTGACGGAGGGTTTTGGTAGCTCCACGCCACGCCCGGCGACGGCGAGAGTGTGCATTGAATCCAACGGGAGATGGACGATGGACATGGATCCATTCCATCGTGTGGGCGTAAAGAATACTCCGTAGGAAAGCTCGTCGTCGTGCGCTGGTGTGTGTGCTTATCCTATCCCTGCTTCAGTTACGGTCAGACAACCATTGTTGACTCGAGCCTCTTCTCTAGTCCTATAGCAGTGCGCATTGTTGAGAGGCTGCGCCGAGCGACGGAAGATTCGTGTAAACCTTCCAGTCTAGTAATAACTGGGTCAAAGAGGTTTGCCGCCGTGCCAAGGCGAGGTCACGGATATTGAAAACCTACTGCAGCTAGCTTTAGATGCTGAGAAGTTTCCAGGTGGTAGCATTAGATTTTCCTTTCCCCATTGAGGCCAGGCCGTCTACTACGTATTTTCCTTCTCTGAAAGTCTCAACCAAGTTCCAGGCTGCTTCATTATTGCTTCTACTATCTGAGACTTGTTTAGATTGCAAGTTTTTTCACTCTCTCTTCGTCACATCAAATCTTTGGACACATGCATGAAGTATTAAATGTAGATAAAAATAACTAATTACATAGTTTGATTGTAAATTACGAGACGAATCTTTTAAGTCTAGTTAGACCATGATTGGACAATAATTATCAAATACAAACGAAAGTGCTACAGTACCAATACTGATTCCTAACCCCAATCTAAACACGGCCCTGGTCTGCTTATTGTGCGACAGAGACTATTCACCTGGGTCAAGTGGTGGATGCACAGGTACCGTTACCGACATGGTGTGCCTGTTGGCCAGACATCTGAATCATGGTTTAGGCCTGGTATAAATCCATGTGTAAAATTTTTGGGGTGTCAGATCGTTTGTCCCATGAGGATATCGCATGGGATGTTCGGATACTAATAAAAAAACAAATTACATAATCCATTTGTATTCCGCGAGACGAATTTATTAAGCCTAATTAATCCATCATTAGCACATGTGTTAATATAGCACCACATTGCCAAATCATGGACTAAGTAGGCTTAAAATATTCGTCTTACAAATTAGTCGTAAACTGTATAATTAATTATTTTTTAGTCTATGTTTAATACTCTATATATGTGTCTAAATATTTAATGAGATAGAAAATAAACTTTAGAGTCAGAAACTAAACAAGCCCTTAGCCTAGGGCCCCTTGCCGGCGAGGTGAAATGATGGATCACCCGCAACCGCGCTGTGGCCTTCAACTGACATCACGTCTCGCGTATACCACATCAGGTACAGCCTGCTGCTAGAAACGGGAGGATGAACGAGCTCCAAGCTGCTGCCAGCTGTTGCCTGGGCCTGGGTGTGGGCGAGACGAAAAAAAGACGGCCTCAATCATGCAGCTGCCGGAGTACAGTACTACTACTAGGTGCCTTCGGCCTTATTTAGATTGTCTCAAAATTTTAAGTTTTTTCCACTCTCTCTTCATCACATCAATTTTTAGACGTATGTATAAAGTATTAAATGTAGATAAAAAAATAACTAATTACACAGTTTGATTGTAAATCACGAGACGAATCTTTTGAGCCTAGTTAGTCCATGATCAGACAAAGTTTGTCAAATACAAATAAAACGTGCTATAGTATCCAGATTACAAAAATTTGCAATCTAAACAAGGCCAGAAACCTTTCCCAATCCTAGGAAACGTCTGCCTCAGGCGTGCAGGACGCTACTAGCGATAAGCGAACAGGGCCATTGAGACGGACATGGCAGCCTGACTCCTGTTGCTGTCAAGCGTCGCAGCGGGGATAGATAGGGGTGGATAAGGAGCACCAGAACCAGATCAGGCTCTATCCGGCAGCTATCCATACCGGACCAGGATTCTACGTGCTCCATCCGTCTCTAAACGTCTATTTTCGTTTTTCGATAAACAACTTTCACTAAATGTATATTAAAAAATATTAATATTTATAATACATAATTAATGCATAGATAAATATTTAAACCTAGTTTTTAATAAATTTATTTAGAGATAGAAATGTTACACGTATTTCTTAGGGAAAGAGGGAGTATATAATGCAGCAAGGTGAAAAGCGTGACTGAATGGGACGGCCAACAGGGCAAGCAAAGTGAAAGAATCAATTTTTTCCCTTCTCATTTTCTGATTTCATCGTCATCGTCAACTACATATACAAAGGTGGTCGAAACATTCTTTGCATATTATCATACGGGCATATACAGGCACGAACGATTTGGGGTAGCAATGCAGAAGAAGAAGAGAAAAAAAAAAAACTGTCGATCCTGTAACTGCAGCTAATCCCTACGCCACACCGTCTGAATCTGGTTCATCATCATTGGTTATTCTTCCTCGATGTTCACTGCTAGCACTGTGTGTTCCTCAGAGCGAACCTTCGAACGAGACCCGGAGCTGCACCGCCGGCCTGGGGCGCTGCGTCGGCGCGCTGGCCAGGCCGTCCAGCATCTTGATCACGTCCACCGTGTCGTCCAGGTAGTACTTGGCCATGCTCGGCTTCTTGCCCACCGTGCACGCGAACACCTCGCTGCTGGCCGGGAGCTTCACGCTGCTGTTGGAGGGGCACACGATGCTCTCGAACATGTCCTCGTCCGACCGGTCGTCGCCGATGCACAGCACGAAGTCCGGCGGCTTCCCCGTTTTGACTATAGACGACAGGAGGCTTTCCACAACCACGCCTTTGCTGATGCCCTGCACGACAGCACCAAGATATTTTTTGCGCATGTTACTATGTTATTTGCTTCCTTCACCAATCCCAGAAATTTCCAAGTGGTTGCGGACAAAGAGACAAATTCAGTAGTGTGACGGATTGCTTTCGGAGGGCCACAATTAAAAAGACCACATCCACAAGGCGGGCCGCGCAGTTCTCTTGGATTTCCCAGTCTACAAGGGCATGGTCCATGCTGATTCACAATCCTATTTGTGCAGAAGATACAGATTGTCGCAGGCATGTAGTGGATGAGGACTGGATTGGATTAGATCAATCCTTATCCGATGCCTTTTGGTTTGAAAGCTACGTCTAGTCGATCGGCACGATTCATACACATTCAGGAAAAAAATTTGAATTGAACAACCAACGAGCATATCTATAGAATAAATTAATGAGCGGTGAAAACAAGGCATGCAGGCGTTTGGCTCGCCGCTGACCTGGGGGTTAACCTCGACGATGTGCTGGCCTCTCTTCACCACCACGGGTTCGTTGGCGAGCACGTTTTCGAGATGGTCGAGCAGCTCTTTGGCCTGGCAGGAACCAAAGTCCGGATCCGCCTCGTGGTGGTGCCAGACGATGGCACTCTCCTTGTGCTCGATGTAGGAGCCATCTGTTGCCTCCGTGTACAGCTGCATCACCGGCCCCGCGGTCTTCTTCCAGTCGAAATCGGCGGCCAATCCTGAGGTCTCCCATGGCGCGTCCCTGCTCCACCTGCAGCACAAGAGTCGGTGACCCGTCATGTATCGGCCTACTGCACGTTATAGGAATAGTAATGCTCTTTCTAAGTTGTAACCAAAAGTGATTGGCCAACGCATCAGGAATACTACTAGTACGAATGCTCCTCCTAGGATTTGTTCTAAAAGCAAGAGTACTTCTGCTAGCAAAAATGATCTAAGGTCCCGTTTAAATTTCAAAAAAATTTGGGCAGTACCCGTCATATCGAATCTTGCGGCACATGTATGGAGTACTAAATGTAAACGAAAAAAAACTAATTGCACAGTTGGGTAAGAAATCACGAGACGAAACTTTTGAACCTAATTAGTCCATAATTAGACACTAATTGTTAAATACAAACGAAAATGCTACAGTAGCCAAAATCCAAAAAAATTTGGATCTAAACGGGGCGAGTAAAGACTAGCCATTGCGCTAGCTCAGAATCTAGACATGTCGGTCAGTGAATGTTTTCCTTAAATGTACGGCTCCCAGTCGTACCGGTACCATTGCTTAATGAATTCGTAACCATTCTATTCTGTAGACCAAATCTGCAACAGTAAGAACCCAAATCCAAGCAAAGCAAACGTGGTACCAACTAGCAGATCTTCGCTGGTGGAACAGTGTACGAAGATTTTTACCTTGTGAAGTAACCGTGCTCCGCGGCGATGCCCAGCTTCTCGCAGGGGGCGAACCACCTATTCAGCTCGTCCTTCCCCCGCCCGCTCACGATGAACACTCTGTTCTTGGGGTCCTCGCACAGACGATTCAACACAGAGATGACCTCACTGCTCGGCGTCCTGTCGATGGAATTCTCCGGCATCACGGTGCCGTCGTAGTCCAGGAGAATCAGCCGGTTCTCCGTCCTCCGATACGACGGGACAATGTGCTCCACGGAGAGCCGCCGGAAATTGGGGCCAAGGGCCACCACCTTGAAGCTCATGCCGAACCCGATCCCCCAATGCCGGCGCGAGAAATGGTCCTTGCAGGCGCGCTGCAGGTCCGAGTCGAAGGACCGCGCCCAGTAGGCGACGTCGTGGGTGCTCACGTACTTGTAGTGCTTCTCATGCCGCAGCCGCTGCTCGGCCTCGGGCATCCGCAGCGCGGCGTTCATGGCCTCCGCGACGGACTCCACGCTCCACGGGTTGACGCGGATCGCGCCGCTGAGGGACGGGGAGCAACCGACGAACTCGGAAAGCACGATGACGCTCCGCTTGGGCGCCTCGTCTCCAAGCGCGGTGCTCTCCTGCCGGCACACCGTATAGATGTAGGGAATCCGGTTGAGCCCGTCGCGCACAGCGCTCAGCACGCAGCACTCGGCGGCCGCGTAGTAGGCGGCCTTCTCCTGCGGCGTCACGGGGCCGTCGATGAGCACGATCGGCGTGTACCCGGGGGTGCCGAAGCGCGCATTGACCCGGGCGCTGATGGCCCTGGCCTCGTCCTGCACGCCCTGCACGTCGCGCCCCTCGCTGCGCGCAGGGTTGGCGATCTGCACAAGCACGGCGCGGCCGCGGAGCTCCCGGTGCTCCACGAGCAGCTGCTCCATCGCCAGGAACTTGAGCCCGATCCCCTTGAACAGATCGACGTCGTCGACGCCGACCATGAGGCGCCGCCCCTTGTACGCCTCGGTCACCCGCCGCACCGCATCCTCCGTCTCCGGCGCCGAGACCACCGACCTGAGCTGGCCCATGTCGATCCCGACGGGGAGTATCTTGACCGTCACGGTGCGGCCGTAGTACTCGATGCCGATGTAGCCGCGCTTGGACTGGTAGTCGAGGCCGAGCAGCCGCGAGCACGCGGACAGGAAGTGGCGCGCGTAGTCGAAGGTGTGGAAGCCGACGAGGTCGGCGTTGAGGAGGGCGCGGACGAGGTCATCCCGCACGGGGATGGTCCGGAAGATCTCCGACGAGGGGAAGGGCGAGTGGAGGAAGAATCCGACCTTGGCGCGCGGGAAGCGCTTGCGAAGGAAGGTCGGGAGCGCGAGGAGGTGGTAATCGTGGATCCAGACGAGGTCCTCGTCGGGGGACAGCACCTCGGTGAGGCGGTCGGCGAAGGCCCTGTTCGCCGAGAGGAAGGAGTGGTATAGCGTCCGCTGGAACGGGAGGCCGCCCAGCGACGACGGCGTCAGCGGGAGCAGGTAATGGAGGAGCGGCCAGAGGTAGTGCTTGCAGAATCCGTGGTAGAAGCGGTGGTGGAGGTCGGTGGGAAGGTACACCGGCAGGCACGAGAAATTGGCCAGCAGGTAGTTGGACAGCTCATCTGAGGCGGCCTCCGCCGCGGCCGCTGGGAGGGTGCCGATGTGGAGGACGGGCGCGTTGGCGGGCAGCCCCGAGCGGAGCTGGTACGCGACGGTGCCGGAGTCGACGGAGAAGTTGAACCCGAACGGCGCGGCCGGGTCCGGCGACGCCCGCAGCGGCAGGCGGTGGGAGACGATGACGCGGCGCGGCGGGGTGGGCGGGGACGGGGAGGTGGGCGAGGCCGGGGACGCGACGGTCATGACGCGCGGGAGGCGGTGCGGCGTCGGCGACGGCAGGGGCACCTCGTCGGCCGCGGCGAGGTCGAGGAGGTTGTGGCAGGAGAGCGAAGGCATCGCCCCCTCCTCCTCCTCCTACTGCCTATCTGTGGGCGGCGTCGCAGAGAGGTGGAGGCGGCGGCGATGGCACATGAAGAGGAGAGAAGCGCCGCGACGCGACGAGGAGTGTGTCGGGTTCGGCGGGCGGTCGGCTGCGAAGACGGGATCGATCACCTTTGCCGAAGCTTCTGCCGGCCGCGAAGGAGGAGAGGCGGTATAAATATGGCAAGCTGGATATGCGTGTGCGTGTGCCCGTCGTTGTGTGAAGCGACGAAGGGGGTGTTTAGTTACTCCAAATTTTAGAATTTGGCACTATGTAAAAAGAAGATTCCCCATCACATTAAATTTACGGTACATGCATGGAGTACTAAATGTTGACGAAATCAAAAACTAATTGGACAGTTTGGTTGTACTTTGCGAGACGAACGTTTTAAGCCTAATTAGTCATCGTTTGGACAATTATTACCAATGCTACAGTGATTACTGTAGCTACAGTACCTAGGGCGGCGCCGATTTCGCCCGCAACTAAACGAGGCCGAAGAAGGAACGGACCGGGAGTCGGGTGTGACGACTGACGACGGCACGGCCATCAGGGCCATGGGCCTTATCCACATCGCTCGCCCTCGCGGCTGAAATGACGGGACTGCCCCGGACTTAGCCGACGTGGGATGGATCAGTGTCGCGGTCGCCTAACGGTTGGGTTTATCTATCCGCCTCTCTCGCACCGTATCCGCTCGTCCAGTAGTCGTCGCCGCGCGGCCTTGCCCTCCCTTGCGCTACACCTCACCTCACCTCATTTGCGGCCGGGATACGTACGTAGTACTCGCGTGCGCGCGCATGCGATGGCCGCGTGCGGCGACCCCGACCCACACCCGGTAGACGGATAGGATTACCGGTGCTCCACTCCGGTGGGTGACAGGTGGGACTAAAGATGGCAACGGCCCCCTATACCCGATACCCGATGGGTATTTGATCCATTAGAGAACGGGAATGTGATCATATCTTTATCTGCGGGTATCTAAATGGGCAAGAATACATCCCCGACGGGTATAGCGGCTACGGGAACGTTCCATGTTTACTTGTCCCCGTTACCCGTTGGGGAACCCGACTATTTGAGCTGTCATGCGAGTATTAGGCCCAAAGAAGCTCAACATAGGTATTTTGACCCAAATCTGAACAATCATATATATAGTTTGTGTGTTCTAGGAACTCTAGTTCAATTTTTCCTCACCATCACCGCCAGCAGCACAAGCACGCCTGCCTCACGAGCGCTCGTGCCCCTCGCTTCCTCAGTTCGGTCTCTCTGCCACCTTTGCTCGTCCTCCTCGCAACCTCGCTTCTTCTCCTCGGCATCTCCGAGACTCCGACACTTATACCCAGGTGAAGAAGAAACGTCTTCGATTGCAAAGCTGCGACCCCAAGTGTCCTTGTTTATCGGGTATGCAGTACCCGTCGGATATCTGTTACCCGACCGATGCCCGACGGGTACGGGGATGGGCAAGAATCTATACCCGAGACAGTTAACGGGGACGGAGACGGGATGAATTCTCCGTAGCGGGGAAGAGAACGTTCCGACGATACCCAACGGGTACTTCCCCGTTGCCATCCATAGGTGGGACGGCCCCTAGTAGAGCTTGGAGAAGCCTGTTGCTCTGCGCGTTGTTTATGCTCGCAAGTGTTCTCTCTTTTTTTTTTTTGGCATGAAGAATTATTTGCCTTGACTGGGCAGAAAACGAATTATGAGAGGATTTTCAACAAATCATTCTGCACAGCTTGCGTGTCATAAAACCGTGCTAAGATTGACTTCAAAACAATGGGGGCAAATATGCTCCAACTTTATTAGCCATGCAATTTTAACCGATTGTTAAGGTTATAAACTTATTACTCATTTGAGAGAGAGAAGAAGAACGTTTGTACTCTTTCAGCGTTCTTCATTCCTCTTTATTGCATTGGTACGGCGGAGAATTTTGTATCGCGAAATAAAACTATCAGCCTGTTCGGCACAACGTAAACTTCCACTGTCCATACTTAAAACGTGTCACGTCACCTGTTTTTATCGGATTCACCACATCGCTGAGGAATTTTCTACGCCGACGAGCGAATAAGCGATAAGAACATTTTTTAGCTTTATCCATTTGTCATTAGAATTATTATTGCATAGTATTTGGCGGTTTAAATTGCTTCTACTGCACATTATCAATGTGGCATTGATATATTGCTTAAATACAATTTCGAACAACATTGATCTATTGGCCCTGTTCGCTTATTTTGTAATCCATACTTTTCAGCTCATTTTTTCTGCTGGAACAATGTTTTTCTTTCTCGACAAATCAGCCAGAAAAGTGTTTCGGCTTATTTTTTTAGCGAAGGGAACGGGGCCAATTTTGCACTAAATACTGCCTCACGAAACAATAGACTAATTGAACCACACAATGTAAAAGCAGATCAAGCAAGAAAAACAGAAATAAAACAGGAAATCTATATACTTCGAATCTCATAAAACACACCTGCTGGAGTATGTTCACTTTGGTCTTTGTCACAACATCTCATCATTCATCATAAAATTCAGTGGTGCATATTTCTCATTTTTCTGATTAATCTTGTAATTTATAGACCTTGTATTTGACATAGATACTCTATTTATTATTCTTAGTCATTAGATCATTTGGGAAATCCAAGGATGCATTTTTTTTCGATACTTTATTTATTCTTGACGGTTAGATCATCATAAAATTCAAAGGTGTATTTTTTTATTTTCCAATACTCTATTTATTCTCGGCTTTAGAATATTATAAATCCAACCATGCATAGTTTTTTTTATTAATTTCTTAATTTCATGGTCTCCTCACCTTGGCAAACATGCAGCCTGTTCGGGAGGCCGTATCGTATCGTGGATTATTTACTGCTGGCTGGTTTGGTGTGAGAGAAAAACACTGTTCCCGGCTGGAAATTTACGATCGTTTATGAGCAAGCGAACAGGCTGATGGTGGGGCTGATGGTGGGTTTCACTATTCTAAGTACCCTTTCTTTTCTTCGGAGCCAATAGTGCCGAAATTTGTTCCTCAGCATTATCTAGTTAACATGGAATTAAGTTTCGAGTTATATAATCTTTAAATTGCATCTACGTGTATTGTCTTCATTTGTATCTAAATTAGATTTTAATAGTTTTATCTTGTCACATTTGATATAAATTGAATTTCAGTTATTTATTAATTGTATTTGACATGGATACTATATTTATTCTCGAACGTTAGATCATCATAAAATGCAACAGTTGTATTATTTTTCTGATTAACCTTGTAACTTATTTTAGAACTTGTATTTGACATGCTCTATTTATTCTCGCATGTTAGATCATCATAAAGTTAAATTATGCACATCCATTTTTTTCTATTGATCTCGTCATTTTCTAGGCCTTGTATTTGACATGGGTACTTCATTTATCCTCGGTTGCTAGATCATCACTAGCAAATGTGTCCGTGCGTTACACGTAACCCAAAATATTTTGAAATTGAACTTTGTATCATCACCGGACATGTGTTGTTCTAACTTGTATTAGCACGGGTCATAAATCCGAGTCAATATAGATACGAAGAGCGCAGGAACAATTTAGAAAGTAAGAAGAAAGTGGGACGAAAGAAATCCATATACATGCACAACACATTCAACTCTTGTTGTTATCGACTTTCTTTCACAAGGAGATGGCTTAACACACATGCCACACACAGAGCTGTGTGGCGTGTGGGTCGAGCAACGGTGATAGTTGAGGTCTATGGATACACGACGCTTCGTCCCCAGCGACGAACTGGGCACGAGCAGAACAGGCCGTCATGTCAGTGCACGAACAATGTGCAGGACATGTCAAGGCTCGACAATAGCGAAGACATGGTGCATTTTTATGTCTGATATTGTAGATTCTTTAGAACTTGGCTGGACAGCCTCACCTATTCGTCCTATATTTTTTTCTTTTTTATTAGTTTGGTATTTCTTTAACTTGTCATTTTTTATCCGATGTCTTTTTAGACTCATTATTAGGCGAATAATTTGTTTTTTCAATATTTATGTCTTTAATAAGTTTTTTGTTTCAGGGACAACTAAATTAACGATATATCTCATTACATCATAAATTTGAATGGAAGATTTTTTTTTTCAATTAATCTTGTAATTACTAGATATCCTCGATGGATGTGGATTTTTTTTATCAATTGTGTTAATATAAAGCATGTTCAGCGGCTGCAGTTACAGAGAGGTTGTAGCGAATGAACCTATAATAGGTTGGAAGTGACTATGATTACACACTTGAAATTATTTGACTTGTCGGGAAAGGAACGGGATTTCAATTGTGTTTTTGATGAAGGGAGCACAATGTTTGGTTTGTGGTTTTGTAACGCAAATGAATTACAAAGTGATTACGTTACATACGAGTGGTTCAGCTTAGTATGTAAGCCATGACCCTGTTTTAAGGTAAGAAATGTGATTTACAGGAGTTTGGCCTGAGGCCGGAGGTTGGATAACAGCCCTTGAAAGTTGGTACCGTTGCTCCTTAGATGTAATCTGTTACTATTACTCCATTAGCGTTGTTTTCCATTTCCTTTTCCGTTTGCGTTTGCGTTTACCATACAGTAGTCTATTAACCCAACAGCACGGAGGTATCTGTGTCGGCATGTCGGAGGAACAAGCGGTGTGAACAGTCAACAGTGCACCAGTGCCCTGGTGCTAGTATGGCCCTGTTTAGTTGCACCCCAAAATGTCAAATTTTTCAAGATTTCTCGTTACATCGAATTTTTAGACGCATGCATGAAGCATTAAATATAAATAAAAAATAAAACTAATTACACAGTTTAGACGAAATCCACGAGACGAAACTTTTAAGCCTAATTAGACTATGATTGGACACTAATTACCAAATAACAACGAAAACACTATAGTAGTGTTTTGTCAAAAATTTTGGCATCAAACTGGCCCTAAACTCCAGCGCTGGTAACCGCGTCGAGCGCCATTCCCAGCTCTGCACAGCTGTAAATGGGGTGGCTGCGGACGCTGCTGCTGTGTTGCACAATGCGGGCATGCCGCACTGCACCGGAGACCGTCAAGTGCCGGTCTCCCAAGAGCTTCTCTCGCGGTCTCGCGCCCCCGCGCGTGCCGCGGGCCACAGCCAGCCTGGGCGCAGCTCAAGGCCCGTGCAAAGGCGGAGCCCAATGCGATGCCGCCACGTGACGGACGTGGACTTCTCCCCGAAGCCACGCCGTCGCGGGGCCCGCGCCGGTGGCAGCTGGACATTGGCCGCGCGCCACGCGGGAGCTGGAGCCGGAGTGGAGCGCGTCGCCGCACGCGGGCCTCTCGTCTCGCGCCCTTGCGGTTTGCATCGCCGAGTTGCCGACTTCGGCAGGAAGAAGGCCGTGGCTGGGGGCGCCTCACCGTTCACTGCCTTTGGAATGAGCTGCACGCTGCACTGTCTTGGTGCGTCAGACGTGTATGCATGCCTATCACAACGTCTCGGACTTTTCCAGGAAGTGGTAGTGGTGCGTTCCATGCGCACAGAGAATCGGATTGTTCGTTGGTTGGTTTCTGGCTTGATAAGACCGACTGATGCTGATTTGTTATGAGAGAAAAACACTATTGACTGGGTGATAAGCCCTAGCTATAACTAAACAAGCGAATATGCCGAATAATCTGAAAATAAATGGCTATGGCAACCAGACGTTATCCTATCTACTATCCACTATTCCACGCGTCAGCTGGAGCACTACTATTCTTGCTAGGCAACACACGGTTTTTTATCTAATCATATCGGTTCTTAGAGACGACGCAGCAAGCCGAATTAATAAGCAATGGCAGACCGGAAGCAGGGGGTCAATGCTGTGCTCCATGCTCTAGCTACGCCGGTGAGGCACAAGTTATTTGGGGGATCATGGGCTCATGGCAAGGAAGAGCTTCGGCTGCTCGGATCTGAGCAGCGCATGGGAGCAGGTGCAGATGGAGTGTGGGACTCGTTATGGCAATCACGGGCAAACCAGCAAAATTGCCTGCTGGGCTAGCGGCGGCGTATGGTCTCGCAGGAGACATGCTGAAGCGCCACGTCCATGCTCTCCAAATGATGTTTGTGCAGAACGAGCGCCTTCTGGGGAACCCCTTGTATCCAAACTAAGAAAATTACAATATAGTAGCTGGGCGATGTTTGTTAAAAGAAGAATGTATTTCTCGTTTCCAATCAAAGAATCAAATACTTGTGCTTTTGTATATGTACGCATACTCACGTCTCTGAATACATACTACGTCACGGCGTGGTGGGCCCCCCGCGCAACCGCCACCGAACGTAATGCCGCTACCTCGTATGCACGACACGTCACGGTCGCAGCAGGTTGACGTGAGCCATGCCGTGTCAGGATGCCGCCGTCCTGCGACCGACGCGCGACGGCAACACGCCACGTGACCGCCTCGCTTACACGGCGGCCCCCCATGCGTGTCTACGTCGGGCAATCGGCGCGTCAGTTTGGATCGACAATTATTTAACAGATGTTCAAAAACAATTATTTAACAGAAAAAGATTTTCGTATAAATAAACTCAGTTAAATTCTCACGTATGCCCCTAGGGCCCAAGGCCCGTGTCACGTTAAACATATACAGCCTTTTTATAAAAAAAATAAAAATATGAAAACATTGTATATTTATCTTAGGGCCATTTGGATCCTTTTATTTTTTAAGAAATTGGAATCTACGTAATAAATTAAGTTATTTAGTTTGAAATTTGACATTCCACAACTTTTAAAAGTTCACACATAAGCCTAACTCGAATTCATAGGATGAGAGATAGAAATTGATTCTATAGATCAATATGTTATTCTACTTTTCAATTTATAACACGCTCTTTAACTCACTTCCCTATGGTAGAAATGCAACACATAATTATCTCTCTTGTTTGGCCCACAATAATATACAATTTTTTTATATACAACTATATTAACTTAATTAATCCGTGTCTAAAATATAATTATTAAAATGAATTCAATTCCAATAATCCAAACAGGACCTATGAGGAAATGTTCAATTTGTTTTTCTCCTTTTCATCGATGTATAATTATCTATCATCCTACCCATTTGTTGGTTCTACATGTTACAAACAAATTTTTTTTGTCGGCTATCTATCTTGTTATTTGTTTAGATAATAGTTAATTACAAAACTTATTCAAAAAGATGCCAACAACCTTTCGGTAGTATAATATAAGTTGTGTTTTTATAAGTTTTTGATAAAAAAGATTATTTCATTGGGGCGTCATGATTCAAAAAATTCATAGCTGAACAATATTAGTTTTGTTCGTATTGCGTTTCTTTGAAAATATCCATACAAGATAAGTAAACAACCCCACCCACGCGTTCCCCACCCCGAACGTAGTTAGCTAAAAGGTTGTATGTGTACAAGTTATTTATAAGGTTTGTAATAGTCCATGCATAGCAGTTGTGTTGTAAGAGCCCCGGAAAAGTTTGTGGTTCTAAATTTGTGTACGAAGTTGTACCGTAACTTATATAATATTATGTGCGAAAAATGTTGTGTTTGAATATAAACCTACGAATAAGTCTATGATTACTTATGGCTACAAATGTTCGCTTGAACTTATCAGCCAACGTACAGTGTTTTTCTCTCATAATATATCAACTTCAGCCGATTTATCGGCCGCAGAAACCATCAGCCGAACGACGCCTTCTTTAGAGCTAGGCATTTGTAGCTCTAAGTAATTGTAGATTTGAAGCTTGGAGCTACATTGTGAGCATTTAATTTGACCTTTTGAGCTGGATACTTGTAGCCTCAAGGAGTTTGTCCTAAGTATAAATAGTTAAATCAATTTAATTTGATTGAATATTATAGATCTAACATGCAGCCTCTTTGGAAGTGATTGTTGCAGCGGCGTTGTTGTGGTTGCTACTGCTGTAACCACTCCTGCGATTACTGCTTTTGCACGGAGAAAACAACCCGCTGCAGCCTATATGTTCGTACAGAAGGACACAACCAAGCAGGCCCATTATCCATGGATTTGTGTGGCTGCGCCAACCAAACCCATCTTGAATTTATACCTTTCTGAAATTTTCGAAAACGGAAAGGAATCGAGGATATCGAGAATCAAATCTTTTATTCGGTCCTGCCCGCGTGTTTTTGGACGTATTCGGCTGGTCCATAAGTCGTTTGAGCTGTCAGCCGAACACGCCGTTTAGCTCTGGGCCCGCCTGAGCATCCTGGTTGTGTGGGACATAAAAGAGCAAAAGATTTTTTTTTAAGAAGAAGACAGAGAGAGGGACGACGGTCTGGCAATGGCATTCACATCACGGACCGTATCCGGGCTATCCGCGCCCTTGATCCTATCCAAGAGTCCTGCCTTGGGGGAGGAGGACAGCAGAGGAGGAGGCCCACGGTAGGCGTGGGACCCCGGCAAAAGCACGAGAAAAAGAAGCGGATGGCGCAGCACGTGCTGGGCGGGCGACTGGGCGTCCCCACCTTATCCATCCACCATCCTCTCTCTCCGTTCCGTTCCCGGGTTTGCGTCCGTGGCCCCGTAAACAACTCACCCTATGACCCTACCCCGGCTGCTAATCGCCATGATTAGAAACAGGAGTATCAGCAGTAGCATGGCACTCATTGAAGCCCCTGCTGGCCCGCGGCCGTACGGACGCGCTGCATTTTCCATACCGCAACTTGCCGATCCTACTATTCCTATCCTACTCCTACTCTAGCTGTGCGCCTGTGGGGATGTGGGGAATGCCATCGTCCTCCGTCCTGCCTCCACGGCGCCTGACCGGAAAAACGGCTGACGTGAATGCTGACGTTGATTTATCGTACCAGCAGTTATTTTGCTGAAACAGCTCATAAGTTGAAGCGACCGCACAACAGTTAGGCCTGTTTAGTTGCACAAAAAATACCAAATTTTTTAAGATTTTTCGTCGCATCGAGTCTTTGAACGTATGCATGAAGCATTAAATATAAATAAAAAATAAAACTAATTACACAGTTTAAACGAAATCCTCGAGACGAATCTTTTAAGTCTAATTATACTATGATTGAACACTAATTACCAAATAACAACTGAAAATGCTACAGCAGCGTTTTGCAAAAAATTTCGACATCCAAACTGACGCTTAATTGTACTGCCGTGTACTCTGCCGCCTGACCTGATCCAGCTGCTGCTGCAACTGCAAGGTGGGACTGAGGCTGTCACATCGAATGTTTAGTTGACCCCAAAGTTTAAAAAGTTACTACAGTACCTGCCACATCGAATGTTTGCGGTCCGTGCATGGAGCATTAAATATAGACAAAAATAAAAACTAATTACATAGTTTGGTGGGAAATTGGGAGACGAACGTTTTGAACCTAATTAGTCCATATTTGAATATTATTTGCCAAATAAAAACGAGCGTGCTACAATAATCCCAAAATCTCTAAATTCACCCAACTAAACAAGGGCTGAGAGATGCCCCGTGGGATGACAATGACGCCCGTCCTGTGGCTGCCAGAGTGGCATGGGTAATCCAATCGTTAACTACCGCCCCGGCGCCCACTCACTCCATCCAATCCAAATCCTTGATCTGCTGGAAGTAGTAAAGCACGGGACACGGCATGGACCTGCAAATAAAAGGCAATCCTAGGACGACCGGGATAACATTATCAAAGCGCTGCAATTTGCATGCACGGGCCAATCAACTTTCGGGGATTTATATATACTCTCGTACATGCTGCTGCTACTGCCGGGAGAGAGAAGGTGAGTAGAGTAGCTAGTAGCTACGAGTACGACCTCTTCGTCGATGTGGCCTCGGTGATCGAGTTAGGTACGAGAGGAAAAATCTCGGTTGCAGTTCAACAATCAACAGCAATGTCGACGCGGGCCCGGCCTGGATTTGCCCTGAACGTGAAGGATGTACGATGTGTGTGTGCGAATTTTTAAACCGCCAAAGCTTGGAAAGTAGCTAGATCGGACCGGTTCGTTAGTTGGTGTTGGTACTAGTTTAAGTTGATTGGTACTGATTTTTTTTAGAGAAAAATATTATTAACTAACTAATTTAGACTGACTGAAACTAACAAATAAACAAGTCTATCATCTACTCCACGTAGCTGATTAACTACTCCTACTAAGTAGACACGACGTACGGTCGATCGGATTCATTAAGCAGTGCAATAAATCTCTCCGGATAAGGCTATACTTATTACTCTGCCACTAGGCATGTGAGCGCGCACTATATACTAGTGCTACTACTCCGACTAATGGGACCTCTTGTGTTTATGTATTATTACACACAACATTTGCCATTTGAAAACGACTTGGGCCTGTTCATCTGGTATTAAAGTCGGTTGTCGGTGTAGAAAATAACTAACACGTAAATATTTATAGTTTTGCGTACGTTGTGATCGGAGGTGGCCTATCACTCAATGACACATGGTTTATACTGGTTCAGGCAACGTGCCCTACATCCAGTTTGAGTCGGTCGGTGACTTTGTTCCTGAGCCCAGGTGCTCGAAGTCTGCTGTGGGGCTACAAACGAGAAGGAGAAAGATGGGGTGTACAAGAGGTTCGGTCGGCTCCGATCGAAAGGGCCGAGAGCGACAGGAACTTCGCTACGAGCTAGGTGTTCAAACGTGTGCTTGAGGTTCGAACCTGGCGGTTCTACGGTTGTGGACTAGTGAACTTGGTCGATTTGATGAATCTAAAGAGGCTCTCTTCTACGTTGGATGGAGCGCATCCCCTTTTATAGATAAATGGGATGACTTTATAAGTGAGAGGGTGAGGGTACGTATGCTACTGGGCTTTGTTTGCCCATGTCGGCGGGTACAAGATAATATTAGGTGCCCACAACACTGTTGATGTCACTGTAGAATGTCGGATACATGTGGGAGGTTGCATTGCCTTCTTCAGGAATGGCAGATGTCGGTACCTGCAAATACTGTTGATGCCTAGAGGCATGTGAGAAGTTTCACAACGTTCACCCGGTATGGTAAATCTCGACGCCCACAATACTATCGATGCCTAGAGGCATGTGGGGGCCTTACCGTCTGGGAGTTAATGGCGCCCAATCTTTGTAGAGGGAAATATCGGTAACTTAATAATCTGTTTGTGTCGGGACGGTTCTGCAATCTCTTTGTTCTGTGAGCGTCATGTATGGACCCTAGTATCGTGGTTTGATTGTCCCCTGGTCCTTTCCGAGCAGGCGACCCCAGTGGCCTCTAGTAGCGCTAGTCGGAGAAGAGCGGCGAGCAGGGTTTCTGCGAACCCCGGTCGGAGATGCGGGGTCGGAGTCGAAAGTAATGCTTTAGTCAGGCCTTCTGATCGGAGAGGCCATCCGGAGGCAGCTGGAGTCCGAAGTGAGCGCTCCGGTCGGAGAGGTGGGTTGAAGTAGTCGACGAGCGGGCGCTGCTCCTCTTCGACCAGACCTTCCGGTCGGTGACTGGACCGCCCTTTCGGCCTATTGTTTTTAGACTCTTGGGCCGCCCATGAGTTGCGTGCTATCTGTTTGGGCCGAGGCTTGGCGTGGAAGCCGGTCCCCGAGGGACCCCGGGTTTATGAACTCGACAGGAGCCCCCGAGCCCCAAGGCGATTCGGGCAAAATCGTCCGGGGGATTTTTATCTTGACGGCGGGTGCGCGCGAGCGCACCCGCGGGTGTAGCCCCGAGCCCCCGGCGGTTCGGGCGGAACCGTCTGGGGGATGTTCGTTAGCGGGCGTGTGTGTGTGTTTTTAGTTTTGGACGGAGTTTTGTCAACCAAGGCGTCGTTGCGCAGCCGTGGTTTGTTTAGTCATTTTGAGAGATTGGGTGAGATGGAGCTTGTGGATCCTAGCGTCGATGCGCGTCGTGGGATCGGGTGAGGCAGTTAGTCTAGTTAGTTTGGGATCGGGCGAGGCAACAAGGCGGTGCTCGTGGATCCTGATGGGGCGAGATCGGGGTCGGAGACCCAGGTAGTTTTTGAGCGCAGTCGGAGCGTAGCTGGATGGGGCGAGATCGGGATCGCAGACCCAGGTGTTTGCAGCGCAGTCGGAGCGTAGCCGGATGGGGCGAGATCGGGGTCACAGACCCAGGTGTTTGGAGCGCAGTCGGAGCGTAGCCGAATGAGGCGAGATCGGGGTCATAGACACATGTGTTTGGAGTGCAGTCGGAAGGGGTGAGTTCAGGGTCGCAGACCTAGGCTTTTTGTGTCTTGAGACCCCGACCCCTGCTGGGCCTTAGTAGGGGTCGGTGTGAGTGATGTGCGTTACCTCATCCTCGTTTCCTCACAACCGGAGAGGATGAGTTTTGTCGCTTGTCCCGATCGCTCGGGCTCGAGTGACACGCTCGGTGAGTTCGCTAACGGGTATGATCGAATGGAATCCGGGTCCGTCGTTCGTGACGAGGTTGGCATAGCCCTTTTGTGATATTCCACTACTCCTTTACCTGCAACCCGGCAGATGCCTAGGTTGTTCTGGAGACCGACCCAGGTGGCCTAATGGCCTCCCCTCGATGGAGATTCTGTGGGCTTGGCGAGAGGTTTAGGATCGAACAAGATGGTTGAGATGACTCGGTCTGCCAGACTGGGCAAGGGCCACATGGGGCTCATCTATGTTTTTCTCCCCTAGCTTTGTTGGTTGTTCATGTCGAATGAGGCAACCGCCGCTTCATGACGCAACACGGAGCCTTGTGATGCATTTCAATGCACGTGCGATGCTTAGTTCCCGAGCCCCGGGTGGTTTGAGGCCTGAATCGTTCGGGAGGCACGGGCGTATGGAATGAATGCGCGTATGGATGTATGTAATGATTATAAGGAAATAGAGGGGGGTTGGTAGTGTTCACCTTGGTGACTTTGAGCGATGGGGTTCGGAGAGCTTCAGTCGAAAATGTTCCGACCGGGACCTGTGCTCGTCGTTCGTGACGGAGTCGACATGGCCTACATGGGGCGTCCCTTCGCTTCCTACCTATGTCTCGGTGTGTCTTTCTGAGCCGTTCGATCGACTTAGGAAGCCCGATGGTCTCTCTCGGCGGAGATCCCATTTTGGGTTTTTCCAAGTCCCGCCTGGGGATGCGGAGAGCTGCCTACGTGGGGTGATGCTTCGGTTTTCATGCCCGGTTGTGCGATAGTGGTGGGCCATACATAGGCCACATTTTGTCTCGCCAGGCGGCGTTTCGTCTGACCCGACGTCGTTCCATCAGTCAGTGCGTGTCCCTTCGGTTAGGGCGTGTCCCATCGTTTTCCCATCCGCATTGAATGGGGGAAGGGGAGAGTTTTTCGCTCTGATCCTTTGCCCTTCTTCGGCTGCCGCGTTTCTTCCTTAAATAGGGGGAGGGAGAGGGCTCTCCGTCGTAGTCCTTTGTCTATTCTTCCACTATTGTTTCTCCTCCTTCTTTCTCACCGAGAGTGCTTGTATGTCGTGGCGGTTCCTAAGTGAGAGAGGGGGTGAGCGAGGGGGAGGACTAACAGATCCTTTCATGAACCCGGAGCGTGATGTTGAACTGGAGACTACCGCGGGCGGTGCTGGATTAATCTGCGAGGCCTTCTTTAGGATGGAGCCGTGTGTGGATTTTCTCCGGTGGATCTTCACCGGGCAAGCTTTATCGGAGGGGAAGTTGCTCAGGATCCTACCGGTGGGGGGTTCAGCGTCTGCAGCTGCTCAGGTTGGCCAGTCCATAAAGTTTGATGAGATTTGTTCCTACCATGGTGGCCATACGTCGGTAGCAGCGCCCTTACCTAGGAGCTACCTCGACTGCATGAGAAGGTCTGGAGCTCCTTGCTCTTTTGCTGAGCATCTATGGGTGTGACGCCCTTGAGGTACCCGTTGAGCTTCGCCGAAGTTGAGGGAGCGGAACCAAGCGGGTCACCAGCGGTTGTGGTTATATCTGGCGTCGCGTGCCGTGGTTTCTCCTTTGGCGTTCAGGCGATGTCGTCAAGCGGTCGCAGTAGTATTTGTAGTAGTAGAAAATATAATAGTTGAGTTTGTGGGTGAGTCCCTGTGTGAATAGTTTTTTTATCAATGAATACATCAGTACTGCTTTTGTGATAGAACCACGATATCCGTTCCTTGTTTTTATCCTAGCATGACTTTTGTTTTTATCCTTTTCTCTCTCTCACCTGCTCGTTAGTTCCATAGGCTACAGCTGTTAAGAGCTGAGCATGGCCCACGAGGCTCGGCTGCTTGTAACCGTAGGTCATGGCGGGGTGCGTTCGGTTGGGAGTAAGAACAGAGTCACATAGGGCAATCAAAGGAATGGGACGTGCTTCCGTTCGGGGACAAAGTTGTTTATCATGTGATAGTAAGAAAAAGAGAGGTAATATTCAATATTGTACCCTTATGGAGCCCCCGGGCGCCCCAGGCTAAAAGTGTTCAGGCTGGGGCGCTTTTACAGGAGCATGTGTTAACTAAAAAGCGGTTAGACCAAATTTAGGGGGAAAACGACGTAGTTGTTCAATGTTTCAAGTGTTGGCGAGAACATTGCTGTTGTTGTCCTCCAATCGGTAGGCGCCCGGTCGGATTACTTCGGTCACCGTATAGGGCCCTTCCCATAGTGGAGAGAGCTTGTGTTTTTCCTTCATTGATTGGGTCCTCCGGAGTACGAGATCGTCGACTTCGAGTATCCTCCCTCTGATCTTCCTTTCATGGTACCTGCGGAGGGTTTGTTGGTAGCGAGCGGAGTGGATGATGGTCATCTCACGGGCCTCTTCGAGCAGGTCGACTGCGTCTTGTTGAGCCTCCGTGGCTCGGTCGTGGTCGAAAGCCTTCACTCTTGGGGCGCCGTGGTCGAGGTTGGAGGGTAAAACTGCTTCGGCTCCGTAGGCCAGGAAGAAGGGTGTGAACCCTATGGATCGGTTTGAGGTCGTTCTTAGGCTCTAGAGGATCACTGGGACCTCTGCAACCCATCACCCAACGTATTTGTTGAGTCGGTCGAAGATGCGTGACTTAAGACCTTGGAGGACCATGCCATTGGCGCGTTCGACCAGACCGTTAGTTCATGGATGTCCGACCAAAGCCCAGTCGATGTTGAGGCCGTATCCATCGTTGAAGTCTAGGAACTTCTTTCCGGTGAAGTTAGTCCCGTGGTCGGTGATGATATAGTTAGGAACGCCGAACCGGTAGATGATGTCGAGGAAGAATTTGACTGCCTCCTCCGAGCGGATGTTGGTGATGGGCTTGGCCTCTATCCACTTTGTGAACTTGTCGACTGCTACGAGTAGGTGAGTGAAACCACCTGAGCCCTTTTTGAGGGGTCCCACCATGTCGAGGCCCTAGACCGCAAATGGCCAGGTGATGGGGATGGTTTAGAGCTCCTGTGCCGAGCAAATGGGTTTGCCGAGCGTAGAACTGGCATCCTTCACACCTGCGGACGACCTCCTCTGTATCTCGCAACGCGGTGGGCAAGTACAAACCTTGGTGAAAGGCTTTTTCAACCAGTGACCTTGGGGCGGCGTGATGTCCATAAATCCCGGCATGGACCTCGAGGAGGAGCTGCCTCCCCTGGTTGGTGGGGATACACTTCATGAGTACCCCCGATGGACTCCGTTTGTAGAGCCTATCACCGAGCGCGACGAAGGTCTTGGTGCGTTGAGCGATCCATCGGGCTTCAGTCGTTTTGGGCGGGAGAACCTCCTCGAGGAGGTAGGTGAGTAGCGGCACACGCCAGTCGGTTTGATCGAGTGCTAATACGGCGACGTTTGTGGGTGACGTTATCATAGAGGTACTAGGATCGGAGCCCCCGAGCGCTGGCTTGGCATTGGGGTCGAGCCCCCGAGCGTCGGCTGGGCGTCGGGGTGTGTCTGGATCAGACTTTCCAGGATGCGGGCGGATGGCTCATGGATGTCATTGATGAAGACCTCGCTCGAGGATGGATCCCGCCTGGCGGCTAATTTTGCAAGGAAATCGGCGGCATCCTGGTCCCTTCGAGGGACGTGATGCAGTTCGATCCCCTAGAATTTGTCCTCGAGCTTGCGCACCTCTTGACAGTATGCTGTCATGAGGGACCTTTTGTAGGAGGACTCCTTCATGACCTAATCAACGACCAGTTCTGAGTCATCGCGAACGTAGAGTCGCGTAGCACCGAGCTCGATGGCGATGCGTAGTCCGTTGATAAGGGTCTCGTATTCCGCGGTGTTGTTTGAGGCTAAAAAATGGAGGTGTATGGCGTAGCGGAGCCTACTTCCATCCGGAGAGATCAGAACCACTCCAGCCCCCGAGCCGGGTGCCATTACGGACCCATCGAAGTACATCGTCCAATACTCGTGGGTGACGTCCGGGTCGGTAGCTATACCTATGTCCATTCGGCGACAAAGTCCGTGAGGGCATGAGATTTAATGGCGGTACGGGGGATGTACCTCATGTCGTGGCCCATGAGTTCGAGTGCCCACTTAGAGATCCATCCACGGCGTCGCGGTTGCGAATGATGTCCCCGAGTGGGTATGAAGTGACGACCGTGACTTCGTGGTCGGTGAAGTAGTGCAGGAGCTTCCGGGTTGCCATTAGTGCGGCGTATAGGAGTTTTTGCACCTAGGGTTATCGGACCTTGGGGACGGTGATTACTTCGCTGACGAAGTATATGGGCCGCTGGACCTTAAGTTGATGTCCTGGCTCCTCCCTTTAGACAACCAGCGCGGCGCTTACCACATGGTTGATGGCCGCGATGTAGAGGAGAACGGGTTCCCCTCATTTGGGAGCGACGAGATCGGGGCTGACGTCAGGGACGCTTTGAGGCTCTCTAGGGCCTATTGGGCTTCCTCAGTCCAGACAAAAGTATCCATCTTTTTGAAGAGCTTGTAGAGTGGCATCCCCCGTTCACCGAGCTGGGAGATGAATTGACTTAGGGCAGCCAGACAGCCGGTGAGCCTTTGCACGCCCTTGACGTTGTGTACGAGACCCATGTTGGAGATGGCCATGATTTTTTTGGGGTTGGCCTCGATGCCGCGCTCGGACACAATGTATCCTAGCAGCTTCCCCTTTGGAACCCCAAAAACACATTTTTCGAGATTCAGCCTGATGTTGAACCTTTGGAGGTTTGTGAACGTTGCGGCCAAGTTTGCGATCAGGTCACAGGCCTGAGCTGTCTTGACCACTATGTCATCAACATAGACGGCGATCATTGGCCTTGGCCGCTCGGTTTGGTAGGTTGATCGAGCGGGTCGATTTGATCGGTGAAGCACTGCTGCATGCACCTTTGGTAGGTGGCACCAGCGTTCTTCAAGCCGAATGGCATGGTTACTGTCGGGTACCTTAGAACGGGGTACCCCAAGCAAACATCAAAATAAAGCTAGAAGATAAGACCGTGGGCCCCTTACCTGCGACGACCGAGCCCACCTCGCCTCGAGCCTCGAGCAGGAGGTCTCAGAACAAACTTCGCCTCGCGCGTGTAACATCCCAGATGTTAAAAAGTAATTAAGAAAGTGATCATGTCATCATTATGCATAATCATCAAGCATCAAGTTATTAATGCATTTCATGTTTAATTTATAGCATGTAAATGTTGTTTATAAAGTGTTTTATATATTACCGAAATAATGTTAATAATAATGATTAGGAAACTTTGTGAATCTTTTAAACAAGTCAAATTCTTCCTTAATAAAAGTTTTATAATCTTGGTTGCAATGCTTGGTGTGAACCTTGTTTTATGTTGTATGTGTTGAATTGTATTGTTTGAATCAAGTTCGAAATCGTGTATTGATTTGAATTTCCGAAAACCCGAATTTCCAGTAATAAGTTTGGCTCAGAAAAACCCATTTTAAAATCAAAGCACATTTTGGGGTTGGGCCTTAAAGCAAAAGTGTAGAGCTTGTCGAGTTGTACAAAGTTTGTTTTGGAGTTTTCAAAGTTGTTTTATAAAATTTGAAGTAATTTGAAAAGGCGTAATTCTTTAAATGTCCCTTTTTAATTTAAACTTGCATTTCAAAATGTAGGCCGAATTTGGGTATGGTTACAAAAGCAAAGTTGTAGAACTTTTAATTTTGAACAACTTTTATTTTGGAGATTTTTGAGTTGTTATACAAATTTGGGAGTAATTTGGGTTTCAAAAACCAGTGGCAGTTCTGTAATTTCGGTGAACAGTAACCATGGGCGACACCTCACCGACGGCGAGCTTCTTCTTCGCTTCCAGACGCGTTCGTGGTCAGTTTGAAATTGTTGGCATGGAGAAGCTGCTGGGCGCCATTTCCGTGTGCCTTGACCGTGTTTTAAAGGCCGGGGCGCCATCGCCATCGCTCTTTCTCCTTTCTGCTTTTCCGACGCGCCTGCCATGGTGGCCGCGTGCTAGCTTCCACAGGTTGTCACTAGCTTCCGCGCCTCCTTGTGCCTAGTAACCTCTGCCTCCAGCCTCCTCGGACCCGGCTGTACCTCCGCAACTCCACTTCGAGCTCGCTTCGCCGTCGAGGCTCCCTGCCGCCGTGCTGCTCCGCCGCCGAGCCGCGGGCTCGCGTGGCCAGGTCATCACGGGCCACCTCCGGCCGAGCTGCGGTCATCCTCGAGCTCGCCTCGCCACCCCGTCGCTCTACCACCCCTTCAATTGCCGCCTACGAGCATCAGCCGGTCGGAAATCGTGTCTCTCCGGCGTCCTCTGTTCTGAAAATCACGACCAGGGACTTCGTCTTCAAATTCGAGATTTGTGAGGGTCTTTTCTGTGAACCGTAGACTCATGTGAATAGTGCCGTTTGGACCTGTTTGCTTTGAAATCGGCTGGAACTTTGAAAATTCATAGTAATTCATAGGAAATTCGTAACATAGCAAATGAGGACTTTTTGGAATCCTTGTGAAATTGTCTATGCAGTAGATCTATAGTATGACATGTTTTAGTTTAAAGTTTTAGCTGCAAAAATAGATTTGTGCAGTAGGGTTTTAATGTTAGTTGAATTTGTTATTTTTCATAACTGCATATCTAGGGCTCCAAATGAAGTGAAATTTTTGTGGCATGCTACTCATGTGATAGTTGATGTGTGGTAAAAATTTCATGAGTATTGGATGAAGTATGAGTGAGTTTTTGGTTTATCTCGCTCTCACATGATTTCTTGCAATAGCAAATTGTCTTTTTCATAGAGGCAGCTATACTTATGCAAATGGTATGAAATTTGTACAGTAGCCTATTGAGAGGATATGTGAGCTACTGTAATTTTGTAGAAGTTATTGTGCATTTTTGGTATATGTTCATAAATACACCTTGATGTCTAAATAAATTAAGAAATGCTTTAAGAAAATTTATTTAGAGGTGAGCACCATGCTTTCTGGTGTTCTTTAGTCATGTGTGAAATGTTGGTAAAGTTGGTTTTGCCCAATTATGTGTTTGCAACATAAGTTAATAATTATTTTCTTGCAATTGTCGTTTCGGACAGTTTTTGGGACTGTTTGGATTACCTCATGATAATGATGTTTTTCGAGAAACTTGTTAATAACAAAGTTGTAGATAATTCATGTATCTAGCTGCTGTTAAAATTTGGTGGTATTTGACCTTGTGGTTTGTGAGTTATGCCTGTTTAAAGTTGGGTTTCAGAAATGGCTGCTCTCTGTCATTCGGGGACCAGTTTCGGTAAATGGGTATATTTGACTTAGTTAACTTGAGAATCATGCTAAGATGATTAAAGATGAGTTGTAGAAAATTCCATAAGCTTTCCAGAATGTCTTGTTGCATGGCTATTGGATTTGTATAACTCTAGTTATGATCCAAACATGAAGCTGTTGTTTCCAGTCCTGAAATAGACATATGTTAGTTAAATAGCAAACCTTAATGACTTAGGTTTTGATTGAATTTTTGATTGAGTGATGTCCTTGGATCATTAGTTGGTAATGATCTTTGGCAATTGATGTTAGTATTCTGGAAAGGTTTAGTTAGTTTTGACTTGTAACTGTACCGTGAAGGAAAGTTGTATTCAAGTTAGTTAATCTTTTATGCTTTCACCAATGCACCTCCATGCATCATGTCATACAATCCATCATGCTAAAGCATGCATTATTTATTTACGTGTAGTGCATACGTGAGTGAGAAGGTTCGCGTTGACTAATCTTCGGATGAGTGTCATCATTCAATGGTGCTCGCGTTGATCAAGTGTTGGAGAAGGTTCATCCATCAATGGTGATCTTTGTCAAGTCTAACTCCGTAATCTCTCGTGGAACTAACCTTTTCTGCCGACGAAGGCAAGCCCCGGATGCATTTAAACCCTACCTTGTGTTTTACAAATTGATTTCGCTTTTGCTTTCATATACTGCATTAAGTGATTAGGAGTTAAGTGAAAACCTAATTGATGCATGACCAACCTTGTTTTCCTTATCTACCTTGTTAACCGCTTTAATTCAGTATATGGCTAGTTATGCTTAGTCATGCTTAGATAAATAATGGTCGGGTGATTACCGTCACTGCGAGTTTTAAATGGAACTTTGGTTACTTATGTTATCATGTGATATGGGAATGTGGAGTAATAAATCTAGACCCAAGGCGGATTCGGTGTGGGTGAGCCACAAGACCTGGTAATGTCTTGTGAGCGGGTTCTTTCCTTTGTGTCGATTAAGGTCCGTATACCGTTGAATGAAGCTGCGTGCGGTGAGACTTTGTAGTACTAACCACATACTCGGTAAGCCTTAACTTGGCTATTCTATTACGAGAATGGCTACTCGCAAGACCGGGAGTGGAGAGATGGCGGAATAGCGTGTACCCACGTGGCAATGGGCTGGAGTGTGGAGTATCAGTATTCTCGGGTGGCGCGGACCCATTCTTGTTTTAGAGGATCCGAGGGTAGGTTGATATATGTAGGTCGTGGGACCTGCATATATGTCGTGTGGTCCGGAATTCCCAATTTGGGTTATAATCGGTTCGAATCGTCGTTGCTCCTCGGTTATGGAGACTCACTTCTCTGATCATCATCGTAGTTTAATAACCGGAACTTGAGGATGGTTTGAGAAAGTGTTGGATATGAAGTTTCATGATCTCAATACGGATCGTGTCAGCTTTGTATATGATCTTGTGGAATTTTAAATGTTGGCATAAAGAATTTTGTTAAAGAGCTTTTACGCAAAAGAACTTTGATTATTGCTAAAGCCATACCTTGAATCCCTGAGCCTGCATTCCTGAGTCTTCTCAATTCTTATTTCGGTTAAGTCTTGTTGAGTACTTTTGTACTGTGGTTCGATTGACCCTTGTTGCGGTGTGAGGCTCATGAGCGAGTCTGCTTTTGGGCCGTCTTTGCATATTTGTTTATTCCGTCGCGTTGTCGATAAGTAAATGTGTGGCCCTTAGGCGTATACAAATTGTGTGTTTTGTATTATGTTATAATGCCACTCCACTACTTTGGTTTGTATTAATAATCGAACTTAGTTTGTAAGGTTTGAAATAAATGTTTTGTAAACTAAGTTATTGTAAGACTTCCGCTATATTTTACTCTGATGTATCTATTTGAATAAACTGTTGTAATACTACAATGACTCTGTAATGTGATCCTGCTCGGAAATCGTGGATGATTCGGGGTTCTCCGAGGATACCCGATACGATCTTCTTAAGTTATCGGGAACATATGCATAGATGTCAAAGGTCGTCGGACAGTGACAGGTGCATGTGGGCCCTATAATTTAGGAGGTTCTGCCACAGAATGGTATCAGAGCGATCGTTACAAAGTCTTTGTTGTATTGATTTACAAAAACTTCAAAATGATTTGGGACAAATCTATTTAACTTGTTAATTTGGTCCAAATTGCTTCCGGCTTATCTGATTCATTCCTCCCATTCCTTATTTGATTAAAAAGGCTTTGTGTGGTGGAGTAGTAATCTTATTATGCCCTATATAATTAGAACTGTTGTTTATGTACCTTAGGAGATTTGATGTTTAAAGTTTCGTAAGGACGATTCATGCATCATGTCATTAATGAAACACTGCACTTATTTCAGTTATAATCATTTATATGAAGTTGAAATATAATGATGTTTAAAACTTCCTCCTTACATTTAGAGAATGGCTATTGTTTGTTATAGCTATTTTTGTCCCAATGAATTTGGTCATGTACCAAGCTTTGTTAGTAAACCACTCTTTGATTGTACTTGCTCATAAGTTCCACATCTTTGGGAATTTCTTGATGCACTTTAATTTTTCCATCTACTCAATGTTGAAACTTGGGACTAATCCTTGACTTCTCAAACCTATGCATGTGTCATGTCTTGGTCTCTACTCATGCAACACATGCTAGTTCCTTGATCTTGCTTGCTTGACAAGTGTTACTTGTGAGTTACTTTAGTTGTGCCCTATGGTGGTGCCATGATCCATGATTTACGGTGCCGCGTCGAAACCTGGGGTCTCCTGTGGACTGCAGCCATAAGGAAATACTGCTGGGCGCTCGCTGGTATCGAGGTCTACGGTCATGATCCATTATAGCTCCACAATTAATGTGATTCACTCATCTTGGAACTTTCATTTGGAATTCGTGTTCCATCATTCCATTGAAATTACTAAATCCTTTGTCCCTTACAACTGTCTTTTGATCTCGTGTAATCTCAAAACCCACCCTTGTTTTCTGAACAACTTGAAAGTTAATGTGTTTGACACATTTCCTTTTCCACTACTCAACCCAACGCTTTTCGCACTCTTTAAATCTCGGGACGAGATTTCTTTAAGGGGGAAGGATTGTAACATCCCAGATGTTAAAAAGTAATTAAGAAAGTGATCATGTCATCATTATGCATAATCATCAAGCATCAAGTTATTAATGCATTTCATGTTTAATTTATAGCATGTAAATGTTGTTTATAAAGTGTTTTATATATTACCGAAATAATGTTAATAATAATGATTAGGAAACTTTGTGAATCTTTTAAACAAGTCAAATTCTTCCTTAATAAAAGTTTTATAATCTTGGTTGCAATGCTTGGTGTGAACCTTGTTTTATGTTGTATGTGTTGAATTGTATTGTTTGAATCAAGTTCGAAATCGTATATTGATTTGAATTTCCGAAAACCCAATTTCCGAATAAGTTTGGCTCAAAAAACCCATTTCAAAATCAAAGCACATTTTGGGGTTGGGCCTTAAAGCAAAAGTGTAGAGCTTGTCGAGTTGTACAAAGTTTGTTTTTGGAGTTTTCAAAGTTGTTTTATAAAATTTGAAGTAATTTGAAAAGGCGTAATTCTTTAAATGTCCCCTTTTTTAATTTAAACTTGCATTTCAAAATGTAGGCCGAATTTGGGTATGGTTACAAAAGCAAAGTTGTAGAACTTTTAATTTTGAACAACTTTTATTTTTGGAGATTTTTGAGTTGTTATACAAATTTGGGAGTAATTTGGGTTTCAAAAACCAGTGGCAGTTCTGTAATTTCGGTGAACAGTAACCGCGGGCGACACCTCACCGACGGCGAGCTTCTTCTGGCTTCCAGACGCGTTCGTGGTCAGTTTCGGCGTCGCGCTGGCATGGAGAAGCTGCTGGGCGCCATTTCCGTGTGCCTTGACCGTGTTTTAAAGGCCGGGACGCCATCGCCATCGCTCTTTCTCCTTTCTCTGCTTTTCCCGACGCTCCTGCCATGGCCGCCGTGCTAGCTTCCACGGTTGTCACTAGCTTCCGCGCCTCCTTGTGCCTAGTAACCTCTGCCTCCAGCCTCCTCGGGACCCGGCCACCCTCCATAACTCCACTTGAGCTCGCTTCATCGAGGCTCCTGCGCCATTGTCTTTCTTTCATGCCGCCGAGCAGCAGGGCTCACGTGGCCGAGTCATCACGCCACCTCCGGCCGAAGCTGCGGTCATCCTCGAGCTCGCCTCGCCACCCGTCGCTCTACCACCCCTTCAATTGCCGCCACGAGCATCACCGGTCGGAAATCGTGTCTCTCCGTCCCTCTCATTACGAAAATCGCGACCAGGGACTTCGTCTTCAAATTCGAGATTTGTGAGGGTCTTTTCACGTGAACCGTAGACTCATGTGAATAGTGCCGCTTTGGACCTGTTTGCTTTGAAATCGGCTGGAACTTTGAAAATTCATAGTAATTCATAGGAAATTCGTAACATAGCAAATGAGGACTTTTTGGAATCCTTGTGAAATTGTCTATGCAGTAGATCTATAGTATGACATGTTTTAGTTTAAAGTTTTAGCTGCAAAAATAGATTTGTGCAGTAGGGTTTTAATGTTAGTTGAATTTGTTATTTTTCATAACTGCATATCTAGGGCTCCAAATGAAGTGAAATTTTTGTGGCATGCTACTCATGTGATAGTTGATGTGTGGTAAAAATTTCATGAGTATTGGATGAAGTATGAGTGAGTTTTTGGTTTATCTCGCTCTCACATGATTTCTTGCAATAGCAAATTGTCTTTTTCATAGAGGCAGCTATACTTATGCAAATGGTATGAAATTTGTACAGTAGCCTATTGAGAGGATATGTGAGCTACTGTAATTTTTGTAGAAGTTATTGTGCATTTTTGGTATATGTTCATAAATACACCTTGATGTCTAAATAAATTAAGAAATGCTTTAAGAAAATTTATTTAGAGGTGAGCACCATGCTTTCTGGTGTTCTTTAGTCATGTGTGAAATGTTGGTAAAGTTGGTTTTGCCCAATTATGTGTTTGCAACATAAGTTAATAATTATTTTCTTGCAATTGTCGTTTCGGGACAGTTTTTGGGACTGTTTGGATTACCTCATGATAATGATGTTTTTCGAGAAACTTGTTAATAACAAAGTTGTAGATAATTCATGTATCTAGCTGCTGTTAAAATTTGGTGGTATTTGACCTTGTGGTTTGTGAGTTATGCCTGTTTAAAGTTGGGTTTCAGAAATGGCTGCTCTCTGTCATTCGGGGACCAGTTTCGGTAAATGGGTATATTTGACTTAGTTAACTTGAGAATCATGCTAAGATGATTAAAGATGAGTTGTAGAAAATTCCATAAGCTTTCCAGAATGTCTTGTTGCATGGCTATTGGATTTGTATAACTCTAGTTATGATCCAAACATGAAGCTGTTGTTTCCAGTCCTGAAATAGACATATGTTAGTTAAATAGCAAACCTTAATGACTTAGGTTTTGATTGAATTTTTGATTGAGTGATGTCCTTGGATCATTAGTTGGTAATGATCTTTGGCAATTGATGTTAGTATTCTGGAAAGGTTTAGTTAGTTTTGACTTGTAACTGTACCGTGAAGGAAAGTTGTATTCAAGTTAGTTAATCTTTTATGCTTTCACCAATGCACCTCCATGCATCATGTCATACAATCCATCATGCTAAAGCATGCATTATTTATTTACGTGTAGTGCATACGTGAGTGAGAAGGTTCGCGTTGACTAATCTTCGGATGAGTGTCATCATTCAATGGTGCTCGCGTTGATCAAGTGTTGGAGAAGGTTCATCCATCAATGGTGATGCTGTCAAGTCTAACTCCGTAATCTCTCTGTGGAACTAACCTTTTCTGCCGACGAAGGCAAGCCCCGGATGCATTTAAACCCTACCTTGTGTTTTACAAATTGATTTCGCTTTTGCTTTCATATACTGCATTAAGTGATTAGGAGTTAAGTGAAAACCTAATTGATGCATGACCAACCTTGTTTTCCTTATCTACCTTGTTAACCGTTTTAATTCGTATATGGCTAGTTATGCTTAGTCATGCTTAGATAAATAATGGTCGGGTGATTACCTGTCACCTGCGAGTTTTAAATGGAACTTTGGTTACTTATGTTATCATGTGATATGGGAATGTGGAGTAATAAATCTAGACCGGGCGGATTCGGTGTGGGTGAGCCACAAGACCTGGTAATGTCTTGTGAGCGGGTTCTTTCCGCCTGTGTCGATTAAGGTCCGTACCGTTGGTGAACTGCGTGCGGTGAGACTTTGTAGTACTAACCACATACTCTGGTAAGCCTTAACTTGGCTATTCTATTACGAGAATGGCTACTCGCGCACTGGGAGTGGAGAGATGGCGGGAATAGCGTGTACCCACGTGGCAATGGGCTGGAGTGTGGAGTACTGTATTCTCGGGTGGCGCGGACCCATTCTTGTTTTAGAGGATCCGAGGGTAGGTTGATATATGTAGGTCAGGGACCTGCATATGTCGTGTGGTCTGGAATTCCCAGCTGGGTTATAATCGGTTCGAATCGTCGTTGCTCCTCGGTTATGGAGACTCACTTCTCTGATCATCATCGTAGTTTAATAACTGGAACTTGAGGATGGTTTGAGAAAGTGTTGGATATGAAGTTTCATGATCTCAATACGGATCGTGTCAGCTTTGTATATGATCTTGTGGAATTTTAAATGTTGGCATAAAGAATTTTGTTAAAGAGCTTTTACGCAAAAGAACTTTGATTATTGCTAAAGCCATACCTTGAATCCCTGAGCCTGCATTCCTGAGTCTTCTCAATTCTTATTTCGGTTAAGTCTTGTTGAGTACTTTTGTACTCAGGGTTCGTTGACCCTTGTTGCAGGTGAGGCTCATGAGCAGGTCTGTTTTGGGCCGTGCTGCATGACTGTTGTTCCGTGCATTGTCGATAAGTAAATGTGTGGCCCTTGGGCAGGGCAGCTTAAATTGTGTGTTTTGTATTATGTTATAATGCCACTCCACTACTTTGGTTTGTATTAATAATCGAACTTAGTTTGTAAGGTTTGAAATAAATGTTTTGTAAACTAAGTTATTGTAAGACTTCCGCTATATTTTACTCTGATGTATCTATTTGAATAAACTGTTGTAATACTACAATGACTCACGTAATGTGATCCTGCTTTCGAAATCGTGGATGATTCGGGGTTCTCCGAGGATACCCGACGATCTTCTTAAGTTATCGGGAACATATGCATAGATGTCAAAGGTCGCTTGGACAAATGGACAGGTGCATGTGGGCCCTATAATTTAGGAGGTTCTGCCACAGCGCGAGGCTCCCCAGGGTAGGTCTCGGCAGGGGGCACCAAGCCTCGGCAGGGGGCGCCGTCTCCGTCTCGCCCGTGGCTACCCAGGGAAGGCCTAGGCAGGGCGTTCTCCCGTGATCGCGTGAGGTGTCTCATGCGAGGCCTCGGCAAGGAACCTGATTTCCGTCTCGCGCAAGGCCTCATTCTCCGTGTCGCTCGAGGCCAGCTCATCCATGGTCCGTCACCCCCACTTGGCCGACCCTCCCAACAACTCGTCATGTCTCATTAAGGCTTCAACCACTCCCGCAATCTCAAATTTTAACGGTGGCTCAACGCCACAGGGATGACCGACGCGACCAGGTCGCATCAGCGCTCCTCTACGCCGGACAGGTACGACGGGGTTCTTGCCATCGTGTCCTACCACTGTGTCCACGATCGGTATACTACTGGGGGACAGGAATGCAACGGGTTCTCGCCATCGTGTCCTACCACTCGTGTCCACGATCAACAGCATATACCGCTAGGGCGAGAGTACGACGGGGATTACCGAACACTGTGTCCAAACGCTGTACCCATGATCGGCCGCCCGCTCAAGGCCTCGGCACTGTACACCGGGGCCTCGGTGATCTTGGGGTTCGCGCCTGCCGAGACCCCCCTACCGCAGTGCTAGCCTCGGCATCGACCAAGTTTCGGATTCGCGCACAGTCCGTCCACAGTGGCTTGCACGTTCGCCGCCGCGTCCACTCCGAGGCATTCCCGGGGCTCCCACGACGCATAGGATTTGATGGGATGACCACGCCGCCCCAGTGCTCCAAGGATGGACCACTCCGACGGCCACACCGCCACAGGAACAGGCTACAGGGCTCGTACACGCCGCCTCTGTTCGCACGACGCCGTATAGTTAGCTCATGTACCGCCCTAGTCCTCCCTTCATGCTATAAAAGGAGAGGACCTGGGTTGTTTTAGGGAGGGAAGAAAGACAGACACACACGCACAATCCTGCTGCCTGAGAGCAACGTCTCAAGTGGCCCGCACGACACCCTACCGAGACCTAGGACCAGCTCCTTCTCTCCTTTAGCTTGTAACCCCCTACTACGAGCACCTCAGTGCAAGGAATACAAGATCGATCTCTCAAACTGGACGTAGGGCCTCGATTGCCTGAACCAGTATAAACCTTGTGTCTCTTTGCATCACCATCCGGATCGGGAGCACGCAGAACAAATTCACTAGTTGGTTGAGGACCCCCTGGTCCGAAACACCGACAGTTGGCGCGCCAGATAGGGGCGCTGCGTGTCGGTTTCGTCATCCCAGCAGGTTCCGGATGGCAGACCACGTACGACCATTGCGTCTCGGCACCGTGGTTTGGTTCGGGAGCCTAGAGTTCATGTCTCTAGGGCATGAGTATGACATGGTGCTCCTCCCTCCTCGAGCCCCACCAACCAACGATGAAGTTACGCCCCGGCAGCCCAGGCGCAAGCAGCGTCCGGGCGGCCGCTCTCGCCGTGCTCGCCAAGCACGGCACGAACAAGGCCACCCCGACGCTACGCGAATCCAGGGCGACGCGCCACCCCCTGCCAATATCCTACGACCAGCTGTTGGCACAGGGTCCCTGGCTGGGGACCTGTCTAGCCTGAGCTTGGATAAAGGAGACTTGCCTATGGCACGCGGCGATGTCCAGTCGTCCAGCTCCGCCCTACCACTCCCTGAAGAGCCAACCCCGGCGGGACAGAATCTGGAGACGGCACCGTCCCCATACCCCTTTGGGTTGAGAAATGACGCCGCTTCTTATGCCTACGCTTACACTGCCGCTCACGAGCACCCCTCGGAACGCCGCCAACGCTTCGCTCTCGCCCTGAGCACCCACTCAGACTCCTCGGACGAGGACGAGGCATGGCCCGGGGTGGATTTCTCCGAACTCCACAACCCTAGGGCTTTGCGCCAATTCTTGGCCGCAAGCGACTACTGCTTCGGCTACTCTGACTCCGACGACGAGGGCACCTACAACCCCACTCGCGAATGTTTTCATGTCGGGCTCGGGATGCCGAGGGCGGGCGAAGAGGACAAGGGGGCAGGTAGCCGTTCCCCGCTCCGCCCCGGCGCGGGCGTCGCTACACCTCCACGCGCCGTCCTGCCGGCCGCACGAAATGAGAACGTCGCTCTTGCGCGACCTCAGCACCCAGACCTAGAACAGCTCCATGAGCTCCAGGCCAAGGTCGAGCAAGACCAACTCCGTCTGCAGCAGCTTCGAGACTCCCTCGAACAGGAACAACGAGGTCGCGGCGAAGGCGGGGGAGCCCGACGGAGGGCCCTCGACGTACATCACCGCATCCATAACGACGAAGGAAGTGAGCAACCCCCTATCTTCAATCGCGCTAGCCAGAACGTTCGCGGTATGGGCGATCTTTGGGGTCGCGCAATGCCCGAGCCTTCTACCGTGGAAGGGCGGCGGGTCCGCGGTGAACTCCGAGATCTCCTAGAGACCGCCGCGGTTCAGCAAGCTGAGAGTTCTGCCTCCCGACGGCACGGGGGCGTCTCGAACCTACCCACGGCACCACCTCAGCAGGACAGGGAAGCCTCGGCTCATCCCGAACCTGCTCGGGCACCGATAGCTCATAGGGTCCCCGTGCCCCTTGACCGCCTCGACAATCGACACGAGGGGCAGGGAGACCACGAGGTGGTCGGCCGACGGCGACGCCACGACGGTGAGGGGCCCGCCCGAGGCTACCATGTGCACCAAGGTAGCCGCTACGACAGCGAGGAAGACCGCAGCCCTTCTCCTGAGCCACCTGGCCCTCTAGTCTTCAGCAAAGCTATCCGTGTTGCCCAGTTCCCGGCCCGTTTTCGGCAACCGGCCAACCTCATGAAATACAGCGGTGAGACCAACCCTGAACTCTGGCTTGCCGACTACCGTTTGGCCTGCCAGCTAGGTGGCATGGATGATGACCTGCTCATTATCCGTAACCTCCCCTTGCTCTTGTCAGACTCGGTGCGAGCCTGGCTCGAGCACCTCCCTCCCTCACAGATCCACGACTGGCGCGACTTGGTTAGGGTCTTCGTTGGGAATTTTCGAGAACGACGTCGTCGTCCGAAAACTCCCAGACCTTAAGAACTGCCGCCGAAACTAGGCGAGTCCATTCGAGATTTCATCCGGCGCTTCTCCAAGCAAAGGTGCACCGAGTCGCCGCCCTAGCGTCGGCGACTTCGAGATCGTCCGAGCTTTCCTCTCTCTTCCCACCACCGGGACTGCACGGAGCTAGGTCGGAACGTGCCACGCATCCATTGCTTGCACTCCTCGACATTGCCACCAACCGCCTCGGGCGAGGAGGCCGTCGGTGCCATCTTCCCGACAATGACGCCAAGGGAAAGCGGAGGGACGAGGCCCCGACGCCTCGGCCTCCCACCACCTAAGAGAAAGAAAAAGGCGCGCTAGGGAAGCAGGAGGCCATGGAGGCTGACCTGGTCGTCGGGGCCGTGAAACGCAAGAATCCCGAGGCCCCAAAGGCCGTGAGGCCTTTCGACAACATGCTCAAGAAACCATGCCCTTACCACCAAGGCCCGGTCAAGCACGCCCTCGAGGATTGCTCCATGTCATGACGTTACTACGCCAGAGCTCGGGCTCCCGGCACGACGACGCTAAGCAATGCGCGGCGGCCAGGCCCGGACGAGGACAAGGACGACGGGTTCCCCGGCACGCATAACGCCTTCATGATCTTGGTGGGCCCTCAAGATGCCTTTTACGGCAGCGGCAATAGCAGAAGAGGGAACGCCGAGAAGTCTTCTCGGTCAAGGTAGCCACCCCCAGTACCTTGATCGGTCTCGAGAGGCGATCACCTTCGATTGAGGTGACCACCCTGACCATGTTCCGAATCCCGGAAGTACCCACTGGTTGTCGACCCGATCATCGGCAACACCCGACTTTCCAAGGTGTTGATGGACGGAGGCAGCGGCCTCAATATCCTCTACGCCAACACCTTGGAACTCTTGGAGATCGACCGGTCGAGGCTCCGAGGCGATGTCGCACCCTTCCACGGCATCGCGCGTGGAAGCGCGCGCGCGACCCCTCAAGCGCATCGACCTTCCCATCTGCTTTGGCACCCCTCCAACTACCGCAAAGGAAGTCCTCACCTTCGAGGTAGTTGGGTTCGGGGGAGCCTACCACGCCATCCTGGGGCGGCCGTGCTACGCCAAGTTCATGGCAGTGCCCAACTATACCTACCTCAAGCTCAAGATGCCAGGCCCTAGCGGCGTCATCACAATTGAGTCCACGTACGAACATGCATACGACTGCGATGTCGAATGCATCGAAATACGCCGAGGCTCTTGCAGAGGCCGAGACCCTCATCGCCCACCTCGACCAACTCGGTGGCGAGGTGCACGACTCAAGCGTCGTACAGGCGTTCGAGCCAGCTGAAACTATCAAACTCATCCCGGTCGACCCCACTTTGCCCGACGATCGAAGCCGGCGAGATCGGCGCCACCCTCGACATCAAATAGGAAGCCGTGCTCGTCGACTTTCTCCGTGCGAACGCCAACATATTCGCATGGAGTCCCTCGGACATGCCGGGGATACCAAGGGAGGTCACCGAGCACGCCCTAGATATCCGGGCCGGATCTAGACCAGCGAGGCAACGCCTGCGCCGCTTCGACGAAGAAAAGCGTAGGGCCATTGGAGAGGAGGTGCAGAGACTCTTGGCGGCCGGGTTCATCAAGGAAGTGTCTCACCCAGAGTGGTTGGCTAACACCGTGTTAGTCAAAAAGAAAAATGGGAAATGGAGGATGTGCGTAGACTACACCGGTCTAAACAAAGCCTGTCCAAAGGTCCCCTTCCCATTACCTCGAATCGATCAAATTGTTTATTCCACTGCAGGGTGCGAGACCCTGTCTTTCCTTGATGCGTACTCTGGTTACCATCAGATCAGGATGAAAGAGTCCGACCAGCTCGCAACTTCTTTCATCACACCGTTCGGCATGTACTGCTACGTGACGATGCCCTTCGGCCTCAGAAACGTAGGCGCTACGTACCAACGGTGCATGACCCAGGTCTTTGGAGACAACATCGGGCGGACCGTCGAGGCCTACGTAGACGACATCATGGTCAAGACCAAAAAAGCCAAGGGTCTCATCGACGACTTGAGGATAACCTTCAAATGCCTTAGGGAGAAGGGCATCAGGCTCAACCTCGAGAAGTGTGTTTTGGGGTTCCCCGAGGCATGCTCTTGGGATTCATAGTCTCGGAACGCGGCATCGAAGCCAACCCGGAGAAGGTCTCGGCCATAACCAGCATGGGGCCAATTAGAGACCTCAAGGGAGTGCAGAGGGTCATGGGATGCCTTGCGGCCCTGAGCCGTTTCATCTCGCGCCTCAGCAAAAAAGGTTTGCCCCTGTACCGACTCTTGAGAAAGTCCGAGTGTTTCTCTTGGACCCCTGAGGCCGAGGAAGCCCTCGATAGACTCAAGAGCCTGCTCACCAATCCTCCCGTCCTGATACCCCCGGCCACGGATGAGGTCCTCCTACTCTACATCGCCGCAACAACCCAAGTGGTCAGCGCCGTCGTAGTGGTAGAGAGGTAGGAAGCAGGGCATACTCTCCCCACCCAATGACCTATTTATTTCATCAGCGAGGTGCTCTCCGAGACCAAGGCACGCTACCCCCACATCCAGAAACTGGTCTACGCCGTGGTCCTGGCCCGGCGCAAACTACGCCACTACTTCGAGTCGCACCCAGTGACCGTGGTATCATCCTTCCCCCTGGGCGAGATAGTTCATAACCGGGAGGCCTCGGGCAGGATAGCCAAGTGGGCTGTCGAGCTTATGGGGGAAACCTTGACCTTTGCGCCTCGAAAAGCGATCAAGTCTCAGGTCTTGGCCGATTTCGTGGCCGAATGGACAGATACCCAATTGCCGCCCACTCAAATTCAGACGGAATACTGGACCTTGTACTTCGACGGATCCCTGATGAAGACCAGGGCGGGCGTAGGTCTGCTCTTCATTTCGCCCCTTGGAATACACATGCGCTACATGGTGCGGCTCCACTTCCCCGCCTCCAACAACGTGGCCGAATACGAGGCCCTCATCAACGGCTTACGAGTCGCCATCGAACTTGGGGCACGACGCCTCGACGTCCGAGGCGACTCGCGGCTCGTCGTAGATCAAGTGATGAAGGAGTCAAACTGCCTTGACCCCAAAATGGAGGCTTACTGCAAGCTGGTACGACGCCTAGAAGACAAGTTCGACGGTCTCGAGCTAAATCACGTCGCGCGGAAGTACAACGAAGCCACCGACAAGCTGACAAAGATGGCCTCAGCACGGGCCCCGGTCCCCCCGAACGTCTTCGCCAGAGACCTCCACGAACCTTCCATTGGATACACCTCGGCAACAGAGGAGGGCCCACCTGTGGAACCCGCGGCGGAGCTCGACGCCCCCTATGCTGCCGAGACCCCCTCGACCAAGCCTGAGGTCATGGAAGTCAACGCCGAGCCTCCACGGACTGATCAGGACGCGGATTGGCGAGTCCCGTTCCTCGATTGGCTCAATCGGGGGGAGCTTCCTAACGACAAAACCGAAGCACGATGGCTTGCGTGGCGAGCCAAGACCTACGCCCTCTACAACGGCGAATTGTACAGGCGAAGTCCCTCAGGTGTCCTACAGCGGTGTATCAGCTCCGAAGCGGGCCGAGCCCTGCTTTGGGACTTACACGCGGGCGCCTGCGGGCACCACGCGGCGCCTCGGATGCTCGTAGGGAACGCTTTCCGCCAAGGGTTCTATTGGCCGACGGCGGTCGCCGACGCTACCAAACTAGTACGCTCCTGCGAAGGATGCCAGTACTACGCTCGACAGACACATCTCCCGGCCCTGGCCCTGCAAACCATCCCCATCACATGGCCGTTCGCCGTGTGGGGGCTCAACATGGTCGGGCCTCTACAAAGGGCCCCCGGGGGCTTCACCCATCTATTGGTATCAATCGACAAGTTCTCCAAATGGATCGAGGCTCGTCCGATCAATCGAATCAAATCCGAGCAGGCGGTGCTATTCTTCACTGACATCATCCACAGGTTTGGGGTCCCCAACACCATCATCACCGACAACGGACGCAGCGATTCACCGGCAAAAGGTTCCCGACGTTTTATGGCGACCACCACATCCGCGTGGCCTGGTCAGCCGTAGGACACCCAAGGACCAACGGCCAAGTAGAGCGTGCCAACGGCATGATCCTACAAGGCCTCAAGCCAAGGATTCACAACCGATTAAAAAAGTTTGGCAAAAAATGGCTCGCCGAGCTCCCGTCGGTCATCTGGAGCCTGAGGAACACTCCAAGCCGAGCCACAGGGTTCACGCCTTTCTTCCTAGTCTATGGGGCCAAGGCCATCCTCCCCACCGACTTGGAATATGGTTCCCCGAGGCTGCAAGCCTATAACGAACAAAGTAACCGCACCACCCGAGAGGATGCCCTTGATCAACTGGAGGAAGCCCGAGACGTCGCGCTACTACACTCGGCCAAATACACAGAGAGCTGCAAGGCGCTTCTCGAACCCGGACAACGTCCGGCCGAGACTTGAAGGTAGGTGACCTGGTGTTGAGGCTAGCACAGAGCAACAAGGGTCGCCACAAGCTCACCCCGCCATGGGAAGGACCGTACATCATCGCCCAAGTGCTGAAGCCCGGGACCTACAAGCTGGCCAACGAGAAGGGCGAAGTCTTCACCAACGCTTGGAACATAGAACAGCTACGTCACTTTTATCCCTAAATTTCCAAGCATTGTATATGTCGTTCCTCGAAATACAAAGCGCTCTTTAGTTGGTCTAATTTTTTGAGAGAGCCCATCGTAGGCCTCGGCAATACAGCAACACGGCAAGGGAAACTCGGTTCTGCCTCGGCAGAACCAAGCCTCCCTCGGGGGCTAGATAGGGGCCCCTCCCTAGGCGTCCCCTAGGTCCCATGCGCCATTTTCCAGTTGTTTTTCGCAAAAAAATCCTACGCCAAGTTCCTTGCAGGCTCTGACGAATTAGTTGTAAAAACCCCTCGGACCAAGGCCCGTTTCCTAAGCGAGAGGCCGGTAGAGTCGTGAGACGGCCTACGCCTCCGGGCTACGGCACTCCCTCACTACCTCTCGCTCAAGGGACGGCTTAGGCCCCAAGGGGGCGTTTTGCAAACGAAATCCGATCAGAGGGACGAGGAGGCGAGAGGCTCTAAACACAAGAAAAACAACTAGAAAACACAAGTACTTCAAAAGTAAAGGCCTCGACGGCCACAAAGCGTTATGATACAAAAAGAAAAATATAACCCCTATTCTATTTTTACATAGCCCCCGGGGCCCAGATCAAGGCTCAGGGTCTTCAGCGTCGGAGGATGGTAGGGGAGGAACCACCTCCTCTTTGAAGAGCGTCGCCCAGCCGTGCAGGCCCTCCGCCGCCTCCATCAACCGCCACCACCGCCCGCGTTGGCCTCCTCGTCATCATCAGGGAGAACATAGCCATCACTGATGGCCGGGAGGTCGACGCCAAGGTAGTGAGAGGAGATGACGGCTAGCCCCCGCTTGACACCTGTGTGCAGTGCCCCTCGGAGCCGCACAAGATCTGGCCGCTCAGCAAGAATCAGGTGGCTCCCAAGGAGCTGCTGATTGAACCCCTCGACCTCCAAGGCCTCATGAAAGGAAAGGGCGGCCAGCTTGGCGCCTTGTGCTCCCCGATCTCGGTCTCGAGCACACCCTCAGACTGCACTGGAAGCCTCGGCGGCACGAAGAATCTCCGCCTCCGACTCTGCATCGTGGAAAACGGGATGAAGTCGAGCGAGAAAGGACAACCTAAGTTGGGGCCGGAAGCCCACGGAGCTCACCCTTGGCCTTCGCTCCCGGCCCTCACGGGTCTCGGCTTTGACAGGCCTCGGCCTTCTCCCTCAACCACTGGGCCTCGAACCTAGAGGCCTCGGCCGCCTGGAGGCTTCACTTCCCAGCTCTGCGTCAGACAACGAAGTCAGGAAGCAAACATAAGGAAAAGGAAACAAAATAAGGGGACAGAAACTCACCCTCGACCGCCCCCTTCAAAACCACAACCTCGATCTGTGAGGCCTCAACCGTAGCAAGGGCCTCGTTCAGAGCGCCTTTGGTAAGCCGGTGCGCACTCTCCTCTGCCCCCAGCTTCCCAGCGAGGGCCTCGCCTAAGGCCGTCGCCTCTTCGGCCCAGGACCTAAAGGCATCCCGATCGCTAACCTCGCGAGTAAGCTCCTCCTCCAGCTCCTTGACCCACTGCCCGCCAAGGCGAAGCGAAGCTGCGCTGATGGACATGCAGCCGCCTCGACCTTCAGATCGGCACAAAGAAAGGCGGAGGTCCTCCACCTCCGCGCGCCAAGGCCGACAAGCTTCGTTAGCATTGGCAAGAAGGCCCTTCTGCCGTGAAGCTGGTCCCAGACGCCCTCTCCGCCGAGGAACACCGACTTCCCAAGCGACCGGGTCTCGAGCTCCACAGGAAGCAGAGCGAGGTCATTAGTCGCAACAAAGTCGAAGGTAAACGTCATACGAGAAAGAAAAGCACGAACCTAGGCGACTCCGGCGGCTTAAATCCAGCCACCACAGAGATAGCTCCGTCAGTAGTAACCGCTCCGCCACCGGGGCGATCTTCGCTCGAAGGTGTTCCAGCGCCCACCCTCACCAAGCGTCCTCAAGGGCGAGCAGAGGCTCCCCTCGAGTCGTCGTCCCGGCTCGCCACAATACCCACGGGTGGTCCCACCCATGAGGCTCGGCCGGGACCAAGACGAGGGCCGAGCCCCCTCGTCCCAAGAGTGGCGCTGGCTGCTCTACGGCATTGGTCTCCTCGGCGTCGACCACCTCCCGCGCCCGGGAAGTATTGTCGGAGGGGACCGGATAGACCAACGGCGGGCCTCAACCAAGGGCACCACCGAGGCGGCCGCCGCCTACATCTCCGCCTCCTGCTTGCAGATGGCCTCGCCGCCACCTCGGGGCTCCGCCTCTGCAATTACGGCCTCAGCGAGCCTCAGGTCTCTCGGCCTCCGCCATCGTGGCCTCGGGTGACGAGGAGACGCCACCACGGCCACCATGGTCTCGGCGGTCATGGGCGCCGTGGCCTCCGTCGCCTCGACCTCGGAGACCACAGGGGCCTCAAAGAACAAAGGGCATGTCGGCCCCATCCGATTCGTGAGCCTCGCGCCCACGAGGCGGAAGCACTCCTCCATCGTCTATGTAGGGGCCGCCTCGGCGGCCCTCCTTGGCGATCGGCCCGTTAGGTCGACCCTCGCCGACGCCACGCCGCTGTTGGATAGCGGCTTGTGCCACCGCCACCCAAAGGTGTGTGAGGAGCCGGGCCTCGCCTTAAGCGCCTTAAGGGGCGCCAAAGGGAGGTCGTCCGCAGGCCGCTTCCGACTAAGGAAAATTAACCTACAGGGTCAGCGCAAAAACTAAAAAAGCGACCGAAAAACACCACAACGAATACACTTGCCTTGATCGGGGCGGCCCCCGCTTCGCCACGGCATACCTCACCTCACCCAATTGCGGGCGGGCGGCAGCAGGCGTTACCTCCGTATCCATCGACGCCGGACGGTCTTGAGCGGACCCCGACGCCCCCTCGATCCTCTGCAGGGCCGGCGGCGTCGCCTCCGCCGCCACCCGCTCCACCACGGCCGCCGAGCCTACCGGGCTGACGGCGCGTTTGCCTAACGCCCGCGCCTCGGGCGTGTTGGCCTCGACCCCGGAGCGGGCAACCGCAGGCCCCGGGTCCGCTTCTCCTCCCATTCCCGGGGATGTCGGGATACTTACAGACACCCCAGGTGCCACCTCCACGACGTCAGGAAGGTGGTCCAGGGGACCTCGCCCTCCCTCGACCTTGTCGTCCCCGTCCGAGGCCTCCATCGACAACGATGTCAACGGGGATTCCTCCAAAGCGAAGACCGTCTGGCGGCGCTTATCCAGCTCTCGCTGGCGAGGATGTGCTTCAAGCAACTTCCCGCCTTTGAGGCGTCCTTTCGCCTCTTCTTCGCGCCAGGCGTGGCACGGTTGACCGCCCGCCCGCTCTCGGCGTCCTCGAACGCAGGCGGTGGAGAGGAGCGCACGTCCCTCATCCCCTAAAGGAACGACAAACACACATAAGGGAACAAGGGGTAGAAGGAGACTAAGGAGGGTCAGAGGCTACAGCGGCGCATGACTTACCAGCGAAAGGAACCCCCGCTACGGCCGCATCGCGATAGGGGGTCAAGTTGCGCCTCGGCCGCCTCTACCGTCTCCCCACCCGACGAAGAATCTCCTCCTGGAAAGGGCAAGAGGACATCCGGGTGCCCTCAATGGGCTCACCGGCCTCATCTCGAACAGCCGCCCGCCGCCCGAGCCATCATGGCAGGCACCCTCCCATGGTGGAACACGGCCACAACCATAGCCGCGGTGAGGCCGTGGCCCCTTGACCTCGCCCAACCCCTCCAGAGCGGCTCCGGCTTGGGCTGGTCCACCTTCGGACGCCCCCACTTCCACTTCTCTGGGCAACTCCCACAATCCGCCCGGTGTAGGGGGAGCCCCTCCGTCGTCGTTATGAAGATAAAACCAACTCGTGTACCACCACCGGCGGTTGGAGGACGCGAGTTGAGCGGATGTAGAGGTGCAGGCGGTCTGACGACTTAGAGAGTGCAGCCTCCGGCCCTCGCTGCCTTCCTCTTGCCCGATGTGCCCGACAACTTTGTAGTATGCCCCACCCAGAACAGATGGAGCCACAACTCCCAATGGGGCGCGATCCCTAAATACCCCTCGCAGACGGCAACAAAGATAGCCGCCTGAGCAACGGAGTTGGGATTAAAATTGTGGAGCTCCACGCCATAGTAATGCGTAAGCGCCCTCATGAACCGGTCCGCCGGGACGCCGAGGCCACGCTCGTGGAAGGAGACGAAGCTTACGACATAGCCGTCGTGAGGCCTCGGCTCCGGCTCGCCGTACGGAGCAATCCATTCCAGCCGGGCGGAGTCAGTCACCGGGCGGAGGAGCCCACCGTCGACAAGCGACTGGAGCATCTCCTCGGTGACGTCCGACGGATCCTAGGGGTCCGCCTCGATGACAACGATATCACCAGCCATGGGCTCGCTTTTCCTCCTCTCCTTCTCGGCACTCGCTGCTCTAGCGACGGCTCGGCGGGGGCGGCGCTGATGCAGGCAAGGTAAGACGAGGAGGGGCAAAACTCCCTGGGTATTTATGCAGGGAGGAGGCAAAACGAGCGGGCGATGAAATCGGGGAGATTTCCCCCAATCTGGCGCGGTTAACCACGATCCGATTTCACCGGCCCACGCGCCCACATCTCCCGCATTAAATGCAAGGACGTCCCATCCACCACGCCACGATCGGCCACTACGGCAGCAGGTACCGTTTCGACTCCCAATAAAACTGCCTCAAAGGGCGCACTACTCATGGCCGAGCCAATAGGGAAAATATTTCCCGCGGCCTGTTCCTTTCATAGGAAGGAACCGGGCTCTGAGCCTATTACAATCCAGGGGTTCGAAGGCTGGACCCCAAAAGGGTTTTGACAGCTGCCCCAGGATAACAGAGTCAGGGGCGACTACGGGCGAGCCTATTCGGGGCCGAGACCCAAGCAAGCGAAACGCTTGGGACGTCCAAAGTTGTGTCCGAGACCGGCAGGAAAGTATCCGAATGGGATCCCACCGTATGGAGGCACCGAGCCACCGAGGCACAACGAACGGCCTCGGCACCCACTAGAGAAATCCTCTGGTACTCTTGGAGTGTGTCTCTAGACCGCTAGCCGTCCCCTAACGAACGGGGTTCGGGCCTCCACTCGGACTACCCGATAACAGCTCACCGAAAGTGCCACCGCTCGTGCCCATCGAGGGTAGCGAGGCACATTCACCCCTCCTTCCGAGCGAAAAGGAAGCGCGAGGGTCACATAAAAAGTCAGGGGAAACCCTGACGGCCTTCTCACCCTATGCAGAGGCTAGGGGGCTCCTCCTGCAAATATGCCGAGACCCCACGACCCGGGCTCGCGCCCAAAGGGGCCTCGACAAGCAAACCCTCACGCGCGAGGGGCGTATAAAAAGTTCGGGGAACTCCCGACGGCCCTCTCGCTCTGCGTAGAGGCTAGGGGCTCTTCCTGTGACCTTGCCGAGACCAGAATGGGCTCGGCAAACAAACCCTCACACGCGAGGGGCGTATAAAAAAGTCAGGGGAACTCCCGACGGCCCTCTCGCTCTGCGCAGAGGCTAGGGGCTCTTCCTGCGACCTTGCCGAGACCAGAATGGGCTCGGCAAACGAACCCTCCGTCTGAGCGAAAAGGATATGTGAGGGGCGAATGAAAAAGTCAGAAGACCCCCGACCATCCTCTTGCTCCAGGCGGAGGCTCGGGGGCTCCTCTTGCACCCAAAAACCAAGACAAAAAACACGATAAAAGGCACCGAGCCCGTTACGGTCCAGGGGTTCGAAGGCTGGGCCTCCAAAGAAGTTTCGACAGCCGCCCTAGGGCAACAGAGTCAGGGACGACTTCGGGGCGAGCCTACGAATGGCCCAGGCCCGAACAAACAATCGTTCGGGGCGTCCTAAGTCGTGTCCGAGACCGACAGTAAAGTATCCGAACGGGATCCCACCGTAGGGAGGCACCAAGCCACCGAGGCCCAGCGAACGGCCTTGGCACCCACTAGAGAAATCCTCCGGTATTTTTGGAGTGCGTCTCTGGACTGCTAGCCGCCCCCTAGCGAACGGGGCTCGGGCCTCCACTCGGACTACCCGATAACAGCTCATCGAAAGTGTCCACGCTCGCGCCCATCGAGGGTAGCATTCCACCCCTCCTTCTGAGCGAAAGGAAGCGTGAGGGACATACCCAACGTCAGGGGGACCCCTGACGAACCTCTCGCTCCATGCGGAGGCTAGAGGGCCTTTTTTTTGCAACCTCGCCGAGACCCCCGCAACCCGAACTTGTGCTTATGGGCTCGGCAAATGCAATAAGAGCTAATCACTCAAACGCGAAAGTGGAGAAAGCCCCCGGAGGAGTAACTTCACTCCTCCAGGGGCTCGGGGGCTACACCCGGTGGGTGCGCTCGCGCGCACCCACCGGAACCTCAGAAAACAAACCGATTCCTACGGAGCAGGCATAAACCCAGCCTCGACGAACCCTCAGGGAGAGTGCACGCACTCACCCCGAGGCTCGGGGGCTACTGTCGGGTACCTTAGAATGGGGTACCCCAAGCAAACATCAAAATAAAGCTAGAAGATAAGACCGTGGGCCCCTTACCTGCCACGACCGAGCCCACCTCGCCTCGAGCCTCGAGCAGGAGGTCTCGGAACAAACTCCGCCTCGCGCGAGGCTCCCCAGGGTAGGTCTCGGTAGGGGGCACCAAGCCTCGGCAGGGGGCGCCGTCTCCGTCTCGCCCGAGGCTACCCAGGGAAGGCCTCGGCAGGGGTACATTCTCCGTATCACGTGAGGCGTCTCGCGCGAGGCCTCGGCAAGGAACCTGATTTCCGTCTCGTGCAAGGCCTCATTCTCCGTGTCGCTCGAGGCCGGCTCATCCGCGGTCCGTCACCCCCACTTCGGCCGACCCTCCCAATAACTCGTCATGTCTCATTAAGGCTTCAACCACTCCCGCAATCTCAGCCGAACGGTGGCTCAACGCCACAGGATGACCGACGCGACCCGAGGTCGCATCAGACAGGGTACGATGGGGATTACCGAACACTGTGTCCAAACGCTGTACCCATGATCGGCCGCCCGCTCAAGGCCTCGGCACTGTACACCGGGGCCTCGGCGATCTTGGGGTTCGCGCCTGCCGAGACCCCCCTACCGCAGTGCCAGCCTCGGCATCGACCAAGTTTCGGCCTCGCGCACAGTCCGTCCACAGTGGCTTGCACGTTCGCCGCCGCGTCCACTCTGAGGCATTCCCGGGGCTCCCACGACGCACAGGATTTGATGGGATGACCACGCCGCCCAGTGCTCTAAGGATGGACCACTCCGACGGCCACACCGCCACAGGAACAGGCTACAGGGCTCGTACACGTCGCCTCTGTTCGCACAACGCCGTATAGTTAGCTCATGTACCGCCCTAGTCCTCCCTTCATGCTATAAAAGGAGAGGACCTGGGTTGTTTTAGGGGGGGAAGAAAGACAGACACACACGCACATTCCTGCCGCCTGAGAGCAACGTCTCAAGCGGCCCGCACGACACCCTGCCGAGACCTAGGACCAGCTCCTTCTCTCCTTTAGCTTGTAACCCCCTACTACGAGCACTTCGGTTCAAGGAATACAAGATCAATCTCTCAGACTGGACGTAGGGCCTCGATTGCCTGAACCAGTATAAACCTTATGTCTCTTTGCATCACCATCCGGATCGGGAGCACGCAGAACAAATTCACTAGTTGGTTGAGGACCCCCTGGTCCGAAACACCGACAGTTACGTTGTAGTACAAACCATACGGGGTGATAAACAAGGTTGCGAGCTGATCAGACTCTTTCATCGCGATCTGGTGATAGCCCGAGTAGGCATCTAGAAATTAGAGGATCTCGCAACCTGAGGTAGAGTCGACTATCTGGTCTATGCGCGACAGAGGAAAGTGATCCTTCGGACACGCTTTGTTGAGGCCAGTGTAATCAACGCACATTCTCCACTTCCCGGTCTTCTTTTTAACAAGAACGGGATGGGCAAGCCAGTCGGAGTGGAATACCCCTCTGATGAATCCGGATGCTAGGAGTTTGGCGATCTATTAGCCTATGGCCCTGCGCCTCTCGTCGTCGAAGCGACATAGGCGCTGATTGGCGGGCTTCGAGCCCGGGATAAGGCGCAGTGCGTGCTCAACGACCTCTCGCGGTATGCCCGGCATGTCAGAAGGCTGCCATGCGAAGACATCACGATGGTCGCGCAGGAAGTCGACGAGCTCGCATTCCTATTTGGCTAGGAGCCGGGTCCTGATCCGAACCGTTTTGGTTGGGTTGGTGGGGTCGATTCCCACCGCCTTGGTTTCCTCGAGCGGACAGAAGGCCGCCGAGGAGGTTGGTTTGTTGCAGTGTGGGACTGCCAGGACCGACGATTCCCCGAGCCACGGGAGCTCGGACGAGTTGATGACCGCAGTGGCGAGCTCATAGCGTTCACAATCGCACGTGAAGGCGTGCGAAAAGGCGCTACTCACGGTGATGATGCCGTTCGGTCCCGGCATCTTCAGCTTGAGGTAGGTGTAGTTGGGGATTGCCATGAATCTTGCATAGCATTGCCGCCCCAAGATGGCGTGGTAGGACCCTAGAAAGTCCACCACCTCGAAGGTGAGGACCTGCGAGCGGAAGTTGGCCCGGCTGCCGAACGTGATGGGCAGATTGATCTGTCCGAGCGGGTATGCCTGCGCTCTCGGGATTACCCCGTGGAAGGGGGAGCCTGCCAGGCGGAGCTCCGATTGGGGGATGCGCATGGCGTCGAGGGTGTCGATGTATAGGATGTTGAGGCCGCTGCCTTCGTCCATTAGCACCTTGGTGAGGCGCTTCTTGAGGACGATGGGGTCGACAATGAGCGGGTAGCGTCCTGGTCTTGCGACGTGGGAGGGATGGTCCCTCTAATCGAAGGTGATCGAAGATTCTAACCAGCTAGGGAAGGAGGGGATGGTCGTCTCGGCGGTGCATGGCTCTCTATAGCGAACCTTGTGCTGTCGCTTGGACCAGATGGCGTCGGATCCACCGAAGATCATGATGCATTCGTCTGTGTCGGGGAAACTGTCTCCGTCCTTGCTTGCCACGTCTCCTTTCTTGGCTACCGCCTCTTTGCCGTCTCCCTCCTTTGGCCCACCGACCCGTCGAAGGAAATGTTTGTTGAAGTGGTCAGGCAGCCCCTATTGGGGCTGCTTGCCCGTGCGATCAGCCGCAGCGACCATCGTGGGGTTGTCTGATCGGCGCCGATCCTTTTTGTTCTTCTTGCCCCTCTATGTGGAGGGGCCCTCGTCTAGGTCCGCGCGCTTGACCTTGCCTTTTGTCCCGGCCTCCGTTGAAGACCGCTCCGACCGCCTCCTCGCCAGAGGCGTGGTTAGTGGCAACATCGAGTAGGTCGCGAGTGGTATGGGGTTTCAGGCAACCAAGCTTGTGGACCAGGGACTCGCAGTTCGTCCCGGAGAGGAATGTGCTGACGACGTCTGCGTCGACGACATCAGGGAGGGAGTTGCATCGTTGGGAGAACCTACGGATGTAATCCTATAGGGACTCGCTGGGCTCCTGCTGGTAGCCCTTGAGGTCCTAGGAGTTTCCAGGGCGGACATATGTCCCCTGGAAATTTCCAACGATGACCCTCTTGAGGTCCGCCTAGTCGCGGATGCTGTCGTGCGGGAGGAATTCAAGCCATGCACGAACATGTTCCCCCACGCAAATGGGAAGATACTGAATGATGAAAAAGTCATCATCCACTCCTCCGGCCCGACAGGCGAGTCGAAAGTCTTCGAGCCAAATGCCTGGGTTTGTCTCCCCGGTGTATTTGGTGATGTTGGCGGACGGTCAGAAAAGCTGCGGGAACTGTGCTCTCCGGATACGCCAGCTGAAGGCCCGTGGTCCCGGGACCTCGGGGCTAGGGCTCTGGTTGTCTGGCCGATGACCGCGCCTGGGGCGCGTTTCACCGCTCCCCTTGATGGTTCGGCCGGGATCCATGTCGCCTGTCGTCGTGCGGTGGACATCATCACCGGTGTCGGGCCCGATGCCGAATGCTGATGATGCTACGAGTGTCCTGGTGCGGATCGGGCCGCTCGTATACCGGCGATCGGTGTGGAGCAGGCGGCAGGTCGGATCGTGGCGCGGCCGCCGCCCCCTGAGCCGCGCCTAACGGCTGTAGCGGCGAGCAAATGGAGCGATCCGTCTGGTGTGTCCCCGTTCCCCCGGTGGGGAGAGAGGGCGCGAGTCGGAGTCACGACGCGGAGCTTTCCGCCTGTTGAATGGCGGCGGCTTCAACTAGAACCCGGAGGTTCCGGTAGACTGCCCGCTCCTGGGGGTCGACAGGCTCGGGAACGCCGCGCAGAAGCATTGCTGCAACGGCGATGTTCTGGCCAGCCCGTGCGAATTGTGGGAGATCGTTCCCCTCGTTCATGATGTCGTGTTGGACCTGACGGGCGCGACTCCGGGCGCCACCCGCCGGCCCATGCGCATGGGCGCAACGTGCTGTACCAACTGCGCCGGTGCAGGCGGTGGCTGGTTCTGCCACCGTTGTCGTAATTCCTCGGCGTGTGCTTGCGCAGACGCGAGGGCCCCCGCACACGGGTCTAGAGGGGTATGAGTCTGCGTAGACTCCACAACCACCGGTGGCTGTCCAAGAGCGTCCGCCATAGCGCACTCCTAGGACGGATGGTGGTGGGGTGCCACATTGGCGATACTGGAACCGTAGCTCTCGCCCTCGTCATCCGGGAGTTCATGGAAAGCGGCAGGAGCATAGCTTGTCATTCCCACGAATTCGGATGCGAGGGGGGATGGCGCCAGCATCCGTCGGAGCCCCTGAGCGGACGCATCCGCGGAGGATGCGAGGCCATAGGGGAACCGATCGTACGGTGTTTGTGGCGTGGGCGATATAGTCCCTCCGGATGATCGGTGGGAGATAGTAAATAAAGAGTAAATAACAGTACGCATATTACCTAAAGCGGGGTTTGAGCAGAGAGTTTGCTCGGAAAGAAGCGCAGATGCCGCGTCGTCGAAGTCGTGCGTCCCGGAGTTGATGGAGGGCGCCCCTCCGACGGGTGCCGGGACGTGAGCCTCCTCGTGGAGGTGTAGTACGCCGAGCTGGTCGGCGACGAAGTCCAGGCTTCTGAAGAGGAAGGCCTGGGATGGCTCGAAGACGGGGGGAGCCCACATCCCAACAGGTGAGAGTGCGAAAAACTCCAGCGAGCCGAAGCGAATCGTATCGCCCGAGCCCGCCACGGCTAGGGTGGCGGAAAGTGGGCCATCCGATGACAAAAAAGTGTTGAACGCACAACGTCTTCCCCACGAACGGTGCCAACTGTCGGTGCAGAAAGTGACAAACATGTAAATATTTGTAGTTTTGCCGTACGTTGTGATCGGAGGTGACCTAGCACTCAATGACACAGGGTTTATACTGGTTCAGGCAACGTGCCCTACGTCCAGTTTGAGTCGGTCGGTGACTTTATTCCTGAGCCCAGGTGCTCGAAGTCTGCTATGGGGTTACAAACGAGAAGGAGAAAGATGGGGTGTATAAGAGGTCCGGTCGGCTCTGATCGGAAGGGCCGAGAGCGACAGGAACTCCATTACGAGCTAGGTGTTCAAGCGTGTGCTTGAAGTTCGAACCTGGCGGTTCTACGGTTGTGGACTAGTGAACTTAATCGATCTGATGAATCTAAAGAGGCTCTCTTCTACGTTGGAGGGAGCGCATCCCCTTTTATAGATAAAGGGGATAGCTTTTCAAGTGAGAGGGTGAGGGTACGTATGCTACTGGGCTTTGATTGCCCATGTCGGCGAGTACAAGATAATGGTAGGCGCCACAACACTGTTGATGTCACTGTAGAATGTCAGATACATGTGGGAGGTTGCGTTGCCTTCTTCAGAAATGGCAGATGTCGGTACCTGCAAATATTGCCGATGCCTAGAAGCATGTGAGAAGTTTCACCACGTTCACCCGGTACGATAATTCCCGGCGCCCACAATACTATCGATGCCCAGAGGCATGTGGGGGGCCTTATCGTCTGGGAGTCAATGGCGCCCACAATACTGTAGAGGGAAATGTCGGCGCCTACAATACTATTTGTGTCAGGGCGGTTGCAGAGTACTGTTCCTACAAACGTACAGGGTATGGTCCTTGATATCGTGGTTTGACTTGTGTGCCCTGGCTTGGTTTCTCCGCTTGTCCTCTGGTCCTTTCCGAGCGGGCGTCCCCGGTCGGATGGTCCCAGTCGGCTCTGGTTTCGCCAATCGGAGAAGAGCGGCGAGCAGGGTTACTACGAACCCCGGTCGGAGATGCGGGGTCGGAGTCGGAAGCAGTGCTTGGGCCAGGCCTTCCGATCGGAGAGGCCGTCCGGAGGTGGCTGGAGTCCGAAGTGAGCGCTCCAGTCGAGAGGTGGGCCGAAGTAGTCGACGAGCGGGCGCTGCTCCTCTTTGGCCAGACCTTCCGGTCGGTGACTGGACCGCCTTTTCGGCATGTTGTTTTTAGACTCTTGGGTCGGCCCATGAGTTGCGTGCTGTTTGTTTGTGCCGAGCCTTGGCGTGGAAGCCTTTCCCAAGGGACCCCGGGTTTATGAACCCGACACTGGCTGAAGCTATTTTGTTGTGAGAGAAAATACTGTAGATTCTAGCTGATAAGCCGGTTGATAAGTTCAAGCGAACAAGCCCTGAGGAAACGGTACGGAGCTCATGCACAGTAGTACACGTTAACGTCGCTCGGCCTATGAATAGTGAATACTGAACCAGTTTTACATTCCGATCAGTCCCGTCTTGACGGCAACTGTAAAATGGCCAGGTAAACGCTCGTAAGACGCAACGCGTCAACGGCGGCACGGCTACGCCATCTATCGCCTCCGAGCCGGAGACCGGCTGCGGCGGCGCCTCCGATCGAGGTCTTATCAACATCTCTCCATCCAGAATTCCAGATCCAAGCCATCTATCGCCTTCGACGACGAACCTCGCGGCGGTTCCCAGTTTCCCACACCCTTTGTGTGACATAAGACTCTCCTACGGCGTGTTTTTTTCCATGGGAGAAAAGACTAAAGATTAAATTTTAGTTTCAATTAGTCTCTTTAAACCAAACACAATACTAGGGATTAAAACAGGGAATAGAGACTAAAATGTAGTAGTTCTTAGAGGCTGCTAATTGAGACTAAATAACCTATACCTCTCCCTCTCTCTCCTCTCTCGCCGTCTCTCTTCTCTCCTTTAGTCTCTGAAAACAAACATTATTTTAATTTCTATTTTAGTTCCTGGTTTTTAGTTTCCAGTCCTGTCACTGGAGAAAAGAACACGCCCTGGTCTCCTCCTCGATCACACTCGCACGAGAAAATCAACCCCCGGCGGCGCTTCAACGGTTCAACCACGCGGGCGTCCTTGTGGGTGCATGCCCTCGTGCCGGGAAACCGCCGGGCGCCGCAGCCATCGCGATGCCGTGGGCGTCACGCCCGGCCCGGCCGTCAGCGGCACGGGACGACGACGCGCGCGGGTTTTCCATTCCCAGGCTCGTGAACGCGCTCGGTCCACGAGGAAACTTTGGTGCGCGGGCTGCCTTGGCACTGCCGTTTGCCTGCCGCGCGTCCTCCGTCCTGTGGTTCGGTCGGATGGATGGATAGGGGCGGCCGTTGGAACGGCACTGATGACCGATGCACGGGACGGGAGCCAAGCGGCGGACCGCTGGTCACCCACCTGTAAAGTGGCGCGAACAACCTCGGGCAGCGACCAAAATCTCTCGTGTTCCTGAGGTGCATCATTTTCTTTGCTTCCAAATTGCCCTGGTAGATTAGTGCGCATTTTCTTTGAATTCAATCCTCTCCCTGCAACGAACCGGATGCATCGATCGAGCGAGCGAGCGACACGGTAGATTTCCGAGGGGGCCCTCCGCGCGAACACGTTAGAAAAGGATGGCACTTCCAAGTGTCGAGACCGACAAACTTTTTCGCCAGCACTCAACGAACCGGATGCATCGAGCGAGCGAGCGACACGGTAGATTTCCGAGGGGGCCCTCCAAGCGAACATGTTAGAAAAGGATGGCACTTCCAAGTGTCGAGACCGACAAACTTTTTCGCCAGCACTCGAATGTGTAGGATTGTAATAAGGCCAGGTGTCTCCTGGTACGGTGTCAACGAACGCTCCAGAGCGGAAGCCCTCACTGTGCGCCGAAAAGCTCGACCTCTGCACTCCACTTCACGTATGTCTGCATGCACACCCGTGATTCCTCCCAGGACAGGAGAGAAAGCAACGGCTCGAGACGGCCGGCCCGCCGGTGCATGCACGCGCCGCCATGTGTGCGCCGCCGCGCGGCGCCATTGCATGCTCTGACTATCGGAGTACCATCAGCAGCAGCTTGCAGCGCACTCGGGCCATGCATGCATGATTCTTGCCTTGGACACCACCCCATGCCATGTCGCGCCCAGGCAGGGGGCGGCACGCTCGTTTTGAGTTTTGACTCCGGGCACGCTCTGAACATGCATGCGCCGGTGCTTTCCGCCGCCCGCCGAAATAATTGACGCGCTCGGCCTCCGTCGCCTCGGGGCCCGGATGGCACCGCCGCCGCGGCCCGGGAGCCGAGCTCGAGCCCCGGCCGTCCCCCGACGTTTTCCGTGCCGACACGCGGCGCGCGCGGTGTGACTGCCGGGCGGGAGCGGCAACCAACGCGGCAGCCCGACCCACCGGCACGCCGCACGCACCGATCGATCGGTCAACCGCTCGTGCCGAGCTGCGCTGCGCTGCGTTCCACTTCCACGGCGCGGTGGCAGGACAGCCGTCCCGGTCTCGGTTTCCTCCAACCTCTGACGCGAAAAACTCAGCGAAATCCACCCCGTCTGAGCCCGCGTTAGTTCCGGCCGGATTCGGCGCCGTCTGAATTTAGCAAGCAACGTAATGTAGCGTTTTGTTTTTATTTGGTAATAATTATCCAATCGTTGACTAATTAGGCTCAAAACGTTCGTCTCGTAAAGTACAACCAAACTGTGCAATTAGTTTTTTATTTCATCAACACTTTACTACTCTATGCATATACCACAAGTTTGATGTGACGGAGAATCTTCTTTTTGCATAGTACCAAATTCAGAAATTTAGGGGAACTAAACATGGCCTGAGTGCCTTTTTAGTTGCCAAAATTTTACAAATTTTTTCAAGATTCTCTGTCACATTGAATCTTTAGACGTATGCACGAAGCATTAAATATAAATAAAAAATAAAACTAATTACACAGTTCAGACGAAATTCACGAGACGAATCTTTTAAGCCTAATTAAACTACGATTTAACACTAATTGTCAAATAACAACGAAATTGCTACAGTATCATTTAAAAAAAAATCACCAACTACGCAACGCCTGATATGCCCGACCGCACGCAACTGCTGCTGCTGCGGCATGTGCTAAAATGAAAAAAAAGAATATCCCAAAGTTCGTCGGGGTAGCGTCATCGGTTGGTGGTCAAATGATTGGTCGCATCCGAAGCTGGCGATAAGATGATCGGGCCGGCCGGTCTGATTCTGAACCACAGAGACCGGCATGGGATATGTACTCCTACTAGCTGTAGCTCGACTCCGAGGATAACGAGGATGTGTGTGTGCTGCAGTTGGGGGGGTAGGGGGTACCATACCAGTGGATACGGGCTGCTTTTGCTTTCTTGCAGATTTCCGGGTCAGGGCAAGATCTTTGCCGTGATTGTTTGGGTTTGACTTGGACGTTCAGCCTGCTGCTTAAACTAATGAGCACGCGGTTAGAAGGGAAAGGCAGCATTATGTCCATCGATCTTCTTCTCAAGTGGAAGCAATTTGCATCTGCTGGCAAGTGGATCGATCGGATTAGATAGAGGATGGTGCGAGGAGCTGAGAGGACCATGCTAGCACGGCAGGCAGCCGGCAGTGACTTTTGCCTGGGGGAGGAGGGTTTGGCGGCAGTTAGGCAGGTCATGTTCCGGGCATTTTGGCACCATTTTGGGGCCATGGAGAACGCTTAGCACCGAACACGTACACCATATATCCCGGGCGATAGATATATCACCTTTTTTTTTCTTGAAATTCCTAGATATATCACTTTAGTAGTGCCAACGTGGGGCGACGGCTGCGTCCGCGTGACCTTATCTTCACACCTCGTGCTAATCTGATGCCAGTGCTACATGTTAGTACGGCTACTACTTATGTATATCCGCGAGGCCGTACGGCGTTGCAACTTGAGACGCAGAAATTGAAAATAGCTGCAGGAAAGGAATGGTCCTCGATGGTACTCCATCCACACGTCATCCTAAGACTAACCACAGTATCCTCGAAGCTGAATAACGCTACCAAAAGAGAAGTTGAGAAAACATCTCAACAACATAGTATTGAGCATCAACAATTCGACATGTATGTGCATGTAGAACCAACGTCAGAACCACCATCGCCTTTTTTCTGTGCATGAGAAAGCATCAATGTCGAACGATGAAAGTAGATGACACGGTGCCAACTCAGCATCGTTTACCATAGTGGTACTACCTGGTGCTGAAAGAAAGGAGAGAGGGTTTTACCTCGACTTTTACCACAATAGTAAGAGGTCCTCTAGAATAATAAAAAAGAGCATACGATTTTTAGACGAAAGGATCTTAACGTCGTCTAGAGAGGGTGAATAATCGTTTTTAAAAATTAACAAAAAATAAAACTTACAGCGGATTAGTAGAGTGCGTGGCACTGCTGCTCTAATGCTGTAGCATTGCCTCACTCAATATGCAGCACCACCATGCCTTTGCAGATAGCTCAACACAAGCTGTGCTTAGAACTCAAACTTGGAGATGTCCAGTAGCAATTCCACTAACTACCTGCACTCACAAACACGCACAACCAAGTAGATCGTATGGAACACAAATAATGCAAATCAACACAAGAGAGAAGACACACGATTTATCCCGTGGTTCAGCTCGCCACCAAAGCTTGCATATGTCCACGTTGCTGAAGAAGCCACTAAGACTTGGGCTTTGCAAACCTTATGATCGTTTTTAAGTCAAGGGAGTGGACTCTTGAGATGAGGGGTTTCCACTAGATCAATAGGGTGATTATAAACTTTCTCGCTGCTCACCACAAGCATGGGAGCTTGCCGGGCGACGCCTAACCGTGTAGGAGGCTTCGCCTCCAAGAGTAACAAATGCGCAACGAAGATTGACGAAGCCTGACAAGGGCTCAAGGTTTTGCTTGCTCTAATCAGCTCTCTAACACTTAATCACACACTAATCACTCACTCTCATAAAGAGAGAGGTTAGAGAGAACTCTCACAAGGCATGAGAAAGGTTTGGAATGTTCAGAACAACAACAGCAACACCAGGAGGCATGAGATGGGTATTTATAGCCACCCCACATAAAATAGTCGTTGTAGTTCGAAAACTAGCCATTACGACATGTACAGGTGCGGCACTGATGTTAAAATTCGCGATACTGCCATAGCTTCTAGAAACAACACATGTCACCTCACAGAAAAACGCCATAACTTTTTACTCCGAACTCCGTTTTTAATGATCTTGGACTTTTCAGAAAGCTTGTTTCGAGGGCTATCTAACTTTGTGGAGAACAAGCCCCAAGATTAGAAAGTGCAGGTGCTGTGCTAAGTGTTTTCTCTCATGTTAGCACTTGGGTTTGGTTAATTTGAGCACTTGAGACTTGTCTATGATTTGTATTGCATCTCCTTGATAGTACGACATACCTATACTCAAGATCAAGAGAATATAACCATTTTAACCATTTGAGTCTTCAATGTCTTCACATGCTATTTCTTCTCAATATCACTTCATAAGGGGTTGCAATCATCTTTGTCTGAGTTCAATTCATAGCTTCAAGTCACTTTCACTATTGATTTTATCCTCAACACAACATGACTCCTCATAGCTCGATTAGTTCCTTGAGTCAATGCAAGTACTCTCTTCTTCACCTTAGCCATGGTACCTCGGTCCTCAAGCCATCGCTTGCCCTTCACCTTCGCTTAGTCCGTCGAAGCCCTTTTCTTGCTATCTTCACCTTATCAAGCCATACTCAAGTCACATCATACTCAGCTTTCATTGAAAATTTATTTCTTCAATATTGTGATCCTTACTTGAATATCTTCTAGATATGAATGTTGAGATCAATCAAGCTTCAGTTGGATTCATATAGATTGAGATATATGAATCAACATCAATATAGTTAAGCCAATTCACGATTCCTTATATCCTCTTCATTTTGGCTTGACACTCCTAACACTCACTTCAATCTCTATCTTCATACTTCTAGCTTGATTATATTAATGCAAAGTGGTTTTCTAAATTTTTATCCATACAAGCAAACCAATGTAGAGAACATCTTATATCCATTATACATTGTATTCTTTGTCATTTCACCTTTGCTTGACATTTCCTCACTTATGCACTCTTGATGCGAGGAAAGGCAACCGCCCACCTAGATCTCCGTGCCTGCCATGATCCACCACCACGTCACGTCGCGGGATATGCGTCCGCAATCCCTATCCTTTCCCTCTGATGACGCGCTGGACGTTTTGCTTCCTCTGACGGACCAGGACTCTTTGCTAGTAAAGGGGATATGGGTCAAAAAGTGTTTTTTCCTGACCCGCCTGGGCCCAGGAGTTCGAGGGCTGGCCCATCAACGGTTTTGATGGCCATCCCAAGGCGCCCTTACAACAAAGGATGGGCCCGCAAGCGGCCAAAACTCAGACGCACGAGCTTCACAGGAGTCTCAGTTCGTGATCGAGTCTCAGCCGGGCTGACCCTGGAAGGATCCCTACGAACAGGATATCAGGGTCCCATTTAAGATATCTGACTAACAAACCATCAAATCTTACAGCCATACCCGTGAAGGGTCCGAATCACCCCCAGGCGATTCTATCCGAATCACCCGGGGGCTACACCCGTCGGGTGCGTTCGCGCGCACCCTCCGGCAAGTCGAATCACCCCCCGGCGATTCTATCCGAATCATCCGGGGGCTCAGGGCTACAGCCATCGGGTGCTCTCGCACGCACCCTTTGGCAAATGAAATCACCCCCGGGCGATTCTATCTGAATCACCCAGGAGCTCGAGGGCTACTGTCGGGAACCAAATACTGGGGTACCTAAAGAGGAGGAGATAATAACCATCAAATGTTGATGCTTTCGAACGGACAAGAACACGACTACACCTCTTACCTGACGTCTGAGGGCAAACTCCGCCTTGCCCGACGTCCGGGGGCTGGATCCACCTTGCCCGACGTCTGAGGGCAGACTCCACCTCGCCTAACGTTTGAGGGCTGGCTCCGCCTCGCCCGACGTCTGGGAGCCGACTCCGCCTTGCCTGACCCCCGGGGGTTGGCTCCGCCTCGCCCGACATCTGAGGGCAGACTCCACCTCGCCCGACGTCCGGGGGCTGGCTCCGCCTCGCCCGATGTCTGGGGACAGACTTCACCTCGCCCAACCCTCGAAGGCTGGTTCCGCCTCGCCCGATGTCTGAGGGTAGACTCTGCCTCGCCCGACGTTCGGAGACTGGCTCCGTCTCGCTCGACGTCCGAGGGCTGGCTCCGCCTCGCCCAACGTCTAGGAGCATACTCCACCTCGCCCAACCCCCGGGGGCTGGCTCCGCCCTCGCCGACGTCTGAGGGCAGACTCCGCCTTGCCCGATGTCTAGGGGCTGGCTCCGCCTCACCCGATGTCCGAGGGCTGGCTCCGCCTCGCCTGACGTCTGCGCGCTGCTCCTTCATAACTACGCGCGCAGATAAGGCAGGACACTCAAGTCAACCGCAATACCAAGGACCACACCCTGCACGCCTGCAGGAAAGTACCGTCAGGATATGACAAGACGCACTTTAAGGCCCCTCCGGGCATGTCAGAGCCTAAACAGTGTTGTAGGCGCCGACATTTGTTTTATTGTGTTGTGGGCGCCGCCATTGGCCCTCGGGCGTGGATCATGACGAAACCATACGACAGCCACTACAGTTCAAGAGGAGACTCACGTCCTCTACAGTGACGGACGTGCAGTCACTGCGCCGTCCGCTCCCCGTGGGCAGGATGGGACGTGACCACATGCTAATCAAGTCAGAGCGTGGCATCATCAACAGACAGACGCCCAGCTTGGAGCTATCCCTGACACCGTCTGCCGTGTCAGCACGGCTGGCTCAGAATAAAATGAAGACCCGACACCTTCGAATGACCTTTTTTGTCTCTAGTTTTTTTTCTTTCTCCCATCTGTAATCCCTGCTCTCCCTGGTTTATAAAAGGGGAGGTGGGCACCCCACTAAGGGGGATCGATTGAACACACCACGCATCTCGTCACACATTGTTGAGTAGCAACCAAACTTTCAGCGCCCTTTCAACCTTTCCATCAGAGACTTGGGACCTGTACATCTCTCGTCCGTTTGTAACCCCTACTACGAACCTTTCAGTGCTAATAACACGAGCAGTAGCCGCAAACTGGACGTAGGGACATTCTGCCCAAACCAGTATAAACCTGGTGTCTTTTAGCACACCATCCGGCTCCAATGCGCAATAATACAAATTTACTAGTTGATGTTTACTCGAAACACCGACAGAAACCATAAAAAATCTGGTGGAAAACTAGCATAAGATTGTGTCTCATGAAAACTTTTCTTTGTTTCTCTCATATTTTCTTAATTTTCTATGTTGCATACAAAGGCCACGATGAAAACTTTCCTACATTTTGAATTTATGTAGGATTATAAGTTCCATGTAACTTCAATCCAACGTTTTTTTTTCTATTCCTACGAGATGCCAAAACAGAACATTTTTGCCTCATGTTTAGTTTGACCAAACAAAATTTATATAAACAAGTATCATCACATGTGAAATCAATTAGCCTTACTATGAATATATAGCCGGTTCGTTTCGGCTGATTGGCTTATAAGTCATGGCTGAAAGTACTGCTGGCTGGTTTGGTGTGAGAGAAAAATACTGTTTAAGCTATGGATTATAAGCCAAATACGAGCAATCTAGCCGAAACGAACAGGCTGATACTTATTTGATATCATAAATATATAAGTTTTTTAAACCTTGGTCAAATTTAAGGACATTCTTTTGGTGACAGGGGTACTTGCCCGTCCGAATTCTTAACATACTGTACTACTTATGTAGCAGGTCTTGTTTGGTGGAGCTCAAGCTTCGTAATTTTGTCAGTTCGAGATCTGGGTATATTTACATTGTTTCGTTTTAGCTGTTTGTTGATAATCTGGACAAAAGAAGGAAGAGTAACTATTGTATATAGTAGCTCCCAGTTCTACCATGAATCTGGAGCTGCCTTCTCGTGAGAAAGACTCCCCGTAGCTATGTCGTGTGTGATCTTGCACGCAAGTCAACCACTGCCAGTTAATTTTGGTCGTGTTAATTTCCCATTCTGTATATTAGTTAATATATACTCCGTACATACGTACATACATCATGCACCTACACGGTACACAGCACATGTGAAGTGACGAGAGCCGCATGCACGACCATTCTTCTGCCCGCCTGCAGGAATTTTCACGTGGGCGCTGCAACGGCGACCCCTGTCCATCACGTTCGCTGGTCGTTTCTGAATGGATAAGTCCGACGGATACTGTAGTTCATTTCTGAACTGATAAGTCATAAGTTTAACTGATACTGGTTTCTGATAATGGTTTAATATGAGAATAAAATATTATTAGCCGGCGGCTGAAACCAACAAGGCTGATCGTCACCAGTGTTTTGGATTATAAAAAGTATAGGCCTGCTCTGAAACCATTTGGTACGCAGGACGGGAGACAAGACCCGGTGCGACGTGTATGTTCCCGGCACGACAGGGCTACTACAGTACTCCATAGCTGCCGCGCCCCCGCCGGAATCGTAGAAAAAGGATGGTACGGCTCGGGTAGTTTTCTCTTTTCTGGCAGCAACTTCTGACGTCCATGGCCACGGTGCACCCGCGCTGCACGCAACGCAACAGCTCACCTCGCACGCAGAGGAAGCTGGAGCTCGGTCTTCACAGCTCACCCCTGCTGCGTCTAGGATAAGGACCGGAGACAGGAAGCGACACAGAGAGAGACAAGAGAAGCTGTGAAGACCGATCGAGAGAATACGCATACGCATGCGTGTGTGACATTGCTTCGATGCTGTGGTGCCCGAAACTCCCGGTAAATACGTGCAGGCGGAGAGATTCTTCTTGTGCGCGTGAGTGACGATCCATCGAGATGAAGGAGATGTGTGAATGAACACAGATAAATGAAATACTCCTCCGTACTATAATAAGGAGAAAAGGCATGTTTGGGTTGGAGAAGTAAAGCCGACGTGGTCGTGCACCCGGAACCGGGGAGGGAGACGTGTCGCGCGCGCCCATTCGTCAACTGACATGGATGGCCATCCGCCCATCCGTCTGCGTCTCGGGCTCTCGGCGTCCGCGTGTCTTCTCCGTCCATTATTCAGAGCTGACCGCGCTGCCAAACGCCATTCGTCTCGTCTCGTCGGTTGACGTGGGCTTCCGTCCGCCGCGCGAGGTCATTGTGTGCGCTTCATAAGTGGTTCGTACTAGTAGTACTGTAATTAGATAGAGTAGATGGGTCCAAGCCCCCCCAATTGTACACGCACACCACACCACCACGCCAACCTTAACGCCAAGCCAGCGACGTCTTCCCGGCTCGTTCGTGCGGAAGTACCTGACCAGTGATCAAAACCAAACGCGAGGAAAAAAACGGATCATCATCGGATCGGATAAGGGCGGCAGGCGGGACTCGACTCGGGAGTCAGGAGCCAGGACGCGCCACACGGGAGCAGAGCAGGGATGTCCCTGCACAAACTAGGCGACCTTTCGACACCGTCCGGCCAGTCCTGCTGACTCCTTGCCTGGGGCCATTGGGCACAGGATGGGAACCGAATGGAGCGCCGCGAGCTTTTTCTGCGGGGGAAGCAAGTACAAGGCCCAACCACCGCCGGGGGAAGCAAATGGACGTGGAAGTGCCCAATGGGACGACGCTGGGTCCGTACTTCGTAGTAGACGTTAGGTGCGGGGAGGTACATCGCGGCCATCCCGCACTGTTGCTTGGTGCCTTATCCGATTTCTCTTCTAGAAGGGGGGAGCTGGTTGGCGGAATGGGTTAGAAGAGAAGAGGGCTGACGGGGTTGTTAATTGTTAGCGATCTTCTCATGATTAATTAAGGAAGAATAGGACAGAGGCCGGTGCCGTAGTCGCTAGTAGTTGAGATTGAGCACGGCAGGGGCAGTGGAGCGTCGCTGTGATGATGGCATTCTCTGCGCCATCTTATGCTGAAATGTGACTTATGTTGATGCTTATGCTGAAATGTTGTGAGAGGAAAACAATGTTTCATGACTGAAAAGTAGCTCAAGCGAACATGGTGATGGTTTGTGGTGGTCAGGCAGAAGAATGTGTCTGTATGCGTACTGTATGTGTGTGAGGCACGCGTGGTCGCGTGGAAGAGGAGGGCCGGGTTAACAGTTCAGATCAGGGGCACAGCCATACAGGACATGATTTGAGTTTTTTCTTTGGGGCTTCTTTTAAGAGGCGCCGACGATAAGATCATAAGATGAGCAGCAGAGAGATTTCTGTTTGCTGTTGCATTTTCGACTTGGTGGGCCGTTGGGTCTGCCTATTCGTCGGTCCAACTTATGGCCCATTTAGTTGCTTCTGATGTATAGTCCATAATCCTCCTCCTTGTAATTTGGTAGCCCATAGCTTAGCTGTCCTCGGGGCGAGTTTGAGTCAGGTCGGGTACTGATCCAGTTCTGGACAGTATTCCGTTTTGTATTTAGTCGCTTGTAGCCAAAGATTTGGCCTTGGTTTATAAGTTATGGAGATACCTTCCATGTAAAAAGAAAAAGAAAAAAAAAAGAAAAGATAACCCCGAAAATGGAAATTAGCATTCCATGAGAAGTAAGCATCATCGGTATTAAAAAATGGGACAACTAGAGTCTCAAATCAACATTACTTTGCTTGTAAACCATCACATTACATGTCGTCCAACAAACATAGACATACCATTTTACTGAGTCACTGCAAATGGCCACACACACGAACCTGTTCTTTCCGGAAGAAACCTCGATCCAAGAAAACTATGAAGTAAACCAACCATACCGTCTAGAAAAGGAACAAACTGAACAAGAACCTGTAACTACTCAAACTATTTTACACAACGGGGAAAAAAGAGCTTAGCTTCGGAGTCAGCGTCGATTTGCTATACTGAAGGAGCTGACTTTCAATGGTGTAGCAACAACAAGCGGAGCTTCTGGAGAGTCACTACTTGCAAACTTCTCGTGCATGAAGCGGCTGTCGACAATCGATTCATCCTTGAGGACAACTTTGTAGCAGTAGCAGCTCTTGAGGCCCTGCTGATCACGGTAGCACTCATGGTTGCTGTCCTTGACTTGCTGGAAATTCCAAATGACACTGAATTTGCCGACTGTAGCAACAAGGTGCTTTTCCTGCTTCCCGTTCTCCGTTACCTGATGAAATCAATTGAATGCAGAGGAACAGACATCAGAACAAATTCTGAACTATATTGAAGCATCAAGGAACATAAAATTCATAAGAAGCCAATACATTAGAAACGATCACACTAAAGCAAAGTTTTGCAATGCAAACACAGATGAACACACTTGGCTACTCAACTGTTATAACATTCTAACATTACTAATTTACTATGCAATAAACTGGAACTACGAGTTACCATTACAGGCAATGAGAAGTGTTCAAGGTGAGATTCATAAGCAGCCAATTTACAAGCAAATGATCACAATAAGGAAATGACGGTCACTACTACATAGAATTTTTACAATGCAAATGCACATCACTTCACTAAAAATGGAATGCACATGACTGCACTTGGATGTAGTGCGTACCCAACTGTTGCAACATTATATGCAATAAACTTGAACTGCAAATTACCGTTACAGGCAATGAGAAGTGTCCAAAGGTGAGATATATTTAAAAGTGGTCTTTAAGCAAGGTTACTTTTTTTTAGAAGTATAAGCAAGGTTATTTTCGCCTTCTGAATTGTTGAATCCGCTTCTCAAGGTTAAGTAAACAACTATAACATGATTCTACAAATGTCAGAATAGGAACATAATTATCGCCCCCTACTTCAAACATGTACTTCTTACTACGTGCAGAGATCATGCTGTTAAAAATGAGGACAAAACAATCACTTCATACTAGTTGTTACCACTTTGAGATAAAACATGAATAAGCGTTCATATGCATAGAACAAAGGGTGAACAAGTTCTTTCCTCTGTGAATTGACATTTAATTGGTACAGAGTTACTTCTTGTGAGAATAATTCCATTACAGCTATACAAATCACTTGCATAAATTAGTTAGTGCAGCAATGAACTTGTCATGTACGGGCGAACGTACACGCGCACGCGTCGGGATAGAGACATCCGCAGGGCCGCGGCACGCGCGGCGAACGCGGGAGCAGAAGGCGCCGCGGTGACCGCGGACATGCATCAGGGACACGGCGCGATGGGTGGCTGATTTTCCTAAAGATAGTTATCAATTATGATTTGTTAGTTCCTTTATTTAGCACCTTGATTCTAGGAGTTTGTTGCTCCCGTGTGGTTAGGGCCGATGGCCATATATACTCTGTAAACCGGAATTGGAGAGGTAAGCAAAAAGATCAATTATCTAATCTCTCTCTCTCCCGTTCTCAAGCCCAGGCGCCGTGAGGGGCATAACCTCCGCTCTGGAAGACACGGCACGAGACTACGAACTGCGTAGTCGAGGGCCAGCTACCCTAGATCGCTACGCCCTTGACAACCTGGTATCGCGGTCACGGTCACGATCCACCCAATCTTCTCCCACCCGCGCCGCCAGCCCGTCCACTGCCGACTCCCATCACCACCCTAGCCCGCCGCCGCATCCTGCCACCACCATGACCGAGCCATCCCTTGCCGATGTATTGGACGCCCTGAAGGCCCTCAACACGAAGATCACCACCATGGAATCGGACGTGGCGGCCCTGAAGGACAAGTCCGCATCTACGTCGGCCTCCAGCGACACCCACCGCCATGAGGACGCGCGCGACAGGGATCTTCCGTTCAAGCACAAGCGTTGGGATTTCCCCCGCTACGATGGCACGACGGATCCTCTCCTCTTCACCAACAAATGTGACGCGTACTTCCGCCAGTACCGTACCATGCCAGAGGAGCGCGTGGCGCAGGCGGGGTACCACTTGGACGACGTCGCGCAGCTGTGGTTCAATCAACTCATGGAGGATGATGGCGCGCCGCCATGGGGTCGGTTCAAGGACCTCCTTCACTTGCGGTTCGGACCACCCCTACGCTCCGCGCCATTGTTCGAGCTCTCCCAGTGCAAGCGAACCGGGACAGTGGAGGAGTACGCCAACCGTTTCCAGGCCCTTCTTCCCCGTGCTGGTCGCCTCGACGAAGCCCAGCGCGTCCAACTCTTCACCGGCGGCCTCCTGCCCCCTCTCAGTCACGCCGTGCAGGTCCACAACCCCGACTCCCTCGCGGTCGCGATGAGCCTGGCGAGGCAGGTCGAGCTGATGGAACTTGATCGCCTGCCCCAAACCGCCGCCCCGCGCGCGCCCCAGCGCGGCGTTCTGCCGGCCCCGGCGATGCGTCCTGCACCGCCCGTCGTGCCGGTCTCGGCACCGCGCCCCGCGCTGCCCGTCTTGCCAGCGCCACCACAGCAGCTGGCGTTACCGGCTCCCCCGGGCATGGGACACCAAGGCCGCGGCGACGCCAATCAACGCCGCCTCTCCCCAGATGAGATGGCGGAACGACGCCGCCAAGGTTTGTGCTTCAATTGTAATGAGAAGTACTCACGGGGTCATAACAGGTTCTGCCGCCGCATTTTCTTCCTTGACGGCGTGGAGATCGACGACACCGACGGCGACGCTGCTGCGGCGGCAGAAGACGGGGCACTGGAGGCCCCCGTTTTCTCCCTTCATGCCGTGGCGGGCGTGACCATGGGTGCCCCCATCCTGCTTCACGTCACCCTCGGCACCACGACGCTCGTCGCCCTGGTGGATACGGGGTCCACGCACAACTTCATCGGCGAGGCGGCCGCACACCGCACCGGGCTACCGATCCTTCCACGCCCGCGACTCACTGCCACAGTCGCCAATGGCGAGAAGGTGGCTTGCCCCGGCGTTCTCCGGCAGGCGGCGATCGCCATCGAGGGCATGACGTTCGACGTCGATCTATACGTCATGCCCCTCGCCGGCTACGACATGGTGCTGGGCACCCAGTGGATGGCGGCCCTGGGACGGATTGCTTGGGACGTCGCCACCCACACTCTGTCTTTCGAGCATGCAGGGCGCTCCATCTGCTGGACCGGCGTGGCCTCTACCGCGCCACCGTCAGCCCACGCCGTGACCACGGAAGGCTCGCTCCTGGAGCATCTCCTCGACTCCTTTGAAGATGTGTTTGCGGAACCGTCGGGTCTGCCCCCACCGCGCAGCCGCGACCACCCCATTGTTCTCAAGACCGGCGCGGCCCCAGTGGCGGTTCGGCCCTATCGCTACCCGGCGGCCCACAAGGACGAACTCGAGCGCCAATGCACCGCCATGATCGAGCAGGGCATTGTTCGCCGCAGCACCTCCGCTTTCTCCTCGCCGGCCCTCCTTGTCAAGAAAGCAGACGGCGCATGGAGATTCTGCATCGACTATCGAGCGTTGAACGCGCTCACCATTAAAGATGCCTTCCCGATCCCCGTGGTGGAGGAGCTGCTCGACGAGCTCAAGGGCGCGCGCTTCTTCACCAAGCTCGATCTCCGTTCCGGCTACCACCAAGTTCGCATGAAGCCGGAGGATGTCCACAAGACGGTCTTCCGCACGCACGACGGCTTATATGAGTTCTTGGTGATGCCGTTCGGCTTGTGCAACGCGCCGGCAACATTCCAGTCGTTGATGAACGACGTGCTGCGTCCCTTCCTTCGCCGGTTTGTCCTCGTTTTCTTCGATGATATTCTTATCTACAGCAGCTCCTGGGCGGATCATCTCCGACACCTCCGCGCCGTGCTGTCCGAGCTTCGCCGCCACCACCTCTTCGTCAAGCGCTCCAAGTGCGCGTTCGGCGTCGCCTCGGTCTCCTACCTCGGCCACATCATCTCCGAGCGGGGCGTGGCCATGGACCCGGCCAAGGTGCAGGCCGTCCTTGACTGGCCGGTTCCCCGGTCGGCGCGCGCGGTCCGCGGCTTCCTCGGCCTGGCAGGCTACTATCGCCGTTTCGTCCTCCACTACGGCACCATCGCTGCACCCCTCACAACGCTGCTCAAGAAAGATGGTTTCTCCTGGTCGGAGGAGGCAGCCGCGGCGTTCACGGCCCTTAAAGCCGCCGTGACCTCGGCGCCGGTGCTCGCGTTGCCGGATTTCAGCCGCCCCTTCATCGTTGAGTGCGACGCGTCGACCCATGGGTTTGGCGCCGTGCTGCTCCAAGACAAGCATCCCCTGGCGTACTTCAGCAAGCCCATTGCACCCCGACACCGCGCCCTCACCGCGTACGAGCGGGAGTTGATTGGCCTGGTGCACGCCGTCCGCCACTGGAGACCGTACCTTTGGGGCCGGCGATTCACCGTGAAGACTGACCACTACAGCCTCAAGTACCTGCTCGACCAGCGGTTGGCCACGATCCCGCAACACCACTGGGTGGGGAAGCTCCTCGGCTTTGACTTCACGGTTGAGTACAAGCCGGGCGCCCAGAACACCGTCGCCGACGCCCTCTCCCGCCGGGACACCGACTGCGACGTCGACACGGCCGCGGTGCTCGCTCTGTCCGCGCCGCGGTTCGCCTTCTTCGACAGGCTCCGACTCGCCCAGCAGGCCGAACCGGCGCTCGTGGCGCTCCGCGACGAGGTCACGGCGGGCACGCGGGCGGCGCCGTGGGCGATACGCGACGGCCTCCTCACCTACGGCGGCCGCATCTACATCGGCTCGGACTCGCCGTTGCTGCCGGAGCTCCTCGCTGCCGTGCACAACGACGGTCACGAAGGCGTCCAACGCACTCTACATCGGCTGCGTCGGGATTTTCACTTCCCCGGCATGAGGACCATCGTCCAGGACTTCGTCCGCACGTGCGCCACATGCCAGCGCAACAAGGCGGAGCACCTCCACCCCGCCGGGCTGCTGATACCCCTCCCGGTGCCCTCGGCGGTGTGGAGTGACATTGGCCTCGACTTCGTGGAAGCTCTTCCCAAGGTGCAAGGCAAGTCGGTCATCCTCACGGTGGTGGACCGTTTCAGCAAATACGCCCACTTCATCCCGCTTGCCCACCCCTACTCCGCGGAGTCCGTGGCTCAGGCGTTCTTCGCCGAGATCGTTCGTCTTCATGGCATGCCACAGTCCATGGTGTCGGATCGCGATCCCGTTTTCACCTCCAAGTTCTGGCAAGAGATGATGCGGCTAATGGGGGCCAAGCTACATATGACGACAGCTTTCCACCCGCAGTCGGATGGCCAAACGGAAGCTGCTAACCGCGTCATCACCATGTATTTGCGCTGTTTTACAGGGGATCGTCCAAGGCAGTGGCTCAGGTGGCTCCCGTGGGCGGAGTTCGTCTACAACACGGCTTACCAGTCCTCCTTACGCGACACCCCCAGCATTCGATCCTATGAACCTGGGGAGACGCGTGTCGCGGCCGTCGCCCAGACCATGGCGGAACGTGATGAGTTCCTGCAGGACGTGCGCTACCGGCTCGAACAGGCGCAGACCACTCAGAAGCGCCACTATGACAAGCAACACCGCGCCGTCTCCTACAAGCTCGGCGACCGGGTTCTCCTTCGCCTCCGCCACCGCCCAGTCGCCTCGCTTGACGTCGTCGCCACCGGGAAGCTGAAGCCGCGCTACTTCGGGCCCTACCGCATCGTGGAAGTAATCAACGACGTCGCCGTTCGCCTGGAGCTGCCCCCGCGCGCCCGTCTTCATGACGTGTTCCATGTTGGCCTCCTTAAGCCATGGGTGGGAGCTCCTCCGACTACGCCTCCGCCTCTACCGGTCGTCCACAACGGGGCCACGGTGCCGGAGCCCGAGCGCGTCGTCAAGGCTCGCCTCGCACGCGGCGTGCGTCAGGTCCTCGTGCACTGGAAGAACGAGCCTGCGGCATCGGCAACATGGGAGGACTTGGACTCCTTCAGCGCGCGCTTTCCTCACTTCCAGCTCGCGGACGAGCTGCCTCTCGAGGGGGGGAGAGATGTCATGTACGGGCGAACGTACACGCGCACGCGTCGGGATAGAGACATCCGCAGGGCCGCGGCACGCGCGGCGAACGCGGGAGCAGAAGGCGCCGCGGTGACCGCGGACATGCATCAGGGACACGGCGCGATGGGTGGCTGATTTTCCTAAAGATAGTTATCAATTATGATTTGTTAGTTCCTTTATTTAGCACCTTGATTCTAGGAGTTTGTTGCTCCCGTGTGGTTAGGGCCGATGGCCATATATACTCTGTAAACCGGAATTGGAGAGGTAAGCAAAAAGATCAATTATCTAATCTCTCTCTCTCCCGTTCTCAAGCCCAGGCGCCGTGAGGGGCATAACCTCCGCTCTGGAAGACACGGCACGAGACTACGAACTGCGTAGTCGAGGGCCAGCTACCCTAGATCGCTACGCCCTTGACAGAACTGTTACTGTGACCAGGACCAGAGAAATCTAGACAATTCACTTATCATGCATATCTGAATTAGCATTCTATTTAATTTTACTAGATTAACTACAGGGGCATCTATTATTATGTGCTCAGAACAGGAGATTTGAACTTACCCATGAGAATTGCCCGCCATGGAATTTGTTGTCAGTCCCTGCTAAAATTGAATCAAGTGGAGTGAGCTTCAGCAGCCTTGGTGCAGCAATCCTATTTCCCATACGGCCACTAAACCCAGTCTTTTCTTTTCCATCTTTGTCCTTGAAGATGGTGCATATCAAGATCAAGTATGTGTCAGTTGTTCCCAAAATCCATTTCCCATCATAAGTAACATCCACATGTGTAATTGGAGACCCAAGCCCTGGGAATGCTGTTTTCGCCATACGCATCGAGCTCTTAGAATAGAGTCTAATCTTCCCATCCACAGAACCAACAACTACTGAACCATCCCCAGTACTTGCAAAGCAATTGAAGTTGGTGCCCCGCGAGAACTGATGACCCTGTGACCAGTTCAGCACTGGTGACTCTGATGAGCTACCGATTGTCTGCACCCTGCCTCTGGCGTCGCGCATATCCCATCTACACAACCTGTTGTCATCCAGGCCTAAGAATGTCGACCCGGAGGGTTCCAACTGCGCCCCCTTACTGTCATTGGCAATGTCTCGCATTGTGATATCAACTCCATCCTTCTCAAACCGCCATTCGGCGACAACCTTCCCAGTCTCAATATCGAGATGGTGGACACCACTGGAATGCAGAGCCTCTCCTGGGCTCATCAGCAGCATGTTAGTCTCGCCGCGCATCAGCAGGGCCTTCTTCGGTGTCGAATAGGCGCTCCCACTGCCGCCACGGCCTCCCGAGATCCTCACCGACGCGCCCTTCCCATGCAAGCCGTGGCGGAAGTTCTTGACCACCTGTATCCCGGCGCCACCGACCAAGAAGCTGTTGTCAAGCGCCCCAAGCGCGAGGCTCTGGATGCTGTCGCCGTTGCCGGCCTCCTCCTCGAACTCCTCAAGCAGGTCCTTCGCTGGTGCTGTGGCGGGAGGGGTGAGGCTTTCCTCCGCGTCGGCCCAAACAGCGTCGTCGGCCTCGGCGGGCCGCGCCCACGCGGCGAAGTCGGCGCCGAACACCTCCTTCCGCCCCTCGTCCGTGGACTCGACCCCATACGTGTTCTCGAAGAGGCAGCGCTCGTACTCCACCCTGAACCGGCGGAATTCGGCGTCGGTGGGCAGTCGCAGAGCCCATACGGAGCCGCTCGCGGCGAAGTCCGCCCGGCGCTGCGCGGGGATCATCTTCAGCTGGAGCGCCGAGTCCACGGGCACGGAGACCCGCGGCCCCGGCCCGACCTCCAGGAACCACCTGGGGGAAGAGTCGTCGTCGCTCGATTTGTCGACGAAGGCGTAGGTCGCGCGGCGCTCGGCGGGCACCCAGTGCGCGGAGGGCGAGGCTCCGCCGACGTGGAGGTAGAGCTTGGTGGAGGCCGGACGCTGGTACTTGAGATCCAGCGACCTGAGCTTGGCGTCGATGGCCTCAAGCGACGAAGGGGTGGCGGTGCGGAGGAGGTCGTCGTCGCGCTGCCCCGCGCTCGCAGCGGCCTCCGCGATGGGTGATCGGGCGTCGTAGTCGTCCTCGTACTCCTCCTCTTCGTCAGAGGAGGTGAGGTCGATATCCTCGCGGCTGTGGGAGCCGCCCATGGCGGTTGCGGTGGAGGGGAATTCGGCTCGGGAGTTGCGAGACGGGCGACCCCGGCGGGGAAAGGGAATTGGTGATAGAGGCGGGGAAAGTGAGGTCGGAGCGGCGGGGAGCGTGTATAAGTACGCTGCAGGAGCGTGGATGTGGGGGCAGGGAGGGCAGGGGATGATGGTCGGTGCGACGGTGCGTGTGGCGGCCGCGACGCGCCCCACGCGCCGGGGACGGCGAGGCCGACGAGGTTCCTTCGCGAAGGGGGCGAAGTGGTTTTCTATTTTTTTAGAATGATGATATTTTTTAAGAATTACTCAAGCACAGATGCATCAGTCGACGGGCTCACGAGAAGATGAACGATTGACTAATTAACTCTGAACGCTGTGCCTAGTCTCTCTCCCACCCAGCCAGGCACCGCGTGCCGGTCCACTGACGCCGCTAGATAGCTCAGGGGCGCTTGCACATCGGGGGTTCCTATGCGGTGTAGTTCAGGCAGGTAGGTATGGCCAGGTCAAACAAGCAAGTAAGACTGTCTCCAACCGTGTGATCTAAAAACGAAAGGCATTTCATCATTTGCGTCGTGCACAACCAATGGATTTGGACCCAAAACATCATCATTTCCAATAGACAACGCAAAAGATCCGGTGGTCGCGTCCTCCTCCTCCGTCTTGCCGCCTTCGGCCGGCCGCGTCCTCCTCCGTCTTGCGCGTCGTGCACCACTTTGACCTCCTCTCTCTCTCTCCTCTCCTCTCCTTCTATCTCCTCCCTCGGCGGTGCGGGACCCTCCTAGGCAAAGAAGCGAGGTGCGCAGCGGACGGTGGGGGCCGAATCCGTCTCGCGCCACGCCACCGCCACCTTGCTCTTCCTTTTGCCGTGAGTGGGAGCAGCCCATGGCCACCGGCTCAAGGAGTCGCCACACCGTGGGGAGAAGCAGCACATGCGACCTTGCCGAGGCCGTCGGCCGAGGAGCGAGGTGATGGCGTCGAGCCCGTCGCCCTCGAGAAGGTCCAGCAGTGACCTCGACCAGCTCCTCCCGTCGTCGGAGCTCCGGTCGAGTCGCGCGGTGAGGAGCCCGTGCTCCCCGTCGTCCGACCTTGATCCACGAGTTTTGGGTCACAAGCGTGGGGAGAAGGCAAATTTGCCTCCCCTCTCTCCTCCCACCCAAAATGTGTGCTGGCTCTGCGTCGTCCGTTGGAGCCGATTCTGAGAACGCAAATGCACTGTGGCGGACGCAATTTTGCGGTTGCGTCGCGTTGTTGGAGTCAGTCTAAGGGCGCGGCCGCCCAGCGCACGGGTCGATGCTTTTGCAGCTGTAGTTACACGACGAGACAGGACGGCACCAAGGGCTGGCTAGCTCGGAGCACTCGGCGGAGCAAGAGGTTGAAGATGACCGAAGCTTATGCAAAATCTCAGGCAACTGCTGTGGAGACACACCCTATTTTTTATTTAAGCGAATGACTTTGGGTTTGATTTTTTTTTTTTGAGGAAAACGATGGATTTTGATGAGAGAGAGCTGACTAGGAAAGCCAACGGTGGGCCGTGGGCGACTGGGCGTTGGGCCTGGGTCTGGCGAAAGCTGGGTTGGGTCGTGGAACCATAAGGCCCACGTGAGTGTGCGACTCGTCTGCACACAGGCTATATGGCCCGCCCGTGTCTTCCTCCTATCGCCTCCAACTCCACACAAAACTAGAAGCTTCACTTCACTCTGCCCTCCGCCGCCGCCAACGCCGCAGCAGCAGCGGCCGCAGACTGGAACTTGGCGGTGCTACTGCACGCGACTGCTCTCATCTCGTTCCCGCGCAGGTAACCCCAAACCCTCTGATCCAGTCTCATATCTGATTCCACATCTGTGTTAGCCCCCCAAGGTTTTGGAACCCTAGAAGCGTAACTGTTGGTTGTCGACGCCATGTCTTCTCGGTCCGTGAGCTGGTCGCGCGCAATTTTGTGGTTTAATTTCGTTAGTTTGATTCGGTGTTTCGATCGGCGTAACCCTTGTGTTTGAGTGGTCATACTGTGGCCATCTTGTGCTTAGATTGGAGTTGTTGCGCGTTCGCGTCGAATTCGCCTGACGTTTATATTATTGTTATATCATGCGATTTATCATGCAATCGCCTGTTTCCCTGTTCCGTAGGGCTATTCCGCTGTTCCATTGGGTCAATAGAGTTACCTCTTTGGTTTAGGGAATAGGGATCTAGCTTTGCTTGCAAGGATCGGAAATTGTTCAATCTTCCAAATATGATTCTGACCACTCTGTTGTAAATTTGCGATGTGTCGCTTTATGCTGTAGCAGCAAAGCATCAGCTGCTACTCATTTTTGTTTAGAACATTGTTGAATTATGAATCAGGTTGGCTATTCATACTGGGAATTGCGGCAGATGGTGTCTGTGTGATGTTCTCTGGGATATGTCTTGATTTCTGATACCCACATGTCTTGATTTCTGATACTCACCCCTCACCCTTAGTATATTTTGGACATGAAAATTGTTTATTATGCGTTCTTTTGGTAAATTGTTTGGCAGTACTAATTTGAATTAACTCTATTTTTTCCTCTTGTGACTAAGTTCAGGATTTGTTCACTATGGCCCGCGTGTATGTTGGCAACTTGGATGCACGTGTGACTTCTGGGGAACTCGAAGATGAGTTCCGTGTATTTGGAGTTCTGCGAAGGTCACTTTTTGTCAAACTTTATCCCGGTTTTGTATAGATATGTTTTTCATAGTTTTTTCATGTTTTCCCATGAAGCTTGAAGGCTTGGCAAGCCAACGTAAGAACCTTGTCATTCATATGGTGATGAAACCCAAGAGAATAGCTTTATGATGTTTTAGTGATTTATTTATCATCTCACTAACTTATTGGAGAGGAATAGTTCAGAACCAACTTTGATTTCACTTTGCTCATATTTTTCTTCTTATGTTTGTGTGGCCAACTTCCTTTCCCAGTTTGTTAAACTTGTTTCATTCACCGTGATATTTGACTTTTCAAGGGCTTCGGCTGCCTTATAAAAGTTATCGATTGCAGTGGTGTAAAACTATGCAAACTTGATCGTCCAACTATTTGTCCACAGAGGTGCTTTGTAATGTTTATTTATGTCCATTGTGCATTCTCGTCCAACTATGTCTTATTTTAAGAAAAAATATTTTGGATCTTTTAGATGGTGGTATGCAGTCATACGTATCTTCATGTTGGATCTAGTGAGATGGATAGGTTTTACTTGTTATGTCCTTTACGACTTCTTTCTTTATGAGATGAAGTGTGTTGTTTCACCTGGCACAGTTCGCTAACTGTTGTTCTCAATGCAGTGTTTGGGTCGCACGTAAACCACCTGGCTTTGCATTTATTGATTTTGATGACAGGAGGGATGCAGAGGATGCTGTTCGTGATCTAGATGGTATGTTAGCAGTGTCTTCTGGTCGAACTTGTTTGAAGCTCTGCCTGGACACTTTAGTTTTATAAAGAGAAATCCTGTGATTGTTCGAAAAGTTGTTCAATGAGGCATGTATTAAGAGCTTGCTTCTATATTTGGCATTTTTTTTTGGGTGAACGGAGTAGCATTTTGATTGTTCTGGATTTGCAATTTGTTACTCTTACTCCTCACTTTGCTCTTACATATTGCTGGCATTAACTATACTTTGGTGCATGGTTTCTAAAATAGGTAAGAATGGATGGAGAGTTGAGCTATCTCGTAATTCCAGTGGTCGTGGTGGTCGTGATCGGTATGGTGGATCTGAGTCGAAGTGCTATGAATGTGGTGAGACTGGGCACTTTGCACGTGAATGTCGTCTGCGCATTGGTTCTGGAGGTCTAGGCAGTGGAAGACGTCGCAGCAGGAGCAGGAGCAGGAGCCGCAGCCGAAGCCCTAGATACCGCAGGAGTCCAAGCTATAGTAGAAGGTAACCATTTTTTTACTTTAGATTTCAGTTGTAAATTAACTCTCAAATTTTATTGCTCAACCTTGAATGCTTCTTATATCTCTCTTTGGTAACTGATACTATTCTGCTTTAATGCCCTTCTATTGTAGATTCATTCATTATGGGCTTGGCTTTTGGCTAGCCAAGCCTGCGATTTGCTACTTTGCCAAAATTGTATTTGTCATTTAGCAGGCTTCTCTAATTCTTTCTTTTAATTACCTCGTACAAACCAGACTTAAATTAACTACTCTGCTTGCAGGAGCTATAGCCCTCGTTATCGCTCTCCAAGGCGCCGTAGTCCTTCGCCAGCTCGTGGCCGCAGCTATAGCAGGTCGCCGTAGTACAACTGCAACAAATATGTATCTCCCTTGCTAATGGGTATGCGAATCAGTGAAAATACAATTCTATGTTCCTGGACAGCTTTATAGAATACATATATCTCACATTGTCATGTGCTGTTATGCAGAGGTAATGATGGCTGGTACTGGTGTAGCAGGAGCTAGGACTGAAGCCCGTGCTTGATTCTTCTGTGTGAGAACTTGGTCCTTGGTTTGGCTGTCAGGAACAAATTTGGAACTGTCGTCAACTGCATGACTTCAGTTCAGGTTTAAAACCTTATCTAGCTTAATTGTGATTGTCTTGATTATGCCATTAAAGAACTTTTAATATTTGGATGTATTATGCCACTAAGACGTATTACCTTTCTTCTCTGTGTTAAAAAGGCATGTTCTGCTTAAACGACTCGGCCAACTACGGCTCTCAGTTGTAGTCTTCATGGTTTTGTTCTTCCATTCTTGGCACGTCCTTACCTGCAAACGAATGTCAACCTTCCATTACTATCTGCCTTCGATGTTTCATCATGAAATTCTTCACCGAAGATGCTACTTCTTCACAAATTAGTAAATATCCTTTTCCCCCATATAGCTGATAAGGTTTGAGTGTACTGAGCAATAACAAATGCAGCTCGCGAAAGTAAGGCCCTTGATTTTCATCATAGAAACAAGAGCAGCTATTTTAATTGCAGCACTCACGTGAAAATAAATCTACTCTGCATGCTATGGATTTGGGGCGAATGAAGTGTGTGTGGCCAGCCGCACCTAGTTGAGCATCCAAGGAACTTAGTCAGGCTGACTTCAGCAAGAGGGGCAGCCTTTGACTAAACTTGTTGGTTTTATTTCTTATGGTTTTGATTCTTCACTTCTGTTCCTTGTGTTCTGCCTTCATTGCACCGTATTGGTAGTGGTCGAATAATGCTTCTGCCTGTGGTAAGTTATTCTTGGTACAATGGCTCTTCTTTTTCTCCTGTTCAGTGTATGTTGGACTTTCTGATAGAGTTGGCGTCAATTGTAGTATAAATATGTTTCCTCTGGAAGATGATTGTAATAATTCTATGTAAACACTCTCAGAAAACATACACAGATTTGAGGTCTAATCTGCTCTTGCAAATGATTTTTTAAAAAGATCATTCCAGTGCTTTGGTATTTCCTATAGTCTTCTTCTGAATGCTTCATTTGGACAATGCTGGACTTCTGCATCTGTGCAATAGTGCTTTGGTATTGCTTGGCATTCACGTTGCATTTTAAGGTCACTTTTCCTTGCCCTCTTTGTTTGTGGTTGCTATACACATGTCAACTCGGTATGCTGGAAGTACATTGTTTCAGTTTGGTAAATCTGGGTAAATTCATGGAAATTACTTTTTGGGCTAGATCCTCGCCCACGTATTTTGATGGTACGCAATTGTTTTGTTTTAAAACGTTTTGAGGCAACAGTATATATATTGTCATCATGCCTGTCTCCATCTTTGGAGTCGGTGTGTCACGCTTATTTTTGTGTGGTGTCGTGCGTGCCCGGCTACCTCTCTTATGGGTACTGTTTGGCGTGAGATGCAGCAACCCACATGGGGCACACGCTGGTATTTCTGTGCTAACGAAGCACCTCGTTGGCTCGTTATGCCTTCGCTGTATTTAACATGCTCCTAATTTTACATGTGAAGCCAATAGGTTCCTAATTTTAGTTGTCACCATCTCGTTTGTGCTAGTTTGGCCTGAATATGTGGTTATCAATAGATTGGAATGGAACAAAATCACGCTGGGCCAGCTTGAAGGTCTACAACTGGTTGCCCTTTCGAAATTGTGCGCTGAAAATTGCACATTTTTCCAGCATGCAACCGAAAACAAATGTGAGCAACTTATTTGTCTGAGCTTAGCTTTGGCTTATGACTAGTTATCACGGACATTACTCCTTGTAAATTGGATTTGTCTTTTTCGTACATTTTAGTCTTGCCTCTCGACGACTGGCTATCTCAATATCACGTCGAAGACATCCATTGTATAGGTGACTTGGCGAGCATAAACGAAACATGTGTTCGAAGTGAATGTAAATGAACAAGATTTGAAAGAATCGTTAATTTCATTGATCTCTCGGATATATATACATGTGAAGGAGTGAGTGGAGGGGACACAACTGTTCACAAAGGATAACATGTCTTTGAGACTAAAACTAACTGTCTAATCCTGTAATTGATGGATAAGATCACTTCGTGAAGAGACACATGTTTGTCCGTAGACGTCTGTTCGTGTGTAGGTGTCATTTCACAATATTTCCCTTTTGATCGAATCTTCCTTGAGATCGATGTAGCTATAAGCTGAAATTCCTCGAAAAATCTGATGGAAAAAATCTAAGGAATATATGGATATGCCATAAAACTCCTTTAAACTTTATTGAAAAATAAGGAGAGAATAATATATTTATGTGTGATTTAAATAAATCACTATGTCATTGGTATCCCATTAAAAACCCCAGTGGGAAAAAATATTAGAGATATGACGTAAAGATAACTCCCTCAAGGAAAAAAAATATGAGCAGTAATATAAAGTGATATGTCGCTAAAACTCCTGTAAAAAACCAATAGAAAAATTAGGAGAAAATGGACGCCATATTATTGATATTGCCTTTTGGATAATTTACATGAAAAACCTTTTCAGAAAAAAACCATGGATGAGTTAGGGCAATATGTGTCTTTGATATTTCCCACAAAACCCCGATGGGAAAAATAGAAAATATGACACATGCTTATGTTAATATTACCTCATAAAAAACTTTAACAAGAAACCTTCTGAGTAAAACTTATGAAAGAAAAGAGTATGATGTGATACTTGTACAAGTCAGCATCTAGGAGATGTCTCTCCCTGATTCTTGTAAATTTCGAAGTCGTCGCATGTCTATCTTATGTAAAAATTTTGAAACATAGAAGTTGGTAAGGACTTAGTAAATATATCAGCGAGATCATCACATGACTTGATTTGCAAGGTGTTTATTTCCCCACTTTGGGCCTGTTCGCTTGGGGGAATTCTGGAGGAATTTGGATGGTTTGGAGGAATACTGGAGGAATTTGTGAGAGAAAAACACGGTTTCGGATGAAAATAGAAGTGGAAGCCGGGTTTAAGGGCACGCGAACGGGGCCTTTATTGTAATTCGTGGGGATAAAACAGCTTAGGGACAATGTGCTTAGTGACATTACTCTTTATCTAACCTGTTTGCATCTATCTAACATAAGCAAAAATATCTTCATAGATAATTGTAGGTGATTCAATCAAACCAATACCACATGATTGTTGTATGTGGTTAATCATTCTGCGAAGCCATAAACATTCATGTGATGCCTCGTATAGAGTAATAATTTCAGAATGATTAGTAGAGGTCGCCGTGAGAGTCTGTTTAGAAGACTTCATGAAATAGCCGTACCTCCATGTAAGAATACAAATCCTGTTTGGGATAGGAACCAGATAAGTACCAGCATCCGTGTATCCAATCATATTGGGATCATGATTTCTCTTAAAGAATAAACAAAGATCCTTTGTGCCACCAATGTTTTCCTAAATGGTAAACGGTCTTTACACGGTTGCTCTTCATTTAGCGTTTAGGCTATTTACACGGTGTTTAAACGAAGTTAAACGGTCTAAACGGTTTTGTACTTTAAAAAAACATATAATTATATATCTGCATGTAAAAAATCAAGTATTCTAGCATTTATACATATTTATCTGAGTAAAAATCAATTATTTTGGTATGTATATATAGATTTATGCATGTGAAAAGAACCAAATATAGATATTTATGCATATAACATATCAAGTATACATATTTATAAATATAATAAACTTAAGTATACAAATTTATCCATACAAAACTGAACTAGATTTACCTCGTGTTCGTCTAAACAGCCGTCTAACACAACTGTTTAGCCCGTTTAATACCGTTTATCTCCGTTCCGTTTAGACCATTTTTTCGTTTTTTAACTGTTTAAACGGTCAACCGTTTAATTTTCGTTTACCCCCTAAACAAAACAGTTTACCACCGTTTACCGTTTAGTGGCCGTTTAATCGGCCGTTTAGGCTAACACTGTGTGCCACTAAAATATCTGAGGATGTGCTTCGCTCCCATCTAACGACGACGAGTTAGATTTACACTATGTCTAAGAAGTATGTTCACTACAAATGCAATATCAGGCCTGGTGCAATTTGCAAGATACATAAGTGCCCCACTGACACTAAGATATGGAGCCTCGGTTCCAATATCTTTTCTCCAATATCCCGTGGTCTAAATGGATCGTTCTCTATTTCTAAAGAACGAACAAGCATCGGGGTTTTGTTAAGATATCATTTGTCCATATTGAATTTCTCTAATATTTTCTGGATATAGGTTAATTGATGCACTAAAATTCCTGAAGGACGGTGCTCAAGCTATAAGCCTAGGCAATATTTGGTCTTACCCACATCCTCCATCTCAAATCCACATGATGGAAATTGTATCTCAAATGATTGCATAATTATTTCTATATCATGATGATATCAAAATGATCAATATACGCAATCATGCTTAAATATACACAATGTATGTTGCGATTTTGTAACAGCCCTAATGTTACGAGCTTACTTAGCATCAAGATTAAAACCTAAAAGACATTAGCAAAACAAGTTCGCTGGGTTTAAGAGTTTGAAACTTACCTGAAATAATAAACAAATTCTATGTGACTCACTTTTGTTGTGGAGAAAAATCAAAATAAATATTGTTAACTAGTGCTCTTGGAAGCTCAAAAATCAAAATTGAAGTTAAGATAAGCTCTTTTCGTTAAGACGGCAAACACTTGAACTTACGTCTAAAGTACTAATTTTGGTGATTTATTGTGGGCGAAATAATTAATTAATGCTTAAATATTTTGTTCCTATAGATTAGTATGAAGTATGGACTATTGCATGAAATACTTGTGGGTTGGAGTTAATAGAGTTTAGGCCTTTTAAAAATTGTAACAAAAGTGTTAATGGCTGTTAGTTCGAAGTGAATCTTAACCTTTCTAAGTATGAAAAAAGTAGTAAGACAATGCTATCTTGACATTTAATTTCTAACAAGAATGTTTAAACACTAGCTTTATATTCTTGCATTGTTGGTTGCTTCTAAGTAAGCACATAAGCATGATGTAGGTTGTAGATGTGTTGGGTGTCGCATTGTCCACTTAAAATTGACCGAACATCGTCAGATCGCGCTGTAAACCATGTTGTTGACGCTTTGATCGTGAACCGGCGTTCGGCGCGATTAACCTATTTTGGCGTCTCTCCAACTTCCTCTCCGGCCATCCTCTGGTAGTAAGAATTGCTTCGTTAGCTAGCAGTTAGTGCTGATTTTGGGTTCGTGGACTTGGTTGAGCTTTCAACGAATTAGTAAATAGATTTCGGTCTGCTTTGAAAAGCGCGCGTGGCGTCGTTCCTAGTCTCTCGGCTTGAGCCCCGCAGTCACCACATGAGCACGCCGCCGCTGCCTGGCCGCTGCTCCGCTGGCCGACCTCGTTAGCTGCCGGCCGCACATCGGGCTGTGTCGACCCAGTCATCTTCCGTGGGTCCAGGCGGTCCTGCTGCTACACGGCTGCCATGTGCGCGCTGCCAGTATATCTTGTTCACATAGTGTCATAGTATTTTCAGTTGCTATTTAATTAATTCGAGATGCTTAATATGGTTAAGACGCAAATTTATAGGAATTATTGTGATAAATTGGTGATAGTGTTGGCTCTGAAACTTTCATAGTAAATTCCTAACATTATTAGGTGCTCACTGTAATTTTTTAGCTCTATAATAATTAGTTTGCTAAGTTATCTAAATGAGCCCTAGTTCAATATATATATATATATATAATCAATAAAATACCAAAGCACCTTAGGGTTGTAGAACTAAAACATTTTCTGGAAATGAGGTCTTAATTGATGACATTGATACATAGCCTGGTACGTTAGTCATTAGAGCTAGCTCGTTATCTTACGAGGCGTAATCGTGTTTTTAGAATTACGGTTACCGTTGGTTAATTACGTTTTTGCGTTGCATATGCGAACATCATAATAGGAAACGATGGATCGTGGAGTCGACCGGAGTAGCATAAAAGATGGTGTCTGGATGATCGTGTTGCCACAATGGAATGCTAACTGTTGGTTATATCCTACCCAGAGCAAACCCGGTGCATAACTCCTATTATTCTACACTTTAATTTATGCTTGTGCATTAAGTTTTTAAGGAGTTGAATGAAAACCACTTGCATATATATATATATATATCCTTATCCTATGAGTCCTACTAGTATGTCAGAATTATGTAGATGGCTATGCTATAGAATTCGGTAGAAGTCGAGTGATTACCTGTCACTCGCGAGAGATAGGAAAGATATTATTGTTGTTATTATATTACTATCACATGGAATATATATGGATGATAATTGGAGATCGGGCGGAAAGGTACTTTGGATCTGGACTTGGTTAGGCATTCGAGCGAGGCTCGGATTGCATTTGTTCCGCCTCTGTCGATTAAGGACCGTCCGTTGCTGTGGATGGTAGTCAGGTCACAGACTTATTATTCTGAGCACATACTTGCTAATGGGAGCGGGAAGGCTCGTTACGCTCTTGTCACGGGTTTTGGCTCTTTTCGGACCGACTGATTGGAGGCGGGGAAAGGTGGAGGTCTAAGCACCATACTGAGACCAGGTCTCAAGTGTGAGGGTTTGGAGTCCAAGTTTAGACGAGGACCTAGACCCCTTGACAGGAGTGGAATGTGTTGGTCTTGTTTGTGTCTGGGGTACAAGCGAGGCGTGTGTTTCGGGGTACCCAGCTAGGATATGTTGATTCACGAATCATCGTTTCGGTGAGACGGTACCAACTTGGCTATGGTCTAGCACCGTAGTAAGAACTGGAATATGAAAGATGGTAAAATGGTTCTGATTACTCACCATCTGCTTGAAAGTAGCATATGTGCTTACATAGAATGGATATTTAATAGACTAATGATGACTGCTAATAAAGTTTAATATAAGGATGCACGTTTAGTAATGCTTCCGCAGATGCAATAACCCACAAGCCAAATAAGCCTTGCATATTCTTGGAGTCTTTTATTTTCCTCCTATCGGGTAAGTCTTGCTGATTACAATCGAGTGCTCAGGGTTTTATTCCCCTATTGCAGGTGACCAATGGATGGTAGACAACTTTTGTGTGTGGAAACCTACTGATGGACTCAGAGATGATTTCTTTCACGCTACACCCGTATTGTTTATTTATAACCCTCACTAAAAGTTTTAGAAGAAAAGTTTTATGATTCACTATTAATCTTTATTTCCGCTGTAATTCTAATCATATGTTGTTCTCCGCTGCAAGATAAAAATATAAACCTAAAATGTATAAACTCTTTTACATGTAAAACTGTCTTAATTTTGCTATTGTATTCAACTTGTTTAAGTACTCTAACGTTGTGATAAAGTGATGTAAGAAATGGTTAAGAATATTGTAAGCTTTATTCTCTCATTTATGATCCTAATGGGAAAATGTGGACTTTCGAGTTCTTCCTTGGGGTGTGCTCGACGGAACATCACGATTTAGTGCACTCTCTTAGGTACTTAGTGTCTAATGAAATACAAGTACTCTTGGGAGGACATTAGATTAGGCGGTTCTACCACATATTTGTATTTGATTCAGAATGTGAAGTCCATTGGGACTTATACGTCCGAATCTATCAAATTCATTTGATCTGCCAATTATTGAATTTAGATAACTTTATTTTCACACATATATTGGGATATGCTATGCTGGGTCTCTATGTGAAACTATATGCTACACGCTCTCATTGTTCACCACCTTGCTTCTGAAAAGAGACTATGCGAGAGAAGACATTATTGTGGTAATACTTCTCATCATTGAACAAGAGCACTTCTCCTTAATTGTCACCTTTTAGTTTGACCAAATTTGACTGTGAAGACACTCTGCCTAGGACTTTTGATCTAGATCCAGTAAGGAGAAAAAACAATCTTTGAGGAATATATATCGCGACAATTTGTAGCCCATAAATGATTGATTCATTGCTTAGAATCAATATAGCATGAGAAAATATTAACCCTTTTGGACTCCGAGTGATTTCCCATATGGAGTCAGGGTGTTCTAATGTCCTGGGATCAAAATTTGGGTGCACCGTTGATCCGGGTGGATTTTGATCTGGGTTTTGGATGCTCATCCATTTGGGTGTCTACCAACTTGAGGTTGGCTTGTATTTACTGATTTGGAGGATCTTGTCCTCGGTATCCTCGGACGCTTACTTGGAGCATTATCCCGAGGAGCGGCCGTACTTCTCCCCCCTTTTTCTTTGGAAGTGGAAGTTGAATGGTTTTAATTGGTACCTCCATTCTTTCGGGCGCATTATGAGCAGGATAAGATGATTTTGTGACACCCTTATTATTAGTAAATATTTCTAGCAGATTATTTGCAATATGATGCAAATATAAGATATTCTAAACGGTTAGGTTTAGAATCTTTGGTACGTGTTTGAGGATTGCTCTTTTGATTCCTGGCATTCTAAATGTGGTATAAATCTATCCCTAATGCCTGGAATTATCCTCAAATATGATTACGGCAATTTATAAATCCCCTAGAGAGTTACCTCATTGGGATCCCTAATACCCATTGGTATGCTGGGGTGGTGATATCGATATGTGCAAACATACACGATACGCAGATGGGAAATATTTGGCTGCGGCCAAATTTCCACGTACGTACTGCAGCGGAGGGAGTTGTATAAGTGCAGTTTGATGAATTTGAATTAACGATGTGGTGTGTAAGGCCACACGAAACCAACTTAGTGCTGGTAAATTACAATTCTATTTTAATATGTCATGCAGTTTGATTCTCAATAAGAGACTCAATCAAACCATTATTGGTATGAACATAAGGTACTTGATATATAGTACCCAAAAACCAAACAATTCCATATAAAATGGATTTGATCCTGTGTCCAGAATAATTTGCTCTAAATTGAAGATTTCGAGCAATGAGTTTGGTATAGTGATGGTTCTCATGACTAAGAGACACACCTGGGACTATATTATGGATGCATAAATGTGCATTACATAGTATCTTTATGGTCCATAAAATGATAAATAGAGTCACATGCATGTTCTTGAATTTCATCAAGAAATTTAGTGGCTCATATTGATGGTATGGCCAATAGAATTGATAATAATTCTCACGTTATCCCTATGGTTGAATAATTGAGTGAAATGTGCCAAGTCTTGTTGACATCAAGTGGGAGAATTATTTTGTACGCAACATTGGATACGAGTTATGTATGTGTAGTCCAATCCAACTGAGGGTGTTTTGTTTAAGCACTTTCTTTGCCATATCCGCTGTTAAGAAAAAAATATTATACTTGGTAGTCATCTTGGGGTTTTCATATGAAAACCACATTGACGGATATCTCTATAATTTTAATTGGGTACATTATGGAATAAGAATCAAGAATGGATTCATGATTATTATTTGAATACCAATAGGCAGTATGATAGTAGGACGACCAAATCCCACTATCATGACATCGCGTCAAGCGATTAACAAAATATTTCCTTGTCTCTATGTAAGAGTTTAGAAATATTTTGCTTCCCTATATATAGAGTTTGTGGTGCAACTATCCACCAGGCAAAATTCCTCTTTGCATTTGGATTGACTCTCATATAAGTCTATATATAACATGAATAATATAATGACATTCTTTGCAGATATATAGATTACATACAATTTAATAGAATATCAAATGTGATGGAACAATATTGTGATACTCAATTAAAATTGATGACAACATTTTATATTACAACACTAAAATGGGATGCAGATACTAGGTATCTTTGTAAATGGGAGATAATATTTATCTCCAAAATGGATCAAGCGAAGTAAATCTGATGATGGTGTTCTTCACGCTCATAAGACCCACTTATTAATTAAGTGTTTGGTTGCTACTTGGTTTCTTCATGAAACTTGTTGTGAACAACTTGCCTTCCTGGTGGTGTCAGGTTGAAGATTGAAGCGTGCTTCATATCTTGTTGGTGAGCCGGATATTTATGTCCAATAGATTTCTAATACCGATCAACTAAATACCTCAAGGCATGATATTTCCAAGTTGTCTGGCTGTAACATCCACAATTAGGACAAAATATAGTTTCGTCATATTTGGGAAACACCTTGACCCCAAGGAATGCACGGGGCTGCTTCTTGTTGTGTTAATTCTTACCGTTAAAGTTCTTTGGACGACATTATTACATGGCATCGAACTTGTCATGATTCTGATAATTCAACTATACTTGAGGTAATAGAGCATCGCTATGATGCTAATGATGATTACTCAATCAGAGTTTATCATACACTTAAATCCAAAATTCATATGGTAAGTTGCGAGCAATCGCAAAAACGCAATATGGAGGATATTTGGGGAACAACATAATTCTATTCTCAAGTGGACATGAAGTCCTAGAGATAAAATTATGACCAGTCATAGTTGACATTTGGGCAAAATTATTGCCTTATGTTATTCATATCACTCTGTGAGAGCTAGGCATATATCAACTTATATCCATTGAGATACACATATTTTGTGATCTAGATGTATATCGTGCTTTATTTAAATAAAACTCTATATTTAAATCGATCAGAATAGGAGATGTTCTCTTGTGAGGAACATCAAGTATTGATACGAATCCATAGAATGATAAATTTAACTTTACGTCCATATTGATCATGTTGGATAATGGTGATCATCAAGAGCGAGAGATCAAACTCTTTGTGGTCATTACTCCAACCAGGTGCAAACCATAGATTTTCTGAATTTACTCTAAGGGCAAATTAAAATTGCTATGGTAGTGTTATATTAATTAATGCAAAATAAATTTAAAAACAAGACAAGTCTTGTATTGCCAATGGTGTGATCCTCATATTTATGCTAACACTTTGGAGGTAGTCATCATAAAGATGTAGACCTCTAATAATATGAACATCATTTGTATGTACAGTAGATGCCAAGTGGTGTATGCAATTTTGTGTAAACATATTTTAAGGTAATCATTAAAAGGTTGATGTAGACCTTAGTTAATCCACAAACGAATTGGGTACGCACGTTGAGGATAGTCACTAACTTAGTGTAGATCCCGCAGTAGCAACTATGATGCTACCTTATGTATAGTCAATAGGAATGTGAATTAATGGTAGTCATCTTTGTAAAAAGATGTAGACCATATGTTTCAATTTGTGATGTTGGGTACACACGTTGAGGATAGTCACTAAGTTATGGACTTAGTGTAGATCCCGCAGTAGCAACTATTGTGCTACCTTGTGTATGGCCAACATACAATGTGGAACATTTGTGTTATACAAATAATGAGGCAATACACTTAATCGATTTTGCATTAAAAATGTAAGCACTATGAGCTTTAAATAAAGTATAAATGAGCTTATCATGAAATGAAAATTTCAAATAACAAAGTAATTGCAATACAAAGGTCATGATAATAATATTACATATTTATTGGGTTTCTCAATTTGAAAAAATACTTTGAACAATGTAATGATAATAATACATGTTTATTGGATTTGCCAATTTGAACAAACATTTTGAACATGTAGATATTGTAGTGTGTGTTATTGGGAATGCCATTAGGCAGCCTTTTGAACACTACTGGAAACTTTCAGAACTGGAAGGTATGAATTTACTATGGTAAACTTATCTGCAACAATACATATTATGATGCAATTTTTGATGATACATGGTCTCAAAAATATTTGTTTACATAAGGTAAATATTATGCATCATAATTTATTTTAAACGAAGTCTAAAATAAGATTTACATGAAGTAAATATAGTATGCTGCGCTTATGTTAAAACCTGATGCTTTAAACATACAGCCTGTTCGGTTGGTTGGTTCGTTTCGTTGCTGGTTCGTGAAGAAGTACTGCTGGCTGGTTTGAGTGAGAGAAAAATACTGTTCCGGCTAGAAATTTACGATCGTTTACGACAAGCTACAGCCAAACGAACAGGCTGATAGAGCTAGAGTACATGTACATTAATAATCTATTAGGATTATCATATAATTCATAGGAGAAAGAAGGATTTTTGTGCAAAAACGACACAACCTTATCCTTTCCCAAGTCTCACACGGACAGTTTCCTGTGGGAAATTGTCGCTCGGCCTTTCGGCCGTGACTCGTGAGGGCGCCGCCGCCCCTTGGCCTTACTGAGCGCCCAGCAGCGGGCTGTCTGGCGACCGTTTGGCCACGCGAGGCTTGCGAGCCCCGATGCCATCGCCGGCAGTGGGCAGGCCCACCGGCCGCGGTTCTGTCTCTTGACCCCATCGAGGAGCCGACGTCGCGGCGTGGGGCCGAGCGCAGGGGCTGTGCGGGGCCGTCTGCCGTGGCAGGGGCCGGCCACCGGACTGGGCGCCTGGCCGCGCGAGAGCCGGCCGTGGGCACGGAGGGCGGGGCAGCACGGGGCCACCGGCCGGGGGCTTGCCAGCCGTGTGGTCGCCTGCAGCAATTGTCCGCCTGGGACGAGTCGCATAGTTCGTGGCCGCGCGTCGCCTCTGAATTTTCGGTAGGCATGGGCCGGCGGGCTCAGATGGCGGGAGGCCGAGGGCGATCACCGCTGCCGCTCCGGCTTGAGGCCATGCCAATAGCACGGCATCATATGGAGATGTGCAGCAGCGCATAAACAGCAATGAAACACCATGACGGTGAACCCGACGAAGATCCAGAAGTATGGAATCCATGATTGGAAAGGTATAAGTACTAGCAGTTACCTCGATCATATGGTTCATTATCGAACTTGCCACATCTTTGTTGAGTTCTTACCGTGTGAAGTCTGTGAACTCGATTTGATATTGCAATTTCTTCTGATCTTCTTTGTTCCTCGTCTAGTCTCCCTTCAGAGAGAACAGCCAGCGAGCACTGCGTGCGTGATCTGTTGTCCTTCTCTTCTTGTTCTTGAGAGCCTCGCTCTGATAACGTGTTTGAAGTGAACATAAATGAACAAGATTTGGAAGAACTGTTAATTTCATTGATCTCTTAGAAATATACTAAAACTAATTGTCTAATTCTATCCACTAATCCTGTAATTAATGGACGAGATTACTTTGTGAAGAGACGTCTGTAGACGTCTGTTCGTGCGTAGGTATCATTTCACAACAACATGTTCTAGATACATCCATTTACAAACAGTTCTACCGAGCCCATGTTATTTTTTTTGTACCCAACAAATACGTGCCCACCCTTTGTAGTTTGTACCCACTTCCAGCCTTTGTACCTATGCTTCCAATATGACGCGTCATCACGTAATTCCTTCCCTCTCACGTAATAATTTCTTTTCACGTGCATCATCTAAGGACGATGCTGTGAACCGCATGGGTTTGGGACATGCCTGTCCCTGATCAAGCTGAAGAACAGGACCATGAAATGAAATGATGGGAACCAGTGGCGTTCAAAAGGCGGGAACTGACGTGGGCGTTGGCCTTAAGGCGGACTGGAGGAAGGCGGCCGAAGAAGGCTAACACGAAGTATGCCGGTCCTAATTGGCGTCCCTGGTAGCTGGGAACCTTGCTGTGGATACTTAGGGAAAGAAGCCGAAGAGAGGTGGTGTGAAGAATGAAAACAGGAGAACTGGCAGCGTCAAGTGGCAATGGCGGCGAGCCACGGCATGTCCGTTTGTATCTGGCAGGAGTGTTATCTATCGAATTCATGTTCTTGACATCCTAATTGAGTTAATCTAAAAAATTGGCGAGAGAAATCCCATCGGTTCTGTTACAAATTGGTATCTAGAGCTTGAGAGATTTGATCGTCATGAGTATGTTCCTCATAGCACTAGGATAGGCCATTAGCAGGGCGAGCGTCTAGGGAAAACACTGTGCAACTGCTTGGTCCACGACGGATGAAGTCAATCCCCAAACCAAACAGGCTCTTAAACACTAGATAAACCCAAAACCTGAAACATGCAGTCAGGTTTCTCTGGTTTAAAATCCTAGTGTAAACAATTTAGTGTGCGAATACGACGTAAGAAACAGAAGGCAAGAAGCAGGATACAAGTTATAGTGTCTTTAGTCTATCGCTTGATCCTGCATGGTTTGCCATCAGCTACAGCAAGTTACAGAGCCAAACTGACTCACAATGGGGCAGTTCTCACAAATGTTAGCCAAACTCAGACTTTTGTCGGCAGTTTCTCACAATGCGGCAATTTCCTCATGGCAACTTGTCTGTTTTTGCGAATCAAAAACCCTACAGATTACTGGAGAGCTAGTAAAAACCTTTTCGAAAACTAAATACTTTGAGAAGAAATGTTGTGACCGAATTCAGGCGATTTAAGACAATTGCAACTGCTTGAAGCTAAACAAAATATTACCCTAATCAAAGGCCTCCATACAATCCGATAATTTTATTGACAAAGTGACCATTCTCCTGGCAGGTTTACGCAGTTTGTAGACACCGAGCTGTAACAACAAAGGAAAAATTTCAAAACAAATGATGGCTTCATCCATGAATGCTTGGAAAAGGTAGCATAGATGCATTATTCAGACTGACATAAAAGTCCAATATCGTATTCCTTTGAGAGGACACAGTCTAAAGAAAAAAATAGTGGAAACATAGGTTGACTAAAGAAAAGATAGCAAATACACTTATTGTTGGGGGGCAAGGTATATGTTACGGACCCCATTGTGATGTTTAGGGCCCAATTACAAAGCCTAAGGCTCATTTGAGAATGATTAGGGCTCATTAATAACTTGCAGGGACTATTTTATAAATACAGTGTATTGAGAGAAAGAATAAAAATCTTCTCTGCCATCTCCCCTATAAAAGGTGAGCAAGGGCAAGGTGGAGAGGACCTTTGACCCATCACTCATTTAGCTCTCTCTCGCTCTCATCTTCTTTCTCATGTTCGTTGTAGACACAGTGTAGTTGTCCACCTTGGTTCAGAATGGGAGCTCCAGAACATCCGCCAGCTCAAACAGTTCCATAGTGTAACCTTTTGGTCCTTCTTGTGTAATCTGACCGTACACCTTGGAATTTGAAATTATGCGACCAATGAGTAGTGTGTCCTTCTGGCATATTATAACATCACTCGGAGCGGTAGGAATGTATCGACAGAGAGAAATTGGGTGGTGTGCTATTGGACAGAAGATAATTTCTTGTAGTCAGTAACAAAGATTTCTTGCTGGCCCTCAACAACATCATATCCTTTCGTGAGTCGAACCTCTTGATGGTAGCTGGGCTGTAATAACGTCTTGGATCTATTATGGGGTCATTATACAGCTCTGAAAGTTCCCTAACCATCTTCTATTCATAGTGTTGACATGCAACTGAAACCTCAAACCAACGGTTCAGTTGTTTCGGGTTGAGCTCCACTCAGTTGTGTGGGGGGTCATTGTACAACTCTGAAAGGTCACTACCCATATTCTGCTCATAATGCTGACACGCAACTGAAATCTCAAACCAACGGTTCAATTGTTTTAGGTACAACTCCACTCCATATAAGTAAAATTTTTCGAACATGTGGGCAGTGGTCAAGATATGGTATGAAGTGTTTCTCCTGATGGCAAAACTAGTTATAACTTAATCTTACAAATAAAATTATCTTCCTGCTGATCACTAACACGAAGTTTATCTTTCAAATAAAACAAAACTTGAGTCCTGTAAGATTGATCCAAGGAGGCCAAGATGAAGAAAAATGAATTCGTACATTTCTTTAAGACAAATTCATGGCCAACGTTTGAAAACGTAGTGGGTTGTTAAATTTCGTCGTCCATCTGAATAAAGCAATAGATGAAAAGACTTTACACTGTTACACACTAGTGTCATATACCATTAAAGTAAGAAGGAACCAAAAGTATCACAATGTGACGTATAAATAAAAGAAATCACAAGTCACTAAATGAATGGTACAAAATTGTACAACACAAGATCTCATTTTGGTATTCGGTTTCGCAAAACTAATGCATATTTCTACCGTCTCTACGGACTTAAGATAGTCGAACATGCATAAGAATGCCACAAAACAATAAGATCAACCTAGGCACCCAGCAATTGTTAATGCACCTCTAAAATCTTCTTCAATCCTGCAATTGCTAATGTACTACAAAATCCACAAAAAACACCCAACCAAACCTCCACGGATTGGGTCGTACTCTAAAAAGCAGCGCAGGACAACCCTCTACGGACCAACGATCGTCTAACCTACATAAAGCACCTAAAAATCTGCTTCTTTTTTGTGAGAAACTAAAATATGCTTTAATCCTGTAATTGCTAATGTAGCTTCAAAAACCACAACAACCACATACATCCAACCAAACCTCCACGGATTGGGAATCCATCATATTCTAAAAAGCAACATAGGACGAACAAGACATCCACGACTAGGCAAGCACAAAGGCAATCCCAAACAACGAAACATATCTACCACAATCAGGACAAGCAAATCGAGAGACTGACATCGAACTTAGCTTACTTCCTCGAGAGGAAGATAGAAATAAAACCCTAGTGAAGCTGCCAAAGAGGTGGCAAGAAGGAGTCAGTGGTCGTGGATGTGGAGCCGTTGGCATAGAACAGAGAGAGAGAGAGCCAGCTGAAAGCTCTAGTTTGGTTTTGGTGAATTGATGAAACCCTAAGTGCTAACTGTCGATGTTTTACCACCGATAGCCTACCACGGGGGTACCGTGGCAGTATCGTTCGGGTTTCGGCGTATGCTGAACTCGATGGTGAACGCAAGAGACAGTCGATTTATCCTGGTTCAGGCCCTCGATCGTAGATCGAGTAACGACCCTACGTCCAGTCGGCGTTTGCCTTTTGCGTTGGATTGATTATGAAGTGTTATGTCGTACCCATTGTCCCCTTCTTTAGGAGCCCTGGCCTCCTTTATATATTCAGGAGGCCGGAGTCCTAATCGGTTTACAATGAGATTTCCTAGTAGGATTACTTAATAGTTCTATTACTAAGATTACATGGGAAGAACCCTAGTTGAACTAGATCTTCTCTCTCTCTTGCGGGGTATCCTGTGGGTCCCGCATCGACAAGCCCCCGAGCACTTCATGGTTGAGCTCAAAGTCTCGCTTTGCTCCTTCAAGTCTTGTTAGGTTGGAACAAAATGTTATCTGAGTGCTTTCTAGAGTGAAACCTTGTAGCGCTTCTTGGGACCCTCGAGTGGTGAGTGTTTTGTGAAAAAAAAGTACATCCATCTGGTTGTAGCCCCCGAGCCTCTTGCTATTTGGAACAAGGAGCTGGAGGATCTTGTCTTGAAGTTGCTCTGATTGTTCGTTGAAGTTTTGTCAAAAGAACTCGAATATGGCTCGCTCCGGGTTCTTTTGTCATAATGTCTTGAAGTAGTCTGCGTTGAGGAAGTTCTTTTTGATGGCGTGCGCTTTTTCGGAGAAAAAGTGCACTCACTGAGTGTAGCCCCCGAGCCTCTTGCTATTTGGAACAAAAAGTTGGAGGGTCTTGATCCTTTATGTTTGTTTGAAAATCCGTGCTCAGAAGTAATCCCTGAGATTTGAATCTTGTCCTCATCCAAGTAGTTTTTATGGTATCTTTCCGAAGCGGTTCTTTAGTCCCGATTAAGCCATCATCCGAGTAGTTTCGTGGTATCTTTCCAAGCGGTCCCTTAGTATTGGATTAAACCATCATCCGAGTAGTTTTCGTGGTGTGCGACCTCTGAGCCTATGTCCGGTTCTTTTTGGGTGGGTGCAATTTTTTATAAAAATTGCACTCACTGAGTGTAGCCCCCGAGCCTCTTGCTTTTGCTTGCAAAAGTTGGAGGGTCCAGATTCCTATCTTCAAAAAATTCTGAGGCTATGTATCCCGCAGCCTCGTGCTTTCTCCGAGTTCTTTTCTTTTGAAAAAGAAGTCGGTTGAAGAGTCTTGATGCGTTGTCGTCGTTGTAGTCTTGAGTTTCTTGTACTTTTTGTCTTTTGTCTTTGGTTCTGAGCCCCCGGGAGTAGTTGAAATGAGTGCCGGATTCCCTGGCTTAGTGTTGATTAATCTGTGATGCTAGCCGAGCCCCCGAGCGTATACCCGTGCTGTTTTGTTCAGGAAGAACTCGGATGCGAGGTCTTGGCGTATTCTTTGATAGTCTGCTGCTGTCATATGTAGTTGTATGGTGGTGGTTGAGTGTAAATGCTTTTTGTTCACGGGTTGTACTGTGATGGTATATCCTTCCTCTGGTTCTTATCGGCGCTCCTTTTTATCACTATTCAGTGTTTCGTCTTCTCTTACTCCTTCCTCGACTTCTTCTCTGCCTCCCGCCGTGCCAACGAGTTCCGAGCCTCAGGACTCACAACGATTCTCGCTGATGGAGTCGCCGTGGGGGCTTCTGGCTACCGGCGAAGTTATTGGTTTTGGCCACTCCGAGGTGATCGTGGCCGCCGCGTGTCCTTCCTTCGAGGGTTTAACTCCGCTTCCCGAAGGTTGCTTTGGTCGTTCCTTCTTCGCTCCATCCGCTTCTCCTTCCCTACTCTTTGCTTCCGGCGGTCCTTCTTTTTCCGATGACGTGGTGCAACATTCGATGCCACCCATCGATTATCGGAGCCGACCATGCAGCTGGGGAGCCTATCGACTTCTTTTGGTGAAAAACTTCGGTAGGTTTTACTGCCGTTCCTTTTTTGCATGCTCGTTTTTCCTCTGTCCTTACGCTTTATTTTTCTTTGTCTGTTTTGGCTCAGTCTTTCTCCCGTGATCATTCTGGCTTCTTTTTCTCATCTGAAAATGAGAGAAAGTTGTCTTCTGAGGTGAGTGTTCTAAAAGCCGATCTTGACCTTCTCCGGGCTGAGTTGGAGACAGAACGTCAGATGCACCAAAAGGAGGAGAAAACCCTTCGTGCCCGGGTAATGGAGTCGGAGACCATGGTAGTCTGCAAAAATGAATGCAAAGGTGCCATGGGCACTTTACAGATCTTGTATTTTGATTTCTTTTTCTTTCTTGACTTGTTCTTGGGTGTCCTGCTAGTTCTCCGAGTTGAGAAGTCAAGCTCTCGGAGAGCATCGATGAGATGAAGGCTCTAGTCCGTTCTAGTCATAACAAGGCTGAGGAGGTAATTACTCATGCTGAGGAAGAACTTGCCCTTGCTAAGCTGATTAAGCGCGGAGCTGATAGAGATCTTGTGCAGGCCCAAAGAACTATTGAAAGCTTGACCGAGAAACTGGCGACGCCCAATTGAAAATTGGAATGTTTTGTGGAAATCTTTTCGCTCAAGAGTCGACGTTCTTCGGACTCAATGACGACGACGGGCAATCTTGGGCGCAGCTTCATTCCATGGATTCCGTCGTTTCAAGAATTTGCGAAGAAATGTGCCCAAATATGTACCAAAAATGTGCTAGCCTGTGTCCGGTCCTTGCTCTGAGGCGCCTCTGTCCAAGATAGCAGAGGAAGCCGAGAGCCAAGAATACCTTGACACCGTTGAGAGGATGGAGCCCGGTCGACGGTTTAGCCAAGAGAGTTGCGTAAAATCTAGATATTGACATTTCCCTTCCTGATGATAATGCCTGACCCGATTGACCGGCTTCTTGTGAAGCTTCTTGTAATATTACACTCCTCTTTAAATGAAGATTCTTTGTTTTCGTTGATGTATTGTTTGCCTAGGTGTGGTCGAAGTTACTTGTCCTGCTGAGTATTTTGTCCTGTCTGCTTCACCAAATGACTCTGTGTTATTATCGCCTGCTCGCTTCACCAAACGACTCATGTGTTATCCCGACGAGACCCCTTGATTTGTCGAGTGCTTTGTCCGCGCTGTGACTTGTTAGATGTAAATCTTTGTGTTGACACCGCGCTATGAGGAAACGACTCGGCATAGAATGCATAGAATGTTGCCTTTTGAGTAGCGCTTGTTAAATCTTTGTGTTGGCACCGCGCTATGAGAAAATGACTCGGCATAGAATGCATAGAATGTTGCCTTTTGAGTAGCGCTTGTTAAATCTTTGTGTTGGCACCGCTATGAGAAAAAAACGACTTCGGCATAGAATGCATAGAATGTTGCCTTTTGAGTGGCGCTTGTACTTTTTACGAGGAAAAAAAGTATTCCTATCTGGATGTAGTGTAGCCCCGAGCCTCTTGCTTTTCTGAACGAAAGAGTCGGAGGGTCCTTTAGAGTTCAGTTTTGGTTGACTAGTTTTGGCTTCATTCTTTGTTTCGGGTGTTAGCTTTTAGCTACCCTCATCGGCGGGCTCAAGCGTATTTTCAGCTATTTTGCTCTCGGCCGGGAAGCTCAGGCGTGCTTTTCACCATTTTGCTTTTTGTTTCGGTGTTAGCTTTTAGCTACCCTCATCGGCGCGGGCTCAAGCGTGTTTTCATTTATTTTGCTCTCGTACCGAAGCTCAGGCGTGCTTTCAGCCATTTTGCTTTTTGTTTCGGGTGTTAGCTTTTAGCTACCCTCATCGGCGGGCTCAAGCGTGTTTTCAGCTATTTTGCTCTCAGCCGGGAAGCTCAGGCGTACTTTCAGCCATTTTGCTTTTTATTTCGGGTAAATAACTCGTTGGAAGTCATGATAAGACATGTCAGTGGATGAATATCATCTTTATTGATCATGAATATGAACAAATACATATGTTGTCGAAGAATATCGCCTTTCGTCGATTGTGAATGTTGGTCCCTTGTGGCTTGCATGTCTTGTTTTTACGCCAGAGAATCTTCTTAGTCGGTGATGTGCCATGTATTGCTTACTTCCTTTCCATCTTCGGTTATTAACTTGTATGTGCTCGGTCCGGTGACTTTTGTGACAATGAACGGACCTTCCCATGGACCGAGGAGCTTATGTCGTCTGTCGGTCTTTTGTATCCTTCTTAGTACTAAGTCTCCAACTCGTAATGATCGAGGATGGGTACTTTTGTTGTAGTGCCACCTTAAACCTTGTAGGTATCTCGCTGATTGTAGGGTGGCATTTACTCGACTTCTTCTTCGAGTATTGAGTTCTAATCTTCTTGTTTGTTCTGCTTCTCCTTCATCGTATTGTTCTATCTTTGGTGATGTCCAGATCAAGTCGGCAGTAGTACGGCTTCGATCCGTAAACTAGGAAGAAGGGTGAGTGGCCTGTTGCTCGCTTATTTGAGTTCGTAGCCCCATACAACTTTTGGCAATTCTTCAATCCATTTGGACCCATAGTCAATTAGTTCTTCGTATAATCTTGGTTTTAATCCGGCTAGTATGAGTCCATTGGCCCTTTCTACTTGTCCGTTGGCTTCGGATGTGCGATGACGCATAGTCTATACTAAAACCACAGTCTTGTGCCCAGCTTACAATTACAGTGGCGTGAAAGGGGAGCCTAGATCTGATGATTCGATTGGGCATGCCAAAGCGGTGCGTAATTTCTTGGATGAATTCGACCGCTTTGGTTGCGCTTATACTTCATGAAAGTGGTTTATATTCAATCCACTTGGTGAACTTGTCGATTGCCACAAAGATGTACTTGAAGCCACCCTTTGCTTTCTTCTGGGGTCCCACTTGATCCAAATTTCGGAGAAAAAAAAGGCCAAGCGGGTGGGATGCGAGATAAGATTGTGAGTCACATGGGGCTTGTCTTGCAAACATTTGGCAACCTTTGCATTTTCGACAAGTTCTTCTGCGTCTTTTTAGAGCGGTTGGCGAAGAGAATCCGGTGCAAAATGCTTTTCCAACCAATGTTCTTGAAGCGAAGATGATTTCCGCAACAACTTTGAGTGTATCTCGCCTAGGATCTCTTTGCCTTCTTCAAATGAAACACATTTCAGAGTACTCGATGAAGCCGCTCTTCTATAGAGTCTATCTCCTACTAAAACGTAGTTTTTGCTTCTCTGAACAACTTGGGTAGCTTCCGCTTTATCTGCTTTGGTAGTTTATTTTCTTTGATATAGTCGATGAAAACTTGGGTCCATGAGGTGTTGATTACCAAGATCTGAACGCCTTTAGTCTGAATTTCGTTGGATGTCTCACCGGGTTGTTTGATAGAGGAACCGATAGCTCTTCTATAAATCGCCGGGTGGAACCTTTGCTCTGTCTCGATCCGAGCTTGGCAAGGACATCTCACGCAATGTTGGAATCACTGCAGATGCGTGTAAAATTTCTAATCCTTGGAAATATTTTTCAAGTTTCCGTATTTCAAAGACAATGAAGCACCCATGTTTTCTTTTGTGCAATCCCAATCTTTGTTTACTTGGTTGATGACTCTTCTCTTTGAATCGCCATATACAAGTAATCTCTTTATTCCGAGGGTAATTGCCACTCGTGAGCTGTGTGGATGAGGGCTTCATATTCTCGCTTCGTTATTTGTAGCTTGCCATAATATCTCAAGGACGTACTTGAGTTGTTTTCCTTCCGGGAAATGAGGAGAACGCTTTGCACGGCTCCGCCTAGTTTGAGCGACCCATCAAAGTACATCTTCCAAAGATCAAGGATTGTATCTCGATAAAGGTGCTGAATTTCATCCACTCGCCATAAAATCAGCAAGGGCTTGAGATTTGATTGCTTTCCGTGGGGTAAAGTCGATGTTAAGAGCTCCAAGTTCAATCGCCCACTTTGATATACGCCCCGTCGCATCTCTCATTGTGTAAAATGTCTCCGAGTGGGAAGTCCGTCACCACGGTAATTTTGTGGCTTTCGAAATAGTGGCGAAGCTTATGTGAGGTGATAAGTAGGGCGAGAGTAGTTTTTGTACATGCGGGTACCGGATTTTTGATTCGACAATACTTGATGTAGTATACCGTCGTCGATTTGTACTTTGTTTGTACACGTCCTTCTTCTTCTCTTTCCACGACTATTGTCGTGCTAACTCCAATAGTAGTCGCCGCAATGTATAGCATCATGTCTTCATCTTTCCTTGGGGGTGTGAGAATTGGTGAGGATGTGAGATATGCCTTAAGTTTCTTGAAAGCTTCATCAGCCTCCTTTGTCCATTCAAACTTGTCTGTCTTCTTTAGTAGTTTAAAGAAGGGTAACCCCTTTTCTCCGAGTCTTGATATGAAACGATTGAGGGCCGCCATGCATCCTGTTAGTTTCTGAACATCTTTGATAGTCCTAGGTTGCCTCATTTCTATTATAGCTCGAATTTGCTTGGTGCTGGCTTCAATCCCACGCTGACTGACCAAAAATCCGAGTAGTTGCCCTGAAGGAACTCCGAATACACATTTATTTGGGTTCAATTTCCATCTCCATCTCTTCAAGTTTTTAAATGTTTGCTTTAAATCTTCAATCATGGTGTCTGGGTTCTTTGTTTTTACCACTACATCATCCACGTATGCCTCCACATTTTCACCGATTTGATCTCCAAGGCAAGTTTGTATAGCTCTTTGGTATGTGGCTCCAGCGTTCTTTAGTCCAAATGACATGGTCTTGTAACAGTAAGCACCGAACGGGGTAATAAAAGAAGTCTTGCTTTGGTCTTGTTCTTTTAATGTGATCTGGTGATACCCTGAGTAGCAATCGAGAAAGGATAACAGTGCAGACCCCGCTGTTGCGTCGACTATCTGGTCAATGCGTGGTAGCCCGAATGGATCTTTTGGGCAATGCTTGTTGAGATCCGTGTAGTCGGCCTTTTACACGCCACTCATCTGTGTTCTTCTTTTGCACAAGGACCGGGTTTGCTAGCCATCCGGATGAAGGATTTCTCGATGAATCCGGCCGCCATCGGTTTTGTGATTTTTTTTTAATCGCGCCTTTTTGTCGGGTGAGAATCGTCGTGAGCATTTGCTTTACTGAGCTTGGAGTTTTCATTAACATCAATTACAGTACTCACCAACTCTCTTGGGACACCCGGCATGTCGGCGGCTTCCAGTGAAGATATCTTTGTTGTCCCGAAGAAAGTTGGTGAGCGCGAGTTCTATTTTGCCGAGAGGTGAGCACCGATGGTTGCTTGTCTTGGAGGTATCGCCAATTACTCAAATCGATTTGCTTGACGTCGGCTTCTTTTGGTGGTGTGATGATGCTTTGGCTTTTTAGCCGGTATTTCTAATTCTTCTTGGCTTATCTCTGCAGCAATTGTGGCTATTTGTTTTCTCCCATTGTCGGCTGTGCTTTTTGCCGCAATTTGGATCGCCTGAACGTCGCAGTCAAAAGCACACTTCAAATCGCTTCGAAGAGAAAGGATATCGTTGGGTCCTGGCATCTTAAGCAATAAGTACGGGTAATGTGGTATTGCCATGAATTTTGCCAGTGCTGGGCGTCCGAGGATCGCATGATATGACGAATCGAAGTCCGCAACCTCAAATTTGATAAACTCTGTTCGATAGTTCGCAGGAGTTCCGAAAGTGATGGGTAAAGTAACTTGTCCGAGTGGCATGGCTGCTTTGCCGGGTACTATTCCGTAAAAGGGAGTGCTTGTTGGTGTAATCATCCCAGCGAGTTGTAGTCCCATCTTCCTTAGAGTTTCTGAAAAGATGATGTTGAGTCCATCTCCCCCATCGATTAGTACTTTGGTGACAGTCATCCCGGCAATAGTTGGGTCTAAAACCAGTGGGTAATGGCCTGCGTTCCCTATGCTAGTCCATTGGTCTTCTCTTGAAAATTGGATTGGATATTGTGACCAATTGAGATATCTTGGTGTAGCCGGTTCTGCTGTCATGATGGTTCGTAGTGCTAGTTTTTCTTGACGTTTGCTTGTGCAATCTGGAGCTCCCGAGAAGATTATCGCTACTGCCTCCCACAGGTTTTTGAAATCCTTTGTCCTCGTGGTTGTCTTCATCTTTCTTGTGATTGTCCTCTTTGGTGTTCTCCTTACTATCTTTTCTCGTATCGATCATTGAAAGTGTAGCGATTTCCGATGGTGTGTCTCCGTTAGGGTGTAATGGGCAACGATGTTTTCAATGTCTTCATATCTTCTCGTGTTTAGAAAACTTCTTTGATTTGTCGGCCATTGCCACGGTATTGTCCGGTCTCGCGCTTTCTTTCTTGATGTCATTACTTGATGATTTTGCCTATCCCGGTTGTCTTGATTGCTTCTATCCGGAACCTTTCTCGTGTTTTTCTTCTGCAGTAATCATTTTTTCTCTTCGTTAATCTCAATTCTTCATTGTTTCTCGGATTTTCTTTGCGGAAATCTTGAAATTGCCACCTAGCCATGATTCCATGAGAGAAAGCTTCAATTACTTCTCGTTCGGTGATGTCATGCACTTGAGCCCGCAGTTCACCGAATCGCCGATAGTAATTTCTGAGACTTTCGCCCCCCTTTTGCTTGAGTCCTTTCAGTTCGGCATGAGTGATCGGGTGTGTGATGATACCTACGAAATTTTCGCAGAAAGCTCTTTGCAAGTCTTCCCAAGTTCTGATCGATCCTGGGTTCAATTTATCAAACCATTGGAGGGGCATCGTTTCCAATGCCATGGGGAAGAACAAGGTTTTAATATCATCGTCTCCTCCGGCTAGTTCAATTGATTGTGAATATATTCTGAGCCATTGTCTTGGTTCGGTTTTGCCATCATACTTGGAGTGATTAGACGGTTTGAATTTGTGAGGTAATTGAACTGATGCCAACCTGTTTGCAAAACAGGGGAATCTGTCATGCGTTCCGGCTTCCTTGAATTCGGATTCGGCTCCCTCTTCTGGCCAAGTGTTATTTTGATGGGAATAATTCTGCGAGGTCATCTCAGGTAGGCCCTCTACTCCCGGTCTTCCTTGGTTGTTCAAATTGATGGCCCGACTATGTTCCCTCCTCGCTTTCCCGTTATGGCTTCCGCTTTGGTCCAAGTCTTTCAAAAGCGGACTTCCTTTGATTTTGATCTTCTTGCCTATGGGTTGTTGATCCGGCGGTATTCTTGACCGGTTCTCTCTTCATGTGTTCTTGGGATCGTTGACCGGAGCAAGTCCTGGAGCTGTTCGTACTTCTCCCCGTGATGTGAAGTTGCCCTGAGTTCTTCTAATGCTTCTCGAATCTTATCGTAAGGCGTACTCACTGTGCGTCTCCCTTCGGCCTCTTGTTGTGATTTTCTTTTGTCGTATTCAGCCAATTCTGACTCGTATCTAGTCCAGGCTTCTCTACGCTGTCGAGCGCGGTGCTGGCGCCCTTGTTTCAACTTGTTTTTCCTTTCTCGAGCCTGTCTCTGACTTTCGGTTTCTCCATCGTAGCCCTGAGCAAAGGGTGATATGTTGGATTCTGATTCATCTGATGACCTGACATCGGGTGCTTCTGGGGGGTTTAATGGCGACCGAGGGCGTCGAACCATCAGCACTTCCCGTGCGTGAGCTGTTCCGTTATTGTCGTTAGTTGTCATACTGTCGGAGTTGCTGATGACTTCAGTGTGCGCCTCGACGTCGTAGATTGAGTCTCCCTCTTGGTAAGGTAGAATAGCTGTTGTCGTTGTGCCGACTAGTTGGGTTCCGCTATCCTCAGGAACAGATCCTGGCCAGTGGATGATACAGTCTTGCGATGTTATCGTTAGAACGAGACCCTCCTGAGCTCCTGTCAGTGGTATCCCAAGTGTTGATTTGAAAGACCTTTCAAACTGTCCCTGATAGGATTTTGTCGTGTTGTCCAGCCCAAATGGAAAAGAACTCGGCCTTTTGAAAAAACTCTGAGGGTAATCCGAGTTGTTTTGGGTTGTATTCTGGAATCTTGCCAAACAAGAACTCGACTTCTTGAAAGCACTCGAATAAGACTTCATCTCGGATACGGAGCTTGAATTCGAGTCGGATGGAATCTTATTCGAATCCGGTATTATGAGCTGCGCGAATCTTCTGATGAGTTGATCCGTCGTAGTTGTCGAAATAGAGGATTCTTCATGATGATCCGGATCTTTGAGGAGATGACTTTGAAGCTTGCCGTAGTTCTCTGCCTCGCAGATCCACGAGCCGAAGATGAAACTCGATCCCGTCGGGAAGATCATGTTATTGAGGTCCATCGAGCTCTCGGATGCAAAGTCGCCGAAGTCCCCTACCTGGCGCGCCAGCTGTCGATGTTTTACCACCGATAGCCTACCACGGGGGTACCGTGGGCGATGTCGTTCGGGTTTCAGTATCTTTGAACTCGATGGTGAACGCAAGAGACAATCGATTTATCTGGTTCAGCCCTCGATCGTAGATCGAGTAACGACCTACGCCCGATCGGCGTTTGCCTTTTTTATGTTGGATTGATTATGAAGTGTTATATCGTACCCATTGTCCCCTTCTTTAGGAGCCCTGGCCTCCTTTATATATTCAGGAGGCCGGAGTCCTAATCGGTTTACAATGAGATTTCCTAGTAGGATTACTTAATAGTTCTATTACTAAGATTACATGGGAAGAACCCTAGTTGAACTAGATCTTCTCTCTCTCTTGTGGGGTATCCTGTGGGTCCCGCATCGACACTAACCTATTCCTAGTGATCATGAAATAGGTAGCACATTCCAAGTGGTGGAGCAAATGAAGATCATGATGATGGTGATGGCATGGTGATGAAGTGCTAGGCTTGGAAAAAGAAGAAAGAGAAAAACAAAAAGCTCAAGGCAAAGGTGAAACCTGATAGGAGCTTTTTGGTTTGGTGATCGAGACACTTAGCGAGTGTGATCACATTTAGGATCGATAGTTGTACTATTAAGAGGGGTGAAACTCGTATCAAAATACGGTTATTAAAGTGCCATTAGATGATCTAACTCATTGTATATGCATTTAGATCTAGTGGAGTGTTAACACCCTTGAAAATATTTATGAAAATATGCTAACACACGTGCACAAGGTGATACACTTGGTGGTTGGCACATTTGTTCAAGGGTAGAGAAGTGGAGGAGCTATTTTCCTCTGATTGGACGTAGGTCACGCAGTGACCGGATTTGGGGTTCGGCGCGTCCGGTCATCGGTGCAGTGAAGAGCGTGGCGTCGGTCTCTGACCGGATGTTGGTGCAAGTAGTGACCTGACGTGAAGGAGGTGAGTCCGTTCGTGTATGACGTACGCTGACGTAAGCAACAGAGCGAGGCAGAGTTGACCTGATGAAAGCTTTACTTTGGTTTTGGTGAATTAATGAAACCCTAAGTGCTAACCTAGTTTATCAAAGTGATTATGAGATAGGTAGAACTACTCCAAGTGACTAAGCAAATGAAGATCATGACATGATGATGGTGATGGCATGGTGATGATCAAATGCTTGGACTTGGAAAATAAGAAAGAAAAACAAAAAGCTCAAGGCAAAGGTAAAATTGATAGGAGCTTTTCGGTTTAGTGATCGAGACACTTAGAGAGTGTCATCACATTTAGGATCGATAGCCGTACTATTAAGAGGGGTGAAACACGTATCGAAAAGCGGTTATCAAAGTGCCACTAGATGCTCTAATTCATTGCATATGCAATTAGGATCTAGTGGAAAGCTAACACCCTTGAAAATGTTTGTGAAAATATGCTAACACACGTGCACAAGGTGATACACTTGGTGGTTGGCACATTTGATCAAGGGTGGTGAAGTTCGAGGTCAAAAGGAGAAGTTTTGTATTGACCGGACTCTGCCTTGGGCAGTGACCGGACTCTGACCCTGCGTCCGGTCAGTGGCGCACAGTGAAGGCCGCCCTCGGTCCCTTGACCGAACGCTGAAGAGAAAGAGGGACCGGACGCGCAGGGGGTGCGTCCGGTCACCTAGTGACGTACACTGACGCAAGCGATAGAGAGAGTCTAAGTTGACCGGATGCTGGCCTAGGTCCGGTCATGAGCCACCGGATGCGTCCGGTCGCGAAAAACCATCTTTGGAACCTTACTAGAAACGATCGGACTCTAGTGATGGAGCGTCTGGTCACTTTGAGCAGCGTGTCCGGTCACAACTTAACATGTGGTGCGAAGCAGACTAGCCGTTAAGATCTGGCGCTCAGCATTTGAAGCTAATGACATGTGGCGATCATTAGAGGACTGGACGCTGGGGTCCTGCGTTCGGTCAATCCGACCAGTGTGTCCGGTCAATCCGACCGGTGCGTCCGGCCGCCCCAACTTTTTAGGGAATAGAGAGCCAACGGCTCTATTCGTGGGGGTTCTCTATTTAAGCCCCATTGCCGGCTCTAGCTCATACCCTTGGCCATTTGCATTGACGTAGCAACCTTGTGAGCTTAGCCAAAACCCTCCCACTCATCTCCATTGTTCATTCATCATCTTTGTGAGATTGGGAGAGAATCCAAGTGCATTGCTTGAGTGTTTGCATCTAGAGGCACTTGGTATTCGTGTTTTGCTGTGGGATTCGCTTATTACTCTTGGTGGTTGTCGCCACCTAGATAGCTTGGAGCAGCGAGGATCGTCGAGCGGAGGTTGGTGATTGTCTCCGGCTCCAATCGTGGTGATTATGAGGGGTTCTTGACCTTTCCCCGGTGGAGAGCCAAAAGGTACTCTAGTAAATTGCTCGTGGCTTGTGTGATCCTCATCTTATGTTGGTTGTGCGGCACCCTATTGAGGGTTTGGCGTGTGATGCCAATTAGCGCGTGAACCTCCAAGTGAGTGAATCGTCACAACGGGGACTAGCTTGCCGGCAAGCAAGTGAATCTCGGAAGAAAAATCATTGCATCTTGATTGTCTCCTTGGTATTCATTGGTATTCACTCATTGGTCACTTGACACGGCGGTATACCTCTCTACCACTCTCATGTGTTTCATTATACATTCACTTGGATAGAGCTAGTGATAGTTAAGACTAGATAGTGTATCATTTAATTGTATTACTCTCACTAGGTTGATCATCTAGGTGTATATTAGTGACATAGCTTTGTTGTGATATACTAGAGATCATAGAAAATAGAATTGGGTAGGTGGCTTGCAACCCGAAGTATAGTGCTAGCATAAAATTCACTTCACCATCTTATTGACTAATCATTTGTCTTAGTGTTGTTGTATAAATTTTTAATAGGCTATTCACACCCCCTCTAGCCATTAGGACCTTTCACCTGACTCACTGGCGCGTCTAGTCATGTGTGATCTAACGCGTCCGGTCACGAAATTTCTATCGGTGTTTGATGACCGACAACTCGTCACGTGGTTACCTGGAACGATGTTCGAAGGGCTTCGGCGTACGCAGAACTCAACAGTAAACGCAAAGAGATGAATGATTTATGCTAGTTCTGTGGCAGAACCGCCTGAAATAGCACGCTTTCGGAGGCGCTAGTCTTCCACCAGACACTAAGCACCCCAAAAGCTAGCTAGATCGGACGGTTCCGTCGAGCACACCCCAAGGGAGAACTCGAACAATCCACATTTTTTCTCCAGGATCCAAAAATGAGAACGAGTTTACATTACTTAGTCCATTTCATACAACAAGAGTTCTCAGAAATACATTATTACAATACCAAGTTCAGAGCGCATGGTGGCCCGCGGTGCGGCCCACACGGCACCGGGCCACGCACGTAAGGCGGCCCGCGGCGAGGAAGCTTGAGCGCCCCTGGACTACGAGCAAAACAACCCATAATCCACATTACTATTTCTATAGTCAGCGACTTTGCAACGAAACCCTCGGATCTTCTCCTATTTACAATGGCAAGGCCCTCGACCATCCTCGCGCGCGTCTTAGGTTGCAAGTCTTTCGTGCGGTAGAACAACTAGAAACACTCTCTAGGCACAAGGGGTTAATTAGGCTAACTATAAGACTTAATTATTGCAAAGAAATTTAGAATTAGCCCAATTCACCCCCCTCTTGGGCATCTTGATCCTTTCAATTGGTATCAGAGCCTCATGCTCACATATTTAGGCTTAACCGCCTAGTGAAAGATGTCTCACGGGGATGGACCTCCTCCTATCTTTGAGGGGGACGATTTTCCTTATTGAAAAATATGTATGGAGGCGTACTTAGAAGCTCTAGATGTTGAAATACTTAGAGCCGCCTCTCAAGGCTTCCCAAGACCTAAGGATGCCGCACACCCACAAGGCGATGAGTTGAATTACGAAAAATAGAATGCAAAGGCTATAAACACTATATTTAGAGGCCTTTGTAAAGATGTGTTCAACCGTGTGAGGAATCACAAAGACGCCCATGCACTATGGTTGGACGTTTGTGCGCTCCGTGAGGGAACAAAGAGTGAGCGTGAGAAACGCTATCATTTTATCATGAAAAAGCTCAACTCTTTTGAAATGCTTCCTAATGAATGTGCTAATGAGATGTATTCACGTTTGAATGTTCTTATAGAGGAAGTTAATGGGCTTGGACTCACTCAAATGCAACCATCCGATGTTGTAAGAAAGATCTTGAGTGTCCTCCTCATTGACAAATATGGGCATATTGTGACCGTGCTACATCAAGGTGATCTTTCCACCGCTACACCAACACAAATCTTGGGAAAGATCAATGCTCATGAGATGTACATGCACATCACACCTCAAGATGGCTCATCCTCTACAAAGAAGAAAGAAAAAGACTTAGCATTCAAAGCTAGCCAAGAGAAAGGAAAAGCAAGGCTTGAGTATGAAAGCTCAAGTGATGATGAAGTTGATGATGAAAGCCTTGCTCTCATGGTGAAGAAAACCGCCAAGATGCTAAAGAAGCTCAACAAGAGTGGCATCAAGTTTGATGGCAAGAAGAAGAAGTTCTTCACAAGCTCAAGAAGAAAGTCAATCTCCGAGATGGATTGCTACAATTGTGGTGAACTTGGTCATCTAGTTCACCAATGCACAAAGCCCAAGAAAGACAAGTTCAAGAACAAGAACAAGGGCAAGAAAGATGACTCAAGCAATGAAGATGAAGATGAGAAGAAAAAGAACAAGCCATACAAGAAGAGAGATGGCAAGAAGGACTTTCACAAGAAGAAGAAGAGTGGAAAGACTTACATCGTCGTTGATTGGCTCATGGACATTGATTCATCTAGTGGATCATTCGATGATGATAGTGACGACGAGAAGGTGGCTGATATTGTTATTGATTCTTCATTATCTTCACCGCCACCACTGCCGTCATCCTCTACACACCTATGCCTTATGGCCAAAGGTGAACGAAAGGTATCACATGATGATGATAGTAGTGGTGATGATCATGCTCATAATGATGATAGTGATAGTGATAGCGATGATGATGAATATGAATCACCTACTTATGATGATCTTGCTAAGTTGCTAAAGAAATACACTAAGATCATTATAAAGCCTAGAGCTAAAAATAAAAAGCTTGAGATTAAGAATGATTCTCTCTTAGCTAAATGTGACAGCCGAAAAATCTAGTGTTGAGCTTAGAGAAGCAAATGAAGCTATGTCATCCAAACTCAAGGAGCTCAAATCTTCTAATTAAGAGCTTGAAGATAAACATGATAAACATGAGTGGGTGCACAAAGAGCTCATCACTAGCCATAACAAGCTAAAAGAAGAATATACTACTCTTAAAATTAATCATGATAGTCTTGTTATTGGTCAAGAATTTTTATCCAATGAGCCACATGATGCTACTAACCATGTTGCTAAGATTGATATAGCTACATCATGTGATGACTTGATTATTGAGAGCATTGAGCAAGGTTCTAGTAGCAAGGGCAAACAAGTGGTTGATGCCGATGATTATGATGAGTTTGTCAAGCTAAAGAATGACAATGCAAAGCTCAAGAAAGATCTTGAAGAAATCAAAAGCCACAACACCATTGTGCTAGAAACCCTTGATCATGATGGTGACTTGATCCTTGAGAATGAGAAGCTCAAAGAGGAAAACAAGAAGCTCAAGGAAGAGAAGAACAATGATGCTCTTAAGGAAGAGAACAAGAACCTCAAGTTGGAGAAAAAGCATCTCAAGGTTGGATTGAGCAAGTTCACAAGAGGCAAATATCTTCAAAGTGAGCTACTTATGAACACCGTCATGAAGATGGATAGAAGTGGCATTAGATATGTGGCACATGTAGAAAAGAAGAAGGCTCAAGCTCAACAACAACAATCAAAGCCAAAGCCAAAGCCAAAGCCAAAGAGATGCTTTGAGTGTGGACAAGAAGGCCATTTTGCTCATGAGTGCCAAACTTCACCACCATAACCCTTGCCCAAGCGTGCTAGACCTTTTGCCTTCAATGCTCACTACATGCTTAGAAAGGATTCTAGTGGAAAGATAAAAGTGATGTTCTTAGGATCTCCCAATAAGAATAGGCCTAAGAAAATTTAGGTTGCAAAGTCATTTATTGAGAAGGTGAAGGGCCCTCAACAAGTTTGGGTTCCTAAAGCTTGATCTCTTGTGTATAGGTGAACTACAAGACTGGTGGAAGTCATTGGGTTATTGATAGTGGTTGCACACAACATATGACTGGTGATCCTCGTATGTTCACCTCACTAGATTAAGAAGTAGATGGACAAGAAAGAATCACATTTGAAGATAATTCAAAGGGCAAGGTTAAAGGATTGGGCAAAGTGGCAATATCAAATGACCATTCAATCTCAAATGTGCTATATGTTGCTTTATTGAGCTTCAACTTGCTATCCGTTGGGCAATTGTGTGACCTTGGCTTCCAATGCTTGTTTACCGAGAAGGAAGTTGTTGTATCTAAGAAGAATGATGAGCAAGTGATATTCAAAGGATTTAGATACAACGACCTATATCTAGTAGATTTCACCTCCGAAGATGCTAACTTGAAGGCTTGCCTATTCACCAAAACAACACTTGGGTGGCTATGGCATAGAAGACTTGCTGCTCATGTTGGGATGAGCTCACTCAAGAAGCTAATGAAGAATGATTTGGTGAGAGGGTTGAAGGATGTGAAGTTTGAGAAGGACAAGCTTTGTAGTGCATGTCAAGCCGGCAAGCAAGTTGCAAATACTCATCCAACCAAAGCCTTCATGTCAACCACAAGAGTGCTGGAACTCCTTCACACGGATTTATTTAGACCAACAACATACAAGAGTTTGGAAGAAAATCTTTATTGTCTTATGATAGTTGATGATTATTCAAGGTATACATGGGTATTCTTCCTTCATGACAAATCCGAAGTTGCATCTTGCTTCAAGAAGTTTGCCAAGAGAGCTTAAAATGAATTTGAAGTAAAGCTTAAGAAGATTAGAAGTGACAATGGAAAGGAATTTGACAACACAAACATAGAAGCCTATTATGATGAAGTTGGAATCAAACATGAAGTCTCCGCAACATATACTCCTCAACAAAATAGTGTGGTTGAGAGGAAGAACCGGACATTGATCACTCTTGCAAGAACTATGCTTGATGAGTACAACACCCCCGAAGCTCTATGGGCGGAAGCTATCAACACCGCATGCTATGCATTAAACCGCCTATTCCTTCAAAAATTCCATGGCAAGACACCTTATGAGTTGCTCAATGGGAAGAACCCGGACGTCTCCTTCTTTAGGGTGTTTGGTTGCAAATGTTACATTTATAAGAAGCGGCAACACCTAGGGAAGTTTTAAAGACATTGTGATATTAGTTTTCTTGTTGGTTACTTATCAAAGTCCAAAGCATATAGAGTATTTAATCATGCCACTGGCTTGGTTGAAGAAACATATGATGTGGAATTTGATGAATCTAACGGCTCCCAAGGAGCACATGAGAATCTTGATGATGTAGGTGATGAACTATTGAGGGAGGCTATGAAGAACATTCCGGTTGGAGACATCAAGCCTAAAGATGATGAAGATGATGTACAAGTGATTGATCCACCATCTTCATCAAATGTGCCACAAGATGGTGAAAAAGATGGGAGAGTAGAGAATGAAGACACTCATGTCTCCCATGATCAAATTGTGGTACAAGCACAAGATGTTGATGCTCCACAACCTCCCCCTCAAGTGGTCAATAGAAGAAATACACCCCTACTACAAGATCATCCACAAGATCTCATCATAGGAAGTCTATCAAAGGGTGTAATAACTCGCTCACAAAAACTTGCTTCATTTATTGCTCATCACTCTTTTGTCTTTTGTTTTGAGCCTACTAAGGTTGAAGAAGCTCTTCAAGATCCGAATTGGATAAATGCCATGCATGAAGAGTTGAACAACTTCACCTGCAATGAAGTTTGGACTCTTGAAGAGCGACCAAAAGGTGCAAGAGTCATTGGAACAAAGTGGGTGTTCCGAAACAAGCAAGATGATCAAGGTGTTGTTGTGAGGAATAATGCAAGACTAGTTGCAAAGGGGTTCTCTCAAGTTGAATGTTTGGATTTTGGAGAGACCTTTGCACCGGTTGCTAGACTAGAAGCCATCCGTATCCTACTTGCATATGCATCACATCATGAAATGAAATTATATCAAATGGATGTGAAAAGTGCATTTTTAAATGGCTTTATTAATGAACTAGTCTATGTTAATCAACCTCCCGGATTAGAAGACTCTAGATATCCTAATTATGTTTATAGGTTGTCCAAGGCATTATATGGGCTTAAGCAAGCCCTAAGAGCTTGGTATGAGCGCCTTCGGAACTTCCTCATTGAGAAGGGCTTCACCATTGGGAAAGTCGACACCACACTATTCACCAAGAAGCTTGATGGGCATATCTTCATTTGTCAAGTGTATGTTGATGATATCATCTTTGGATCATCAAATGAAGATTCTTGCAAAGAGTTTGGTGAATTGATGTCAAAGGAGTTCGAGATGTCAATGATTGGAGAGCTTACATTCTTTCTTGGTTTTCAAGTCAAGCAAATGAGAGAAGGGATTTTCATCTCTCAAGAGAAATATACAAATGATCTTCTCAAAAGATTCAAGATGGATGAATGTAAGCCAATCAAGACACCAATGCCTACTAATGGACATCTCGACCTAGATGAGGGAGATAACAAGGTTGATCAAACTCTCTACCATTCTATGATTGGTAGCTTGTTATATTTAACCGCATCTAGGTCCGACATCATGTTTAGTGTGTGTATATGTGCTAGATTTCAAGCTAATCCTAAGGAAACTCATTTAATTGCCATAAAAAGAATTCTTAGGTATCTTAAGCACACACCAAGCACTGGCCTTTGGTATCCCAAAGGAGCTAGATTTGAATTAATTGGCTATTCCGATTCGGATTTGGCTGGGTGTAAAGTTGATAGAAAAAGCACATCCGGAGGGTGCCATTTGCTTGGTAGATCACTTGTGTCTTGGTCCTCCAAGAAACAGAATAGTGTGGCCTTGTCCACCGCCGAAGCGGAATACATTGCCGTGGGTGCTTGTTGTGCACAAATACTTTATATGAAACAAACTTTGCTAGACTATGGTGTAGTTCTAGAAAAAGTATCTCTTTTGCGCAACAATGAAAGTGTTGTAAAACTTGCAAACAATCCGGTTCAACACTCACGCACCAAGCACATAGACATCCACCATCACTTTCTTAGAGATCATGTTGCTAAAAATGATATATCATTAGAAGGTGTAAGGACCGAGGATCAATTGGCGGATATCTTCACTAAACCGCTAGATGAGGCTACATTTTGTAGATTGCGGAATGAGCTCAATGTGCTTGATTTTAGTAACTTCACTAAAAGATGAGCTTGTGTTGTCCCTTGCATTGCATTGTAATATACTATATGTTTATTTTGTGGCAATGCACATAGGGCTTGTCTAACATAGTTAAGATAACCACCGAAAAAGCATGTGAAGAAGCTTAACATTGGATCAAACTTGACAAGCAACTAGATTTACTTTTAAGTATTGCTTTGCATATGCATGATTGTTGTTTGTCGTTTGTCTTCAGTTTCCCTCTTATTGACTATTTTCTTAAAAAGAATTATAGCCTAAGGCAAAATATTTTGAAAAACTTGAGGGTTTAAGAGAGGTCACTCACATAAGTCCCAATTGGTGTTTATTTGGATCTTATTTGAGTTGGGACTTGATTGGGAACAGGCAGCACGAAGGACATTGAAGACTTGCTGGAAAAAGAGTGACCGGACGCTGCACCGGACTCTGATGTCCAGCGTCCAGTCAGTTCATAGGAGGTGAACTTGCTGCGAAGGAGTGACCGGACGCTGAAACAATGTTTTCCCAGCGTCCGATCAGGAGGAGCTTCAGCGTCCGGTCGATGCTGTAGACGTCAAGGCCAGGTGATCAGACTCTGGCTGCGTCCGGTCGGTGTCCACCGGACATGTTCGGTCATGATTCCAGGGGATTTGGACCTCTCTGGAATCGACCGGACGCTGGGTGGTAGCGTCCGGTCGCTACCACCGGAGCGTCCGGTCAGTAGAAAGCGTGCGACATCAGATCTGTTTTCTCCGTTTCCTTTTCTGATCCATGGGGCCCACCTTATAATCCACCGCTGCGTCGCGTGTTTGCCCTAACCCGCATCTCCTCCGTGCCGACATCGCCGATTTTGCCTCCACCGCTGTAGTCCCACGCCGCGTTGCCCAGCTCCACCGCCGCCTGTCCCACGCGCCTCCCAGCCAAGCTGCGCTCTAGAGCTCGCGCGCGCCCACTGCTCCACCCCGCACAAGCTCCGCCCGTGCGCCATCGAGCTTCACCGCCGCGCTCGCTGCCGTGCCCTAACGCCACCACAGCTCCCCACGCCGCAGCTACGCCCACGTCAAGCCGAGCTCGCCGAGGTCCAGTCCAGCGCTGCCGTGCTTCCACACCGTTGAGCTCATCCACTGCGCCAGCACTGTCGATCCAGCGCTGGTAAGGCCCTGTTGTCGTGCCCTAGCAATCCATATCGCAATCTTGCCGCGACCTAGCTATTCATCACATCATTGATCTCAATTGCATTCAGGGCCTTCGATTCACTGCTCACCCTAACCCTAGTCAATTCGGTGGTTCCCCGCGTGTCGCTTTTCTTTTCATCGGATCGCTGGTTCGTTAGGTAGCATGCCCGCGTTTCAATTTCATACCTAAATTTCTTGCTCTTAGGGGTTTCGCATCTATTAGGTATATTGTATTTATTTGTATATCCTATCTATTCCATCGTGCAGTGAGTTGGTGTCGTTGAGATCGTGTGGCAGTTGTTAGTTAACTCGGGGCCAAGCTCGCGAGTACGGATCGAGGCCAAGCCTCGGAAGTGACAGTCGGCAGTTGTTTCTAGTCAGCGGCAGTCGATTCTTCTCAGATCTTTCAGATGGCTCACATGAAGAATGTCGGTGGTGGTCCTGGAGATGAGGATCCGAGGCGTCCACCTCGCTTGCCTGCAGATCCTAAAGGCAAGGCGACGAAGAAGGTTGCATCAAAGAAGCGCAAGTACCCTGATGCAGAGACAGCCAAAGCAGCTGTAGTTGCTGAGGCCATAGAGCATGTCGAGAGAGGAGGTACTCGCAGTGGAGTTGTTATTGCAGATCATCTATCACCAGAAGCGCAGGGTAGACTTGAGCGTATTGAGTGTCTTCATGGTGGTCCACCTGGGACTATCATGATGGTATGACGATGTTTTGCTATTGAGGAGCCTCAGCCTTAGGGGGAGTCCCAGCAGGAGCCACAGCAGCAGCCCCAGCCAGCAGAGCCGACAGAGTAGGCTCAGGAGGGAGAGCAGGCTGAGCAGACAGAGCAGGCATCATAGCCACAGTTACGCCGCTCTGGTCATACTCGTGCCCCAGTCACGCCGAGAGCAGATACTCAGCGGAGGGGTTCTCGTCCACCGCCCAGACCATAGGGTCCGCCTCCAGTGTCCCATCTTGACTTGAGGGCCGCCACGGCCAAGCAGGTACAGCAGCTGAGGTTTGTGGACTTTGAGGTGTGGTTTCCCCCGAGGAGGGATGAGAGAGCTTCAGAGGGCTTCTACACTCCATTGCAGAAGGACTTCTACAATGCCTATCTCAACAGTGGAGCAATTTTTAGATCTCAGAGAGTGTCACATTGACTCTATTGTTGCAGCAGCTAGAGAGCACATTCGCCCCTACCTTGCATATCTGCCGGGGCTGACAGATTTGATTGGTCAGATAGGATTATATGTTCCATCTTAGGTTCATCAGTTCTATGCTTCTCTCTTTATTGATCCGCACCATAACTTCATACACTTTGCATTCAGAGGCAGAGATTACCGGTTGACAAGTACTAGGGCCAGGGAGATACTCAGACTTCAGGAGCAGCTTGTCAGACTTCATGAGGTATGCTATGGACAGACAGAGCCTCCTAGACGCCCTCATGGCAGTAATGTGCCCCCTACAGATCTTGTCTGTCACTGTTTCAAGGAGCCTTTTGGTGAAAGGTCAAGGAGAAACCCTAGTGATCTCACTCCCACTGCTTGTGTACTTGAGGCCATTATGAGGAGGACATTGCTACCGAGGATGGGGTATCACGAGGGCTTGACTCGCATACAGTTGTGGCTTCTCAACTCTCTGATGCAACAGACAATTTTTGATATTTGGGATCTTCTTCTGTCAGAGATGGAGGACACTATAGCTGAGGGATTCAGAGGACACAGGCAGCTGCCTTATGTTCATTGGATCACATGGCTTATCCATAGAGCAGTCACAGTGAGGCCGCCAGAGATGCTTGCTAAGTACAGTGGTGCCACCATAGAGTTTCTAGCCTATAACATGACACAGATGATCAGACATAGTACACCTACAGCACCCAGTTAGCCGCACCGATGTCCTAAGGTGCCAGAGTCTGCAACCCAGCAGAATGAGATCATCAGAGGGATAGCAGCTACTAAGGAGGAGGAGCTTGATCAGTAGGAGGGTGTGGTCGTGAGCGACCCCCAGTGACAGTTCTGATGATGACTACCAGCCCGTCCCTCGGATGCCTCCTCAGTGACATGATCATGAGGCCGGCAGCTCTAGTTTAGCGCCACCTGCACCGCAGACCGACCCTGCTCTTCTTGCTATACTTGAGCAGATGAGGCAGGACCAGGCACGACAGGCTCAGGAGACAGCTGCTACATTTGCTCAGTTCTAGACTCGGCAGGATGAGTTTCAGCACCACCAGCAGCAGATCCAGTAGCAACAGCTAGCTATACATTAGCAGACATAGGCTCTTCAGCAGTAGCAGTAGGCCATGCATCAGTAGCAGATCCTCATGCAACAGCAGCTTCTTGGATTTATGTAGCATGTTGTGACTGCTATTGGGGCTCCACCATCATAGCCTTCGCCCTAGTTTGGTCAGACTGCCACTACCTCGATGACTCTAGCATTACAGCCTAGTGGGCTTCAGAGTCAGGGACAGCCACCAGCACAGTTTGCTTCTCCTATAGAGCAGATGTCCCAGTATTTTGCTACATCACTGCCAGCTCCACAGTTCACACCGCTTCAGATGGGCTTCACACCAGATGAGACGCCCTCGCTGCTAGTGCCAAAGACCACAGTGTCTAGGAGCCTTGGTGCTTCCTTTAGTGAGTTGACAGGGATGCCTACTCCTCCATATCTACATGTCCCAGGTCCTTCTACTGTTGCACCAATCATTAGGACTATAGAGACCCTCCCTTCCTCAGTGGCATCATCAGAGCCTACTCTAGTCGTACCTTCAGAGTCACAGGCAGCACCAGTACCTGATCCGACCCAGACCGCTTCAGCATCACTTCCTACTTCAGAGGGTCACACAGCTTAGAGCTCTAGATCAGATGATGATGGTGACCAGTTCCAGCTCGCTTTTCATACCTCAGCGCCCGGCTCATCCGCTGCAGCCCCACCGACCGACCCTTAGGTTTTGGTGTTTGACGCCAAAGGGGGAGAGAGATCGAGTATGATAGATTTAGGGGGAGCGATGTACCTAGGGGGAGCGTAGTTATATTATTAGCTTATATATTACATTTGGAGTTTTTATGTGTGATACACTATTATGCATTCATCGTGTGTTTATTTTCATGCATTGAACTATATATATGTGATAGTGATATCTACGTGATCGTGATATATGACATGTGTGCTCTCTACTTTGAATTACTTATATGTCATATCACTTGTGTTATGCTCATTTGCTTTTGCTTCCGCGTTTTACTCCGATGCAAATGAGCTTTATTACTTGTACTCATGCTTATTTCATATACTTGGAGTACATTATGATGGCTTGGGTCATATAAGCTTGACTAACTCTTTTGTTCTTATTGTTAAAAGCTTATATGAACCAAGCATGTTAAAAACCTCACCTCTTTCACATACTCGAGGTAGTATTGTCATCAATCACCAAAAAGTGGGAGATTGAAAGCATCTAGGCCCCTAATTGGGTTTCGGTGATTAATGACAATATAAGATTACTGTGACTAACGTGTGTTTTGCAGAGGCAATTAAGTTAGGTCACGGTAATGAAGATCGATTGAGCAATCATGGTTTTCATGCCCCTATGATGGAAATCATTTCGGTTTTCAAAGGATGGACGACGAGGTTAAGGATTGACTAGTTCTAAGTGTTGTTTGGAGTTTGAGAGACACTTAGAGTAGTTTAGGACTTTGTTTTTTCTTTGGCCGTACTATTAAGGGGGGTATGGACGGGTAGCTTGACCTAGGTGAGTCTAGTGAGTTAGGTGTGGTGCACACTTGTCAAAACTAGTGCTAGGTAGCTCCTACATATGCCAAAGATCCATTGGAGCAAACTTCATTCACATATGATCGAGAGTTGGAAGTGAATGAAGGGTCAAATACTGACCGGACGCTGGCTTCGGTGTGACCGGACGCTGGCGCAGGGTCCGGTCAGTTCATTTGACCGAGGTGAAATTATTCGGTGCAACCGGACGCTGGAAGGTCATGTGACCGGACGCTGAGGGCCAGCGTCCGGTCGTTTCCAGTAAGGTTCCAGAGAGAGAAAAATCATGACCGAACGCGTCCGGTCACACTGTAAACACTGGTTTTCGGGGAGAACTGACCAGAGCGTCCGGTCACCATGACCGGAGCGTCCGGTCACCCCGCAGAGGCACATAACGGTTCGTTTTTCAGCCCATGTTATAAATAGAAGCTCCACTTGTGTGTGGAGTTACTTTTGCTCATTCCAACAACTGAGAAACACCTTAGAGAGTGCCAAGAAGATCAAGGTCCTAGTGAGGTGATTGAGATTTGAGAATCCCAAAGAGAGTCCTCATTAGCAAGATCAAGAGTAGCAAAGTGTGCATCCACCCTTCTCCCTAGGCTTGTTGTGGTCAAGTGAGAGTTCGTGCTTGTTACTCTTGATGATCGCCATCACCTAGACAGCTTGGTGGTGATTGGGAGCTTGGTGATCATCCAGAGAGCTTGTGGATGACCCAACTCAAGTTGTGAGCGGTTGTGGGTGATTCACCGCGACGGAGTGTCGAAGAATCAACCCATAGAGAGCACTTGATCCTTGCGCGGATCAAGGGGGAGCTACACCCTTACATGGGTGCTCCAACGAGGACTAGTGGGGAGTGGCGACTCTCCGATATCTCGACAAAACATCACCGTGTTTCCTCTCCTCTCTTTACTTTGAGCATTTACTTTGAGTAGTTACTTTGAGCATTTACATTGAGCAATTCAATTCTTGTTTTTACATTCATAGAATTGCCATACTAGAGTAGGATTAGAACTTAGGTTGCAAGTCTTTTGTGTGGTAGAACAACTAGAAACACTCTCTAGGCACAAGGGTTTAATTGGGCTAACCATAGGACTTAATTATTGCAAAGAAATTTAGAATTAGCCCAATTCACCCCCCCTCTTGGGCATCTTGATCCTTTCACCTTGGTCTTGATGATGACATCATCCACATAGGCTTCTATATTATGACCGATCTATTCGCTTAGGCATGCTTGGATAGCCCATTGATAGGATGCCTAGGTGTTTTTTAACCCAAATGATATGGTCATGTAACAGTAGGCACCAAACAGAGTGATGAAGGATGTCTTGCTCTGATCTTCTTTATGGAGGGCAATCTAATGGTAACCCGAGTAGCAATCAAGGAAGGATAAAAGAGTTGTCCCGACCGTGGAGTCTACAATCTGATCAATGCGAGGTAAGCCGAAGGGATCCTTCGGGCAGTGCTTGTTGAGATCTGTGTAGTCGACGCACATGAGCCACTCTTTCGAGTTCTTCTTCGGGATTGGCTAGCCAGTCAGGGTGAAGAATTTCCCTAATGAACCTGGCTGCCAATAGCTTGGTGATTTTCTTCTTGATTGCCGCTTTATTATCATGTGAGAACCATCGTAGACGTTGCTTAACCGGCTTTGAGCCGGGATTTCAATCCAATTTGTGCTCAGCCAACTCTCTCGAAACACCCGGCATATCAGCCAGCTTCCATGCAAAGTTATCCTTGTTTTCTTTGAGAAAGTTGGTGAGCGTGAGTTCCTATTCTTTAGAGAGGTGGGCGCTGATGATAGCCATCTTAGAGGGATCACTAGTACCCAGATCAATCTCAATGGTATCCATCTTAGAGGGTGGGGCAATGATTCCTACCTTCTTAGTCAGAATCTCTATGTCTTCTGGCTTAGTCTGCTGTGCAATATTGGCAATCTCCTGTGCTTCATAGACTTGTTGTGTTCTAGCTATAATCTAGACGGCTTCCGTGCCGCAGTCATATGAGCGCTTGAGGTCGCCTCGAAAGAAGAGTACGTTGTTGGGATCTGGCATCTTGAGCAAGAGGTATGGGTAATGTGGTACGGCCATAAACTTGGCCAAAGTAGGTCGATCAAAGATAGCATGGTATGATGATTCAAAATCAGCCACCTCGAACTTGATGAACTCCATTCAGAAATTGATTGGGTTGCCAAACGTTACCGGGAGCGTGATCTGTTCGAGTAGCATGGCAGCCTTGCCGGGTACTATCCCGAAAAAAGGGACGTCAGTGGGAGTGAGTAGGCTAGTAAAGTCTAGACCTATCTTCTTCAGCGTATCTGCAAATATTATATTCAATCCTACGCCACCATCGATCAAGACCTTGGGGACTGTCATGCCAGCTATTGTTGGACCTAGGACGAGTGGATAGTGGCTGGCATTAGTCACGCTAGTCCATTGATCTTTTTTGGAAAACTAGATCGGGTACTCGGACCAATTAAGATATTTTGGTGTTGAGGGTTCTCCTACCATGATATCTCGAAGAGCCAACTTCCCTGAGCGCTTGTTTGATGAAGTCGGTAGCCCAGCAAAGATTACTGCAGTTTGTCCCTTGGACTGTTGAAAGCCAAGGTCAGCATTGTCATCTCCATGTTTGTTGTTATCAGCTTTACCCTTGCCTTTGTCGCTTTTGGCGTAGAAACCCAGTTCTTGGAGTTATCTGCACTCTGCCGCCGTGTGCTTGGCGTTCTTGTAGAAAAGGCAGGGTAAATTCTTGAGATCTTCGAACTTCTTGTTATTCTTGTTAGACTTCTTGGACCTATCTATGGAAGCAAGGGTGTTGTCGGGTCCTCTCTTTCTGGTGTATTGTCCACCCTGATTGCTTCTAGGGTCGTAACTATAACACCCCTGGTGTTACGAGCTTGTTTAGCGCCAAGATTTAGGTCTAAGAAAAATTACCGAAACGAGTTCCTCGGTTTTTAAGATTTCAAAACTCACTTGAAATGATGAACAACTCTTATGTGACTTACTATTCTGGCTGAGAGGAATCAAATAAAAACCTAAGTTAATTTATTTAGTGCGTAAAACCGTTAGTGATAATCCTAATAAGAAAAATATAATATGTAGCTTTAATTGTTTGGCGTGAAAAACAATTTTTATAAACAAAAGTTAAATATAATTTGTATGTAGTACTTGAATAAAGCTTAAAGTGTAAGTGTAGTAGATGGAAATGCAATAGTAATTTTTGGAGCATAAATACTACTAGTTAGTAATTTGGGAAGTTCAAAAATCAAACGTGGAATTTAGAAGGGTCATTTTCGTTGCCAACAAGCACTTGAGCTTATGTTTAAAAGTATCCTTCTTTGGCAAATTATATTGGACAAATTAATTAGGAAGTGCTTAGATATTATGTTTCTAAGAGTTAGTATGTAGTATGGGCTAGGTCATGGTACAATTGTTAGTTGAATCCAGCAAGGTTTAGACCTTTTAAAAATTCAATCAAAAGTGTTAGGCGAGGTTAGTACTAATCGAACATGGAATTCTTGTAAGTCTGAAATGATAATAGACAATGCTATTTTGTCGTTTAAATTTTAACAAAAATGCCTAAATATTAGTTTCATGTTTTGGTACCGTTGGTTGCATCAAAGTGAGTACTTTTCAATGGTATAGGGGTTGGTTTAGTTGGTATGTGTTTTGATCATCAATTAATTGATACAAAAAGCGATAAAATGACGTTTGGACAGCTAGTCTAGGGTCTTGGGCGCCGGTTGGCGGCACCAACTTGGCATGCCCATATTTTCTTCTCTAGTCTACCTTGGTCCAAGTATTTTGATCCATTTAGTAGCCTTAGGTACCATCTTTAGCTTGGCCGAGTTGGTTGGGTCATAATCGAGCTAGATGGGTCGTGGTTGAAGCTTTAAAATTCATGCATGTCGTAGTTCGAGCGGTCGGGCGCCGTGGGCGCGGTCACCGCGTGGGCACCCCGTGCCATGCACTTGGTCATGTCTCACACATCGCGCCATCTCATTAGGTCGGTCGAGCCACCTTGTCTTGGCCGAGGCCAGTCGCGTTGCCGCTCTGGATGCCACCGTGGCCGCTGCCGCCGCCCTCCGTGACGCATCACAGCACAGCCGCTATCACTATCATCACATCACTGCGTTGTCTGCTGCTGCCCATAGTCTCACATCGTGACGCTGCTACTCATCGCATCTTCGAGCACGTGGGTTTGCTCCTTGCTGTCTCGCGCCGTCGCCTTGCCATTAATGGTGCCGTGGCCGCGCATGCCACGCTACCCCACCGCCTGCACGTGCACATTTTGGCTTTGGCTCCTGAGCATGTGTCACCCTGGTAGCGTCGACCGCACCCCTCCAAGGCGAGGACGCATCGAGCCGGGCCTACCTCTTCCCCCTCCTTGGCCTTTTCTTCCCTGTCGCCATGGGTGACGTAGCCGCTTCCTTAAACTCGGCAGATACAGGTCACCTCATGTTGATTCACTACCTCTATGGCTCTGCATGTGAGTCATCTAGCCACCTGACCCTACCCCGCCTTGACCCGCATCACGACGGACTCCAATGTTGGAGTCGCTCACCGTCGGGCCTCTAAAGCCGCATAGGCAAATGCCGAGAGCGGTCATCCACCCCCAGAGTCTCTCACGATCAACCAATCGCATCACAAGCTTTGCCTCCCTCTCCACTTCACCCTGCGTACCACTACCTAACCTCTACTGCCTTCATGCCACAGCTGACACGGTGCTGCCATCGCGGAGCACCACCACACCCCTCTGGTTGCACGCGGCCAGCCATCTCCGCCACCCCCGGGCTCCAACGAATGTTACGGCCGAGTTCTAGGTAAGCTAAGGATGCTCTCGTAATAGCTAGATAGTTGTGCGGTGGGCCGCGCAGTCGTGGGCCGCGAGGCCGAATTTGCTTTTTCTTTTTCCTGAGAAATTAGAAATAGTTATATCATTTTATTTCTGGGCTGATCTTTGATAATTAATATCAATTCATATAAGTGTCCAAAAATTGTGAAATAAATTTTGTTAAATTCCTAAAAATGTTGTCTATATGATAGTATGGTTAGTTTATACATGTTTGTGTTGATGCTAAGGTCTATTAAATTATTTGAAAGTGTTTAATGTCATTTAGATTATTAATTATAGGAATTTTTGTGGCAAATTAGTAATAGCTTTGATCATGAAATTTTTACAGTAGATTCCTAACATTATTAGGTGCTCCCTGTAATTCTTGTAGCTCCATAATAATTAGTTCGCTAAGATAGCTAAATGAGCCCTAGTTCAAAAATATATGTTTAAATCAATAAAATGCCAAAACACCTAGGGATTTTACAACTAAAACATTGTGGGAAATTAGCGCCTAGTTTGACAACCTAGATACGTAGCCTAGCATGTTAGAGCTATCTCGTTAGCTTACGAGGCGTAATCAAATTTCTAAGAGTTTCGGTTGTTGTTGATTATTTACATCTATGCGTTATATCCACGTATATCATAATAGGAACAATAATGGATCGTGGAGATGCTCGAAGTAGCAGAAAAGATGGTGCCCGTTGATCATGTCACCACGATGGAATGCTAGATTTTGGTTATATCTTACCCAGGCAAGCCCCGGTGTAAAACCCCTATTATTCTGCACTTTATCTTATGCTTGTACATTAAGTTTTAAGGAGTTGAACAAAAACCACTTGCATATATATATATCCTTATCCTATGAGTCATACTAGTATGTCAGGATCGTGTAGATTGCTGTGCTATAGGATCCGGTAGAAGTCAAGTGATTACCTGCCACTCGCGAGAGATAGGAAAGATAATATTGTTGTTATTATATTACTATCACATGGAATATATATGAATGATAATTGGAGACTGGGTGGAATGGTACTTTGATCTAGACTTGGTTAGGTAACTGAGCGAGGCTCTGGTTGCATTTGTCCTACCTGTGTCAGTTAAGAATCGGCCGTTACATTGGATTCTAGTCAGGTCATAGACTTATTATCCTGAGCACATACTTGCTTACTAGGGCGGGAAGGCTCGTTGCTCTCTTATCGTGGATTCCGGCTCTTTTCGGACCGATTGATTGGAGGCAGGGATGGTGGAGGTCCAAGCACCACACTAAGTTCAGGACTCAGGTGTGGGGGTCTTAGAGTCCAAGTTTAGACGAGGACCTGGAACCCTTGACAGGAGAGTGGTGGGTTGGTCCTGCTTGTGCCTAGGGTACAAGCGGGGCATGTGTTTTGGGGTACCCAGCTGGGCTACATTGATTCATAAATTGTCGTGTAATACGGTACGACTTGTCTATGATCTAGCACCATAGTAAGAACTGGAATATGAAATATGGTAAAATAGTTCTGATTGCTTACCACCTGCTTAAAAAATAGTATAGGTGCTTACATAGAATGGTTAGTTAATAAACTAATGATGGCTGCTAATAAATTGAATATAAGGACACACGTTTAGTAATGCTTCGGCAGATGCAATAAATCTCCAAGCCAGATAGCCTTGCATATCCTTGGAGTCTTTTCTTTCCTCCTAAGGGGTAAGTCTTGCGGAGTACAATTGAGTACTCAGGGTTTGTTCTACCCTGTTGTAGGTGACAGGAACATGTGGAGCTGCCACTTGTGTGTGGAAACCTCCTGGTAGGCTCAGCGAGGATTTCCTTAACGTTGCGGACATAGAGTTTATTTGAAACTTCCACCCAAAATGTTTTATAATGGAAGACAAGTACTCCTAGGAGGCATTAGATTAGGTGGTTCTACCACAGTAACCTTTGTCTTGTGGGCCGCATGGGAATCGTTTGCGAGTACGTTCTTCAGATGCAATTATCTTCTATATTGTATGCTTGAATTCTTTGGTGTTCTCTAGATTATCATCGTAGAACTTTTCAAACTGTCACTTGTATTTGATCCCATTAACGAAGTGATCTATCACCTCCTTGTCTGTGATATCAAAGACTTGGGCTTGTATTTCAGCAAAGCGGTGATAATATTGCTAATAGGATTCATCTGGTTTCTGTTTGTAAGTTCTAAGCTCGTTTCGAGTACTTGGGTGGGTGAGGACGCCTCAAAAAATTTCACAGAATTTGTGCTGAAGCTATCCCCAAGTATCGATGGAGCGGGCTCATAGTCTATCAAACCAGGCGAGAGGCACAATATCGAGTGCCATGGGAAAATACAATACTTTGATGTCATCGTCGCCGCCTGCCAACTCGATGAACTGAGAGTAGATGCACAACCATTGGTTGGGTTCTATCTTCCCGTCATACTTGGCATGGTTGGATGGCTTAAACTTGTAGGGAAGCCAGATAGAGAGTAGTCTATAAGAGAAACATCTGTCTGGTGGGATACCGGCCTCTTTGTACTCAGACTCGCCTCTGCCTTCCTTGTTGCTATGATGGTGCCCATGATAGGCCGACTACGCGGCACCCTGATTCCTGTTCTAGTTACCCTACAGCCCTAGACGGGAGTAGGCTGGTACTCGCTGTTCTCCTCCTTGGTTACCCTACGGTCCAAGACAAGAGTGGGCTGGTGCTTGCGCCTCTGGTCCTCGGGAAGGGTTAGCTTGAGATGTCGCTTTTTGCAGCATGCATTTGAAGGGCTATTGATTCCAAAAATGACTTTGAGTCGTTGCTGATCCGGAGTAGGGTTTTCTATGGCCGCCATCTCTTCTACCAGGGCGTAGACGTTGGCGTAGGGCATGGTAAAGACCCTGTGGCTAGCTACTTCCATGAACTTAGGCTCAAGGTTGCATGATGCAGATGCTCTGACGGCATCACTTTCTTGGCGCTGTCATTCTACTTCTTCATCTCGTAGACGCTATTCATATGCTGTCTCTGTAGCCAATTATCATCGTTCAACATCTCGATAAGCCGATTGATACCATTGCCACTCTTCCCTGTGGTGTTGGGCGTAGTTGCATCGAGCCTATCAAGCTCTGTTCTTCTTTTCCCTAGCCGTCCTCTGCTTGTTGGTTTCTCCGTTAGGTGGCGCAGTGTCCAGGGAGATGTCGGACAAGGCTTCCTCTCTATCTTGGATATCTGGTGGATTAGGCATAGGGATCTGGGGTGGTTGCCTAGCCATGAAGACTACTCTAGAGTGCTTTGTGGCCGAGTGAGTTCCAGATTCTGTAGTCGTCGCTATATCCAAGATCTCTATAGAATCATGATCGTGGAAGAGTGCTGCCGTCCTAATAAGGCAAGAGCTCCACCATGTCGACTAGATGAGATGGATCTGTTAAAGAAGTGTCAGGTCGAGCACCCAACCAATGGACGATGCCTCCTTTGGGTGGGATGGATAGAACCAATCATCTTTGGGCACCCGCAAGAGGGATCTCCTGCTCAGACTGTACGAAGTAGCTGATCGTATCTTGATAGATTGAAGCCAAATTCTTGAGTCCAAGTGAAAAACGAACAGGGTCTTCGAGTTGGACTTTAGATGGGATCTCCATCCTAGACAAAGGTGACATGTTCGAGCGGGAGTCATGGTTGATGGTGACCTCCTGAGTTCGAGTTGAATCAAAAATTGAGAGGTGCGAAAACTTCTCGGTGAGTTGATCTAGCGTGGCCATCAAGACATCTGGTGAAGCTTTAGGTGCCAAGATCTCCATGAGACGACTTTGGAGCTTGCCATTGTCGTCTGCCTTGCAGATCCAGGAGCTGAAGATGAAGGTGGTTCCCGCCAAGAAAATCATGCCGTCAAAGTCCGCTGAGCTCTCGATCGTGAAGTCACCAAAAGCCCCTACCTGACGCGCCAGATGTCGGTGTTTGATGATCGACAACTCATCACGGGGTCACCCGGGATGATGTTCGAAGGGCTTCGGCGTACGCAGAACTCGACAATAAACGTAAAGAGACTAACGATTTATATTGGTTCGGGCCCTCTTGTCGAGTAATAGCCTTTACGTCCAGTTGGCGTGTAGCCTTTTGCGTTGGATTGATTGTATAATTGTAAGGGTTACAAGGGGGGTGCCATCCCTCTCTTTATATAGGGGAGAGGGTAAGGGCACATATCTAGTCCTAGTCGGATACAAGAGAAGAGTCCTAGTCCTATTACAGAATCTAGCTTCCATAGTAAACTAACTAAGTCGATCTGAAATAGCTTGAAGTCCACACCACCTTGTCTTGCTTCCTTCAATAGATTGTGGGCCATCCTAGGGCCCATCCGGATAGACCCCCATGGGGAACCCTTAGAACCCTAGTCTATCAATTTCACCTCTGGATGCTTACTGGAAGTGACCTGATGCTGAGAAGGCATGGGGAACAGCGCGTCCGGTCACGGCATGGCTGGCTTGGGCACAGGCGCGATTGGATGTTGTGTTGGCGCATCAAGTCGTGTTGCCATGTGTCTGGTCTTAGCTTAACGCGCGAGGGTTTGAATTTGAACGTTGGAATCGTACGCGCGAGGTTGAACGGAGGTGACACATGGATGGCGATGGTTGACCAGACGTTGAGGCGTGCATCCGATCATACCTGATTGGCGCGTCCGGTCGCCCCGAGTTGGGCTACAGTGAGAACCCAATGGCTCTATTTCATGGGGGCTTCTATTTAAGCCCTATGGCCAGCTCAAGCTCACTCTCTTGGCCATTTGCATTGACATAGCAATCTTGTGAGCTTAGACAAAGCCCTCTCACTCATCTCCATTATTGATTCATCATCTTTGTGAGATTGGGAGTGAATCTAAGTGCATTTCTTAAGTGATTGCATCTAGAGGCACTTGATGATTGTGTTTCGCTGCGGGATTCGCTTGTTTCTCTTGGTGGTTACCGTCACCTAGATGGCTTGGTGCAGCGAGGATCGTCGAGTGGAGGAAGGTGATTGTCTCCGGCTCTGATCGTGGTGATTGTGAGGAGTTCTTGACCTTTCCCGGTGGAGAGCCAAAAGGTACTCTAGTGGATTGCTCGTGGCTTGTGGATCCTCATCTTGTGTTGGTTGTGCGGCACCCGATTGCAGGTTAGGCGTGTGATGCCTATTAGCACGTGAACCTCCAAGTGAGTGTATCGCCACAATGGGGACTAGCTTGTCGGTAAGCAAGTGAACCTCGGTGAAAAATCTTGTGTCATCATTGTCTCCGAAGATTTCTATTGTGATTGATTGATTGTCACTTGCCATGGCGGTATAAACATCACTACCTCTCTTGTGTATTTACATTTCTAGTGTAGTTAAGCTCTTTAGTGTAATTAGTTTTGAGAGCTAGTTTGTGTCTTGTCTAGTGGTTAGTGATGCTCTTTAGTTAATCTTTGAGAACTCACTAACTTAGTGGTAGTGACATAGCCTCTTGTATGTGAAATAGAGATCATAGCATCTAGATTTGTGGATAGGAGGCTTGCAATTTTAGTAGGCTAGAGCAACACTTGCTTCGCCGTTTAATTGACTAACCACTTGGCTTAAGTGTTGTTGTAGAAATTTTTATAGGCTATTCACCCCCTCTAGCCATTAGGATCTTTCACTAGTGCGAACCGAAGGGTGCATGTGTAATGTAAAAGCATCGATGGGCCGAACAACTTCTAAACCCCAGAATCTCGCTTCACTGCCTCTATCTATTGGTCCCATAGTTATTAGGCAGAATTAGGCATGCAAGGTGTTGTTTCTAGATTTTTGAAATTCAATTTTCTATGAATTTATCCAAATAAAAAAATCAAAACTAGACTCCTGCAGCCAATTAAGTGAAAATTTGCGGATTCTTCGATGGGAGACTGAAGAATCAGTGTTCCTCTCCACAGCTGCAGGTGGGGATGATGATTTGGTGGCCGTCCTACGACTCTTCTCCTCTTCTTCGTCTTCCTCTCCTTCTCCTCGGTTCCCTCTCATGTGTCAGGCGCTGCAACGTGTTTCGTTGCGTGGATGAGGATCCCCGTACCATTCTTCCTTCTCTCACTGTTGCTTTCTCCATCTAGATCCATCATCTTCTGTCGCCGCTGCCTCCCAAATCCTGGAAAGTCAACCCAAAGATGCACTGAGGAGTGAGGGCCCTTGTTGTCGCCGGTGACGGGCTGCTCTGACCTCTGATCGTGCCTTAGGGCTGTTGCCGTGGTGGATGAATTTGATTGGTTTATCAATTCGCCATCCGAAACCAGGGGATAATAATAGTTACCTATATTAAGTCAACACCGGTTAATGGGTAAATTTATCCAAGTCTCGGTACATTCGACAAACGATTTATTCGGGGTAAATTCGATTATTTAATGTATAGGGTGAGAAGAGTACATTATTGCTACATACTCTTAGAGAAACAGCACAGTGCCATTGTGCGGCATATATAAAGCAATCGAACACCAAACTGGACAAGATTAAGAGAAAATTGGATATCTAGGACTTCAATCGTTGCGTCTCGCAGTTTTGCCATTCGTAACGTCGGGTTTATAGAGGATAAGGTCTCATCTTGCCGTCTCTCCCGTGAGTCAAGTCTCGTCTCGCCGTCTCTCTCGTGAGTCATCGTGACCCGCCTTCCTGCCCGATCGACGTCGCTCACTTGCCTACGTCGGGCGCACCAACGGCGAGACGAGACCTTATCCTCTAAGCTTGACGAGAGCTGCGGTCTCTGGGGGACAAACTTTCTGCTCGAGATCACGACGCAAATCTCCGAGTACACCACACGAAAAATATCCGGTTTCATGTACCGCGTTGGGTGCCATGCCACTTTTGCTGTGCGGTGTGCCTGCTTAATTTTTTAGTTTTTTCTTTGCGTTCAACAGATAATCATAATCATGCATGTGCTCTTTTTACCTTTTAGGGCGCCATACCCATACTCCCTCTGGCTCAGATTAAGTGATGTTCTAGGACTATGTCTACCCAGAACAAAGAGAAAAGACTAGAAAACCTCTATTAGCACTGTGTTCTCTATCCTGCGGTCCTCTTTTTCCTATCCAGATCTAGTTGCACATGCTCGGACAAGCGCGCCTACTCCTCCTTGTCAACCCTGGGCGAGCGCGTCTCCTCCTCGCGTGACTGGTGGACGTGCCCACCCCGCCAACCGTCGAGCGCTCCTCCTTGCCGGCGCGCGAGGCTCTCCCAGCGGTGTCATCTTTGGCTCGAGGCCGCGGCCGCGGCTGCCCTCGCCGATGGGGGAGAAGAGGAGGTGGGGCCACCAACGGAGAAGAAGCGGAGGAGGATCACCAGTAAAGAAGAGGAGGGAGTGCATCAGACTCCACCAGTATAGAAGAGGAGGGGCTGTTGCCGACGGTAGAGGTGAAGATGAGTACCGTACTATTGGTGGTGGGAATGGGCTGCGGGTGGAGATGGGCGCCAGGAGGGAACAAGTGGATAAGATGGAAGAGATGAGACCCATGTATTGAGAGGCTAAAATGACACTTTTTTTGGGATAACATTTGAATGACCGAACGTCTTTACTTTGGGACTGAACGAGTACACATTAGGCCTGTTCGGATCGAAGCCTCCTAGGCAGCGATCTGCACCCTAGGTAGACAGAATCGAACGTCTGGGAGTGCACCATGGTGCCAGGCAAGTTTGCCAGGACTAAACCAACCAGCCTCACTTTATCAGGACTAGGACAAGCAGCACGTACTACTGCTGAAGGCACGGAGAGGCGCGATGATCTGAAGAAGCGGAAAGCGACACCCTTCTGAAACGGCACGGCAGCTGGCTCCGTCTCCACGGCAGGAGGAACGCACGGCAACTGGTGCTAATGGTGCCGCTGCCGCGCGCTTCGGACCGAAAGCTAGCTAGCGGACAGCGGTATGCTACTAGCAGCTTCGGTTCGTTGACCTCCTTTTTATCTGCATGAATGGGTTGTGTCTGATGGAGTTCTCAACTGCAATCCCAGCACGTTGCATGCTGCGAAAGACGGCACTACGTGAGGATCTATTTACCACTGACACTGGTTTATTGACTCTGTTTGTACTAGCACTGTTTTTATGCGTACATGATGTTTCGTTTTGTTTTTTGCGAAACACAAACTGTACGTCCTGGTATAGGAAATATGGGTTGCGTGCCAAAAAAACGTGATTCTCGTTTGATCAAAATTTTAATGAATAATAATATTCACATTTATGGTTTTAAATTAATTTATTATGATAATAAATTTCGTAATTCGGATGGTATTTTTTTGTTATCATAAACTTGAATATTTTTTTATCTATAATTGGTCAAACTTAAGGTAGTATAAAATGTGATAGTATGCTAGAATTGTATTCTTTTGTGGACGGAGGTAGTATACACTATGTACTCCTTATGTCCGTCTAGAAAAGAATACAATTCTAGCACAGTATCATGGTTTAGTATCTTAAATTTAATTAATTATGGATAAAAAATATATCAATATTTATGATATCAAATAAATATTATTAGATTAATTACATTCATTCTCGGACGGAACGAGTACTCTACTCCTAGCTTCTGGCCTCCTGCCACTGCAAAGTCAAGATTCAAGCATCGCCCTCGATGTCGGCACGTTTGACTCGTAGTTGGGACGACGCCGTCACTGGGTCAAGACTCAAGCATCGCCCTCGATGTCGCCACGTTTGACTCGTTTCTCGCACCCCTTGTGCCCGCCTTGTGTTACGTTATCAGTTTGAAGAACTGAGCCAAACCCGAATCAGTTCAAACCAAATACGACGAAGAATGGCCACCAATTTATCGAAATTCATGCCCAAAAAATATTCCCTCTATCTTAAAATAACTATACATCTTTTTTTCATGTAATCAATCTTTTTTGAATTTGATAAAAAATTCATAAATATTAATATTTCTAAACTAATATGTAATAAATATTATTAGATTATTAGTGAAATATACTTTTAGAATAAATATATAAAAAGTACAAATGTTAATCATATTTTTCTATAATAAATTTAAATTTGTTTTGAATCTTTTAAAATGAGACGTCAAGTTATTTTGAACCGGAGGAGAGAATATATTGCCCTGTTCGCTCCGCTGAAAAAACAAACCGAAACAATGTTCCGGCTGATTTGTTGTGAAAGAAAAACACTGTTTCGGCTGAAAAAATAAACTGAAAAAAACGGATTATAAGAAAAAACGAGCAAGACCATTATAAATAATAATAACTACCAAAGAAATCTTGTGAGCCCTCCAAGTCAACTCCGTTCTAGATGAACGCTCGTCTCCCACCCGGCGATACTTTCATCAGTGAAAAACTCCATTTCCCAGCGATACCGGCCATCGCCGAGTCCACAGAAGAAAACTCCATTTACCGTCCGCGATTAGCACTAACCACAGTGAAAACTGCGCTACTACCCCAGGTTTTAACCAGCGGCGACTATAATATAATAACAAAGTAATTAAGCCGGTGGCGAAACGTCGGTCTGTTCGCTCGCTCCTACGATTCTGGATTATAAATTAAAATAATATTTTTCTCTCGCACTAAATCGGTGAGCACGATGTTTAACGGCCTGCCGAACAGGCTCCCGGGTCCCGGTCCGGGAGTTTCCGGCTTTCCGCTCCCACGCCTCAGGCGCGCCCGCCCCGCTCCTTCCTCGAACTCCACGCCGCCGGCTCTCTTCAGCTCCGCCGACTCGCTTCGCTGTCCTCCTCGCCCCTGCCTCCTCTTGATCCCGGATTCGCCTCGCCGGTCCCCGGCACGTCGCCGGCGGCCCGGTACTCGTCTCCCGTCGCCCGCCACGAGCGCCGTCAAGCGAAGCCGTTCGTCGCCTGGTCGCGCGCCGCTGGCGCCATCTGCCACGCTCCTTCGGCCGGAGCTCGTCGGGCCAGTTGCTCTCTCGCGCTCCGTCCCCTCGCTCGTCCTCCTCCACCGTTGCCGCGGCGGCCTTCGTCCTCCTCCTCCCGCAAGTGCAGATCCACACGGGGCTCGGATGTATTTCTCCTCTTTTCTGGTAAGGAAGCTCGCTCCGATGGATTGCTCCGAGGGTTAGTTGCACCCTAGTCTTCCGTTTCTACGCTGCCAGCAATCAAATTCCAAGTCGTCGATGGACTGCGATTTGTTCGCTGCGTGGTGGAGCAGCAGCACCAGAGTAGTCTCCAGGATTTTTCGGGGGTCAGCAGCTGATGCTCCGGGGCCATCGCCAATGAGGCCAGCCATACCGCTTCACCAGAAGCAGGCGGGGCTCGCTGCTAGCAAGCTAGGCGTGGGGACCTCGAAGAAGCACAGGGCCTTTGTCGCGAGCGATGAGCAGTGGTACAACAAAATTTTTGACCCGTCGAGCGACTTCATCTTGACATGGAACCGCATCTTCCTATTCTCCTGCTTCGTCGCGCTATTTATAGACCCCCTCTACTTCTATGTGCCCAAGATCAGCTACGGCAGCCCCAAATTCTGTGTCGGAACAGACACCCGTTTCGCCGTCGGTGTTACATTTTTCAGATCGATTGCCGATTTATTGTATGTCTTGCACATCATAATAAAGTTCAGAACAGCATATATCAACCCGAGCTCGACTCTGAGGGTTTTTGGAAGAGGAGATCTTGTCACAAATCCCATGGAAATTGCGTGCAAATATATCAGATCTGACTTAGCTGTTGATGTGGCGGCTGCATTGCCTTTGCCACAGGTAATTTGGCGCTTCTATTGGTTTTTGTTCTTGTTAATTATAATATACTACTTATGACCCTTGCTGATAAGCTGGTTTGTCATGAGTATTCGCTATTCTTGATCTTAGTTTAGGCAATTATTGTCTACATACAACCAAACTACTAAAGCTCACCGGGCAGTTGCCATTCAGATAATATGCTAATAATTCTAGGTATAGATATATGTTAAACTTGAACCTGGGATTGTAATAACTCTATGCTGTTCTGATGCAATGCAAACGGCCCCCTTTAACTCTTAAAGAACTTGTTATAGATATTTGTTAATGCTGCTCAGGTAACACTTAAGACAATAATTACAATCATTTCCAGGTTCTACCATCCTAGCCTGATTATCTGAAAAGAAGGCATTCCATAAAAGATTACTCTAAATAGGCGCCATATTCAACTGTGGCCTACAGCGAACTTCATTTTTAAAAATGGGATTTAAGTGGCACTCTTAGATATTTTGGAGTCGCGGTCTCCTCGCATTGCACAGGCGAGGGTAAGGCTTGCCGCTAACACCCTTCCCTAGACTCTGCACAGAGCGGGAGCTCTCTGCACTGGGTACGCCCTTCTTAGATATTTTGGAGCTTAAGAGATAAACATTCATACAATGCACTTCTGGTTTGCTATAAAAATTATAGATACATGCATTATTTCTTTTGGAAACAGGTAACTACATCCATTCCAATACGGTTTCACTAGTATCGTTGTTGCATCATTGCCAAACACATATCATTGTATGTCCCGTCTGTACTTTAGCTAAACTTTAACTTCCTATCGTTTCATATCTTTTCGTGTTCCAGTACTGAACATCGTTCAAACATCACTTTCATGTTAGTCTGTCAGTTGATGAGCTTACTAGTTACTACAATTGGCTTTTAAATATGAAAATCCTATTGTGCACACAACATCTGTCTACTGAAAGCCTAGCGCCTCTTCTTCTGCTCTCTTTTAATGAATGGCATTGCCCCTGCCACTTTTCGTTAAAATACCTAGTTTGTCCTAGTTCATTTTTATTCAGCTATACAAGCCTTAGAGGCCAAAATATTAAAGGAGAAAACCATTTCTCTGTGTTCTCTTTGGGAACTCCGCCTGTGTTGTTTAAAAAATGATGGTCCCCCAAGTCCTGATGAAGGTAGAGGATCCGGACAGGGCTTGGCGAACCAATGTAAAACACACAGCCGTTCATATGGACATGAAAACTGATACAAAAACGTTGGCATGTAACCCTCTTATCGTTATTATCTGTTTCCAGTTTGGACTGTACCTTTAACTTACACATCTTCCACTGTTTGTGCAGATTATTGTTTGGTTTGTGATACCAGCCATAAAGTATTCCTCTGCTGAGCACAACAATAACATTCTGGTGCTCATAGTTCTTGCTCAGTATCTTCCAAGATTGTATCTGATATTCCCCTTAACTTATGAAATTGTCAAAGCTACTGGAGTTGTCGCAAAGACTGCTTGGGAAGGGGCTGCATACAACATGGTGCTCTATCTGATAGCTAGTCATGTATGATACTCATATGCACTTAAGTGATTTCATTGTTCCGTATCTTGTTGTAGCTAATTGTTAGATGTGATGCAAACTGTTCATCTCTTGTTCCTCTTCTTTGTTCTTTCAGGTGCTAGGTGCACTATGGTATCTGCTATCTGTTGATCGCCAGACATTCTGCTGGAAGACGAGTTGCTTGAGTGAAACTGATTGTCATATTAAGTACCTAGATTGTGACACGACACTTAATGCTACTTGGGCGAAGACAACTGCTGTCTTCAGTAAATGTAATGCTAGCGATGACACTATTAGTTTTGATTTTGGTATGTTCGGGCCTGCATTGTCTAATCAAGCCCCTGCTCAAAGTTTTGCAATGAAGTATTTCTATTCCCTCTGGTGGGGGTTGCAGAATTTAAGGTATGTCCTTAGCAGGCATTTTCATAATTATGGTTCCAATTTGTTTCAAAAAATAATTATGGTTCCAATTATAGTGCCAGATGGAAACTTATTTTACGTGTTCCTTGCATAAACCAAATGTTGTTTGACACCACTGTATGGGTTGGGGACCTTGACAAGAATAACATATTGTCATGTGTTCAACAAAATGTTAGGATCTTTACTCTTCAATTTGCAATTGCAAGTTCATGTTTAAGCTTTGAAAGTTCTACCTGATTCGGTAGTTCTTTAGTGTGTCTTCGTTCTCATGTTTTTTTTTTTACTTTACCAATTCTAAGTTAATAACTTTATATGTGTTTTTGCTAATGTGCTATATATTGCTTTCATTTTCGAACAGCTGCTACGGTCAGACTCTTAGTGTGAGTACCTATCTTGGTGAGACACTGTATTGTATATTCTTGGCGGTACTTGGTCTTGTCTTGTTTGCCCATTTGATTGGAAATGTGCAGGTACTTTTTATCCACTTAACTGCATGCTTTGTATTGTAAACATTTTTTATACGTGGACGTTAATAATCGTTTTGAATAATGTATTAATTTGAACCTATTTTGGAATTTTCTATCTTACAACGTGATGATTATTGTCAAGACCTACCTGCAATCTATTACTGTGAGGGTTGAGGAATGGAGATTAAAGCAAAGAGATACTGAGGAATGGATGAGACATCGTCAACTTCCTTGTGAACTGCGGGAAAGGGTGAGACGATTTATCCAGTACAAGTGGCTTGCAACTAGGGGTGTGAACGAAGAGTCAATATTGCAAGCTCTGCCTGCAGACCTTCGACGTGACATTAAGCGCCACCTTTGCCTGGGTCTTGTTCGACGGGTAAATGCTTTTACATGCCTTTGTTTTTTTTCTTTCTCGAACACGTAGGAGAGCTGCGTATCATTATATTAAGAAGAATGAAGGAGTGGGTTTAGAAACCCCATACAGCCACACACATGCACACCCTTTTACATCTAATGTTGTACCTCTCTCTCAAATTTCAAACTTGACCCAAGACCATTAGAGAGGATTTACATGCCTTTGTCAATGTATTTGAAACTTCTATGCTTGTCTTATGGATGATGGTTACCACCACTTCATTTCTGCATATACGAAACTTGTCTATCACCATAATAACCATGAATTTATGTGGTATCTTTTTTATGTCAGAAGTGAGCATCATAGTTCCAGTGTCGTGAAAGAAAATTTAGGTGATTTGCTTCTCATTTCTAGGATACACTTGTAGCTAAGAAATGTCGTGGTACAATGGGTATTATGGCCTAGTTTCATTATAAAAAGGAAATTTCTTTCAAGTACACCACTCTAATGTTACTGACAATCTGCACTCATATTTTATAGCAATCCAAATACATACCCTTTCCCCCCTGAAAAGGATTCCTGGTACAGTTGCACTATATTATTGCTTTCTACATAATTGTATGGTAATGTCACTTCGTATCGCATTGCTGCAGGTTCCATTTTTCTCCCAGATGGATGATCAACTTCTTGATGCCATCTGTGAGCGTCTTGTATCATCACTGTGCACAAAAGGCACATACATTGTCCGTGAAGGCGATCCAGTGACTGAGATGCTCTTCATCATCCGTGGAAAACTGGAAAGCTCCACAACAAATGGTGGCCGCACTGGCTTCTTCAATTCAATTACCCTGAAACCTGGTGATTTCTGTGGTGAGGAACTTCTTGGATGGGCTCTTGTCCCCAGGCCTACTACAAACTTGCCATCATCCACTCAGACAGTGAAGGCACTGATAGAAGTGGAGGCCTTTGCACTCCAGGCCGAAGATCTCAAGTTTGTTGCCAGCCAGTTCAGGCGGCTGCACAGCAAGAAGTTGCAACACACTTTCCGGTATTACTCGCACCACTGGAGAACATGGGCCTCATGCTTCATCCAAGCTGCTTGGAGACGGTACAAGAGGAGGAAGATGGCAAAGGACCTGAGTATGAGGGAGTCGTTCAATTCCATTAGATTAGATGAAGTGGATAACGAAGATGACGATTCTCCGCCCAAGAATAGTCTTGCTCTAAAATTCATAGCTAGGACTAGAAAAGTGCCTCAGAACATGAAAGAGTTGCCTAAGCTAACGAAGCCAGATGAGCCAGATTTCTCAGCTGAACCTGAAGATTAGAGGTGTTTGCTTATGCTACGTACAGTGGTCATAGCTGACTATTGTGAATTAGTCCTATTTGGTTCATGAAGGAGGTTACAAGCCAACTAGTTACGGTGAATTGAACTTGGGTTGACGGTGTCATCTGTGGATGTGAGGAAGGTAACTCAAATCTCAACCAAAGCTCATCTGTGGATGTGAGGAAGGTAACTCGAATCTCAATCAAAGCGTGATGAAGCTTCTGACTGCTATAGATTGAATGGTTGTAAGTTAACTACTAGCTATGTTCATGTTGTATATTCAGATATCTCCGTGCCTATATATTTCTTGAAAAAAGAAGAGAGAAAGAAGAATACATCGTTACATAGACTGATAACTTAAACATCTAACATTGAAGGGTGTGGCTACATTGTTTGTGACCGTGGACGACTCTGTAAATTATGAAGCTGTGGCTTCTGGCAAGATGTTAGCACAGACTGCTCTGTCATGTACAAATGCACCTGTGGCTGCTTTTGAGCATGGTCGTGCTGTAATGTTTTTTTTTTGTTAACTGTACAAATGGGATGTTCCTGCGTTTTTCTTTTTTCTCTCTTTTTTGTTTTGAACTGGGGAGCTTCCCCATTAGGCCTTTGAGGATGGGAACCATTCCCGGCCGAGTTTCCTTCAGGGGCTGTTCGGTTGCCAGGGAATGCATCCTTGGAACCATTCCAACCAGAAATGTTATGTTAATTTAAACTATCCTGGTGGAATCAAGGCCAAACGAACGAGCCCTCAACAATTTGAATACGTCGGAACTGTTTCGGCCCGGAACAGCGATAACCGAACAGGCCCTTAATGTTGCTGCGATTTGTTATGGCTTATGCTACCGTACACGAAATTGTACTACAATCAATCGTTGCCTGAGTTCAGGGTCTGAGCATAGTGCAGCCTGTGCAGGCCAACACGATCTCTGCTCGTGTAAGCTGCTAGTTTGTTCATCAGGTCGTGCATCATGCGATTTGTTTGGTGTAAGTTGCTACTTGCTAGCACGTTCGTGCATCATGCCATTTGTTTGGTTGGCTGCGGAAGGCGTCGAAGACGAGTTGCTAACTCAAGAGCGCGCAGCAATCGAGCTCTGGTCCTGGACATCACAATGTCAACTCTTTATTGGTTACTCACTGGATTTAACTATATCTATATACTTGATATTAAAGAGCAAACAATTCTTTCTATCATCCATATTTTACTTTCTAAAATGCCCATTTGCCACTATCCTGTATGTAGCCCGAACTCATGATGCCTACTCATACGTGTCTAGTCAAAAAGGGAAGAATTAGAGCCTCAGAGGCGGACGAGCGGAAGGGCCTTTGCCGGAGGCAAGCGTGGGGTCCCGCAGAATACAGGACCTCGTGGGACGCTGATGGGAGTGACGCTGATGGGAGTGACGGTACGCATCTGTTCGCTTGATCGTTTCTTTGTCTTATAAGTCGATTAATGCTGTTTTGTTGTGAGAGAAAAACACTGTATCATGATTGATAAGCATGATTGATACGAAGCGAACAGGGTGATACATGCTTTGAAATGGAGGCGAGGAGGGCAGGACCAGCTCGCCATGTGGGCAAGCTCAGCAGGACTCCAGTGCGATCTGCGACGGCCTACAACCAGTTTTCCCTCTTCCTCTCTCAAGGAAAAAAAACAAAAGAATATATAAATCCGTTGTCTGTTCATATCCTCTGTTATGCTAATCAAGTGCATTATCTACAAAAAAAAATATTAATATTATGATGCTTAATAAATATTATTAGATCAATATTAAAATATATTTTTTATAATAAACATATTAGGAGATACAAAATGTTGATAATTTTTTTGTATAAATGTAATCAAACTTTAAAAATTTGCTTTCTCGAAAACCGAGATATTATTTTGAGGCAAGTAATAAAGTTAGTAAACAAACAAACAACTCAGCGCCTTGAGATGACACAACTCGAGTGTACGCTCGTTTATGCGAGTGTTTGCTGGGTCTCGCAAAAAAAGAATGGCAAGAACCTCGTGCATGTTACTCATGCTATCTGGCCTTTGATCAGGCTAATTGTATGTACCTCCATCCGAAAAGAACTACGCTTCGATCTAGGTTAGCATAAGTTAACTTTAACCAACTAAACTGTAGACCATAGTTGGATAAAAAAAAGCCTTAGACTGAAATTGTTTGATAACTCGAGGAATGAGAATTACTTCTTCTTCTTTTTTCTGACGTAGGGATTCTTGCTGCAGCTGCGGCCATTCACGTTCGTAGGGATCCATGTATATTAATTATTCTGATTCTGAATGGAGGTTCAGGATTCTTGGTCCACTCTTTTCCCATTGTGTGATTGTGTGCCCACATATACCATAGCTAGCTGTTGCATGCTAATTCGCACCATACAGTTGGCACATGGCATACCGACACCTTTCCATACATCCGTCTCGCCAATACGACGCCGCGCGTACTTGGCACGTAGCCGAAAAGTTGCCCTGTCCGTCCGTCCGTTGAGAGATTACATTTAAAAATCGTTTGCTACTGCAAGCAAGCACGTCCGGCCATCAGCGACCATTGTTCCATATATAACTAACTGTACGAGCACATCCGGCCAGATATGTATACGTAGCTAGCTCGGTCGGGTCCTGTATATTATATTATATTATATCATATATATATATATATATATATATATATATATATATATATATACACACACACGTTCTCCTCGTCGAGGCACATGCACGTAGAGCTTGTTCGGCTGGCTCTGGCTGGCCAGCTAGCAGTGTTTTTCACAAAAAAAAAAAACTAGCATGAACAGTAAAAACAAGTATAAACAGTATTTTTTTTTTAAGTCCAGCCGAACCAGCTCGTAGAGCCAGGGAAAATAATTGCTACGGAGTACTGTATATGTATCCATGCTCTTTTTGGTCGAGCACCCAGCGCGGCCCATCACTTACACCTTGTTGTTTAGTTCCTCCTTTAAAGTTTACTTCCTATTTTATTAAATATTTGACACATATATAAAATATTAAATATAGACTAAAAAATAACTAATTACACAGCTTGCGACTAATTTGCGAGACGAATTTTTTAAGCTTAATTAATCCATGATTTGATAATGTGGTGCTATAATAACACATGTGCTAATGATAGATTAATTAGGCTTAATAAATTTATCTCGCGGATTACTGATGGATTCTGTAATTTATTTTTTTATTATTATCCAAACATTTCATGCGACACCCTTATATAACATCTGATGCCAAAACTTTTCGTCCTAAATTTAACAAGGCCTTATTACACCTGCCCCTATCGGTCCAGTGATGATGCACATCAACCAAGTGATATCCCATTGATGTAGCCAGCCAACACGAACGAGCTAGTCGCTAGGAGCTATGGTAGCCTATTGGACGTGATCTGGATACCTATATTATAGGTTCTGTTCGTTTGATTTATAAGTCGTATTTTTTCAGTCAGTGAGTAGTATTTTTTTTTCATAATAAATTAGTCAACAGTATTTTCAGCCATGGCTTATCAGCCTAGAGAAAAGGACAATACATGTCGAAATATCATGCATGCATTTTGTGCCATCTTGTGTCAGTGATAATTATATCTGGAAAGAACATTTGCATGCATATAGGGTCAGGGTCTATCTCGTTGATCATCTTACCTACTCCTCCAATGCACACCGAACCCGTGGTGAAGATAGGACAAAGAAATAGACAGAGGCCGGTGTGCTCTCGTTGATCCTGGGTATCATCATCTATCATGCATGCTGCCTCGTCAAATATAGTACAGCTCAAAATTAGTACTCATACTTGCTAATTGCATTTGATTATTTCAGGGAATAATTTAATTCCTTTTCTACCACAGCAATTTAGTTCATAAATAATGGCCCTGTTCGCTTGAGCTTATTCAGAACTACTTTTCAGCTATGGAACAATATTTTCCTCTCACAACATTTCAGCATAAATATCAGCATAAGCCAAATTTCAGCATTAGCGAACAGGATAATGATAGTGATACTACTAGCTATTTTAATTTTATTGGTCGCTTGATGCTTCGGTTCCATGCATAGTGTATTTTATCTTTTTCTCGTGCTCCTACCAATACCATACAGATATAGATACAAGTACAGCATAAGTAATCCTTATCCGAACGCTTTGATCAGCGAGGCGAATTTCAGCCATTAGGGCTTCCCCAAATGCAACACGGTGGCGTAGTGCCCCATCATCCATGTAGGTGTCTAGGCTCCATGTCACCAAGAGTAGTGGTCTCATAGGGCGCGTTTGCGCACCTGGACTAGCACGGCCTAGCCAGCCCAAACGGACCAGGCGTGAGCAGGCCTACCCCAACTGCTGTAACGCAGCTTGTTTGCGCACCTGTACCGATTCAGCCCGGCCCAGGCGAGCTGGTGTTTGTGACCCAATACTCAGCCGGTCTCAAACGCCAACCGCCACCAACTGCCGAGCACAGATTGTGTTTGTCAGCTGCTGTGCTCGGCCTGGCCCAAAGAGAAGGAAGAACAGCATGATCAATAGAGAAGCAAACACTTTGAATGAAAATATACAAAAGACATAGGCCTCAGACTAATTCCATTTAATCAACACATACATTGCCGGCTATATTGCATAATCAAAGAAGCAAATTAAGAACAGTAGCAGAATTAAGTAGTTTGGCAAGCCGAGAAGGGCAACAGGTTAACAGAAAAGAGAGTACATGAATCAAAGTGGCATGTAGCCAGCTAATGCAGTCATCCTATTGTGTCATCATCGGCCTAATTAAAACAACAGCTGTGGCACATGAACAGCTTGAGTGACAGACCAACTACAACCATAAACAAGATCAAGATGACAGCATTTTTGCAACAGCCTTGCAGCCTAGGTGAATGAGGATAGATTTCAGAACCTTGAACTGTCACCAGTTCATGGGATGCTGATGCATCCCCATGAGGGGCATCAATTGGTAACAGCAAGGGTTCTTGAGGTACCCTTGCATTAAAATCTTTAAGAGCATCATCATAGTTGTTGTACTTCTGATAGATAGCCCCTTCTTCCCTAAGCATTTGCTTAGCATACTCATACCATGTAAAATAAATCCCAGATTTCTTCCCTTCAAAGACCACATAGCAAGGAGGCATTCTCTGAAACCAACCAAATGTAGAACATGTAAGTGGTCTGAATGACATGCCTCAGTCGACCATTCAGTTTGAATGATGGTAAACATCATCGGCTACTTGATAAAAAAATTAGCCTCAACTTAGTAGTTTGGTGGTTTTTTCCTTGTTTAGTCATTGGTGGCTACCAAAAATTGTAAGAACCAAATAAAGAGGCAAATAAACAACAGTTGCACTCACTGCCATACAGACCTTTTGATCAGTTGCACTCACTGCCATCAGCCATCACAAGAGGATGTTGTTGCTATGGAGTACAACTGAGAATAAGTGTAGAATGGAAGGATAGGCAAATAAAGAACAAAGCACAACAACAAAACCATCAAAACAAGAACAAGGTAACCACCTCATGTTTGTTTTATGCATCATAGGCCTTTAAATCCCACAGTTACCACCAGGGCATAAACAACACAAATAGACAACTAGTTATCAAATAAAAAATAGCCAACAGAGGCTACAAATAAGTTTCTTACAATACCAAGTTCAGCCCAACAGCCAAGGGCTCAAATGTTCCCAAATCATTGCCTATTGTTAGCCACCCTCCTAGGCAAACTACACCATCAAGGTCAGGTGTCAAAAGAACAAGCAGATTGCACAAAAAGCTCATGTTGTCAAAAGAAGAGAGAGTGGGTGAGGGGGGTGGAGGAACTATACATGTCTACAGTCAACCCCCTCCTGGCCTTCTAGCCCTTCATGTGTAGTGGAACTACACATAGTAGTTTTTGGCCAGGAAGGTCCTAAGCCAAAGGGCCCTATGGGCATCACTCATGTTCACAAAGCCCCTGACTTGGGTCTTGTTGTCCAGGAGGAAGGTGTAGGCAACAATAAGTGCCTCCTCACTGAAGCCAGGCATCTCCATCACATCAAGGTATAGATTGGCATCAACATGGGCAGGTCCAGACTCCCTAAGAGCATTGGCCACATTGTTCGCAGCATCTGACATGTTAGTCAACATGAGCATCTCCTCCTTAGAGAAGTTCCCTCTCTTCCTTTTTTTGCATGCATACCCAGCATCTACCAAGAACATTCTACCTACACAAGACATCTACTGTGAGAGTGTGTGTTAATATGCCATGGAATATGTAATTAGTGTTGGTGTGCAATTACCTTCTGGCAAACTCAAGCCATCTTCCCTGGCTACAGCATCTGCCAAAAACAGTTGCATCATGGGCAGAGCCCTCCCAGCCAGCCAGGACATAAGTGAATTTCATATCACAATTCATAGCTACCATCACATTTTGGGTGGGATCCTTTTTCCTACCCCTGAAAGCTTGTTGCATACGCCTAGGAACCCTTGCTAGGAAATGAGTGCCATCTTTAAAGCCAATGTCATCCTAAAAAGCATGGGTCAGTCATTGTAACAGGTCTAATGTAACTAATGAACCCAGGGTATACAATTACCTTAAAATATGGATTCTATGTATGGCTTCCAAGAATCTTTGGGTGAGTGGTAGTGTTAGCTGACTTTATCATTTCATTCCTAAGCTCACCCACGGCATACAACACCTGATGGAAGTGCTTGTGGACAGTTTGGATGGACCTCCTAAAGGACTGGTGGACAACCCTAAATCTTTGGTTGTGCCTACAACATGTAAAAACATGGCAACCTGCTCTTCTACTGACACCCCCTCCCTACCAGTGACAAGACTCCTCTCTCTAAAAGTTCTCACTAACTTAAAAAAGCACCTCTCTTCATCCTAATCATAGAAATACACTCTGAATCAGTGGAATTGTATATCATTCTCAGTGTTCTCCGTCTGTGCTGTTCATTTTCATCCCTAATCAGGGCCAGTGCTATAGGATCAGGCAGTGGGGTTTCAGGTTCAGGGGTTTTCCTTTTCAGCCTAGTGGATACAAAGGAAACCATAACAACAGTCAAGGCAGCTGCCTTCCTACACAGCATGTCACGGCTCAAAGACAGATCCATCTACAAGCATGTAAAAATGTAACATGATTTCAGCTTAATGTACCCTGCTAGGCATCAACATGAATGTGAAATGAATGCATATGAACAAAAGCATGGCTGCATCTTGTATGTGATGCCTCCCAATGCTAAATTTGGACAACATCATCGACCAATGATGGAACAAAAAACTCAGAGCAATAGTAATCAGAAACAGATCAACATCCCTAACAGATCAAGAACAGCAAGGTACAGGTAACACTAACAACTGCATCAAACAGTTATGAACAACAAGGTACAATACTAATATGAAACAGATCAACAACCCTAACAGATCACGATCCCAACAGATCAAGAACAGCAAGGTACAAGTAACCCTAATAGGAGCATGAAGCAGTTATAACAAGTATGAAACCCTAACAGATCATGAACAGCAACGAACAAGAAACCCTAAGAACTTGTCCAAAAAAGAAGGCAGATTGGGGGTCGATTTCACCTTGGCTCGGGGTCCAAACAACGGAGAGGAGGCAGATCTAGAAGTAGAGGATGCAGATCGGGAAGAAGACGAAGCAGATGCGGACGGAGAAGAAGAGGAACACCGCCGCCACGGAGTCCCAGCAGCAGCCGGAGCGAGGACGCGGCGAAGAACCTCGGCGCCGGTGACCGAACCCACAACCAGCCGGAGGTCGCTGCCGCCGCCACGCAACACCACTCACCGCCGGTCTCTCACGAGGGAGGTGGAAGAGCAAGCACCGAGTGGAAGAAGGAGAGAGTGGAGAGTGGGAACCCGTATATAAAGGCCGGCGAAATCGCCGCCATTTCGCTTCGCGCGCGGCGGCCAGAGCGGGAGTGGGGAGCGGGGACGCGCGCGAAGAAGTTTCCCCTTCCCGCCAGAGCCCGCGCGAGCCACCCCGCCGCCGCCCAAAATTGCCTGCGTGCGCCGCCACGAGCTCGGCTCCAAAGAAACGAGGGTTTTAGTCGTTTCCAGAGGGCCAGGTGGAGAGGGCGTTTTTGGCTCTGGAAGCCAGGCTCTCTCGCGGGCCACGACCACAAACATGGCAAGTTGCAGCCCACGGGCGCAACTGGGCCTCCGGGCCAGGGTCGCAAACGCGCCCTTGCTCATAGTCTCATGTAGAGGAGTCGATAGTCTCAACTGACAAAAAGGAGAAGCCAAGGTTGCTGCATGCACTGTCAAAAGCTTCTGACAATAAAGCATTCATCTCCCTGCCCACGATGGGGATGCACCTCCCTGCTGTTTGCTTGCATGCGTGGACCGACCGAATTTAGCTGAGCCACGGTGCTGTTAGCTAATGTTGGGCGTGTTCTTATAGATTGTAGTCTTTTTGTTTGTGAAACTTTTGGTCTATGAATTTTTGTGCATGCGTGCGTGCGTCATGCATGATGAAACTTTCATTGGCAGTTTGTTCATGCATGCATGATGAACGATTTGGTCATGTATGATAAAACTCTGCATGCCACGTATAGTAGGCTAGTACAGTGAAAATTTGACTCTGCATGCGTCAATTTGGAGCATGCAGCTTCAGGTGATCGAACTATCGAAGAACACCCAAATCCAAGTACACACAGCCAGGTCACCGAACCCCAGGCCAGCCCTACCAAGCCGGCGGCTGACGCGTCGGTCACGGCCTCACGGGCCCTCACGTCGGCCTCTCCCCCGCGCGCGTCCAGTAAAGCCAACTGGCTGCTCCGAGCAGCTCGCGGTCTCGGTCTCGCCGGGCGCGTGCGCTTCCCTATATTTCGGCGCCGCCCCCCTCCTCCCCCGCCGCCGCACCGCGCCTCGCCTAAAAACATTTCCAGCCGTCTTCTTCCTCGTCTCGAAGTGAGTTCGCTTCATCCTCCAAACCCGGGGCATTAACACGCGCGTGAGGTAGGGCAAGATGGCGGCGGTGGCGGCGGCGGTGGCGGTGGCGGCTGAGTGGGAGGAGGAGCGTTCCGTGACGATGGAGGAGGATGACGGAGACATCGAGGACGTCCCGCCGCCGCCGCTACTAGGCAGGAATGGCGACAGCGAGGACGAGGCGGAGGCGGGCTTCGTTGAACTCCCAGCGGTGGCCGCGGAGCTTCCGGTACGTCCGCGCGCAGTGCATTCTCTACGATCTCGTTCCTGCTTCGAAAGGCGCGGCCGCGGGGCGGGTGATGTTGTTCCGAAACGATTAATAAACGATCTTGTGTTCACATGTGACATTTCGTTTATCTTCCAACCCCCCTAGGGAAGCGACTGACACCTACACCATTGCTGCGCCTCCGGGCTTCGGTCACCTCGGCGGTGGTGACTGCAGTGACCTGGGCTCTGACCTGAAGCTGCCTCTTCTGTCGGACAAGCCACAGGGGAAGCAAGATTCATCCAAGAACCTGCTGGCAGAAGCAGAGCCCTTCGGTTCAGTGCTAAGTGATGGGAAACTCTCAGATAGTTTGCAACAAGCTGCAACAGCCCCAACCACTCCGGGGTGTAATCTGACGCAAACCGTGTTCAATGGTACAGTGCTACACTGCTACCCCTGCAATTTACTGCAACTGAAATGTCACTTATTGAATCTCCCTAGGATTGGACGTGTCTCATGTTTTGCCTTGTCGTCGCCAGGGGTCAACGTGCTTGCTGGTATTGGCATTTTCTCTGCTCCTTACACGATCCGTGAGGCCGGATGGGCCAGCCTTGTGGTTCTGGCTTTTTTCGCTGTGGTTTGCTGCTACACTGGAGTTCTACTGAAGTATTGCTTTGAGAGCAAAGATGGTGTGAAAACCTTCCCAGACATTGGGGAGGCTGCCTTTGGAAGGATTGGTCGGCTTCTCATTTCTGTAAGTGCTAGTTTCTTTAGCACGAATTTTATTTTATTGCACAAAATTTATAAGTAGATTGGATTTGAGGACGCGTGAGCACTGAGCCACCACATATTCTCATTTAAAATTCAGTAAAAAAAAACAGTCAGTTGTTTCTACATTCCCTTTGGCACAGATAAATCATATCTACCGAAATCTCCAAGACTAACCATTTGATGTTTGTGTTTTGTCTGTGCAGATAGTTCTGTATACCGAGCTCTATGTAAGAAACCCATTTTGCCTGGCTTATATTTTGCATAATTTTTTTTATTGCTGTTGTTTGTGGTTAAATACAGGACAGCATTCTTTTCACATTCGAATTATCTATGCTTTTTTACTGCAGTCCTTTTGTGTGGAGTTCATTATTTTGGAAGGTGATAATCTGGCGTCAATTTTCACAAGCACCACTTTCGATTGGAATGGGATTCATGCCGATGGGAGGCACTTCTTTGGAGTTTTATTTGTTTTTGTTGTCTTGCCCAGCGTGTGGTTGCGAGATCTTCGAGTAATATCTTACCTTTCAGGTCTCGCTGCTCTCATCCAACTTCATTTTTTCAATTTCGTCATGCATATTATAACTGATTGATTGATATACCTAATTATTCCTTCAGCGGGTGGTGTGTTTGCAACTCTTCTGGTTTTCCTATCTGTTGGTTTGGTTGGTGCTATTGGCAACGTAGGGTTCCATATGGCAGGAAAAGTAGTGAAGTGGGATGGTATACCATTTGCAATTGGGATATATGGTTTTTGCTACGCTGGACACTCAGTATTTCCAAATATCTATCAGTCAATGTCCGATCGCACAAAATTCAACAGGGCACTCTACATATGGTATGTAGATAACCATATGTCAATTTGAACTGCATTGTGATGGAAGTAACTCTTGTTGTTCAGTAATGATTTTTCTCATCGTCATGTATAATCGTGCTGTTCAGTTTTGCAATATGCACGGCAATTTATGGTGCTATAGCTGTTATCGGCTACCTCATGTTTGGAGATAAGACTCTGTCACAAATAACTTTGAATCTTCCAAAAGATTCATTTGCGTCAAAAGTTGCACTGTGGACCACGGTAACTATTTTTTTGTTGGTTGCCCTGATTCAATTAATTGAGAGCGCTTTGTGTTCCTTCATATATACCCTCATTGTGCCTTTTTTTTTTTTGGTTTCAGGTGATCATTCCTTTCACAAAGTATCCTTACACATCTTAATTATCACTTCAGAAACTTGAGGGTTTTAGGACTGCATTGTGTTTCTGAAATTGTCTGTCTCCTTTAAGGGATTGCTTCATCTTTAACTGCTTGCAGATATTCTTTGGTGATAAACCCATTGGCTCGGAGTATAGAAGAGTTGCGCCCAGCAGGGTTTCTGACAGATAGAGTCTTCTCTGTTACGCTGCGGACTACCCTTGTTGCATCAAGCGTATGCATTGCCTTTCTCCTGCCATTCTTTGGTACGTAACTGACCCATTATGCTTAAACGTGGAGTCCTGTCTGCATCTGTAGTTATCAATAACTTTTGTATGTTTAACCTTGTTAACATATTAAAACATAGTCGTCTTTGATGTTCAGAAATCTTGAGAAAACATGCTTCATTTTAAATTTTATAAACAATTTGATCTTTATTTGCTCATATTAAGCAGGTTCATAAGCTATAGAATGAAAAATGATTCTCGGCTGTTAAGGAAGCATATATATACAAGAGTTTTAATTTTCTTAGGCAGTGAAAATACTTTCTAAAAATACACAGGAGACCTATGCATCTTCATTTTTTTTCCTGGTTTCTTGTGAATGTATAACATGTGATTCTGAGTTGTATTGCGCATCCTAGGTCTTGTGATGGCTCTCATTGGATCTCTTCTTAGTATACTCGTGGTAAGTTGCTTCTCTTCAGTTTCACTACTTGTCTGGCCACGGTAGTATAATTTGGGCACCAATTCTTTTTTCGAAATAGGATCTTAATGGCCATGCTAATCGTCCTGTTCTGCAACACTACTTCTACAGTCCCTACAGCGAACGGACAGTGTTTTTTCCTCACACATTTCAGCATAAGCATCAGCATAAGCCAAAATGCATGAAAACAAAACTGTCAAGTCAAATATAGTCCCTACTGAAACAAAGCTAGCTAGATTCTGAAACCTCGTTCTACATAACATTTTTATAGAAAAAACGAAGGCGTTCTATATATCTGATGAAAAGCATTGTGATAACTAACTGAAGAAACACGCAACAGACGAGTTTGTCGTTAACACTGCATCTGCATGATTGCCTGTCATTTTCAGGCGCTCATAATGCCCGCCCTGTGCTTCCTGAAGATCGCTCGGAATAAAGCGACACGCTTGCAGGTAAACACCTGGGGCTCTCGAGACAGTACATGTACACAACGTCGTTCATGCTCTAAGACTAACACCTGCTTATTTGTCACTCCGATCCGTCGCCGCTACCGAAGGTCATCGCAAGCGTCGTGACCGTGGTTCTGGGCGCCGTCTGCGCGGTTCTTGGGACGTACAACTCCATCGCCAAGATAGCCGAAAGCTACTAGAAAGTGCAACGTCCAAATTAAAGACCAAGGTCTGCCATGGCCCGGCCGCCGCGCCTGCACAGGGCGCCATCGTGCCCTGTGTCTAGGCCCCTCCCTTGTATGTACTGCACCGGGCATGCAGAAATGCAAACTGTATTCGGTCTGTTCGTGGCCCGTCCCGGCCTGTACAGGGTACCATCGTGCCCTGTCGGCCTGCAATGCAATAAGAGGGCACCTCTGTGCGTGCGTGACTGTGTTTTATGAAGACCTGGTGTTTCTGCTCGCATTTCCATGAATTGTGTTTCTGCCATGGCCCGGGACTGTGCCGTGCCGGCGGGCGGCGGTTACCGAGGTCCGAGGCTTGCAGCCGCGGTCAAGCGTTGCGGGGGCGAGGACGTAGCAGTTTGGGCGTGGCCGGCCTATCGAAGAGCTCTACCAAATAGGGCCTTTATATATCGAGAGCAAGTAAGATTCTTTCATCACATAGGAAAACATATATGGACAATACTAACTTCCTACTATCAATTTCTTTGGAGAATATATCAGAGCGAGCACACGCACAACATGAATCAGACTTACCACGTAGTATTTGTAGAACATAACCATATATAGGCAAAGAAGCCGTATAGCAAGACATGAATACTTTGCTGGGAAAGCATAAGGCCTCATCAGCATTGCTGCAATTAGAAGCTGCCAATGATTCCACAAGGAAGCCTATGAACCTTTTCTTCAATCGTCCTTCAATTCAACTGATATGCCCTCAAACTTCCTTTTGATGTCCACGAACTTATATAGGGTGTTTGGTTTGAGGCGCCATCCAATCCTAGAAGAGGTGGTGCATCTGAGTTCATTCCTCAAATTTTGTCGAATGACTCTATTTCTCGTACTAGTACTAGTAATAATTATTAGTTTGTGAGGAATGAGGTGATGATGCATCAACCTATTCCATTCCACGAACAAACAAAAAAGTGAGAAATGAGTAGACGATGGACCACATCATTCCTCAAACAAAACACACCCATAATGTTCCAAGTTGCTACACTTTTGTTATTGCTCTAGTTCCTATTTGCTAAAATGATTTAATTTTAAACTCCAGATAGACAGATAGGAGTACTATAAGCTACCATCAAGGGGCAAACTTGTTGCACTCACCATCTTCTACCAAACGGCGGAAAAGGAACCTCCCAGTTGTTCCCTCTCAGAACAGCGCGGGTGAACCTAGAACAAGCACATCCACATTAAAAGTCCTGTTAAGATCCACAAAGCTAATAGTTAGCTCTCCTTGAATCCAAACGTGTCTAGCTAATTGTTAGTTAAATACTCAACTAACAAGTATTTCATAGTTGGACCAAACTAGCTAATAACAGTTAATATTATCTATAGACATTAGTCTATTAGCTAGCTAACGACGTGTTAACAGCTAATAGATCTAAACAAGGCCTAAGAGCAACTCCAACGGTTTTGCAAATGGGCTTGGCATTCTTGTTTTTGGAAAAAACTTTAAAAATCTCCTTTCCAATGGTTTGGCAAATGGGCTTGGCATTTCTATTAACTTGGCAAAAACCTGGGATGGACTCACATATATCTTGCTTTGCGCTCGACCCATTCCTCTCTCGCTTTCTCCCGCGCAATATTTTCCCTCTCGCTTCGCTTATTCCCTCCAGCGCCGCCGTTTCCTTCCCGCGAAAACCCGGAAGAGTCGACGGGATCGCGCGTGCGTCGTACATTCCCGCAAACCCCGTAAGGACCTCCAAGGGATCACGACCTGTTCTTCTGGGCGACCAAAGATCTTCATCAACGCGGCTAGGGTTGAGGTACTCCATGATCCAATCTTTCAATTGATGGTATCGTTTTCCATTGTTGCTAGCTAGCGTTCGTGGCTCTGTCAAGGAGGGGATGGACGGCTGTGCTATGATTCCCAAATAGTAGCGTTTGCTTCTAGAATTCAACAAAGGTCTTCGATGATATGCACAGATGTGTCCGTTTAAACAATATCCTCCTCGATGATATGCATGTCCCTGTATGATGTGAAGGTGTATATGTACGAGATGTCTCGCATGTCCTTTGATCTTTATTTTTTTGAATAAGAGCGAATATATGTAGTGTCTTTGATATATTCGTGCTAATTTGAAACACAACATTTGCTGTTTTTTGGCGATTCGTTCAAATGGAAGGAATGGGATTCTATACGGGCATACTCACATCAAATGGCACAAACGTTCTCGGCTTGGGCGACTTGAACTTTCCATCGACTCCACACACTCAAAGAACCTAGTAATGATCTTCCTTCCGCATTTCAAGATGATGATGTTGTGGAAGTGCAGGCAGCTGAAGTTGCTGGTTGCCGTCGTGCTTTGGAAAGGGTGCGTCACATAGGACAAAAAAATTTGATAAAGACGAAGATATAGTTATATGCTCAGCTTGGTTGAATGTTAGCAAAGATCCCATTCACGGTGCCAATCAAACTCGTTTATCATTTTGGGGTAGAATTCGTGCTTTCTTCGACGAACACAAGACAACTAAAGCTATCAGGACAGAGAACTCTATTATGCATAGGTGGCTCACTATTCAGAAGGATGTGAACAAGTACTGTTCATGCTACGAGAAAATTGAGCGTAGGAATCAAAGTGGAGCGACTATCCAAGACATGGTTTGTTTTCGTAGTTGGTTCTTTTATTTGTTTCGCAATATTTAGTTAATATGTGAGGATATAAACATTTTAAATTTTTTACTTGTGTAGATTACTGAAGCATCTGAGATGTACACGGGAGTAGACGAGGAGAAGAAGTCGTTTACTCTTCTACGTTGTTGGAACAGGTTGAAGGATGAAGACAAGTGGAAGACAAAAAGGATTGAACTGGCTGAGCAGCAGAAACAAGCCACTAAGAAAAAACAGAAGACTACCAAGGACTCCACGCCGAACAATGTGCAAGCTAACATCAATGACGAAGTGCAAGAGATTGCAGCGCCAAGTTCTGAAGATCGAAAGAGGCCAATGGGTCAGAAGAGGGCAAAAGAAGCTTTTAGGCGAGGAGGCGCTGACGCTTGCATTGAAGCTTTGGACAAGATGTGGGAGAAGAAGGAGGCTTTTGACAGGGAAAGAGATAAGGAGAAAAAGGAGAGGTACATGGCCTCAATTGAGGTAGAGAAGGCTTCACTTGAGCTTGAGAAGAAGCGATTGTCAAATGAAGAGAAAAAAAATTGAAGCGAGACTTGTTGAAGGAGGAGAAAGAAATCATGTTGGCGGACAAGAGCTCCCTCGACCGGGACCAGTGCAGTGGGCTTGAGATAATGAAGAAGAAGATCCTTGCACGACATATGGCAAACTAGTTTTAGTTCATGCCTTGCACTTTATTTACCCAAACATTATAGGATTCGATTTGTGAATCGGGAACCTTTACTTCTTCACTTCAATTGTTTTCATAGAATCATTGGTTCTATTGTCATATTTATTTGAGTGTACTTGTGTGATACATGCAAATTTGTCATATTTTATTTGAGTGGAAATTTGATTCAAAGATGCAGCTATCATATTTTATTTCATGTATGGCATGTGAATTGGTTCCCGATAATGATCAACGTGCATGGTATTTGTGTAGTCATGCGCGCATGGACTCGATGGAACCGAGTCTTGCTCCCGATCAAACCGAATGTTGTTAGCGACAATTGATAACGACAAAGCTGAACGCCTGCTGCATCCATGTCGGTGATGCGACACGAAAGATAGCTGCTTCACGGCAATTTGATGGAAACCAAGCAATCGTCTGACAAAGATAAATCAAATTGTAACGTCCCAGATCAAATTGTGTCTTGCCGAGACTATGGAATTAACACATATGTTAACACAAATCACTTAAAAAGAAATATCGAATACAGAAATATGAAACTAAATTGTTCATTACAATTGATAACACAAAGTGTTCAGTACACTTAAATGAAAATGCTAAGAAATTGAAACTAAATCATGATGCTGGTTCCATAGGATATAGATCATGATGATGGTTCCATAGGTGCTCGATGAGGTCTTCTTTCAACTGGAAATGTGTTTCCTTGTCTCGGATCTTTTTATGCGCTTCAATAAATTCAGCTAGTGTGCGAGTAGGAATGCCATGAGAAGGTTGCACATTTTCACCACCATAATCGAATCTCTCATCAGGGTCCATATCTCTTTCATCTTCAACAATCATATTGTGCATGATGACACAAGCCCTCATGATCAATGCTAGCGTCTCTGTGTCCCAAACGCGACCTGGTTGTCGAACAATGGCAAACCTAGATTGAAAAGCCCCAAAAGTTCTTTCAACATCCTTCCTCGCTGATTCTTGCGCTTTGGCAAAGTATTTCCTCTTGTTACCCATAGGAAGAGAGATGGACTTCACTAAAGTAGCCCAGGGGGGATATATACCATCGGCGAGATAATAACCCATCTTGTAATCGTGACCATTAATGGTATAGTTCACCTCTGGAGCAATACCTTCCGCCAGGTTGTCAAATAATGGAGACCGGTGAAGGACATTGATATCATTATGAGACCCAGGCATCCCAAAAAATGCATGCCATATCCAAAGGTCATGAGACGCAACAGCTTCTAAAATGATAGTTGGCTTGTTCACATGCCCCTTGTACTGACCCTGCGATTCAACTGGACAATTCTTCCATGCCCAATGCATACAATCGATAGACCCTAACATTCCAGGGAAACCTCTTTTCTCATTGAGTGCTAGTAAGCGTGCTATGTCAGCCTCATTGGGATGTCTCAGGTATTCCGCTTCAAATATTTCAACAACTGCAGCAACAAACCTACGTAGGCTCTCAAGTGCAGTGCTTTCGCCAATGCGAACGTACTCATCTGTAGCATCAGCAGGAACCCCATATGTGAGCATACGTAGAGCGGCAGTGACTTTTTGGAAGCAACTCAGACCAAGCACACCTGTCGCATCCCTTTTCTGCACAAAGTAATAATCATGTGCTTCAACAGCATTCATGATGCGTAGGAAAAGATCCCTATTCATTCTGAATCTGAAGAAAATGAAAAAAAGTTCAACACCTCGTATAAAAATTTAACAAATACTATGAATTAATCTGAGGTGAAAGAACAACAACCTCCGACGGAATAAATCTGGACCATACGTCGGATTATCCGCCAAATAATCTTGAAACATCCTCCGGTGGCCGCCTTCTCTATCGCGATAAATAACAGCATGGCCATGGACCGAACCACCGGGTCTTCTTTTTTTATTCCAAAACATGTGCACAATCCGAGCAGCTGTGAAGATGAAGTAATCATCGTCGTCATCCAATCGTCTTCGGAGACGTGATCTGGAAGCCCTCATCTGTCAGAAATGACAATTGCACATTTGAGAACAATTGCGCATCTGAGAACATCCAACAAAATACGATAGGCTCTGCTGCAAGCTATTCATCTACGAAGCACAAACCTTGGAGATTTGCAGGGCACGCCGGCTTGATGTAGTCTCCAGCAACCTGGAATCCATCTTTGGCTTCCTGGGCACGGTGGTCGGGGTCAGCTACGGCGGGATGGTGGCGTTCAAGATGGTGGAGGCGCACCGTTGTCGGGCTACCTGCTGGCGAGGCAGCCTGGCAACGCCGCGACCGCGCGAGGAAACTCCCGCGACGGCGCGAAGAAAGCCCCGCGAGAGATCGAAGTCCGCGCGCGAAGGGAAAAAATCACCGGGAAATAGTGTGGGTCCACAATTTTCGTTTTTGCCAAGTGAATAATGGGGAACCGTTGTAGATTGATTCTTTTTACCTTTGCCATATTTATTTGGGAGTTGGCAAACTCCATGTTTTGCCAAACAAAAAATGCAAAACCGTTGGAGATGCTCTAAGATGCCCCATCGGTTGATCCAATTATGACCGGGTGATCAAACAGATGCTAGAGCCTTGCCCTCGGAGGGGAGTTGGGCCGAGTGATATAAGTCATGGGCCTCTTTTTCTGTCTTGATGGGCTGCACTCTGTTTCATCCTTACCGCAAGTCTTATGCACAAAACCTCTGATCCTCTCACCTCAAAACCCTAACGTCCGTCCCCAATCCACCTCCCACCGCCGTCCCGCACCAAACCTCCATCCACCCCGAGCCGAGCCGACGACGACGACGCGCCATGAGGCCTCTCGATGAGAAGGAGACGACGCAAGTATTCGAGAAGCTGTTCAAGTTCACGGGGCCCAACCTGAAGCACCTCCTGGAGCGGCCCGCAGTGGAGGGCCCCGACGCGGAGCCCGGCCGCTACTGCCTCCGCCTCAACCGCAACCGCGTCTACTACGCCTCCGAGGCCCTCGTCCGCCGCGCCACCGCCGTGTCCCGCCCGCGCCTCGCCGGCGTGGGGACGCCCATCGGCAAGTTCACCCACCACGGCGCGTTCCACCTCACGGTCCACGCGCTCGACCTCCTCGCCGCGCACGCGCGCCGCCGCGTCTGGCTCAAGCCCGACACTGAGCGCTCCTTCCTCTTCGGTAACTCCGTGCCCAAGTCCTCCCTCGCGCGCATCACCGAGAACACCAAGGTCGGGGACGGGGTGGTCGTCATGTCCATGGCCGACGTCCCGCTCGGGTTCGGCATTGCCGCGAGGTCGGCGCAGGACTGCAGGAAGGCCGACACCAACGCCGTCGTCGTGCTGCACCAGGCGGATGCCGGGGAGTACCTCCGCAAGGAGGAGGAGCTCATGTGAGGTGTGCAGAGGCTTGGCTGATTAGGTCATATTCATGAGTGAATTATGGAAAATTGTGCCTTGTTGTGGTGTTCCAAGGCTTGAGGCATATATCTATGTACTGAATGGTTAATTGTCGTTATGAGATGTGATGATTGCTATCGCTAGATTTCACCTTTAGCAACTGGTTCTGCTTCTAGGTGAATATCTGATTCAGTTGTCCTCAGAGAGTGCTAGGGCCTTGTTTAGCTGGAGGAACAGGCTTGCTCTTGAATGGTTTTGTTCATCATTTCATTGGGTTCATCTGAATGGCATGACCTTACATCTTTTATTCAATTGACATTGTGTCCATATAGAATGGTACGGGAATGGATCAGTTCATACCATTCCTCATCAAATCAGAAGGTTAGGCATAAAATTTAGGATATACTAGGACTTGCCCATTCCACAGACTAACACCTCATACATTATTGTTATGCAACTTTTCAATCCTTAAGGTTCATAAATTCTATATATATAGGATTTAATGATTCTTTGGTTTTCATATACAAATGATGTCAATAGTGCCTGAGGCTACTCGTAGGTCGCACATGGCAATTGCTTCTGCTGCTGGCAATCATGAAAATAGAGTTGATGGTCTTTCTTCAGTAAAAACAGTACTGGATTTTAACTTCCGAAGTGTGAATAATCTACTAAGGCTTGTGCGGATTTCAATGGAGTTGGTCAGCTGCTGAGGTGTTCAGAATCTGAGAAAATACCATCCGATGGAGGTTCCTGTTGGATGTTTAATCCAATTAACTTCGTTCTTGATGAAGTAGCATGAAGCTGAATAGTTCAACAGTGCAAAAGCATAGGTCTTCTCATTTGCCCTCGCTGGTCAATTTGTACCGAGACTGGCCATGGAATTCTTCTTCGTTTTTACTTTGATGGCACCCAATTAGTATACATAGTTGCATATCCACTTGGATGATTTTGTTAGTGAGGGACGCAAGTGAAGATGAGCTTCGCACTGCTCAACACCTCAAAGCTTGTGATAGTTTTGAGGAAGAAGGATGTTCTTGCGCCTGCACACAATACATTGTTATCTGGAAAGCGGTTTGCTCCTCAGCATTCTCTTCCTACATAATGTAAATTATTATGTGAATCTCCAATCAAGGCTGGTTTATGGCTGCAGAGTTTTCCTCTGAGCAGTACAAGATGATGTGTCGCCAGTTGACAATTTTGATGGTAACTCTTAGTTAAGGACAAATGAATTCTGTGTCTTTTTTTAACTGCTACTCCTTGATTTGGTATCTTTTTTTTTTTTTGAGCAGAGAGATGGGACAGCAAAGCGAACTAATTGTGCTAACCAAGAAATCGGCTAGTAGTTTTTTTTTTCCTTTTCAATCTTGCCATGTCGTGTCTTCTGGATAAAGTTCATGCAGGTATCTTTACTAATATTATTATCGTTAATTAATGGGATTGTACATGTCTATATTTGCTCTTTCCTTGAAGTAGTGTAAAATGAAATTGAGTTCTAGCTAGTTTACTGAATAGATCTGCTGCTATGGTGCAAAGTACAAAAGTGACCAGTAAGAGTATTTGCCGATACTACGTAAATCATTATAGACTTATAGGGTATTGTCTGACCTTGAATTTATGCCGTTTTGTTTCCTTTTGCTCAAATCAGAGTTAAACAATTTCTCCATTCCGTATGGCCTGCTTTTGTTTGTTGTAACTTGTTTTTCTTAGAATTAAACTTCAATGCTGCATGCACAATCAGTTACCTGAACTTTTAAAGTTGTCTCATCTTTCCTAGTCGGTTGCTACTCGATCACAGTGTCGGTACAGAGGGCCAATGTATCAGGCGATGATACATCCAAATGGTGGCTAACCACGGTGTACGGGCCGCAGGAAGACGGGGATAAGATACTCTTCTTGGAGGAGTTGGAGGCCATCAGGGACGTCTGCCAGGGTCCGTGGGCGATAACCGGAGATTTCAATCTCATCCTGAATGAAGCGGACAAGAACAACGAGCGGATTGACAGAGCCAACCTGCGGAGGTTCAGGCGGACGGTGGCGACGCTAGAACTCCAGGACCTGCACCTCCACGTCAGGTGCTTCACCTGGAGCAATGAGCGGGAAAACCCAACGCTCGTCCGGCTTGACAGAGTTCTCGTCTCGCTTGACTGGGAGAACATGTTTCCCAATGCACACCTACGCGGGCTGGGATCTGATGCATCGGACCACTGCGCTTTGCTGCTGCAGACGAACCTGGGCCAAATGAGCAAGGCTTGTTTTGGCCCAACTTCGATGACTACAGTGACACTATATCGCAGGCTTGGAGTCGTCCGGTGGTGCCGCTAGACCCTTTAGCGAGGTTCGACTTCATGCTGCGGAATCTCGTCCGGTGGTCAGCGGCAAGAATCGGCGAGATCAGAGCACAGCTGCTCATGGCCCGAGAGCTGGTGCTACGGTTGGACACTGCCCAGGAACGCCGCCAACTCACCGAGGCCGAAAACGCACTCCGGAAGAGGCTGAAGATGAGATGCCTGGGGTTGTCATCGTTGGAAAGGACCATGGCCAGGCAACGTTCTCGGGTACGGCAGCTCAGCGACGGTGACACCAACACAGCTTACTTCCACTTCATCGCCAGGGGTAGGAAACGAAGGAATTACATCCCAGCCCTTGCCGTCAATGGCCGCCTCATCACCGATCACAGCGACATGGAGCTGGCACTGCATTCACATTTTGCAGGGGTGTTCGGCACTGTACCAATGGGGGCATGCTCCCTAAGCTTCGACGCTCTCGGCTTCCAGCAGCCCAACCTATGGGACCTGGACGCTCCCTTCACCGACGATGAGGTGTGGGCTGCAATAAAACAAATGCCCAGTGACAGAGCTCCCAGGCCAGACGGCTTCACCGGGGCTTTCTACAAGTCGGCCTGGCCGCTCATCCGGCTAGAACTCATGGAGGCAGTGCAGGCATTCGAGCAGGGGAACATCAGGAGCTTGGATCGACTGAACAATACTCTGATTGCACTGCTACCGAAGAAGGTCGGCGCCGCATGCCCATCTGACTTCAGACCGATCACTATGTTTCACAGCTTCGGGAAGCTCATATCCAAAATCCTATCGCTACGGCTCGCGCCTCTGCTGGCAGACATGGTGAGCAGGAACCAAAATGCATTCATTAGGACCCGCTCCATCCATGACAACTACAAGTATGTCCAACGCGCGGCGGTGCTAATCAGGAAAAAGAAAATTCCAATGCTGTTGTTGAAGCTGGACATTTCCAAGGCATTCAACACCCTGTCCTTGCCATTCCTGGTGGAAGTACTCCAAGCTCATGGCTTCAGTGACAAATGGTGCGCCTGGATTGAAGCACTACTCAGCTCGGCTACGTCGAGGATTTTACTGAATGGCAACCAAGGACCACCCATCAGGCATTTGCGGGGGGTGCGCCAGGGGGACTCATTGTCGCCAATGCTATTCATAATAGCAATTGACGTGCTGCACAGGCTGTTCCACAAGGCGTCACAGGACGGCGTCTTGAGAAGATTACCGCTACCGGAGATCAAGTTCCAATGCAGCCTATACGCCGACGACGCCGTCCTCTTCATTCGGCCAACAGTCCAGGAGGCCAATGCAGTCAAAGAGATACTTAGCATCTTTGGCCAATCTTCAGGGCTGCACACTAACCTAGCTAAATGCTCGGTCACAGCCATCTATGGAGGCGAGGACTCCCTACCGGAGATAGTTTCCATTCTCGGCTGTCAGGTGCAGAACTTCCCCATCAAGTACTTGGGGTTACCGCTAAGCACAAAAGCAATCCCGAAGGCTCACTACCAGACCCTGGTCGAGACCATTGCCACCAAGCTACCACCCAGCCACGGCACGCTTATGGCGAGGAGCGGAAGACTGGTCTGGGTGAAGTCCGTCCTTCGAGCAGTACCCATCTACGCCATGATGGCTGAAAACCTGCCTCCTTGGGCCCGGAAGGAGCTAGATGCAATCTGCAGACGATTCTTCTGGGCGGGATCAGACCAGTCGATCCGAGGCAAATGCATGGTCGCCTGGCAAACCTGCTGTAGACCGACACAGATGGGAGGGTTGGGGATCAGCGACCTCAAGCTCACCGGGTACGCTCTCCAGACTCGATGGCTTTGGCTTCAGAAAACGGACCAAGATCGGGCGTGGAGCCAACTGCCGATCAAGCAGCCAAAGAGGTCCAAGCCTTCTTCAAAGCCTCAACTTACACACGGCTGGGGGATGGACGCCGAGCCTTGTTCTGGGAGGATAGGTGGATCGATGGGCAAGATGTGGCAACCATAGCACCTTACCTCCATCAGAGAGTTCCCCAGCGTGTCCGACGAAAGCAAACTGTCCGGGAAGGACTACAGGGCAGAGTCTGGGTACGTTGCATCTCTGGCGGCCTCTCGGTTCATGAGCTCACGGACTACCTCCATCTGTGGGCAACCGTCAAAGACTACCAGCTCATCGACCAGCCGGACCAGACGAAATGGCGCTGGACGGCAGATGGGAAATACTATGTGAAATCAGCCTACAAAATGATGCACACCGGCTCCATTGCGATGACCGGCCACAGGTTAATCTGGAAAATCTGGGCACCCCTTCCTGTGAACATCTTCCTTTGGCTCGCAGTGAAACGGAGGCACTGGACAGGTGACCGGAGGGCCAGACACGGCCTCAAAGCAAGGGAGTTGTGCTATCTTGATCACATCATCGCCACATGTCCATTCTCGAGGGAGGTATGGTTCTATGTCCTACAAGCGCTTTGGCGGCCACTACCGGCGGCCTCAGCAACGTCGTTAGCCTGGTGGCGCAGCCTAAGGTCCCTGTTCAATGGTGACCGACAAACCGGCATGGACACTCTCTTCGCCCTCGTCTCTTGACAGTTGTGGAAGGAGAGGAACGCAAGATGCTTCCGGGAATCGACGTCCACGGTCACTGAGCTGCTGCAAGTCATCAAGGCGGAAGCAGACCGATGGATACAGGCGGGGGCGTCCGGGCTGAGTGCACTGGCACAAGGCTAACGGCCTCCTTCATCGCGCCGGTCATGGATGTAAGGTTCAAAATGTAGTCTGTAACAAAACACTAACGCCGGGAGCGGCACTCCTGTAATTTGAAACTCTTTTTTTTCTAATACAATGATACGCACACCCGTGCGTATTCAAGAGGAAAAAGTTGTCTCATCTTGATCCAAATCTTCCAACGTGGCACGCCATGGTGGGCACAGCAGCATGGCCCACGCATGTTTTATGCAAAAAAGAATACCGTGGGATTCCTCATATCCTCGTCTGCAAAAAAAGAACACCGTGGGATTCCTTATATCCTCGTCCTTTTACCATCTCCGATCCGTTCTCGTCCCGACCGCCAGCAATGACAATGGCGGAACCCTAGGCTAGCACATCTACGGTCCAAAAAGTATCTTAGTTCCCGGACTTTTTTCCGGATCGGTAATCTGAGGATATTATTACCTTATTTTAGTTAAGTACCTTAGTTCTTCATAGGGGGTTTTCATCCCTGAATTTTGCTTCCAAAAAGCAGGCCTAAAATACCTCGCGGAACCTTGGGTTAATTAGCAGTGGACCGCGGTCAGGCGCCGCGGCAGTTTGGGCGTGCCCGGCCGATCTAGAGCGGGGCTGTTTGCCTTCCTGGGCTGGATCAATTAAGGCCTTGGGCGACCTTCTCCGGATAAGATTTCGTCGAGTAAACTGCAAGACAGCGTTACCGACATGGAGGATAATGATTCCGCAATAGCTCAGCTAGGTCTGCGTCTTGCAGTTGCAGCTCGCTTCATCCGACGGCAAAATTCCAAACGTCTCCCACTCGCACACACTCCAGCTCACCCCTGCATTACACGCTTCCTAATCACCCGGTTGCCTATTATTATATATATTATCGTCATATCAGGCGGCAAACCAAAACTCCACAGCTAATTAAGTAAGTAATTAACCCATCCGCGTGTCAGATACTCAGATCCGTGTGGTCAGTCAGTCAGTGTGTGTCACCGGGCCTACGCGCGCGCACCGCTGCGCTGAGTCACTTTCCAGCGCATGCATATGCACGCTGCAAGAAGTCACGAACCGATCGACCGACCGACGACCGGCGGCGGGTGTGGCGGATGAGCGAGTAATGTGACGCGGAACGTGGCAGCTGGCAAATTGGCAATCATATTCATATAGATACTCTATAGCTATACATGGCGGTGATCTGATCTCGCCACCATTTCCATTCCAAGAGAAAGCAAGCGACAAACAGAAATAAATGCGGACCGGGCTCTGGCAGACGGTGGGCGCGTGTGCCCAGAGCCAGCCCCAGAACCAAGTTGCTTACCCGTTACAGCAGGTCCTCCGACGAGGCTTTCCAGATTGGGACATTTGGAGCCTTGCTCCCACTGTCCAGAAGCCTGGCTTGCCCTACGTACCCCTAGCATGTGTAATCTCTACTCTCCACTCGATCGTGATCGGCGAGATAATCTAGAAAACGCACGCGATCGCCGATCGATCGAGCGCCCCCCGCATCATGGAAGATGGAGCGAGCGAGCCCCGCCTGCAGCTGCCGGCTTCTTGTCCCGGACCTGCACTTGCAGCTCCACGACGCGTCCTGGTCCTAAAGATATCGTTTATTTCGTCAGACATGTGTGGCAGGTCGATCGCCCCGCCATATTCCTTTTGCCGGAGGCAGGGCATTCGTTCGTCAAACAAAACCCGGTGCACAGTCGATCACACCTCCCATCCAGCAGATATTTTTGAAGTACAGTAGATCTGTTCTGTTCGGTTGGACAAGATGAACTCATTGCATGACTCATTCCCTCGAACAAAAATAAATAAACTGAGCTTTTGCACAATAAATCAGAAATTTTTGACACGTTGAAGACGGGCCGAAACAGCAGTCAGACTGAACAATTTTGAGGCCCAGAACCATAATTCACTCAGGCCATCTGTATCTGGCGCCCCGCCACGCCCACGCCCACGCCCACGGGCCAGCCAAGCCAGCGCATCTCCTCCCGAACTTGCCAAAGTTTTACTGCCATACAACACAGCCGCGCAGAGCCGCCGAGCCAATCACAGAGAGCAAAATGGCCGGAACCGCCGCGCTCCTCTCTCTCCCCATCTCCGGACGTTACGTTTGGCAGCGCCACGTGCTCTCGTGGCCCACACGCCAGTGACACAGGAGTAGGAACGGCGGCCGGGTGGCGTACTGGCGTCCCTCGTGTCCCCATGGGTCCACCCCCGCCTCCTTCCGAGGTCCGAGCAACGAGCAGTGAGTAGGCCGCGACTCTGGCCGCCTTGTCGCGACGCGCGATCCCATCCGGCGCGGGCGCGCGGCTCCAATCCTGTCGCGTGGCCATTAAAAGCCTCCCCTGCTCCGCTCGTCTCTTCCGGAACCGTCCCTCGCTCGTCATCTCTTCGCCTCCGCTACGCAATTCCGATCCACGCTGCGGGGCGCGGGCTAGTTGTGACGACCGCGGAACTCGTGTGAGAGAGAGAGGCGGGGAGGCGGGCGGCGATCGGAGATGGCGCAGCAGAAGCCCCGGAAGGAGGAGGAGGAGTTGATGCTGGAGGATGGAGGCATCGAGGAGAGCCCGCGCCGCAGCTTCGAGGACTGCGGCGACTCCGAGGAGGACCGCGGGGAGGACGATGACGACGATGACGAGGAGCGGGAGCGGGTCGGCGACTGCGTCGGTTCGCCGCGCTCATTCCAGTCCCAAAAGTGGCCGCAGAGCTACAGGTGCGTGCGCTGTTGCCATTCCTTGCTCGATCGCCGCTTACGTACGCGGCTTTTTTTAGTACTACTTTGTTGATTAACAGAGTAATCAATTATTATCAGCAATCTGTTCTGTTTACTATTTTTATTAGTATTTATTATCGGTAGACTGTAGTATTGTATGGCGGCTCCGGTGATGGAGATGGACTGATGACCGCGGCGGGGTCGCTTCGTTGATTCCCCTGTTTTTAGTACTCCCTTTGTCTAAAAAAATACAATTCCAAATTTAAAACCAACTTAAAAAATTAAGATTTAAATAAATTAATTAAAAATTACATCAGCATTTCATCTTTAAATATTTTTTTATAAAAAATATATACCATAATTAACCAATCATACTTATTTGGTAATTCCTCGGTCCTAGAAAAAATATAATTCTAGATAAACTATTTTGGGTTTTAACGAAATTTATGTAAAAGATATCAATACCTGTCATACGAAATAAATATTATATGACTCGTTATGGAATAATTTTCATTTAATTCAACGCCTGAAACTAGAACTTTATGCTTTCTAAAGCGAAGATAGTATCCTATATATTAGTATTTTTATATATTTATTTAGTCAAACTTAAAATTATTTAACTCGTCAAAAAAGTGAGAAATATATTTTTATTTTTTTTCTCGAACACACATGAGAGTACATTTCATTGTATTAACAGGTAGAAAACGGTCACCGGAAAATACAGATTCCATATCTAGGTTAGTTTTCCAGAGACACAAATGCCCTAAAAGTAAGAAAAAAACACCCTCCACACGAAGAAGAAAACTTATTGAAGCAACTGGACCAGCGTCTTTGCACATTTCTTTTATATTTGGGACCGAGAGAGTAAAGCTCTATGTTGATTAGTGGGCCTGGTTGAATCGTCAATTTCGTGACTGGGACGGGATGTGGAACGGACGGCTGGTTCCGCCACAGATTGAACACTCACACGTGTCTTGTTGGTATTTTTCCTGAGGTTCCTTTCACGTCTAATCGGAATGCACTAGAATGCACACTTGGGAGCGGGAGGTGCTCTGAACTCTGCAAGTTCTAAAAATTGAGGCGTCGTGCCGATAAGCATGATGACCACAGGTTCTTGTATTGTTTGTGCTACCATTGTTGACATATTACACATGTATTTTGTCATGAGTTTTATGCAGTGGACTGGAGTTTAGTCCCTGTTACTCTAAAAGAGGACACATGACATGGCCCAGAGGGGATGTAAAAGACATATTTGGCTTCTCTTGGCATCTGAAAACAGATGATGCATGTATCGTTCAGCTTTCTTAATAGGACTATATTGGTCCTGTAACTTCTATTTTTTAAATGAAGAACTGATCCTGCTATTACCAAATCAATCATTTTAGATTTATTGATCAAGGTTGTGTTCATGCTGGTTGATGCACCAAGAACTTGAGACATTGCACGATTTCTGTATCTGTTGGCATCTTAGTAGTTATCATAATTAAAGAACTCCAGCCTTATGCTACAAGTTTATTCGTGGATCAATATGTACAGTACAGATAATGTGATCATGATATTCTTTGTTTTTCAGGGAAACAACTGACACCTACACAATCGCTGCATCACCGAGCTTTGGTTACTTGGGCCCTTCTACAAGCAAATACTCACTCCTCGATCTTGGTCGTAGTGGTCTGGGCTCTGACCTGAAGTTGCCTCTAGTATCGGACAAGGCTGATGGAAACCAAGATTCTGTTAAAAACTTGCCGAAAACCCTTAGTTCAATAAGAGATGAGAGAGTCTCATTTCAGTTGCAGCACACGGGAGAAATCTACATTAGTCAAGGGTGCAGTGTGACGCAAACAGTCTTCAATGGTACCATCATTTGAATACAAAAACGTTCAACTTACTTGCTCTATTGAACATGTTTGATACATATTTCTTTTCGTTATTGGCAGGGATTAATGTACTTGCTGGTGTTGGCCTTCTTTCCACCCCGTTTACAATTCATGAAGCTGGATGGACTGGCCTTGCAGTTCTAGTATGTTTTGCAATTGTTTGCTGTTATACTGGAATTCTTCTGAAACATTGTTTTGAGAGCAAAGATGGTATCTCAAGTTATCCAGACATTGGAGAGGCTGCATTTGGAAGAATTGGCCGTCTGTTGATATCTGTAAGTTTTGGTATCTTTAGATGAAAGGAGTAGCTTAGGACAATCTTTCAAGAGTATGTAGAGATGCCTGTGCACCTACCAAAGTTACATGTCACAATACCTACAAGCAACTATTGATCTTTTTTTCCCCATACACGCTTTCATTGCATGGGCTACTGTTGTATTGATTGTCAACAATATGCACCTAACCTTGATCACTTCCTTATCTGATTGTTTGCAGTTTGACAAAAATAGACACCTACTCAAACTCTTTACTCTCTCCTTTTTTTTTTTGAAATGTTGACACCTGTTCATAGTGCATATCACATGAATGAATCTAAGATTTTTCAATCAACCATTCGCACCTCAATGCTAGAAAAATTCTCATCCCTCTTTGTTTTTGTTTCATGCATGAGATGTTTTCTAAACTTTTTTATTTGTAGGAAAGAAAAACTAACTGATGATTATTTTTCATGCAGATTATTTTGTATACCGAGCTATATGTAAGTACCTTCCATAGTTTACCGTTTAGTATTTTTTTAGAGACCAAACGCAGGACTAAGTTTTCCTTTTATTATGTTATTTATTGGCTGCAGACGTATTGTGTGGAATTCATTATTTTGGATTGTGATAACCTCACATCAATTTTTCCTAAAGCTGGTTTTGATTGGCTTGGGATTCATGTTGATGGGAAGCATTTTTTCGGGGTGTTAACTGCTATTTTAGTCTTGCCAACAGTATGGCTGCGAGATCTTCGAGTGCTCTCATACCTTTCAGGTCTGACTGCTGATAGTGTGTTTATTTTTGCACAATATTATTAGTAATACTAAAATAAGGATCAAGTAACTTCGCATGGTTTTAACTAATTATTATTATGCATGCAGCGGGTGGTGTGATTGCAACTCTTCTCGTATTCCTGTCTGTTGGTTTAGTCGGTGCTACTGATGGTATAGGCTTCCATTCAACTGAAGGTAGTAAACTGGAGTGGCATGCCCTTTGCCATTGGTATTTATGGATTTTGCTACTCTGGGCATTCAGTATTTCCAAATATCTATCAGTCAATGTCCGATCGCTCTAAGTTCCCTAAGGCACTGTTCATATGGTATGTTTGGCCTGATGACTGTTTCGGTTTACCTTGTTACTGAATAATGATGTTTTCTCAAGGTGTGATGGTATTGTGCAGTTTTGCAATTTGCACAGCAATATATGGATCTTTTGCTGTCATTGGCTTTCTTATGTTTGGAGAGAACACTTTATCACAAATCACTTTAAACCTTCCAAAGCATTCGGTTGCTTCAAAAGTTGCACTATGGACCACGGTAACAACTGCATCCAGACCTAAGTTTACTTTCTCAAATTCAGAAATCTTTTCTTTATATTACCTTTTTAAACGATTTTTCTTAACTCTTTTCTTTATATTACTCAGTACTGTTTTTGTATGTTTTCAGGTGATCAATCCTTTCACCAAGTATCCTCCTCATCAAAACCTCAAAATTTCAGTTTCCTAGGATAACATTTTGATTTTAATTGTTCTAACTCTTTGTAGAATTTCTTCATCCTTAATTACAACCAGATATGCCTTGTTGTTAAACCCATTAGCTCGAAGTTTAGAAGAGCTGCGTCCTGAAGGTTTTTTGAACGAAACATCATGCTCTATTATACTGAGGACTGCCCTTGTTGCATCAACTGTGTGCATTGCCTTTCTTCTGCCGTTCTTTGGTAAGCATGCACCCATTTACTGAATTGTGCATCCCACATCACTCTTTACTTCTGTTTATCCTGAAAATTTTCAGTATATTGTATCGCGTTAATGTATACAGAATTTTTACAAGTACAGTACAAATTAAACCAAATTCAGCTTGCTGCCTGGCTAGCGGTGACCAAGCTGCTTGTCGCACCATTTGTAATTGTCAAGGGCGTTGATGCCCAAGATTGCTGGACCGCGGCTACGGTTCGTAGCCGGGGTTGGTACTGGCGCTGGGGTTCTTCCCAGGACGCTCAATGGTGAAGGGGTGAGATTAAGATAGAACTAGAAAGCAACGCGTGGCCTTGCCGCACGGCCACGTATGGTGGCATGGTGCTGATATTGTGGAGCCAGTGCGTAGAAGGTTTTTTGTTTCATTTTTTCCATACAAGTTGATTGGATTGCTTCCCTCTGGGTATGAACAATCAGGTTATTGGTACAAGTACATATAGAAGTATCCAAAACTAAAGCTAAAAACCGTGAATAGCATTACTACAATTGTATTATAACAATAAGAATAAATGTCCGTAGGGTAAATTTTTCTTTTTGAGCAATTGAAGAGATGAATATTTAATGGACGGAATGGAAATTAGGTGTAGCGTGTTCACTATACTACTTGTTAATAAGTAAGCCAATGGATACAGGTTGTACATTACTATTAAGAAAAATTGAAGGTCATAATTTATCAGAGCAAACAACATGCCTGCTTAAGTGGTGCATCGCCTTGATATTTTTTCGAAAAGAAATAGCCCAGTCGTTTTAAGCCAGAATTTATCGGATCTGTATACTAATTCTCACAACCACTGTTATAGGAGAGGCGTCAGAAACTGCAAAAAAGTGTAACTGAACAGAACAAAGATAATGCCTTTAGCGGTAAACCTACAGGAGTTATACTAGCTACAAATGTCAAATTCAAATTTCAACCTGAGGAACAATCAAGAGGATGAAACGGCTGATTGGGAATCCAGAAACTGTCTTTGAATTTTGACATGTGTTAATATAGTACTTAAAAAGGGTAATAAGTAGTTTTGGTACACAAACTATATGAGTCAAATAAATTTAATGCTGATTTATGTATGACTTCTGTATATATGTCTATATGCATTACATTGCTTATTTAATTATCTGGCTAGATGGACAGTTGACTGCCACAGTTGGTAAAACACTCGGTTGCAATCAAGTTGCTACATGAACGAGGAATTCAACATTTATGAAATGAAACTCTGATATGCTACTTTTAAAAGGCAATATGGATTTGTTTTTTATTGACAAATGATACGAAAATGATACAAAAGTTAGTGGTAATCCAAGGCCAAAACAATTAGTTGCAATCAAGTTGCTATTAGCAAAATTAAGCCTGCAGAGAACTTGAAGCTAGCTGTATTGGCAAAGTAGAAATTAGAGAACCGTGAAGAAAAAGTTGACGATAAATTGCAGTTATTTTTTTCGTTGGGGCACCTTGGGGAATCGCTCCAACTGCTGCACTGGCTGTGTTGACAGCTTTTGGAGACATAGTTCAATCTTCAGCTAACTATATTTTTAAGGCATTAACACTATTTGCAGTTTGTAACTGTTCTTTTTCATAAATATATATATGATGTACAGTAGGGGCTTGCCCCTCCTGTTTTTTTTTTTTTTAAAACACTACTTATTGTTCCAGAGTGGAAACTAAAAATAAAATAATTATGTTGGATTATATCAAACTCAAATGCAACAAATAATCACCCTTTTGCAGAATTTCAGTGAGTCAAGAAACTCTTGTTTCTATCGTTCTCATCCCCACTTGTTTAAATAGGTTGAAATTGAATTTTGATCTGAAAGTATTCTTAATATCTTCTTTAGCACATTCTCATACCTTGAGTACTCCTTGTAGTTGATTGCAAGTAAAGAAATAGAAAGGGCACAGTAGGATTCATTTTCTGGGTGCTGCTTAGTGCTTAACTCATTCAGTACAGAGGCTGTCAAACACCAAGGAGACAAGGTAATCTGCATCAATCCAATCAAGACGTTGGCGTCCCTGAAGGTGTGCATGGCCGGGTCGGTATGTGCGATGGCCATGGCATGCTCTGAGCGCTTGGAGGTGACTGGTTGACGCAGAGATGCAGCATGTAGCAATTTCTGTAGTAGTAGTAGACAGTGACAAGCAGCTGCATACTCCTACTCAGCTCTGATATAGTGGTTGAGCCATCTAATGCATCAAATGCCTAGCAAGTAAACCGTAAACTTCTTAAAAAAAGGGCGTACCCAGTGCAGAGAGCTCCTGCTCTGTGCGGGGTCTGGGGAAGGGTGTCAGTGGCAAGCCACGTCATCCCTCTCTTCAAATACTGAGCGCCCGATCCCAACGGTCAAGTGATGACCGGACGCAGCACAATGCTACGACTGGACGCAGGACCCCAGCGTCCGGTCACTTCCAGTAAGGTTCCACTCGCAACCAGACGCGTCAGGTCAGTCACGATCGGACGCAGCACCAGTGTCCGGTCAATTCTCTTCTCTGTGCTGCCACGTCAGCGGGACCGGACGCAGCCAGCCAGCGTCCGATCGAAGACCGACGCCAGCGTCTTCACTGCTTCTACTGACCAGACGCGCCGGTCCAGTTGAGGCCAGCGTCCGGTCCACTCTGTGAAACCCTATCTTTTCTGTATGGGCAGACACTCCGCCGGTGAAGTTTCTTACCCTTGCTCCTAAGTGCTAAACACAATGTGTATCACCTTTGTGCATGTGTGTTAGCATATTTTTCATAAATATTTTCAAGGGTGTTAGCACTTCACTAGATCCTAAATGCATATGCAATGAGTTAGATCATCAAGTGACACTTTGATAACCGCATTTCGATACGAGTTCCACCCCTCTTAATAGTATGACTATCGATCCTAAATATGATCACACTCATTAAGTGTCTCGATCACCAAAACAAAATGGCTCCTACCATTTATACCTTTGCCTTGAGCCTTTTGTTTTTTTCTTTCTTCTTTTTAAGTCCAAGCACTTGATCATCACCATGCCATCACCATCATCATGTCATAATCTTCATTTGCTCCACCACTTGGAATGTGCCACCTATCTCATAATCACTTTGATAAACTAGGTTAGCACTTAGAGTTTCATCAATTTACCAAAACCAAACTAGAGCTTTCATCCGCCCACGTGGAGCTGAAGATGAGGATGTCGTCGAAGAAGACGAGGATGAAGCAGCGAAGCTACGGCCGTACAACGTCGTTCATCAGCGCTTGAAAAGTAGCCGGCGCATTGCACAAGCAAAAGGGCATGACCACGAACTCGTATAGTCCATCATGTGTGTGGAACGCCGTCTTGGCGATGTCGGCCGGGTTCATCCGCACTTGGTGGCAGCCCAAGCGTAGATTGAGCTTGGTGAAGAACTTGGCGCTGTGGAGCTCGTCGAGGAGCTCGTCAACCACCAGGATCGGAAACACGACCGTGATCGCGTTGAGGGCGCGGTAGTCGATGCAGAACTGCCATGAGCCGTCCGCCTTCACCAAGAGGACGGGTGAGGAGAACACGGAGGAGCTTGGTTGGATGAGCCCCTAATGCAGCATGTCGGTGCATTGGCGTTCTAGCTCGTCCTTGTGCGTGGCCGGGTAGCGGTACGCACGGCAACCGGTGCGGCGCCTAGCTGGAGGACAATGTTGTGGTCGTGGGTCCGGGGCGGTGGAAGACCACGTGGCGCGGAGAAGACATCGGCGAAATCGTGGAGCACCGCATCTAGCAGGTCACGGCCGGAACAGGAGAGGAGACTGGGGGCGGCCGCACCAGCCGCTCCGTGCCAGCATACCTGATGATCTTTATGCTAGAAGGACATGGTCAGGGCGGCGAAGTCCCACAAGATCGGGCTGAGAGTCGCAAGCCACTGGGTGCCCAGCACCACGTCATAGCCCACCAGTGGAAGCGCGAAGAGGTCGGCGGTGAACTGCTCACCGTCGATGGAGAATGCGGCGCCCGTGGCCACGCTGTTGCATGGCACCCGCTCACCGTTGGCCACTGTGACGGACGCCAAGCCACGGCGGACCATGACCAGGCCGGTGTGGTTGGCGGCGTCCTCGGCGATGAAGTTGTGCGTGGATCCCGAGTCGATGAGCGCGAGGAGATCGACGTCGCCCATGCGCAGCCGCATCTGCATGGTGTCGCTAGTGTGCACCCCGGCGATCGCGTGGAGCGAAATCAGGGGATCCTGCGTGTCGTGGCCGAGGTGAGCAGGGGCGTCGTCCTCATCATCGTCCGCCTCCGCCAAGTTGTTGTCGATGAAGAAGAGGCGCTGGCACACGCGATTGTGGCCGCGGTCGAACTTCTCATTGCAGTTGAAGCAGAATCCCTGGTGGCGTCGGTCCTCCATCTCCGTCGCGGACAGGCGGCGAACGGGCCGTCCCTCCACCGTGATCGTGGCCGCAGGATTGGTCGCAGCTGCGGTGGGGCTAGCAGGGCGAGCTGCCGCGGGGGACCCAGCAGCAGACCCCGCGGTTGCTGTTGCGGGGGCGCCGATGGTGGAGCAAGAGCCGCGGCGCACTGATCGCGCAGCTCCAACTTCCGAGCGAGGCTCATGGCGAACGCGAGGGACTGGGGATTATGAATCTCCACGTCCAGGCTGAGCGGAGGTTGCAGCCCCGCTGTGAAGATCTGCACCCGTTGCGGCTCGGAGAGGGTGCCGACGCGAGGAAGAAGCACCTCGAAGCGATCCTAGTATTCGACGACGGAGCCCATGCGTCTGCACGCCATGAGCTCGCCCAGGGGATTGGAGCGCAGAGGTGGCCCGAACCAAAGGTGAAGCAGCTCGGTGAAGCGGCGCCAACGCGGCGTACCCTCGTCCTGCTGGACCTGAATGTACCACATTTGTGCGCCGGCCTCTAGATTGTAGGAGGCCATCCACACCTTCTCCTCCTCCGCAATCCGATGCTGGTGAAAGTAAGACTCACAACGATTGATAAAAGCCAGCGGATCGGACTTGCCATCATATTTGGGGAAGTCTAGCTTCTGGAAATGCGGTGGCCGATCATTGTGGTGTTCGCCGGAGCCGGTTCCCTTGTTGGCGGACGAGGCAGCAGCAGCAGGGGCCGCGGTGCTGGAGGGCGTCAACCTTGGCGGTCAGGTTCTCGACGGTCTTGGCCAGGTTGGCTACGATTGTGGCGAGCTCAGCAGCGGAAGGCTCGGCCATGGCGGATGTCACCGATCCAGTCGGGGATGGTGGCGCGGGCACAATGGGGTTTAGCGGCGGGGTGGTGGTGGTGGACGAGGAACGCCTGGAAGATGATACTAGGTTGTCAAGGGCGTTGATGCCCAAGATTGCTGGACCGCGGCTACGGAGTCGTAGCCGGGGTTGGTACTGGCGTTGGGGTTCTTCCTAGGACGCTCAATGGTGAAGGGGTGAGATTAAGATAGAATAGGTAGATTAGGGAAATTGCTTGTCATTGCTTGATCCAACGATGTCTGAGTACAGCCAATATATAGGCGCAGAGGCCAACTAAATAACAGGAATTGAAAGCCATAAATCCCCTAAACTTAGCCTTCCTTGCATGCTGCTGTCCCTGATCTGCTGCTGGGCGCCATTTGGGCGCGATCACCATGCGCCTAAGCCTTGCTGGAGGCATAAATGTTCCTGGTCTTGTGCTGCCGGCGGGAGTAATGGTGCCCCCACATAACAGTAATCATGTAGTCTCACGAGTCTGGCCAATGGCCGTACTTCGCCCAATCAGGCTTGCGGCCTGGCGTGCGTCTCGCACTCTAAGCCGCCGGGCATGACCGGTGGTGAGTACTCTTTGTACTGGTCTCCGTACCAACTTCTTCTTAATGAAATACACGACCGTGAAAAAAAAAACCAAATTTTGCTTTCTTCTACATGCTTTAATCTTAATTCAACTTAAGCAACTTTAAACTCTATACTTCAAGTGGCATCTCAGTTTACTGTCTTGACTGAAGGCCTGCATTTCTGAACTATCTGCTGCGTGTTTCAGGTCTTGTGATGGCTCTCATTGGATCTCTTTTTAGTATACTTGTGGTAAGTCATCTCGTTTATCATCTAACTTGTTATCACTGTACTGAGCTGTGTTGTGAGACTACGTATGAAGTGGCAAACTTGTTGAGATAAAGGTTGCTATGCTGGAATTATAAGAACAGTATTGGCACTTGTTGTTCATATCTAAATTTCCTAACTTGCATATACATGGTACTTGTGAAAATGTGAACCGTTTTCCCCTCTTAATGAAACATGTGTCAACTCGTTCTTGGAAAAAAAGAAAATGTGAAACGTTTCATGAGAAATAATAGTATTGTTTGGTTTTTTCTGACGTACCATGCATTGTTTGATTATTACAGTTAACAGCCTCGTACAAAGCTATCAGACAAAACTTTCTGATATACTCCATCCGTCCAGCAAAGAATACAATTCTAGCACACTATCATGGTTTAGTATCCTAAGTTCGATCAATTATAGATAAAAATGTATCAATATTTATGATATCAAATAAAAATCATTAGATTAATTTCAAAATGTATTTTCATAATAAATTATTTTGGAGCTATAGATGTGAATAGTATTCACTAGAAATTTGGTGAAACGTGAACCACTTTTGCTGGCACGCAACCCGTAAATTCATTCTTTTCTGGACAGAAGGAGTACCATGTATTGTTATTTCATTTGTGGCCTAAGAAAGAGGCATGGATGATAGAGTAATCGTATTTTATTATATAATGTGATAATGTGATTAATTAACGAGTGTATACTTTCCAAAATTACAGGCAGTCATAATGCCAGCCTTGTGCTTCCTGAAGATCGCACAGAATAAAGCAACTTGTTCACAGGTAAATGATCGTCAAAATGCAGTTATCACAAAATGAATTTTCGTCTCCGCATATCGGACTCTCAACTGGAGATCTCTGATGATACTTCCTGGTGGAAGTATTATTTGCGGTGGCTATTTTGCAGTCGCTGATATGGTTACTTGTCAATCTCTGATTTCAGGTAATCGCAAGCATTGGTATCATAATATTGGGTGTCATCAGTGCTACCCTGGGGACGTACTCCTCCGTCAAAAAGATTGCAGAAAACTACTGCGTCTAATATTGGGCGTCATCAGTGCTGCTCTTCGACAATTGCTGTCTGCAGAGTCTAATGGTCAGGTTTTACGTACGAGCAAAGTTTTGCTAGAGCTACCGAGTTTCCTGTAGATTATTATTATATTCCGACCACAATAGTCTACTAAAAAACTGAATATCACTTGCAATAATGTAATCATTGCCCCCTTTTACTGCGTCTCTATCATTTCGTTGGACTGTAGCAAGTTCCTGTGCTGCCGATTGTTCCTATGAGATCCTGCTTTTTACAATTGAGGTATCTACACATAAGCTTTATCTGGGCTTTTGGAGTCGATAAATCAGCTTTGAAAGTTTGAAGATACCATTCCTCCGCTGTTCCCTCGTAGGTGGGCTGGGTTGGGCCTTATTATGGTTATATGCCTCTTCTAGCCTGGAAGGGAAGGCCTGTTTTGTTATTTGCTGGATTAGGTTGATTGCTAGCATACTGGGAAGGGAAGCAGCATACTGGGCCCTTCTGTTCTATGGCCTAGCAGGATAGCACATTTCCTTTGCATGCATCTACTTGGCAGGCCCTTTATATGGTGTTGGAGAATCTTTTTTTGTTATGATTCGCTGCATGCAAGCACTCGAATGATTAAAAAGGCGCCTGGTGCTTTTATTAAGTGGATATAGGAAAGCAGTGCTGCTCCTAAAGTCTAAAGAGGGCTGTAGCACAAACTTGAAACACTGCCAATATTCGTACGTCGGATTGCAGGCGGGGCGGGTTTGTGGACGGCCACTTACCCACTAAGCTTGCCGCAAACTAATTAAGCGGGTTTGTGGCTGCCCACGAGCGCAACTGTGATCCTCCACCGTGATCCACCGGACTATGTGGCTAATACAACAAACCCGCAAGGCCCGTAAAGCACACTAGCTAGATTTGTTGCTGCTACTAGCTCATCTGCAACATCGTGAGGACTCACACGGACATGGCAGCGAATGAGCTAACTAACTCGCCGGCAGCCGCACCTCCGCCTGTGGAGTTCAGATCCTCTGATCTAGTAGCTGCTATTGCTAATTGCTATCGCTGGACAGGAAGACCTCAACGGCGGTCCGCCCTACAGCCAGGTGCTCATGGACGTCGTCGCCATGCGTGGACGCTGAGGTCGGTCGTGGCACCCGGGTCCCTGCAGCACCCAGCACTCTACGGAGTCACCACCGGAGAAGATGAACTCCTCGTCCTCCTCCGCGCCCACCACCCCAAGCTCCCAGTCGATGGGACCGCCAGCATATCGCCTGACGCGCGGGCCAGCTCCAGAACGAGATCAAGGAGCGGTTGTCACGATGGATACTGGATATTCGACAGAGGCAGGACACAACCATCGTTGCGGGTTCTTGCGGGACGTTGTGGGCTTGCCCTCTTGTCCAATGGGCTTCGCGGAACATCACACAACATGCCGCAAAGATGTTGCAACTGGTCCGCATCTGCCGCAAAAGCATGATTTTGCGGGGTGGACATGCGGGCTCCGATAAAAACCCGCCCCGCCTGCAAGCCGATTCGTACGCACTGCAGCAAGAATGAGCGAACGTGTTGGGAGTGGAAAGCAGGGGATTGATGTTTCAAAAAAAAAGCAGGGGATTGTAAAGCTTGACGATTCCCACACTCGCAAAAGAGAAGGGAGTGGAGTGAAGGAGTTGCTTTGCGGAACTTTTCACACAAAGCCGGAGGCCGGAGTTTTGCCCCTTTATGGGGCTCCAACTTTCCATTGGCACCTCACATTTGTTTTTGTTTTTATTTAAGGAATCCGAATTGAAGGGGGCACCGCCCCCCTCTCTCTCATTTGATAGTCTGATCTCTGTAGCAAGTAGTAGTAGTAGGAAGTGACCAAGCAGAGAAAGAGAGAGAGGGGAAAAGAGGAGTTCGTGTGTGTTGCCTTTATGCAAAGACGGCCATCTTTGCAGAGTGCATCCCACTTCGCATTTCCATCTTAAAAGACAAGAGCTCTTTTGCTCATGACTTTTAGTAGTGCAATCTTTCTGCCCTCAAAAGTGGCTAATCCTTTCTCTTCCTTTCATTGGTGTCTCAAACTCCCTGGCCTTTTCTCCTTTCTCGCCCGAAAAGGGCATGGCCATGCCATCTTTTTTGCCACACCCCTCACCATCCATGCTGTGGGACCAGGGGAGCATCATCCTCACTCTTTGGTCGTTTGTCAAGACTCAAATACCCTCCCTCCCTCCCTCCCTCCCTCCCTCCTCCCCAGGTGCCTGCCTTCACATCTCCTTCCTTCCTTCACATTTTATTCCAGCGCAGCGCAGCGAAAGGTAGAGAGACAGAGAGATGAGGCTCTCAATGGGCAATCAATTATAAAGCTTGCCAGCTTTACTGGTGGCCATGCAATTTTCAATCCAGAGCTGGAGTGTTTCCCTTCCTTCCCCCATGCCATTGCCATCTCTCCGTGCATCTCCATGGTTAAAACGTAACCCTGCCTGCTTGCATGCATCACTACTACTACTACGAAGTAGTACTACATACTACTCAATCCATCCAAATTGTAAGACGTTTGACTTTTTTGACATCAAGTTTGACCACTCGTTTTATTCAAAATTTTGTGTAAAATATCACTTCTTTCGTCATGGTTTGGTTTATTAATAAAAATTTTTCAAGAATGACTTAAATTTGACTATATTTGCACAAATTTTTTGAATAAGACGAGTGGTCAAACTTGGAGCAAAAAAGTCCAACGTCTTACAATTTGGGATGGAGGGAGTATAATATAATAATGATTTTTATATATTAAAAAAAACTAGCACTTACTGGGTGATTAAAGGCTTGATAGAGCTAATCATGGTGGTTAAAAGGCGCAAACTTTATTTAGGTGTGTGTTGTGGGTGGGTGCGTGGACTATGATGGCCCGATGCGATTTGCACTTTTACTTTGCACCAACTTTGTTTCTTGAAGCTAAGGATTGACGCACGGGCAGGCGGCAGGCAGGTCATTATTCCTCATCATGCTCTACTTTGAGTTGTGCAGAGAGATGCACGGTAACTCAAGCAACCCAAAAGGGGGGCAGCAGCAGCACAATGCAACGCAACGCAACACGGCCATCTTTTTCTCTCGCTAGCATGCAGCTCGGTGCCCTCTCTCTTTCTCTCTCTCTCTCTCTCTCACACACACAGCTTTGCTTGCATCCCATCCCAAGGCATGGCATGGCATGAAATGAATGGGCATGATTTCACCACCAAAGTGCCGTCCACTGAAAGACTACTACTGAGGCCGGGAGGGAAAAAGGCTACTACGACCACACTTCTTAAAAAGACACATGCATGAACCGCCAGAAAGAATAAAAAGAGGCCTGCCTAGGTAGTGAAATTATGCGTGCATAAACCACGCTACTAGCCCGCTTTAAATTATTGGCGCTCACAGGAATCATGCACGCTCGATTGTGATTCACTTTTTTCACCTTTCCTCAATAATTACGCACGCACAGAGGCACTGTGGTTAGTTTCGTCAAAAGAGAAGGAAAAAAAGGAGTGGGATGGAAAAAGGCAAGGGGAAAATTTGAATTATGTGACAAGATAGCTCGCATCATTCCTACCTGAAAGGCGCGATATTGTCGAGTACTCATCACTACGTAGTAGGCTAGTAGCAGCATATACTTGGGCCGAGGCCTGATGGTCTGAACCTTATGAGCCCAGATCCATGCCCAGCCCATTCTTTTGACGAGCCTGAAGACCCACGCACAAAGATGAAAGCTCCAAGATAGATAGTAGTTTGCTTGTTTCCAGAAAAAAGGTATTTAGTTTCCCGGCCTAACCGCAGATATTTGGTTTAGCTTCTTTCCGGAAAAGAAATAAAACAACGGCTATTCCCAACAAATACACCCATCTGATGCTAATAAAATAAGCGAAGCCACAATTGTGCTTATTAGCTCGACGAGTCGCCATCCTTTGCCGAAAAGGAGACCCGCGATAATAAAGGAGAAAAGCCAAGTGTCATGGGCAAACGAGCTCATCAGCAGATTTTCACTGCTGCAGATCGATATCAACACAAGCGTGCCTTTTTTCAGTTGAGCTATGTGTATCAGTGTAGTATGTGGGAGAAGAACGAAGATGACCGCGCGCGCGCGCGCCGGGCCATGCCATCGCACTCATTCCATCATGATGCCGCCGGCCAGCCGCTGCCGGCTGCGAGTGTCGTCCATTGCATTGCATATGCGTATGCGTATGATTCGGCGCCGAGCAGGCGGACAAGCAGATAGCGGCTGGATCTCGCCTCAGGCGGCCAACCGGGCCGCGCGGGGCAGACCGGCCGGACGGCAGTGGGCCGGGGATCGCCGGATCGGGGTCGTACGTCGTGGTCGTGGTGGTGGCGTGGTGGCCTCCGGAGAGATCGATTGTACAGTACGGCGCTGTGAGCAGCAGGGTAGCCCGGCCGGGGCCGGGCGACCGCGCGAGTTCACCTACTCCGTGCGCGCGAGCGCATATGCATGCACGCGCCCGGACGGCGGACGCTCCCGGCCCCTTTTTCCACGATGGGCGCCACAGCTACCAGTGGTGGTGGACTGGTGGTGCACGCTAGCTGCTGGCGCAGCGCGCCCCCTTTTGCGGCTTGTTGCGTTGCGCCTTGGCCGGGTAGCGCCCGCCCTTATGCTGCCTGCCTAGCTCCGTACGTGGCTCCATGCCGCGAATGAGCGAGCGAGATCGATCGCGTCGTGGCGTCCTTTTGGTGGGTTGGTGACGATTTGGAGTGACGACCATCGGTGCCTGCGTGCGTGCTGGATGCATGACAGCTAGCGAAACACACTCGATCTATCGGTGCCTGCGTGCGTGCATGGATGCATGACAGCTAGCGAAACACACTCGATCTGTACAAACCTTGTTCGCTTGGTTGTAATAGGTTTATAAGCCATGACTTATCGGCAAACGAATAGTATTTTTTTCTCACACCAAATCAGTCCAACAGTACTTTCAGTCATGACTTATAAGCCAAATAAACCCAAACGTACAGGGCGCCAGCGTGCTAATGCATGGCGTGCATGGTTGTTGGTGACCGTACGTACGTCGTCGATCAGCACAGCATGCATGCATATCTACCGATCTACGTCCGCGATCGAGTTTGAATTACATTAAACAGCAGTCAAATCCCCGTCGCCGATCAATCTTCCCTTATCAATCGGCGGCGCCGCTCTGCATCGTCATATCGACGTTCCGGCCGGCTCTGGTGGCCACGCACACACTCCCCTAGCCTAGCCTCTTCCTAGCTAGCTACTCCACCACGCAGCCCTTTTAAGCACTGTGGAGCTTAATTATCTTGACCCACCACATGACACAACAGCCTCTACAATAATGCAAATGATGGATCGGACTCGGAGGGTGGTGTCGATCGAGGATGTAGGAACTGCCATCGTACACACCGAGACAGGTACGTGAGTTGAAAGCGACATGGAGAGTGTTGGCGAAATTACCTTAAAGGAAACAAATTGAAGCTTCATGTTCCATTTTGAAATCCCCTACGCTCTGAACAACACTTTCTTTTTTACTTTTGTTACTTGTCAATTTTCTTTTCTGTGTTTTTTTTCCTATTTTGATATGTTTGGTACGTTTTTGTTCCAATCCATTAAATAATTTTGGACTTTGTTACTTTGATTATTTTTCTTCTGCAATTGCTTTGTTCCAATACATACAATTTATTCGGTTTCGCTATGTATATCATGCTACGGTAAAATCTTCTTTCTCACACCTATTTTTTTCTTTCATTTCATTACCCTTTCTTCTCCCTAAATAGCATGTGTGAAAGGAACTAAGATTTGGGTGAAATTCTTCTCTCCCACACCCCAATTTTAGTTACTATCAATTTATACTTAGATTTACACTGCACTTGTACTAAAGCTGCAATGATTACTTTGGTGTGACTCGCTGACTCCTAAGTAGAATTGGTGTAATTAAAGATTCTTGTGAAAATCTTTGGCCTATGCATGTCTTGTCCTTCAAGTCACACGACTTATTGCAATCATCTCAATGATGTGAATATTTTTATATTTTGCTATTGTTTAGTTCATCCATTTTTTCTCTTTTTTTGTCGTCTATTTTTTAACATACTTCATTTTTTGAGTTATTTTGTAATCTATAATGTTGAACAAGTTAATTAAAGTGCAGTATGCTCAAGCATGCTGGTCAAGTGTGCCAAAAACTTTATTATATTCACCTTTTTTTTATGCCTGAGGAAGAAACCTGCCAAACGTGCGTGTAAGGTCCTATATGAATATTCAAGTGTTCATATGCTGCAAATCACATCAATTTTTAAATATACCATATTATGATTTGTTCCTACAACATAATCGAGAAATGCCTACTTTTAATTCATACAATTTGCAATCTAGTTAATATTTGTGTGATATGTGTTATCAAACACATGAGTGGTTAAAACGGCTCAAATCACTCGAGTTGTCTATATACAAACTCTGTTATTAACGAAGTAAATGGACAGGACCTACTGTTTGTTTATTAACGAAGTAAACGGGTTATTTTGCGAACAAAATGCGCTATCAAGAAGGTCCTCGCTCCATGTAGCCAATAGAAACAGTGGTAATGCCATATATACATTCGAGAGAATTATAGGAAACACGAGGTAAAGTACATTGAGTTAAAGCATGAATATACATGCACTTTTAATTTCCTATCTATCAGATGCCTGATTTCCATGAGTCCGGTCAGGCGACCATCAAATGTTTCCTATCCACTGAAGCCCAGACCCGGTAACATGCAAACGACGAGGCGATGGCACTGCCAGTCGCGGGCGGATGACCGGTCGTGTCCTTGCCGCTGGGGACGGCCGGAGGAGAGATGGTAGTGGAGGCGACCATGCACAGCCGCTACGCTACAGGTTGAAGACGGTGATGCAGCCATTCAATCAAATCCAATGGTTGTACAGTATCGCTTGAGAGGTGGTTATTTTTCAGGCGCCTGTAAATTAGCATCTCCCATATACATGATAAAAGTTGTATCCTCTTTAACTACACAATCTCAGCATAAACTTTGGACATCTACATATCTTTTGGCCAGATTATTGCCATCTAAGTAGGAACATGGATCCCCTGTCCGGGATTTATTCTGGAAGGGATAGAGAGAAAATGTCCCCGTTGGCGAGGAAGGGACCGGGATGGGGAACCATTCCACCATGGAAAAATCCTTTATTGTCATCCCTACATGCTTTGCTTTGTTGCGGCGGCCCCACTCTGAGCACTGAGCACTGTTTCTACTACCTGCAGGCTCAGGCTGCAGTTACCACCACCACTCCACTCCACTCCACGGCTTGGAGTTCGATCACATCCCAAGCAGACACCAAACTAACCCACGACACCAGCTGATCAGCACGTACACCTCCCGCCGCTAAACCTATAACACCACCGCTACCGCGACGCGGCATCAGCCGCCCGTCGATAACTAACCGCGCGCAGCGGCAGACGACGAGAGCACAGGCATGAGAGCCTACGCGGCGACCCCGGCCGTGGCCACGCTGCCGTCGGCCGCGCCGCCGCTGACACCCGACGCCGCGGCCGTGCTGTCCCGCGCCGCGGCCGACGCGTCCAGGCGCCGCCACGCGCACACCACGCCGCTCCACGCGGCCGCCGCGCTGCTCTCCGGCCCGGCGTCGCTGCTCCGGGACGCCTGCGCCGCGGGGCTCGCGTCCCCGCACCCGCTCCGCTGCCGTGCGCTCGACCTCTGCTTCTCCGTCGCCCTCGACCGCCTCCCCACCTCCACGGAGCTCCAGCACCATCACGACGGCGGCGGCGGCGCCTTCCACGCGGCGGCCGCGCCGCCGCTCTCCAACGCGCTCGCTGCCGCGCTCAAGCGCGCGTACGCGCACCACCGCCGCATCGGGAGCGGCGGCGTCGAGGCCGACGACCACCGCGTCGGCGTGCCGCACCTCGTGCTCGCCATCCTCGACGACCCGTCCGTGGCGCGCGTCATGCGCGAGGCGTCCTTCTCCAGCACGGCCGTCAAGGCCGCCATGCTCAGGTCCCTCTCCGACCCGGCGGCCCCCGACTCCGGCTCGTACGTCAGCGCCAGGGTGATGCACCGGCAGGCCTCCCACGGCCGGGAGGACGAGGTGGCCAAGGTGGTGGAAGTGCTGAAGAGGGGCAAGAAGCGCAACCCGGTGCTGGTCGGCGACACGGCGGACGTGGACGCCGTGGTGCAGGAGGTGATCACGCTTATACAGAGGCAACGGCTCGGCAACGCGCGCGTCATCTCCTTCCCCAAGGAGTTCGGCGACCCGGTCCACATGGACAGGGCACAGCTCACCGCCAAGATCAAGGAGCTCGGCGAAGCGGTGAGGTCCGCATCGAGCAGCGCCGGCGTCGCGGTCAACCTCGGCAACCTGCAGTGGCTCGTCGAGGAAAGATGCGCGGCTCATCAGGGCGAGCAGCAGGAGAAGAGGAGGGACGTGGTGCTCGACACGGCGCGAGCCGCCGTGGACGAGATGGCGCGCGTTCTCAACCTGTCCGGCGAAGGGGAGCACCGCGTGTGGGTGATCGGCACGGCGACGTGTGCCACGTACATGAAATGCCAGGTGTATCACCCGGCGCTGGAGAGTGAGTGGGACCTCCAGGCCGTGCCCATCACGCCCCGGCCTCCGCCGCCGCCGCTTGGGCTCTCGCCAAGGTTCGCTTCTCCGCCGCAATCACAGCACGCATCGCCGAGCGAGCTGACACAACAATTGCTCACTGAATCCTCCTATGTTTGTTTTCCTGATGTGACAGTGCTGGAGTTAACAGGGGCATCCTGAGCAGCTCGGTGGAGGTGTTGTCAACGGCGATGACGTCCCCAATGCAACGGGCGCCGAGCCTTTGCAGCGCCTGCATAGAGGGCTACGAGCGCGAGCGCGCCGAGATGGCTTCATCCGAGCGTGCTCCCTGTCCGGCCGAGCAGCCGATGTCGCTGTGGCTGCAGATCGGTACGCCGAGCAGCGGACGCCCGGCCGACCGCGTGCAGGTCGGTTAGTTGTTGTTGTTGTTGCACGTGGTGTCGCGCACATGTCGTACACGTCTCACAAGTCACAACTCCTATATGTCGTGCGTGTCAACGTACGCTCTGACACGTGGAAACTGTCGCTTCTCATTTCAGGAGAAGGCGCGGGAGGCTGACGAGCTGCGACGCCGGTGGCGCGACCGGTGCGCACAGCTGCACTCGCATGGCCGCCCACCGCTGGTCACTTGCTCCGAGTGGAACGGGGCTACCATTCTTGCAAACATGCAGGCGCCGCCGCCGGTGGTACGGCCATCGGTGCAGCATAGGGGTGCCGTGGACACGGATCTTGCGCTTGGCCTGGCGGCGGCGAGGCCGGCGTGTGAGACGGACGACAAGCTGCTCGTGAGACGGCTCACGGAGGCGGTGAGGTGGCAACCCGAGGCTGCTGCTGCAGTGGCCAGTACGATCGCGAAGGCCAAGTCCGGCGAAGCCAGGCGGCGAGGCAAGGCCGACGTCGACGCGTGGGTCGTCTTTGCCGGGCCTGACGTGGCCGGGAAGAGGAGCATGGCCGAGGCGCTGTCCAAGTCCGTCTTCGGCACGGGGGCGGCCACCGTGCGCCTCGGCTACCCGCAAGCCGGCGATGACGGCGGCGAGTCCGTCGTGTCGTGCCGTGGCCAGACGGCGCTGGACCGCATGGCGGAGGCGATACGGGCGAACCCGTTCCGAGTCGTCGTGCTGGATGGCATCGACCACGCCGACAGCGTCGTGCGCGGGTCCATCCTACGTGCGATCGAGTCGGGCCGGCTCTCGGACTCGCACGGCCGCGACGTCGCCCTCGGCACCAACATCTTCGTCGTGATGTCGCAGTGGTCGCCGCCGTTGCCAGATCACCTGAGGAGCTCGCAAGAAGCCGAACCCTTTCTTCCTGACCTGCCATGGAACCTGGAGCACGGGATGATCACCGGCGGGAAGAAGCGCAGGCCGGAGCAGCAGCTCGAAGGAGACCGGCGCACAAAGGTACGTAAACACTCGGCACGGGAGCCGCTTCCCCTGGACTTGAATCTGTCCATGTCCGATGACCACACCGATGCCGTAGACGACAGCGGCGGCGAGGGATCACGGAACTCGTCCAGTGACCTCACCGTGGAGCACGAGCAGGAATACGGCCAGCCCGCTTATTCCGCCAGGTGCTCGGCGCCACCAACCGTGTCCGAGCTCATCAAAGCTGTGGACGGAGTGGTCGTGTTCAAGCCACCGGTGAACTTGGAGCCACTGATGAAGCGAAGCGTCTCCGACTTGGTGGTGCCGGCGGCGAAGTTTGGGGACATCACGGTCGGCGGGTGGTCCCTTCACGTCGACGACGGCTTGCTGGGCAGGCTAGCCGCCGGTGCCACCCGGGCAGCTGGAGCGACGGTGGCCACGCCCATGGAGGCGTGGACCGGCGAGGTGCTGTGCCCTAGCAGCTTACGGCAGTTCAAACGTAGCTTGAGCACCAACGACGTGGACGGAGCGACGGTGGAAGGCGGCGGACGGAGAAAGGACGGCAAGATGTTCCCGATGATGCCGGTGACGGTCGACGGCAACTGATGACGCGCCGCACACTCCGACGAGTTTTTCCATCTTTATTTGCTGGTCATCAAGATATGATCATGCACGGTGTACATTAGTACATTCATGTAAATTTTTTCAGCAATCATCAGTTTTTTGGTTTTCGGTTGGAGAGGAGTAACAATCATAAACTAGAGACGGGACAAGAGACTGGTAGCTAGTAGCTCCTTTTCCCATTTTGCTTTTACGTACTATTTCACGGAGATCATGGATTCAGTTGGCAGCAATCCATGATGATTCACACCTGCATGCTGAACAATCGTGTTAGCCTATAGAGGATTACGACTGCTGCCTGCATGCAGTTGAACATGAAACTAAGTGCTCCAAGCAAAGGATAGTAATACTAGTACATTACTACACTTCCAAGTACAGTACTGGTCATTTCTACCGTCATTTAGCTAATGAAAGCAGGTGAGCTTCATCATGAAGAAGTATACAGCATGGTCAGGATTGACGGTCATCATTATTTAATCATCAACGAATGGTAACGCGCCTCGGGTATGATGGCAGTATGGGCACGTTTGGTGCCACTCGAGCGAGCTCCGGCTCTGGCTTCTGCGCCACAGTTGGAGCAGAAGCACTGAAATCACGGCTCCTCCTCCAACAGTTTGGTGCGGCTTCATTCACCCATACTCCGTATGCCAGAGCGGGTCTCGGAGCTGGAGTGTGGGATCTGAGCCGCACCTAACAGACCCTATATATAGCAATGCTATATCTAGTATCCCATGCACAGGTCAGGTTCGCTTCTCTTATAATCCGTACTTTTTAGTTTGTTTTTTTCAATGGAACAGTGTTTTTCTCTCGCAATAAATTAGCCGGAACAGTGTTTCGGTTTGTTTTTTCAACGAAGCGAACGAGGCGACAGTGACACATTGCATTGTAAGTACCAACGACCAGGTACTGATAATATGGTATATACATACAAACTGCAGGCAGTGCAGCAGTATCATCCAACAGCTTATGCCGTAGGCCGTACCACCACGTAGCATGCACTGTGTAGTGTAGGTGTAGCACATCCACCATCCATACCAAGCGCAGGGCGCAGGCGAGGAAAGTCGATCGGTCAAAAGCGGGCAGGTTGTTCCGCGTCCGCGGCGCGCGCCTCGGGAGGCCGGCAACGACCCGGAAAGCGGCACGCAGCAGTGCAGCCGCGCCCGCAGTGGCAGTGCCAAGCCGAGTTGCGCGCACTGCACACGCCGAAGGGCACGCGGGGCGCTGGCCGGCCGCGGCCGGGAGCGCGGTCGGCGACGCCCACGCTGCTGCCACTGCCACTGCCACCCGGCCGATGAGCCGAGGAGGCGCCGCCGCTTTATCCATGCCACGCATCGATCCGCCAACCAGCCAAAAGGGGGCCGGGGCATGAGCATTCATATGACGCGAGAGTTGATGAAAAGCGAAATAAAGCCACCGCAGGCGCACGCGGTAACTAATTCCGCTACGCATGGATCCGATTGGTTTGGGGGCAGTGGCCTCCAAAGATTCACCTTCACACCACCTTCTCCGGCCGGCCTCCATGGCTCCATCCCTGTACGGACCCATCGGCCATTGCGTCGCGATATTTTTACTGCGTCATCTAGCGTCTTTTCATGGAAGATTATTTCTGCTGCGCTGCTGGTGTATTTTAATTTGATCGCGGCGTTGGAGGCAGGGATAGATGCTCTGCATGGCATGGATCAGCATTCAGCCCACTTGTATAATGTGATAATCATATTGTTTAGTGATTAATCCGCCTGATTTGCTCAGGCAGTATGCAACTTGGGTGATAAACAAGGACTCAAAATGTGCGATTATCGCTCATCGTGTGATGATGAACAATTAGTCTGTCCTAACACTAATGAGCTAATTAACGCAACAAAATCTGTGTTTTCGCTTGTTCTCCATGCATAATGTTAATAACGCTTCTCCTCGACCAGTGTTTTAAATCATGGGCTATATCATTTAGCGACCTATCTCCTCAAACAAACTAATAATCACCGGTTAAATTGCACTATAGCGCCTAAACCGTACACAGGAGC